>OZ012741.1:135948590-136577590 GCA_963859935.3 Lathyrus sativus | reverse complement strand
TTACTTTTCCCCAGCAACGACTTTCCCCGCTTACGGATACCATTCCAAGCGTGCTGAAGCTTAGATAACATATCCCCCTCTAGAAGACCAGTGAGGTACAAATATTCCTGCACCTCTTCATCCTTCGGCGGAGCTCTCAAAGCATAAGCAAACTGTCGGACCAGCAAAGATGGATTATAGTTGATACAACCCTTCCTGCCTATCAAAGGCACATTCGGAAACCCACTGCAGCTGAAGATGATCTCAGTACCCAACCTATCTCTATCAAACCAGGCAATATCCTCCGCTGACAGACTCATCAAACGCTCAGACCACTCAGCCATGGTTGCAGACGAAGCAAAGAGGCCCTTCTTGGGTAGGTGGCTATCAAGCCATCTATAGAGCAGGGGTACACAACATGAGACATTCTTACCCCTTCTGTTCTCGTTTTTGTAGTGGACGAAATGGTAGACATCTCCTATCAAGGTAGGGACTGGATTCCCTGATGCAAAGATATGGAAGGCGTCGAAGTCTACAAAGTCAGGCATATTGGGGAACAAAATGATGCCATATATGCACAGAGCGAGAATGGCGTTGAACACGACCCAACATCCGTCTTTGGCACACTGCTGAGCTTTTCCCACTAAGAACTGCAAGGAGAAGCTGGGAACCTTGTTCCAACTAGACAAGACCAATTCGGAGGCATGCAGATGAAGTGAAAGGGTTAGACTAGCCAGGTCAGGCTCAACATCCATATGAACAAAAGGCATCTGACTCTTGATAGGCACACCTATCAAATCAACATACTCCTCGAGCGTGGGTGCGAGAATAAAGTCCTGGAAATTAAAGCATCTCAAAGGAGGATCGTAGAACTGCAGTAGGGCGTGCAACCCATTCAACTCAAACACAGAGGGTTTACGAACCAAGCTGAGCAGTTTGCCGTAAGACTTTCTGAATTTATCTCTCACAGAATCATCTGCTAAAGCAATCAGACCAGTCAGCTGAACAACATCAGGAGTGGGGAGCTTGTAAGCCACGATCTTCCTCAGAGAACCCATAGTAGCATAATAGAAGGCAAGAAATCCTGAATCGGGGGAAATGGTACCTGCAACACAGACACACGTTAACGAAATGCAAATGAGTATGCAACACAATGCAAAATGCAATCATGCAGCGGGAGATCAAGACGACTGGTGCTGGTGAAGAGATGAAGATTTTGTATCAACAAAACCACAATACTGCTCTATCAAGAACAACCCCATCTCTGATGAGAAGAAAACCCTGATATCGGACCATAAATCTGCTCTATCAAGAACACACACATATCTGATGATGAAGACCTCTGTCACAAGACCATAACTCTGCTCTGTCAAGAACACATACATCTGACAATAAGGACCTCTGATACAGGACCAAAACTTTGTTCTGTCAAGAACAAATATACATCTAATGATGAGAACCTCTGATACCAACAACACTGATTCACTATCAAGAAAACCAGGTAGTCTGAAGGTTAAGGTTTCCTGCAACAAACCCAACCCTGCTCACAGGTATGGACCTAAACTGACACAAATTCGGCATCCTATGCGGTCATCAGCGTCACAGACATTCAAGAGGGGTGATACGATACCCAGAAGGTGTGGCATCACCATCTCCTGAAGCGGCCTCACTCGGCTGAATCCCAAATGATCGGTCCCCAGAGTCGACAATCCTCCAAACCAACAACCCCCTCAACCCAAAGGGTTGAAAAAGAAGTCAACCGGGAGAACCTCGTCTGAGCGTGGATTTCATGAGACACTAGTGCCTGCAAAGCAAGCACGTGCCCACTAATTTCCACAACTAATGCTAGGTACACTCAATCCTGGGTCTGGCTTCTCACTCATCAGAATGCCCCTCCCACAACAGCACAGATAATCATATCATACTGAAAAATAAAGTGCGGGAAATAAAATGCAATAAATAAACACAACCTAACAAGTAATCATACAAGCGCTAGGATTGACTCTCGCAGGGGACGTTGGATCCCCAAACTGACTCGCATAAGGGACGTTGGATCCCAGGAAATTATCAAGTCCCCAGCAGAGTCGCCAGCTGTCGCTTCCGCGAAAATAAGGTGCCGGCAAAACAGAAGAGTCGCCACCTTTCGTTATTTATCCTTCAGAGCGGGAAAGGAAACGATCGGAAAAACCTGACGAAAAAGGTATAAGACAAGGTCATTGCAACCATTGTCTGGGTTCGGGAGTCGGTTACGCAAGGGGAAGGTATTAGCACCCCTCACGTCCATCGTACTCGATGGGATCCATGCTTGTTGTGTTTACTGGACGGGTTGGTTTTATCTATCTACCTATCAAGATTGGCTTAAAAAAGAAAAGAAAATGACTCGGCAAAGCGTCGCGCTTTATGCCTACGTATTCTCATAAGAGAATGAGAAATCAGAGTCAACGTAGTTTGACTAACTACGGGTTATGGGGAAGGTGGCTCGCCAATACGTCAGTATTGTGCTTACGTACTCTCAACAGGCTTGAGAGATCAGAGCTTACGTATTTCGGGATAATACGGATTACGGGGATTCTGATTCATTTGTTTTATCGAGTAGGGTTAACAAACAATTCCAGCAGTTGGATGTACGCTGCTCAACCCTTGGAGACTTAGGCGTTACCGTTTACGGTAGAACTGAGAGTTAACGACACTCTTTTCTTCAGAAAAGCTTCCTTTGAATTATGGGCCCACGGGGCAAAAAGGTTTGAAGTTTGTTTTCTGTCTTTTACGGAAGAACTGTTTTTTATGGATGTTTGCAACCAATATCGCACTAGAGACTATGACTTGAGAGTGAATGCATCGCATGTCACCCAAAGGGTGCCACACTAAACATCCAAGCTGCTGAAAAGAACTCTCCAACAACCCTTTCTCAGATAGCTTAAGGCTCGTAACGTACGACATCAGTTAACCTTTATTACTGTATTTTGATTTGTTTTGAGATGAGAAGAGAACGAACTCTATGGGGAGACTGTCAAGTCCTAATGTTGTCATGCCAAGGATTCATCCTATGGTTGAGGTTTGAAACAGGGAATTCCTAGAAGTTATCATGCATAGGTTTCAACCTAAAGTTATATCATCACTTCCTTATCAAAGGAAGTGAGATTCCTAGGGGATCATATCAATGATAAACAGAACCAGATAAAGCATCAGCTTAAACAGTAAATAGTAAATGACTGTAAAATGCATGCAATGCAAGTGAGGGAGGAAATGTGTGTGGAGCATCAGCCTCCACAAGCTCATCTCAACCTCAAGCCAGATATGAATAACTGAAATAACATGCTATCAAGCAAAATATAAATGACTTTAATCATACAGAGGAAAGACATGCTATCAAGCACACACAAACCACATAGGCAAGGGAGCTGGGCTCTACCGAATACCCGCAAGCAAAGCCATACAGTAAAAATACAAGAAGAGGGAGCAACTCAACCTCTAGTGCAATCATGCTCCTAGCTTAAGTCAATCTAAATATGAGCTTATTCTAATGCATCAAGCAAATCAAACAAGTCACAGCAATACACTTGCACAAAAAGCAAACAGACAGAAAAGAAAGCAGATCAACCACTCCTACAACTAAGCTCTCCTCTGACCTCAACCTAGTCCTCAGTCTTCAACTACCCTTCAAGACTATCATCTTCAATGGCAGGTATCCACTTGCTTCTACAAGCTTCTAACACATCAAACATAAGTATCAACTTATTCCATCTTCTCCAAGCCTCAGCTCTTCAGTCAATTCCACCTTCAGGCTTCACTCCTAACTGCAAATATCAACTTGTTCTCTCAGGGACCCAGGGTATCAACATAAGTATCAACTTATCCTTTATTCCTCAAGCCTCAGCTCTTCACTCAATCTCAATTTGATCTTCTTCACAAGTGTCAACTTGGTCTTCAAGCTTCAGCTTTCTCTTCTTTACCAGTATCAACTTGGTCTTCTTCTTCTACAAGCTTCAGCTTCTCAGAATAATCTTCAAACACAAAGAAGTATCAACTCCATCATCTCCAATCCTCTAACAAGGACCTCCACTCTCTAACAAGGGAGAAATATGCATCCATCAAGAGCAAAGCTTGGATGATTGGTAGCAGAATGAAGACCAAAGGTCACCACTAAGCATCCTATCATCAGAGAAAGGGACCCTCAAAGGTTCTACCAACTTGTAAAGAGTCACACATCCTACCAAAGGAGGGATGAGGCCTTTACAAGGGGACCTTACATCATAGGGAAGAATGGAATTGATCAACATATTCCATGTTTATGAAGAAAGAGAATCTATCTAGAAGCTCTGCCTACAAAACCCTAATCTTAACACCTAATCAACACTACACCAAAAGAAGGAAAGACCTTCACATCCAAGCCTCTTCAAGAAATCCAATGTATCTTCAACTTGTCTTCTACATCATCCAAGAACAAGCAAAGCAACACCCTAATCTAAGGGAACTAAAGAAGTCAATCTAGTTGAATTAGTGCATTAGACTCATCTAAAGTTAGCATCTAAACTAAAATCAACCTAAAATAGAAAACTACATTATAAATTCCTACAAAAATTCCTAAGGGATCCTAATTCAATCATGAATATGCCCTACAAAAATCAGAGGTTGAATCGTCCACCAAGTCCTAAAAATAAAATCCAAATCACAAGGTATCAACCATAAACCCTAAAAATGGAGCTCTTAAAGTTTCAACCTAAAACTACCACCTATATTCATTACAAAAATGTGAGAAAAATCTATGGGGAGCATGCATATCTATTCTAACTACACATAAAAAATCAAGGCCAAAATCATCATCATATGATCAAACCAAATTCACCAAAATCAAGCATCAAACATGACTATTTTAATATCAATTAAAATGTAAAAATTCCCATAAAATCAGAAAATGCATGAAATAATAATATTTTTTTTATCTAAAAAATACTGGATCCTATCATGAATCCAATGCAAAAAGAATGGGATCAATTGAGTTATTTTTCCATTTTTTATGAATTAATCACTAACCATGAATAAAATGGAAAATAAAAGAAAATCCAAGGAAAATAAACACACGCGTGGTACAGGTAGCAATAAAATCGAGTTCAATTCAGGGTTGGGCCCAACAAGGGGGTGTGGTTATCAATCTGACTTAAGCCTAAAACCACAACTGATTAATGAAACGCATCATTTCATTTAGTTCAGAAGTCCTTCACAAATTTCATGCACGCATGGCCGTTGGACGGAGTCTTTGGTCCAAGTCAAACCATGATCCAATGGTTCTGGGATCATCTTTCCCAATTCAAACCTCTGAAACTTAGGCCACCTGCGCGCCCTAAGTCACCGCCGGTGACATTCTCCGGTCGTCATCTCACAACCCTAACTTGCCATAGAATCCACCATTGGCCATGATTCCTTGATGAAACTTGTCCCAAATTTCACAAGGAACTCAATCATACCATTAATTCTCTCTAAAACCTCAAGATTCGCAAGAACACAATCTCACCCGAAAATGGTAACAACCCTAATTGGTCACTCACTCTCAAATTAATGATCTGAAAACCTTCCTACATCAATCCTCAATGCATCTAACACCTTAATTCCTCTTGATTCTTCCTAAAACAAGCCATGGGATAAGAACTGCATACCTGGTAAACTCGAGCAAACAGAAGGGTTAAATCTTCAAATCAACCTCCAAGAGCTTGCAGAATTCCTCACTAAATCAATTCCAAGCTTCTGTATGCAATGAAATGGATGGAAATGCTCTGAATTCTTGGAACCAACACTGAGTTGCAGATGGAGAAATCTGAGATCAAGAGCACTACTCAGCCACGAATTTGCCTTGATTATGATCTGGAATCATTCCCTAGCATCCATGGAAGGGATTGCAATCAAGAAAATGGATGGAAAGTGAAGAAAATGGTGTAACCGAATTCAGTTGCAAACAAGAATTTTTCACACTCAATCTCTATTCTCTCCTTCAATTATCACCAACCTTCAATCTGAACCAACTCTATTCAATATATAGGCCATGTATGGATGATCTAGAAAGCTCTAGATCCTTCTAATGAGAAATTCAATTTCTCATATCATGAAGATTTCAATCTCATGCCATGGTATGCACAATTCTGCTAGCAGCTTGTATTCACCCTCATTCCCTTCCAATTTCTCTCCTAATGACATTTTGGATGTGTTTGGATTGAAAGGGACCTTGATTATGCCTTGAATTTTGGTTTTGCAAATGTTACTTAAGATGTAAGTAACTACTTTTCAAAGCAAGCCCACAAATTAAACCTCAAGTCAAAATTGTGGCAAAACCAATGTTCTTAAAATGTGTTTTAGAATCAAAATTACATATTACATGCCTTGGTTTGGACATGTAGATTAAAAATACCAATTTCCATCTTTGGTTCATTTGAAAATCATCCTTATTTTAGGTCATTTTTGCAACTTTGAGCTACAAGCAATTCCAACCTCTCATGACCTCTTGGTTAGCCTTAAAACATCATTTTGAACAAGTTTGATGTTGAACATTTTCCCATTCGAAGCTTGGAAATAGGAGTTATGGCCTTATGGTTGAAATGACCTATAATCTCCAAATGACCAAAATGCCCTTGAGTTGTCAAAGCCATAACTTGAGTTATACAAATCCTATCAAGGACTTATAGCACTATCTAGAAAGCTAAGAGGATAAGGAACAACATTCATGTTGACCAAAAGTTCATAGAAATCATCCTTCTAGGGCAAAAGTTTCATGCAAGTTGGACAACTTTCAAGCTCCAAATTCACATGCCTCAGATGATCTGTAACTTGTCAAAGTCATAACTTAAGTTCTACAAATCCTATCAAGGACTTCTAGCACTCAAATTAAAGCTAAGATCATGCTCTAAATATATTCATGTTGGGGGCAAGATGATATGACAATCACATCTTGAGTTAAATTGTCTTGAAGATAAGGGTCCAACTAGGGGATTTTACACTGTCAAGCCTTAGAAGCCCTAGCTTGAAACTTCTCACAATCTTCAATCATGATGAGTTGTGTAACACCCCCTTCTATACCCAAATAAATGCATATAATACAGCTAAGCACATACAAGTTATCAGAGTAAAAAGGTTTTATAATAAGGTATAAAAGAAGAATGCCACAATTTCACCAATAAAACACTTTCACAATTTGCTCCATAAAATATGTACCATTTTCAATTTAAGCGGAAGATAAAATCATTTGATCGTTTTCAAAATATTAATCCACGTACACATAAGCTATCCAATTTAATATGTATCATATCAGTTAGATTACAAAACCACATCAGCTGATACATCGCAATGTATCACAAAAGAATGACTGCACTAGTCTAACTACCCGGTGTTACATATCAGAGCAGTAGACTCAAAAGAATGAAGACTATTCTTCACAAAAGGACTCCAGCATCCTAATCTGCAATGCCTCATAGAGCATTATAAAACAGCAGAAGGGTGAGAAATATAACCATAATAATCAAAGCATAAGATTATATATATATAGGTATCATATAACACATATTCACATTTCTCACCACACTTCATTCTCACAATCATAATCATATTACGTCACATCTATCAACATTATGAACATCCACAAGCACATCCCTTCGTGCTTGGCTTCACAATCATTCAAAAACACGTTTGTACCACAACAATATTATGTAATGTGACTCAACATTTCAATGCAATTCAATGCTATGCGGTACCGACTCTCGTTATCTTTTCTCGGTTTTTACGTTAAACCGGGTCCACCCTTCTAGACCGATAACTCATTATCATTTGTTCGGTTTTTTCTTTAAACCGGGTCCACCCTTCTAGACCGATAACATCCAAGCCCGTCCCCTAGGCTTCAAACCCACCCTTCTAGGTTTGGGACAAGCCACTAGTTTCCACGAAACTAACAGACATTGCCTCTTGACTGAATGATGCATGTACAATCAACCAATCACAATAAATGCACTTAAGACCGTTCCCGCGTCTTAATCCCATGCATTCGAATAATTCACCCCTTCGAGAATTTCATTATGATTGCACATACAACATATATCAAACATTTATCAATGTATTCATTTCACACATCATCATATTCAACAACAATGCACACATATCACCTATGTTCCCATGCATTCTCACAACAATCGCATACATATATGCACTCACAATTCATTAGACGATACACATACATTCCTCATTGTATTCCCATGTATCTCTAATTATCACATCAATCAAGGTATTCACATCGCAATACCAATCATACAATTATAAGATACGCACACATATTCAAAATGTTCTCATGCATACTCATTACATAATTGTACACAACAATCAAACATTCACAACTCATCAATTAATACACACATAATCATCATTATGTTCTCATGTATTTTAACCGATTACAATTAATCATTCATATCACGACTCTAGGATTCACGCCCGAAGGCTACCCACAGCAAATGTTATCATAATAGTTCACATACTCATTCATAACATAGAAGTATAAACATATACGAATCAACCAAACAATCCCCATTGGATAACACAGCAAAGAAAAATATACTGCCACATTCGCCTTCATTCGCCTGGCGAACCCTCGCAGCGAACCTTCGCCTGGCCTTCGCCTGGCGAACTCTCTCAGCGAACACTCGCTAGGCTTCGCCTGGCGAGACTTCCCAGCGAGCCCAAGCCAGTAGCTACTGACTTCATTCGCCACCATTCGCCAGCACCTTCGCTGGGCGAACCTTCGCTATCCAACTTCGCCTGGCGAGCCCACCAGCGAAGTCTACTGGGACTTAAATATAATTATTCGCCAACATTCGCTAAGCTTCGCCTGGCGAAGCTTCGCCTTCGCTCGCCTGGCGAGAGCCAGCGAACCTGCGCAGAACAGAACCCCATTCTGTTCCTCCTTCACCAATCCATCATCAACCCTCTCTTACACATCCAAATCAGTACAAACAACATCAATACATGTTACCCGACTACTCTACGGTATTATTGCTCAGTTTCAACCGATTAAATCCTCAATCTACCGATTATCCAACATTTTGCCCTAAATAGAAAGTGATGGAAACTCTACTAAAACCCTAACCCATCATACATAACATCATACCATGATCAAATAGAAACATTTCTCACCCTTACCTCGATTAATCGGAGCTTTGATGTTGGTTCTTGACGATTTCCACTTTTCCTCTTCTTCTCTTCTCTTTCTCTCCTTTCTTCTTCTTTCCTCTTTCTTTCCAAATGTTTTTCTATCTTTCTTTTCTTTTCTTTTCTCTCTTATATATATTTCCTTCATTTTCCTTCCTTCCAATTTCCTTCTCAATTCTCTATTAATCCCAATTAATAAAAATTAATTTCCAACATTGATAAAATCCCACTAAATAAATTAATTACTACAATTAATTATTTAATGAAATTTGGGCTGTTACAAGTTGACCTTGGAATCATCCTTATAACATCTCAATGCACCAATCCATGATCACATGGTTCTTGAATTAGGTCTCAACCTTGTTCAGATCATCAGTTGACTTAGGGTTGACCCAGTCAAACCCTAATTGCACCACTCATGGCTGAGGCTTCTCAATCTTGCACAATGACTTGTCTAGGCCTCAAAATGATCTTCAACAATTATCATGAGCTCCGTCAAGACCTCCAGTCCAACTCATGGCCCCAGAATGATCTGATGGTCTTCCCCATAATTCTCAGGTTAGGAGACCCACATACTTGGTTTCAACTACTCTCTCTGAGGATCTTTTAACTTCTCTGACAAGGATATCAACCCTTGAACACTTGAATAACCTTCTTAGCTAGCTTCATAGTCTTGTGTAGCCCTTGATTGGTAATCCTACCTCTTGATCTCCTGCATACATGCAAATGATAATGCTAATGTGAATGCAATGAAACATAAGCTAGGTAAAGAAATGTTGGGTAAATTTTGGGGTGCAACAATACCTTCCCCTTGCGTAACCGACTCTCGAACCCAGACATGGTTGCGATTACCTTGTCTTATACCTTTTCGTCAGGTTTTTCCGATCGTTTCCTTTCCCTTTCTGTGGGATAAATAACGAAAGGTGGCGACTCTTCGTGTTTTGCCGGCACCTTATTTTCGCGGTAGCGACAGCTGGCGACTCTGCTGGGGAATTCATAACTGCTGGGGAATTTTCCCATCCCTTATGCTGGGACCGTTTCCCATCCCCTATGCGAGTCAATCCTAGCGCTTGCGTGTTTATCTGTTGGGTTTGCATTTATTTATCGTATTTTACTTTCCTGCATTTTACTTTCAGTATAATATGATTATTTGTTGTGCTGTTGTGGGAGGGACTGATTCTGATGAGTGAGAAGCCAGACCCAGGCTTGAGAGCATAAATATAGCATTAGAGTGGATTAGTGGAGGATGTGCTTGCTTTGCTTGCATTAGTTCCCATGTAATCCACACTCAGACAAGGTTCTCTTTGATGACTTCCTATCGGTCCTTTCGACTCGAGGGGATTTTGGATTTGAGGATTGTCGACTTTGGGGACCGATCATTTGTGACTCAGCTAAGTGAGGCCTCTTCAGGGAGTGATGATGCCAAACCAGAAATGGTGAACGTATCATTATTTCATGAAAGTCTGTGACACCGAGAAACACATAGGATGCCGAACCTTTTCCGTGATTAGGTCCATACCTATGAGCAGGGTCGGGTTATTGCAGGAAACCTTAACCTCCAGACAACCTGGCTTTCTTGACACTGAATCAGTATTGTTGGTCAGAGGGTTCTTGTCATCAAAGATGTGTTTGTTCTTGACAGAGCAGAGTTTTGGTCCTTCTCCTCAACAGCTCAGTCATCTTGATCTCCTGCTGCATGATTGCATTTTGCATTGTTTGCATCCTCATTTGCATATCATTAACGTGTGTCTGTGTTTCAGGTGCATATTTCTCCCCTGGTTCTAGTGATCTTGATCCTCATGGCTGACATGGCATCTTTGAAGAAGACTGTGGCTTATAAGCTACCAACACCTGACATCCGAGAGTTACGGGCTTTGATTTCTTTGGCTGATAAAAAAGTGATGGAGGATTTCAGAAAGAGTTATAGGAGACTACTGGGTATTGTTTATAAGCTTTCTACGTACGATTTGAACGACCTCTACGCTCTTCTACAGTTTTACGACCCGCAGCTCAGATGCTTTGTTTTTCCAGACTATGTCCTAGCTCCGACCTTGGAAGAGTATTCTGACTTGCTAGGGGTACCTTTGTTGAATCAGATGTCTTATTGTTAGAACACAGATTGGTTCTTAATAATTACTCTTTGTTTTGATGATAACTGTTAGGAAATTTATATTTAAGAATTATATACTCTAAAATTTGTTTGAGAGTTTTACTGCAGATTAAAATTATATTAACTCTCTAGAAGCAAATATGCCTTGAATACAAGAAGTTATTCTGACTCTGAAGATCCAGATGCACCTTACAGAAGAATCTGCTTACTCCTTACAGAAGATCCTGAGCGTAGTCTCCAGAAGGATCTGAAGCAAGAAGCTCCAGAACATTCTGAGTCAGAAGCATCTGAAGATAGTCAGAAGCATCTGAAGATAATCAGAAGCATCTGAAGCTGAAGCATCAGAAGTATTGAAGAATATTGATTGAAGAGTTTCTCAAAGCATTAGTCTACAGAAGTTTCTGAAAGTACTTACGCTGCCATGTACTGAAGTTCTGTGTCAAGATGCTCTGATGATCAACACGCTAGAAGCACACACGCTGCAGAAGACTCTGATACAGCATAGCTCTGAAACTCATCAGAAGACTCTGATCGATTCAGACTCTGAAGAACTTGCTGAAACTGAAGAAGTGTTTTCAAGAATATATTCGTTGGAACTATTCAATGTCTCTTTCCTTATTTGTGCTAGACACACTTACACAGACAAAAAGGATTTATCTGTGCCATCTATTTCAAGGAAAGGTCAGTACATGTGAAGACAAAAAGGCTCAGACCTTTTGAGACTCTCTTTTCAACGTGCATGATTCAGCTGCCTATAAAAGGAGTTCCTCACTTCATTCTTCAGTTACACACTTGCTGAAAAGAAATCACAATATTCTATAAGCTCTCATTCTTATTCTTCATAGAATCTCATTGTACTTAACTTAAGAGAAAAATCACTGTTGTGATTATAGCTTTATAGAAGCATTAAAAACTCTTGTATTTAATTTACATTGTTTGTAAAGGATATTCCTTAAGAGGATTCAGTGTGAATCAGTAGCTCTTGAGAAGACTAAGAACTGTAGTTCTTAGGTGATACTATTGTAATCAGTTTGATTTAATAGTGGATTAAGTCCTTGTTGAGAAAGGCAAATCACTCTGGAAGGGTGGACTGGAGTAGTTGTTTAACGAACCAGGATAAAAATAATTGTGTGATTATTTTCAAGTATTAATTTTCCATACTTATTCAACCCCCCCCCCCCTTCTAAGTATTATCTCACCTTCAGTTGGCATCAGAGCTCCGGTTCTGAGTGTGCTATCACTTAACAGTGTCAGTAAAGATCCAGAGGAGATATACTTTGATCAATATATTTATTTGTTATCATGGCTGATAATTCAATGTCAAATATCAACAATAAATATGAAGAGAGGGATAGGATCAGTACCAAACCTCCAATGTTTGATGGAGAAAAATTTGACTATTGGAAAGATAGAATAGAAAGTTTTTTTCTTGGGTATGATGCTGATCTTTGGGATTTGGTCATTGATGGATATGAACATCCTACTGGTGAGGATGGCAAAAAGATTGATAGAAAATCAATGACTGAAGTGCAGAAAAGAGACTTCAAGAATCACCACAAAGCCAGAACTATATTGCTTAATGCAATCTCTCATACTGAGTATGAGAAGATTACTAACAGAGATACTGCTCATGACATGTTTGAATCACTCAAAATGACTCATGAGGGAAACTCTCAGGTTAAAGAAACAAAGGCTCTGGCGCTCATACAGAAGTATGAGGCATTTAAAATGGAAGATTCTGAAAATATAGAAACTATGTTTTCTAGATTTCAGATTCTTACAGCTGGTCTGAAAGTTCTGGACAAGGGATACTCAACGTCAGATCATGTCAAGAAAATCATCAGAAGTCTTCCCACCAGATGGAGTCCAATGGTGACTGCATTAAAGATGGCAAAAGATCTGAACAAGATCTCCTTAGAAGAACTTATCAGTTCTTTGAGAAGCCATGAAATTGAGCTGGAGGAAGATGAACCCCAAAAGAAAGATAAAGGTAAATCCATAGCTTTAAAATCTAACAAAACTGCTAAAGCTTTGCAGGTCATTCAAGAAAGCTCTAAAGAATCTTCTTCTGAAGAAGAAGATGAGTTGTCCATGTTGTCCAGAAGGATTAACAAACTCTGGAAGCACAAGGGAAAGAAGTTTAACAACTTCAGAAGATCTGACAACAGAAAGGAATCTTCTAGTCACAGAAGATCTGCCAAGAAAGAAGTGGTGTGCTATAAGTGCAAAGAACCTGGGCACTACAAGAATGACTGCCCTAAACTTCTGAAAGAAAAACCTAAGAAGAAGTTCAACAAAAAGGAAAAGGTTCTGATGGCAACATGGGATGACTCAGATGAGTGTGAGTCATCTTCTGAATCAGAAGAAGAATATGCAAACGTTGCACTGATGGCCAGGACAGAGGATCAAGAGGAAGGTACCTCTGGATATGAATCAGAATCTGAATCTGATGATGATGCAGAAGAGGTAATGGCTAAACTTACCAAAGAAGAACTCATTAAAGTTTTAACAGAAGTTCTTAAAAGTTACAACAACATCAAACTCAAATACAAGAAGCTGAAAAGCAATCTTGAATCTGAGATTGATCTTCTGAAAACAGAACTTGTTGAGCAGAAAGAAATAAATTTAAAAATAAAAAATGACTTTGATAGAACTAAACAAGAATCTGATTCTGAAACTAAGTCTTGTGAAAATATTTTAGAAAAATAGACTCTAGTTTTCAGAGGTTTCTCACTAAGAGCATAGACAGAAGCAAGATGGCTTCCATGATCTATGGTGTTAGTGGAAACAACAGAAGAGGCATTGAATATGAGTCTTCAGCTGGAAGCAATCCAAAACCTGTTGACAAACTTTTCATCAGGAAGACACCTTTGTACTCTCAATTCAAATTTGGTCACTTGAATGACATTAAACACACAAGCTCTGAGAAGAGTACTTATGTGTTTAAACCAAAGGCAAGTCAGAATAAACATTATGTTGCAAAACAGAAGTTTAGACAAACCTATAAACCAACTAACCCCAAAGGACCCAAGAAGATCTGGGTACCTAAAGACAAAATAATTCCTGTTGCAGATGTTCTTAGCAGCAAAGTCAGGACACCAATCATGGTACCTGGACTCTGGATGCTCACGACACATGACAGGAGAAAGGTCTATGTTCAAAATGTAAAATGCCTCTTATCTGTGAATGATGAGCAATGGGTCTGGCATAGAAGATTGGGGCATATTAATATGAGACGTATATCTCAGATTAATAAACTCAATCTGGTCAGAGGACTTCCTAAGCTGAAGTTCAACTCAGATGCTCTGTGTGAAGCATGTCAAAGAGGTAAATTTTCAAAATCTCATTTTAAATCAAAAAATGTTGTGTCTACCTCCAGACCATTGGAATTACTTCACATTGATCTGTTTGGACCAGTGAAAACTGCATCCATCAGAGGCAAGAAGTATGGGTTAGTCATTGTAGATGACTACAGCAGATGGGCATGGGTAAAGTTTCTAAAACACAAGGATGAGTCTCATTCTGTGTTCTTTGACTTCTGCAATCAAGTCCAGACTGAAAAAGATTCCAAAATTATTAAAGTCAGAAGTGATCATGGTGGAGAATTTGAAAATAAACATTTTGAAAAATATTTTTCTGAAAAAGGCATTGCACATGATTTCTCCTGCCCTAGAACTCCACAACAAAATGGAGTTGTAGAGAGGAAAAATAGAACATTGCAAGAGATGGCCACAACCATGATCAATGAGACAAATCTGGCAAAACATTTTTGGGCAGAAGCAATTAACACAGCTTGTTATATTCAGAACAGAGTGTCTGTAAGACCTCTTCTGGAAAAGACTCCCTATGAATTGTGGAGAAACAGAAAGCCTAACATTTCTTATTTTCATCCTTTTGGATGTATTTGTTATATGCTTAATACTAAAGATAATCTGAACAAGTTTGATTCCAAAGCACAGAAGTGTTTCATGCTTGGTTATTCTGAACGCTCTAAAGGCTACAGAGTATTCAATACTGAAACACAGATTGTTGAAGAATCTATTCATGTTAGATTTGATGATAAGCTTGGCTCTGAAAAGCCAAAGCAGTTTGAAAGTTCTGCAGATAGAGAAGTGATTCTCACAGACTCTGAAGGCTCAGAGGCAGAAAAGGCAAATATCAAAGAATCTGAAGCAACTCCAGATGCTACACCTTTGACTTCCCAACTAAACAACTTGCAAATTTCTGAAAGACCAACTGTCAGAGGATCTTCTTCCAGAATCAAAGCTTCTCATCCAGAAGATGTGATAATTGGAAAGAAAGATGATCCAATAAGGACAAGATCATTCCTATGAACTTCTGAATCTTCTCTTTTTGGCTTAGTGTCAATAATAGAACCAACATCTGTAGATGAGGCTCTGGAAGATAATGAATGGATTATAGCTATGCAAGAAGAGCTGAATCAATTCACCAGAAATGAAGTTTGGGATCTGGTTCCTAGACCTAAAGGATTCAATATTATTGGAACAAAATGGGTCTTCAGAAATAAGCTGAATGAAAAGGGAGAAGTAGAAAGGAATAAGGCAAGGCTGGTTGCTCAAGGATACAGTCAGTAAAAAGGTATTGATTACACTGAGACATATGCTCCAGTGGCAAGGTTAGAATCCATACGCCTTCTTATTTCTTTTGCTGCACAGAATAACATCACTCTGTATCAGATGGATGTTAAAAGTGCTTTTCTTAATGGTATTATAAAAGAAGAAGTATATGTCCACCAACCTACTGGCTTTGAAAATGAGAATTTTCCAGATCATGTTTTCAAATTAAAGAAATCCCTTTATGGATTAAAACAAGCTCCTAGAGCTTGGTATGAGAGGTTGAGCAACTTCCTTCTGAAGAAAAATTTTATCAGAGGAAAAGTGGATACAACTTTATTCTGTAAAACTGTTAAGAAAGATCTGTTGATTTGTCAAATTTATGTAGATGACATTATTTTTGGATCAACAAATATTACGCTTGGAAAGGAGTTTGCTAAATGTATGCAGGAAGAATTTGAAATGAGCATGATGGGAGAATTGAGATTCTTTTTGGGAATCCAAGTCAATCAGACTCTAGAGTGCACCTACATACATCAAACCAAATATGTTAAAGAGCTTCTGAAGAAGTTCAACATGGTTGATAGCAAAATGGCAAAGACTCCAATGCATCCTACAAGCACTCTAGGTAAGGAAGAGGTAAGTAAGAAGGTAGATCAAAAACTCTACAGAGGTATGATAGGATCTCTTCTATACTTGACTGCTTCTAGACCAAATATTCTGTTTAGTGTCTGCTTATGTGCTAGATTCCAATCAGATCCTAGAGAATCACACTTAACAGCTGTTAAGAGGATTCTAAGGTATCTGAAAGGTACTGCTAACATGGGTTTGTGTTACAGAAGATCTGATGAATTTTCATTAGTTGGATTCTGTGATGCTGACTATGCTGGAGACAGAGTTGAACGTAAAAGCACTTCTAGAAGCTGTCAGTTTCTTGGAAGTCATCTGATCTCATGGTACAGCAAGAAGCAACCTACCATTGCACTATCAACTACAGAGGCAGAATACATTGTTGCTGCTGGATGTTGTACTCAGATGCTCTGGATGAAGAGTCAATTAGAAGATTATCAAATCTATGAGAGTAATCTTTCTATCTTTTGTGATAATACTTCTGCTATATGTTTGTCAAAAAATACAATCTTGCATTCTAAGGCAAAACATATAGAAATTAAACATCACTTCATCAGAGACTATGTTCAGAAGGGTGTAATTAATTTAGCTTTTGTTGATACAGATCATCAATGGGCTGATATTTTCACAAAACCCCTTGCTGAAGATAGATTTAAGTTCATTCTGAAAAATATTTGTATGGATTTTTGTCCAGAGTAATATTTATCAGAGGCAACCTCTCAGATGCAAAATGTTTAATAATCTGAAGTATTTCTTCTGTTCATTTATTCTATTCTGATTATTATTTCTGATTTGAAAATCTGAACTAACCATCTTTAGAAGATCTGAACGTGGCTAACGTTTCATTTCTTGAGAGAATTCAGAACAGCATGCAAGCAAACACGTGTCCCACAAAATCTGATGAGGTGGCGTGTGCACAACTGAAAAGACGTTTGAGGTGAAATTTGAATAGTAAATATCTTGGTTTTCCCCCAAATCTGTCAGAAGCATTTATTATTTGAAATGATTTTATTCTCTTCATTTAATGCTGCTCAAACGTGCGTTGTTTCTGTCTTTTGGTGTGCCTATGTGATTAGTATAAATACCTGTTGTGTATTCACTTTCACACTTTTCACTCTCAGAATTTATATGCATTTTCATCTTTTGTTCTCTCTTCACAAAAACTCAAAACCTAAGTGTTCTAAAAAGCATTCTTCAATGGCGTCTTCTTCATCAACAACTGCTCAGTTTCAATCAACAATGGCTGCTGTAACTTCAGATAATCTAGGTGCTGCTCCATATATTCCTCCACAGAGAACTCTTCTCACACCTGTTGATAAGTTAGAAGTGTTGTGTGAATCCATGGTTGAATTTGATTCTTTGGCTGACAATGGGTTTGATTTTCGCTCCATTGTTAGAGCTCAAGGTTGGGTGAAATACTTTGATAGACTGTTTGGACCAGCTTACCCTCTACTTGTTAAGGAATTCTGGATTCATGCATCTGTGTATCCAAAGTTTATCTTATCATATGTACTGGGAAAGGAGATCATAATCACAGAGGATCTAATTAGAAGACTGATTGGTTATGAAGAAACAGATGGTGTTTCACATCTGCCAGCTGGGCGTGTTGATATGGATGAAGTTTATGAGGAGGTTATGACTGCTGGACAAGCCTCTAACAGATTCAAAGATCTGAAGCCTGATTACAAGATCTGGGCCAAGATCTTCATGGGATGCATACATCACAGGAAGTCAACAAATTCCCCAGATTATGTCAACAATGAACAGATCTATTTTATGTACTGCCTGAGTCAGAGCAACAAGGTAGATCTGCCTTACATTTTGTTCATGCATCTGTGGAATCACATAAATGCATCCAGAGAATCTGTGAAAGAAAAGAACCAGAAGATCAGGAATTGGATACCTTTTGGAAGGTTGCTCTCAGATCTTCTCACTGAAAATGGTTTAGTGGCTGCTCTGTATGATGCTGGTGTTACAGAAGAACTAGAGTTCATTATGGGAAAGCCTCTAAACGCTAAGAGACTTCTGAGACTCAAGATTGTAGATGAACTTACTACTGCTCCAAAGAAGTTAAACATGTCTGATCTGAATAAAAGGATTCCAGTATCAGATTTTCCTCTATTCTTTGCTGAAGAACCTAGACACATTGTTTTGATGTATATAGAGGAATGTAAAAGGGAAGGAGTGCCTGTTCCAGCCAATGTGTTTCAACTTGTCAAGCAACCCCTGCCAGATGCAGGAGAAGAAGAAGAAGAAGCAGAAGTTCCACTTCAGAGGAAAAGATCTCAGCCTGCAGCAGAATCTGAACTTGTCCAGAAGAAGGCTAAGATTGCTGAGAATCCCAAGGATCTTCTGAAGAGAAA
This sequence comes from Lathyrus sativus, assembly GCA_963859935.3. Classification (NCBI taxonomy): domain Eukaryota; kingdom Viridiplantae; phylum Streptophyta; class Magnoliopsida; order Fabales; family Fabaceae; genus Lathyrus; species Lathyrus sativus. Next base: position 136,558,757 of record OZ012741.1, on the reverse strand, counting down.
AGATTCTGGAGAAGCTATCTCTGCAAAGAGGATTAACCTCAAAGGTACTAAAGCTTCTGTTACTTCTAAAAATGTGGTTATAAATGATTCATCTATTAAGTCTGTTCCTAAACCCCCTGTCACTCAAACAACATCTGTTGCTGCCCCCAGTTCTGTATCACCTCAGAAACAACCTACTGCTTCTGTATCAAAACCACCTCAACCCAAACTACACATCAAACACTTCACTCCACGTCCATCACCAACTATTCCACAATCAACAGAACCACAACAAACAGAACCACAAACATCAGAATTACCACAAAATTCTGATAAACAAAAATCTGCTCAACCACAAATAGAAACTCAACCAATAACTTCTGATCATCCAGAAAAACAAACCACAAAAGAACAACCAGAAAAAGACTTTGTCACTCCACCATCAACAATTCCATCTTCTGAACCTGTAGCAACTGTTACTTCTGAACCCTCTAAAGTAACTTTTGCTCCTGTTTCATCTGAACCACCCACTCAACAATCGGATACCCCTTCAGAACCATCTCATATCCCTGAGACAGAAGTTCTTGATATCACTCCATTAAAAACAGTGTTTCAAGTTTCTTCTACCTCTTGTACACCTGAAACATCTTCAAATTCATCTGAATCAGAAATTCATCCTGACTTTCTGATTAATCCATCTGACAAATACCCTGTTCATGAACCTGAATCTGAATCATCTTTACCTACCAAAACTACCATTCCAGAACCTATGCCTCCACCTGTAACTTCATCTGAGATGATTGTTCCTACTTCCAATCCATCATCATCTGGAATATCTTGTGCTCAAGTGTCTTCTCTTTATCATAACTTATCTTATGGTTTCAAACTTAAAGATTTTTATGATAGAGTTGAGCCCTCTGAACCCTTGAAACCTCTGAAACCTAAACTCAAACCGACCCTTCCATCTGTAATCCTTTCATATATTAAATCTATGGAAAATGAAGGATCCTTAGCCCCCATATCCGCTACATCTGGTAAAGCTGCTGTTTCAGCTCTGCATCCTGCATCTGACAACACAGTTGCATCTGATAAACCATCAAACTCTGCTTTCGTACCATACTCTAATGCATTCTTTAATGTTGTTTACCCACGCACCAGACCTCAACCAAATCTGCTTAATGCTTTAAACAGATCCCTTCCTCAGAAACCAGAAATTTCATTCTTTCCATATGTTCCCCCTCCTCTGATTTCCATTCCAAAATCACTGATACCACCCACTCCAAAGCCTAAACAGATGACTCTGGAAACCTTGCTTAAACCTCCACCCAGACTTAATATTGAACATTTATTTCAAACGTTTTTGCAAGAAATACAGATGTCTTTAGGTACTGTTCAGAAAAGATGTTCTGAAACTATGGATGCAAATGAGACTAACATCATCTGGAAAGGATTTCTCAATAGATTCAACACTGTGGCTTCTAATCTGAAGAACATCTGTTTTGATGATGCAAAGCTCAGAGCTGAAAGAACTCAATTCTGGATTGTCAACAAGACTGAACCTCTGCTGTGTTTGGATGCTCCTCCACCTCCTCCTCCACCAGAACCAACTACCACTGCATTAACTATGACTCTGGTAGAACCTCTTCAGGATCTCCAGAACATATGGCAATTGAATCTGTTCAGGATACAGAACCTCCATCTTCAGAGATAAAAACAGAAAATCCAGATTTGGGAAACAAGATTGCTGCTCTGGAAGCTGGTCAATCTGAAATTAGATCTTGGATGGCGAAGCAAGACAAGAAATCTGAGGACATGTCAGAGTGGATGTCTAAACAAGATGAGAAGAATGAGACAATAACTAAGTTCATGTCAAAGCAAGAGCAATCACAATCTGAGATCACAGACCTATTGAAGATGCTTTTGTCAAAACACACTTAGATTTTTTTCTCATGTTTGTGCATCTGTTGTTACTGCATCTGAATGTTTTGTTATATCTTCTGATATTTTTTCCAATGTACTTTTGCTCTGTTATGATTGAATGAAACAGTTTGTTATTCTCCATTGAATTATCTGCTATTGTTCCTTTTAATTGTCTTTATTAAAAGTTTTTACTTTTTGCTTATGACAAAAAAGGGGGAGAAAATAAAGATCTGAACTATTTAATATAATTTCACTAGAATGAATCTTCAGACATATCTATTCTTTCTAATATCTAAATTGACTATTTCAGAACATTTGATAAGAATACTCTATAAAAGAATCTCTGAGTTTCTCAGATCATTTATCTTTTATCAAACTCTGAATCTTATATCTGCAAGATAGTCTGACACTTGATTATTACAAGACAAACAAGATCTGACTCTGAAGATTTCTCAAGATAAAAAGGGAAGTTTCTATTCCTTTTTCATATTCAACTCAGGGGGAGATTCATCATCTCAGGGGGAGTTATAATTCTTTATGTTCAATTAAATAAAATTTCTGATACTTTTTGTCATCATCAAAAAGGGGGAGATTGTTAGAACACAGATTGGTTCTTAATAATTACTCTTTGTTTTGATGATAACTGTTAGGAAATTTATATTTAAGAATTATATACTCTAAAATTTGTTTGAGAGTTTTACTGCAGATTAAAATTATATTAACTCTCTAGAAGCAAATCTGCCTTGAATACAAGAAGTTATTCTGACTCTGAAGAGCCAGATGCACCTTACAGAAGAATCTGCTTACTCCTTACAGAAGATCCTGAGCGTAGTCTCCAGAAGGATCTGAAGCAAGAAGCTCCAGAACATTCTGAGTCAGAAGCATCTGAAGATAGTCAGAAGCATCTGAAGATAATCAGAAGCATCTGAAGATAATCAGAAGCATCTGAAGCTGAAGCATCAGAAGTATTGAAGAATATTGATTGAAGAGTTTCTCAAAGCATTAGTCTACAGAAGTTTCTGAAAGTACTTACGCTGCCATGTACTGAAGTTCTGTGTCAAGATGCTCTGATGATCAACACGCTAGAAGCACACACGCTGCAGAAGACTCTGATACAGCATAGCTCTGAAACTCATCAGAAGACTCTGATCCATTCAGACTCTGAAGAACTTGCTGAAACTGAAGAAGTGTTTTCAAGAATATATTCGTTGGAACTATTCAATGTCTCTTTCCTTATTTGTGCTAGACACACTTACACAGACAAAAAGGATTTATCTGTGCCATCTATTTCAAGGAAAGGTCAGTACATGTGAAGACAAAAAGGCTCAGACCTTTTGAGACTCTCTTTTCAACGTGCATGATTCAGCTGCCTATAAAAGGAGTTCCTCACTTCATTCTTCAGTTACACACTTGCTGAAAAGAAATCACAATATTCTATAAGCTCTCATTCTTATTCTTCATAGAATCTCATTGTACTTAACTTAAGAGAAAAATCACTGTTGTGATTATAGCTTTATAGAAGCATTAAAAACTCTTGTATTTAATTTACATTGTTTGTAAAGGATATTCCTTAAGAGGATTCAGTGTGAATCAGTAGCTCTTGAGAAGACTAAGAACGGTAGTTCTTAGGTGATACTATTGTAATCAGTTTGATTTAATAGTGGATTAAGTCCTTGTTGAGAAAGGCAAATCACTCTGGAAGGGTGGACTGGAGTAGTTGTTTAACGAACCACGATAAAAATAATTGTGTGATTATTTTCAAGTATTAATTTTCCATACTTATTCAACCCCCCCCCCCCCTCCTAAGTATTATCTCACCTTCACTTATTACCGTGTTGATGGTGAACCTGACTTGGGTAAGTTGGCTACTGCTCTTCATGTAGATGATTCAGAGTTGAAGGGGATGTTGTTCAGAAAGATTGAAGTTTATGGTTTCTCTTTGCCTTTCCTGATGGAAAAGGCCCGAAAGTTTGCCAAGAAGGGTTGTTGGGCTGTATTCAATGCCATCTTAGCCCTTTGCATTTATGGGATCGTGTTATTCCCAAGTCATCCAGACTTCATAGGCATGGATGCCTGCCACATATTTGCTTCCGGGAATCCAGTGCCTACTCTCCTCGGAGACGTTTATCATTCAGTCCACAGCAAGAATGAGAACAGAAAGGGGAAGAATGTGGCATGTTGTGCTCCTTTACTGTATAAGTGGTTTTCCAGCCATCTTCCTAAGACGGGTCCGTTCATTGATTCTGCTGAGTCTTCACCCTGGTCTGCACGCTTAATGGGTTTGTCTGCTGACAATATTATCTGGTTTGATAGAGATCTACTGGGTAAAGAGATTGTGCATATCTGCTGTGGCTTTCCTAACGTCCCCCTGGTCGGAAGGAATGGATGTATAAATTACAACTCCTATTTGCTGGTTCGACAATTTGGGTATGCACTACGAGGTCCTCCTGAAGAGGAAGACATACAGGAATCTCTGTATCTCACGGGGTTGCTTGAAGGTGACACTTTGGCTAAGGTAGAGAATGCTTGGAGCAAAATTCACCGAAAGGGAATAGTTTTGCTAGGAAAAAGCAACAATAAGGCCTTTGATCCATATGTGGCCTGGGTCCGAGAAAGAGCCGCCAAGTTTCTAATGTTGTTTCCTGCAGTGGAACCATTGTATCCTCCCGTGTACAAAGAACCTACCACAGTTGATATTCAAAAGTTCAACCAGGTACTCCGAGAGAAGGAAGAGCTACGAAAAGCCAACGAAGAACTGGAGAAAGAGATTGCTCAACTCCGGAGTGAGAAAAACGAAGTTGTATACACCTGCAAGAAGCAGACAGAACTGATCAACCACTTAGGCGCTAAGTTGACCAAGGAGACTGACTCCAGAGAACGGCTTAGGTTAGACCTGAAGGCAGTGCACAACGTGTTGACCACCAAAAAGCAGGATCTGGATAGGGTGTACCTGAAGTTATCCAAGTACGAGACATTGTGGAGCAACACCCTAACCAAGTACAAAGAGCGAGAGGAAAAGCTGAAGCAGCGAATAGTCGAGCTAGAAGTCCAAATTGAGATCAAGGACAAGAAGATTGAGGCTGAGGCATCACTTCGACGCGACACTCAGTACAGATTGGTTTAAACTAAGGCAAACCTGCAAAATTGTCAACTCCAAGCTGATGCTAAAAGGAGTAGGGTGGAAAGTCGTTCTGAAGAAGGTATTTGTGGGGACATTATCGAGAACCTCCCAGATACCATCAGGCAGAGGGATTTGCTGATCCAGGGTCTGCTCACTCAGCCTGACCATCCCACTACGAGGAAGTTATTAGAAGATTTTCGTGCCCGTAGCCTCACTTGATTTCTTTATATTTCTCTGTACCTTTTATGCATTGATATGCTGACCACTGCCAGGCTTATCGGTTGGGGTCATGCCTTGCTACTTCAGTTGTATGTGATTATAGTTGTACGCTGCCCGCGCGGGTTTTTCAGATAAATATATGAGGATTTCTTTTCCATGATTGGATGTTGGACTTTATTTGTCTTGGAAACTAGGATCGGGGGGGGGGGGATCTCCCCAAGGCACAAACACACGTTTGCATTTGCATGAATCATTTACATAACAGGTACCTCGAGCTATTTTTCTAACCCCTTGTGCTTGCAGGTTATTTCAGGATTGAACGAAGACAGATTCACTGGTATTCTACCAGAGCAAATCAAGCCAGAGTGATGGAACAGGTTCAGACTGACATTCAAGAGCTCAGGGAGAGGGTGGATCGTTTCGTGGATCTCATGCAAGTGGTCGCTAATGGCCAGGACCAGCTCAGAACTCTGGTGCAACCTATGATTGCACGCGTCGACAGCAACGGTGTGCTACACGGTGGGAATGTGGTGAACCCTCCGCTTGTTAACACCCCTCATGCAGGCATCCCTGTGACTGGAAGGAATGGAAGTGGCAATGGCAATGTTGTTACTAATATTAGAGCTAATGGGAATACGACTGGAGTTGGAAATGGCAACGTTGAGGCCAATGGTAACGCTGGTATAGGCAATGGCAATACTGGAGGAACTGGTAACGCTGGGAACGTTGGTGTTGGTAATCTGTATGGTCTCGATGCTGCTGGATTTGCTACTAGCAATGTCCATCAACCTTGGCAAGAGGATCGTCAAGAGGACTTATTCTCAATGAAGGGATCCGAGGGTGAACTGAATTCTGAAGCCCGTTTAAGGTTCAAAGCACTCGAAGACAAGATGAAGAGTTTCGAGAACTTGAATACCATGGGCATTGATATGACCAAGCTGGGATTGATCTCAGACTTCAAGGTGCCTCCCAAGTTTAAGGTACCCGACTTCGAGAAGTATAAGGGCACCACTTGCCCCCGTGTCCATCTGAGGTCATACAACCGAAAGATGTCCGCACATTCTGAAGATGAGAAGTTGCCGATGCACTTCTTCCAAGACAGCCTGTCAGGCCCCTCGTTGGAGTGGTATATGGGTTTGGAACCCACAAGTGTACGTACATGGAAATACCTTGTTGAAGCATTCGTATGCCATTATCAGTATAACAGCGATCTGGCTCCCAACCAGGTTCAATTAGAAAATTTGTCTTAGAAGAACAACGAAGGATTTAAAGTGTACGCCCAGAGGTGGCGTGAACTGGCAGCAAGAGTTCAGCCACCGATGGTTGAGCGAGAACTTGTCGAGATGTTCGTAGCTACTCTTCCAGGAGTTTATTATGAGAAGCTTGTCAGTGGTATGTTGGGAAGCTTCTCCGACCTCATAATCACTGGAGATCATGTAGAGAATGGCATCAAACTCAGAAAGATTCAGGGTGTAGATGTATCCTCAGCTGGAGGGGGAAAGAAACCTTACAGTGGTAAGAGACGTGAAGGTGAGGCGAGCTCAGTGTCTAATGCTCGGGGAAAAGGAAAAGGCCAGCGCCAGCAGGTCGCTAGCATTACTATTCCTGCTGTCCAGCAACCTCAGCAGCAGCAACAGAACCAGCAAGGGTACCGGAGGTACCTGAATAAAGCACCATTGTCAAGTCGTCATCTTGAAACCCCACCTATGCCGTATGCTCAGCTTTTGCAGACTTTGCTTCAGTTACAGCTAGTTCAGAAGAGAACTTTGGCTCCCTTGACAGGGACACCTCCACCAGGCAACGATGTGAATGCGAGATGTGAGTTTCATTCGGGGGCACCGGGACACTCGATTGACAACTGTAAGGCATTCAAGCACAAAGTGCAAGATATGGTTGACGCCAAGATAATCAACTTTTCTGATAATGTTCTGAATGTTACAAAGAACCCTATGCCTAACCATGGGGGAGATGGGGTTAATGCCATCATCAAAGAGGAGGATTCGGACTTATTGACTGATGTCAAAGACCTGAAAACACCACTTGGTTTCGTTAAAGCCAAGTTGATGAAGAAAGGTATTTTCCCGGGCTGTGGGAAGTTGTGTATGGATTGTGCGAATCATTCAGACGGCGGTGATCAGTTGATAGCGGGTATTCAGAGTTTGATGACCGAAGGGATTCTGCAGTTTAGTCGGAGGGCTGGGAACAGATCAGGGGAAGTAATGCTGCAGCAGAAGGATGAGGTTGCCACTTGTTGCACCCTAAATTTTGACCCCTTAGATTCTCATTATCATTTTAGGAGCATACTCATGAAATTTCTAACCTTAACCCAGTGCAAGTCTGTTTTTGTCAAATTGCAGATGAATCAGGGTTTCGTGCAGTCGAAATCGAAACTTCAGGGTTTGTGATTAGTCAATGTTTTGGGCTCATTCAAATAGGAAACAAGGTCAAGGGTATTATATAATGTCAATTGAGAAGCCAATGTGAGGTTGTGACCCCAGAATTCAGAGCAGTACATTTCAGAGCACCCGATTAGGGTTTTGGACCAGTAAAAGTCAACTGTTGTTTGACTTTGATGTTGGAAGATGTTTAGATGGTGGTATTGTGATTCATGAAGTTCATATAGCTTAATAAAGTTCATCCAAGAAGTTTCAAAGTCTCAGGAGGCCCAGAATGTCAACAGGCGACTCGGTAATCACCGATCGGTCGTACGGTTGACCAAAAAGTCAACTCTCCAAATTTTGTGAATTGGACTTCAAATTGTGAAACAAAGTTGTTCCTTATGTCATATTGGACTTTCATATCAATTTTCATGACCATTGGATCAAGGATGAAGGAGTAATCGAAAAATCAGGAAATTAGGGTTTTGAAAAGGGCTAAACCATAACTCCTTAACCACACATCCAATCGAGTTGGTTCAAAGCTCATTTGGAATCTCTTAACAAGTCCTAAAAAAGTACCTAAGTGGTCCATGATCAGAAAATGCATAAATTTGGAGTTATGATCAAATTCATTTCAAGAGGGGAAAAAGACTTAGGAAAATTTCATTTTTAAGCTCATTTTTTAGCAACTTTGGAGGGTTTTTTTGCCAAGTTCCTTTGGGAAATTGAAACTCATGAAAACATGTATGCTTTAGAGCTATGTGAGGGATTTCTAAAAAGTACTAGCACATCCCAAAATGATTTGTGAGCTGAAAGTTATGGTCATGGCAAGTTGGTGGTTTCAAACTTTAGTCCCACATTGTCCATTTGGCAAAATACCTTCTTTCATCAAATTTGCCAAATTCAGTTGATCAATCATGTGGTATCTGATATGTGAGGAGTTTGTAGCATGAAAAACCAAGGAGTTAAGCAGAAAAAATCAGAGAAACAAGCTTCACACATTGCCTTGCAAGTGGATGTGCAACTTGCATCGAAAAGTGAAAAGTGAAACATGAGGTGTAAAGCCAAGTTCTGAACCAGCCACAAGTCTATGCTCTTAGCCTGAAATTAGCCTCAGAAATCCATCAATTGTCTTGACTAATGAGCTTGGATTATCAGCAAAGAAAACCCTCCTAGGGTGGTTTTCTACAAAATATCCAAAACCTTTCTTCAAAATGAAGAAAGCTTCAAACCAGCCCCTCACTCTCACTTGCCTATAAAAGGATGCCTTCCTCACTTCATTTCCATCATCAATACACATTCTAAAACCATAAGAAAACCTTTGTCCTTGCTATTTCCATTTCTTGCTTCAAAATCACAAATCTCACTTTTCACAAAAATCACCAAAAAGTTGTCTTGCTACCAAGGCTGCCATACCCATTTCCATACCTTCCAACACCCCAAGAACCATCCACACACTCTCCAAATATGGTATAGAAAGTTTCTAGACCTTTGAACCACCCAAAAACTTCACAAATCAAAAAGTCAATTTCATCACCACACTACTTTGACCAAAAGCTACAAAATTTGCCATATCTTGTTCCATATATTTTCTTGGCATTTCAATCATCCTAACACCTCTCATATGATGTTTATCAACTATTCAAAATGCTAGAAATCATTGGTGGCTTGCATTGCTTCATTTGACATCACACTTGCATTTTGCTTAGAAGTGAAGGAAATACTCAAGGCAAAAAAGGGAGATTGGAGTTCTCTGGGTTTCTTGGCTATTCTAGCTTGTTTAACAAGGTCTACAAGAGGTATGTAACTTGTACACATTGACTCTTGCACCATTCTTTCATGTTTTTTTTGCATTTTGAGCATTTTGTGAATTTTGAAGCTATGAACATTTGGTGATTTTCATGATATGTGATTTTTAATAAATGACAAGATTGGTATGAATATTAGCATAAGTGTTGAGCTTGTTCTTGCCAAATTTCTGATTATGGTGTGTTGAGTTTGTTAATGTACTGTCAAGACAATTTGAGAAATGGAAGTGCTAGCTCATGTTCTTGTTGCTTTCACACAAGTGTGGAGGATTTTTGATGCCAATATTTTCTAGGGTGTTGTGTTGCTTTTGTGTTCATAAATATAATATTTGATTTGTCTCAATCTAGAGTTTTAGTATTTGGTCATTAGTTTTGTTTTGGGACTATTTTTGCTGTTTGGTAACTTGGTTGAATAAGTCACCAAGCTGTTTATGAATTGATGACATTTTGAGGCTGATTTCTTTAATGAGGATGAGATGCCCACTGGTTTGTTGTTGGTTCTAGCATTTAAGGTAGAGGGTTTGCATTATTGGGCTATAGCTGGCAGAGGAGTGTTGTCACTAGCATCTTTGAATTTTGGTTATGGCAGACTGGTGTAGAAGATGGTTATGCACACTGATTGCCTCAGTTGTTGGTTTGGTGAAGCTGCCAGGCTGGTTGCAGCAGGACTGTTAACAAGTAGGGGAACTTATCTCAAGGTGTAGGAGGCTGATCCCCCTTGTCTTTGTTTGGTTTTGGATGTGGTCAGATGTGCTGAAGGCAGGCTGCTGAAACTCTTAAGTTGTAAGGTTTTGAACTCATTATGTCCTAATGCAGTAAGCAAGTAGGAGGAGACATGTTTGAGTAGAATTTGGCTGTGATAACTACAACTGGTAGTTAGTTTGCGATTTCGCCTTGCTGCTGTTAAACCTCAGACCAATAGAATAGTTACAAGCATTTGGCACAGTTGTGTTTTTGACAGCATTTTGGTAGGAATTGTGAAACTGTTAGCATTTTGGGACTGTTTGGAATTGGTTAACACTTTGGTGTTGCAGTATGACATTTTATCTTGCTCACATCTTTATCCAAAACTCAGATTAGGTGTGGATTGTGTTGTCAATTGATGTTGTTCATTTTGAGATGTTTGGGGGCAGGGGGAGGGACTTGGTTTAATGGTTCTTGATTGTGTGTATTTTTGCCAAACCATGAAATTGAGCAAGTTTCTGTCAAAACCAGGTGGCAAGCTTAGCACATATTGCGTTGCATTCTGTTTTGTGTTTTTCAAATCATCTGAGCTTTAGAAATGCCAACATCATCATCATGCTATGAACATTACTTGGATTTTTGCTTGCTTTTCAATACTGCTGTCCAAGAAATCCAAAACAGGTTGAAAAAATCATCTTGAGCATAAGCATTAAAAAGTCAGTTCTTACCCCTTGGACATGTTTGATTTCACATTTGAAAATCGTATGAATGCTTGTTTTAGCTCGTTTGTGCATAAAAATTGATTCACATGCTTGTCATAATCGCATCAAATTTCATTCAAGCATCTTATATGCTATTTTTTACATGAGCTTGTTTCACATCAAAACCACTTTTCTAACACTTCACATTGATCATTTGGAAGGTGTTTACGTGATTTCCTTGAATCAAAACAGACTGTCATGAGTTATTCACTTAAATATGCATTTTTACCAAAACAAGGCACTTGGCATGAAACTTTCATAATCTGTTTGTATCAAGCTTGCTTGAGGTGTTAGAATCACTCTATGTTATTTATGTGAGGTGTGTGTGCATTTAGTTTGGATTAAAAGTGTTTGAATTGTGTCATTCATTGCAAGATGCATCACATAACATCAAAGTACAGCTGCTATCGAGTTTTTCAAAATGAAAAGAATTTTGAAAACTAACACCACTACCATGTTCCTCATGTTTTTCTGGTTGAGATGCATATAAAGTTTGTCTCATTTGGATAAGAAACGAGAAAGTTACGCGTCAAAACGTAAATAACTTTTGAGTGTGTTATTTTTGCCCAGCCTGGTTTGCAAGTTACCCTTATTAATTAAATGGGTGGAATCAATCAATGGATGTATAGCCACCCCAGTGGTAAGCCTCTTATGCCAAACACGCCTGTGACCCTGCACGCACGAGTTCGACCCCTGAGGAGGGCAACTCTTTTGGCATTTTTTTTTTATTTTTCACCAAAACTTTGAAAAATCGTATATCTCTCATTGCTTATCGTTTTCCGCCCGTTCTTTTTTCATTTTGTTCATCTTTGCATCTACTTTCATGCCATGTATTTTATTTTCACGTTTGCCTATTTTATCACCTCTTTTGACTGGGTGCTAATTAAGTGTGTTTCGCGTCCGTTTACGCATTTGCAGATGAATTTTTATGTGGTTCCACATGGATTTGTTTGTGAAATTTGTTTGTACTCATGTCCATACATGTTAGCTAACATGCTAGGATTTTCATTTTTTGAGTTATAACTATGTTTATTTCGTCCCACCTGTTGACTGTATTTGAATGCAATCTGTCGTTACAGTTCTCGTTATTTTCATCTGTGTTGATTATTATCAATGTGCTTTCATCCTTATCATTTCACATGTTTGTTCAATTGGTTGTTACCATGAAAATGTTTTATTATGTTGTTACCTTTCCCTTTTATTTCTCTTTCCCCAAGTGATGAGGCTTGTCAGCTCATCCAGTTATTTCCTCAGTCACCCTCCAAAGGAAGGTCTGCCCACTTGACCCTCATGTCAAGAATAATTCATTCACCCTCCCTTGACTTTGTTAAGTCACTTTAACCCCAGCTTAGAAGCCATTAGACTTTGCTTTGAGTCTAAAAAGACCCACCTGTATTAGGAGCATTCTTCAACTAGAACCCTAGGAAAGAGTTTGTCAATTCTGTGTAAGAATCATCGTTATGATTTCTTAATTCCCCTTTTGAATATTACAACTTAGATTAGGGAGTTTTGTCAAACTCCACACAAACATTGTCATGTTTGTTCCCCTTTGAACCTTGATCATAATCAAGTGTTCTTTATCCCTTGTGAGGTGAACTACGATTGCTCTGATTCTATCCTAGTCAGGATACGTAGGCAGATGATGCAACGTCTTTGCGAGCAAACTTAGTGTATATAACATTAGGTTTCAACTCATATCTTTTCCCAATCCACAGTACATTTTCACAAACTTAGCAAGCAATCAAACAAAAGGTTCCTGTAGAGTACTATAGATATTTAGGGTGCTAACACCTTCCCTAGGTATAACCAACCCCCGATCCCCGAATCTCTTAAGCGTTGTCGTTACATTGCGAAAAAGGTTTTTCTTTCTTTAGACCTTTCCTTTGGATAAAATAAAGTTCAGTTGTAAAATAGTTAAGGTTCAAGTTAACTTAATAGCTTGATATCCAATTTTCACCGCAACAGAAATGGCGACTCCACTGGGGAAGGTTTTTATTGCTTTGAGGGTTTAGCCTATCTTGCTTGATTACTTGCTTATTTGTGAATACTTGTAAATATGTACATATGTGCTATGTTGGTACTTGGGAACTTTGAATGGTGAGACAACACTATACCCGTGTTTGAGCGTACTTATGATAGGATGGTGGTATATTCAAGGAGACTTATAGGGAGTTGATTCCCGACCAAGTTGACTTGAGAAAACCACCACTCAGTAGAGGCCCTTCTGAAAGTTAGTATTGTTGATCGAGTATTCGTGAAAACAATGCTACTTTCTACATGGGAGCCCGTGATACTGAGGACCTTTAGATTACCTTTTCCCACACTATGGCTTTATTAGGATGTAGTGCGATGACTATAAGGAAGTAATTCCAAAGTAGTTGATACGCGATACTACACTTGGACTAGACTCTCTTGAGAATATTATCGACCACCAAGTATTTGGGAAATTGATAATATCCGAAAGATGGGTCGAGGACTCCGGGAACTCTTTTAGAACCTTGTTCTGCAGTTGTGGAAACCTTAGTACATACCTTTGGGGTGGGTAGACCCTGACTCCTTACTCATATTCTCCAAACCAAAACCTTTATCTGCTTTTATCCATGTGTATATGTGAATCTGTGCTTACCTGTGTTTGTGCATTCATGCATTCATGAACATCATATCATAAAAGTTTCATGGAACTCAGATCTCTTGTTTGTAAATAATAGGATCATCATGGACAGTGGAAAAAAGAAAACCATGAAGTACACTTACAAAAGTCCTAACTTGGATGACATAGAAAGGTTGAGCACTTTGATAACAAATCTAGAAGGATTCAAGAGCAGGTATGGGAACTTATTGTCATTGTTGAGGGTAAAAAGGAAGATGGATTTGGGACTTCTCTCCACACTCCTCCAGTTTTATGATCCACTCTATCATTGTTTCACTTTCCCTGATTATCAGCTGGTACCTACACTTGAGGAATATTCTTGCTTGATTGGTTTACCTATCCTTGAAGACTCTCATTTTCCAATCATGGAGAAGGACCCTAAGGAAGAAGAAATTGCTAAAGCTACGCGTTTGGGATTGGTGGATATTCAAAAAAATATGGTTACTAAGGAAGGAGTCTTTGGTGTGACTGCAGAGTTCTTGGTTGGAAAGGCACAATACTATGCTGATCATTTGAGTATGGATGCATTCGAAGCTATTCTTGCCTTGCTCATTTATGGAATCTTCTTGTTTCCGAGCTTTGATAATTTTGTGGATCTCAACACCATCAAGATTTTCTTGAAGAAAAACCATGTGCCTACTTTACTAGCTGACGCATATCATTCTGTTCACTTGAGAAATCTGCATAAAGGAGGAATCATTGTCTGTTGTGTCCCGTTTTTATATAAGTGGTTTATTTCTAACTTACCTAAGGCTCATGCTTTTTGGAAGGATGGTTGGTGGTCTCAGAAGGTTATGGCTCTTACTCACTCTGATATCGATTGGTATAGCCGTAGTTACGATGGAATAAGAATCATTGACAGTTGTGGAAGCTTTGGTAACGTACCTCTCCTGGGTGTAAATGGAGGAATCAGTTATAACCCTGTTCTCGCTCGCCGTCAGCTTGGATATCCTTTGAAAAACAAACCAAACAGCGCTCATGTGGAGAATATTTTCTTTAAGGGAAGTTTAGAATTGAAGGGGGAAATTCTAAAAGCTTGGGGACATGTACACAAGAAAGGAAAGGAAAACTTGGGAAAACCTAATTGCGTCTCTCTCGAGCCTTATCTCCAATGGGTCTGAAAGAGATCTATCCAGCTAAAGATGCCTTATTCCCAGCAGAAACCCATGGCTTTAGGGGAGGAACACACAATGATCTTTATGTCTGAAGAGGAGAAGTTAAAGATTGCTTTGAGGAAATCACAACAAACTGAAGTAGCCTGGAAATACAAGTACCAAGTGGCCATTGAAGAGAATGAAGAACTCCGTAGACAACTACAGGTGAAGGATGAAGAAATGGTTGCTTATAAGAAGAGGAAGACACAGGAAGGCTTACCTTCTTCCAGCTCTCATCCAACCCCATGGAAGCTGGTCGTGGACAAACTCGTTCTCGAGAAGACTCAGATGGAAGAAGAAATCAAGAAACTCAAAGCAAAAGAAGACTTTTATTTAGAATACTGTCAACCTCATATTTAGGACTTTTGTAAAATGTACTAGATATTTTTGTAATCAAATCTTGAAAATCGATGAAATGAAATGATGTTTTGATCTGAGTTCCATAAAACCTTTGCATTTGCATTTTCATTAATTAATCATTCAAGGAACTAAAGATTGTTTTGCATATATTATAGGATGGATTCTGGAAAGAAAGCAGAGGTTGTGTTCCAAAGACCAAGATTGGAGAACTTGAAGAAAATGGTAAGTTTAGTAGAAGACCCCGAGGCATTCAGAGAGAAGCATGGGAATATGCTATCTTTGCTAGAAGTTCAAGTGTATGAAGAGATGTTATCCACACTCGTGCAATTCTATGATTCAACCTATCATTGTTTCACATTTCCAGATAATCAGTTGCTACCAACTTTGGAAGAATATTCCGCCCTGATGGGAGTAGGCGTCACTCCTTGACCATTTTCTGGAAGAGAAGGGACTCCTAATGAAAGAGCAGTTGCAGAGGCCGCGTATTTAGAGGTGGATAAGGTACGATCTCATATGGGTGCTAAGGCAGGGTTGTATAGATTTCCAGCTATGTTCCTATATGAAAAAGCTCAAAGTTATGCCTTGTCAAAGAATATTGAAGCATTTGAGGCCATCCTGGTTTTGCTAATCTACGGACTGTTTCTATTCCCGACTGCTAGTGATTTTGTGGATGCAAATGCAATCAATCTTTTCTTGATCAAAAATCCTGTACCTACCTTGCTGGCTGATACATACTTTACTCTCCACCGTAGGAACCGTTATGGAGTTGGACGGATTGAGTGTTGCACTGTTCTCCTGCACAAGTGGTTTATTTCGCACTTGCCAAAAATTCCAGCCATCTGGGACAAGCAAAATGGGCTCTCATGGACAGAAAAGCTGCTATTGCTCAAACACTCAGACATTAAGTGGTATGACCCTATGTATGGAGGAATTGTCATGATCCAAAGTTGTGGAGATTTCCCGAATGTACCGCTTATCAGTGTCAATGGTTGCATCAGCTATAATCCTATTCTGGCTCGTCGACAGTTGGGGCACCCCATGGAAGAGGAGCCAGATCCAGACTTTTTGAGAAGATTTTACTTGGAAGAAGGGAAGAATCCCGCTTACAGGGCTCAAATTGTGTATGCTTGGCGTTATTTCCACACGAGGGGAGTAACCGCCCTAGGTTACCACGACACCACTGTTTCAGAATCTTACTATCATGGGTAAGAGAAGCAGCATTGAAAATGTTCTACACTCGCTTTGAGCCTGACTCACCCAAACCTACTCTCGTAGAAGAATTGAAAGCTGCTTTAGCAAAAGCTGAAAAAGAAGGAAAGACTTGGAGAGATAAGTATTTCAAGGCTATGCAAGAGAAGGAAGAGCTTCAAGAATTGATCCGTCAAGGTGAAAAGAGAAGTAAGCCAGAAGACGAAGGGCCATCCAACCAGAAGATCTGAAATCCTTTTTCTGTTTCCTTTCATCATGTATTTTGTATTGAAGACTTGTATTTCAGTTTCAGAATCATTATTGTAAAACTCTCAGTTATTAATCTATGAGGACTTTTGAATTTGCTTATTTCCCCATTGTTATAATTTATGCAAATATTTCTTTGGATTCCTTGAATGGTTAATTTTGCATTTGTCGCATTTTTCATTCATAAGCATCGTATGTGCATGTTCTTGTGTTGTGTCTCATCTCGCTGTCTTATCTCCTGAGAAAGAATCACACTGAATCCTCAACACCGATACAACACCCGAGTCCAAGCTCGCCTAAGAATGAAAGGACAAAATTTGGATGTTGGCAGAATTGATAATGAACTTGGAGAGCTACGAGGAGGCATGGGGCAGATCAGGGAAGCCTTACAAGTCATTCGTGCAATGTTGGACACTCAAGCCACTTTTGTTTCTGAGATCACTAGCATAGCTGCAGAGCCAGTCCCAACGGCAGTCACTGTTGCAAATGTTCCACCATATGGGTTGCCACCTGGTTTTGTACCGCCACCAATAGTCAATCAACAAGCAGTTCCTTTAGGGCCAGAAGTTCCTCAAGCTATCCCTACTTACACTCAGCCTTCTGTTCAGGTTCAAGCGCGCCCTGTTTTTCATAATCCTCTACCAGTGTACAAAGGTCTTGATGGGTATGAAGAAGAAAGCGGACGACATGATAAGTTGAAAGAAAGTGTAGAAACTATCGGAAGAAAGGTCCGAGCAATGGAAGGGAACGATATCTTTGGTACTGACGCCAGAGATATGTGTCTAGTATCCGGATTGGTGATTCCACCCAAGTTTAAAGTTCCAAATTTCGACCAATATTCTGGTGCAACCTATCCTCGCACACATCTAATCATGTATTATCGAAGAATGGCTGCACACGTTGAAGACGACAAGTTAATGATCCACTGTTTCCAAGATAGTATAAAAGGGGCTCCGGCCAAGTGGTATTTAAGTTTAGACCAATCGAGGATTCACAATTTCAAAGACCTGGCTGACGCTTTAATGAAGCACTATAAGTACAACATGGATATGGCCCCGGATAGAAGACAATTGCTAAGTATGTCACAGAAAAGTACAGAATCGTTTAAAGAGTATGCAAAACGGTGGAGAGAGACAGCATCTCAGGTGGAACCTCCTCTAAATGAAAAAGAATTAACAGACTGGTTTGTTGACACAGTAAGACCAGAGTTTTATGAAAAGATGATCAGTAGTGTGTCTGCAAGTTTTTCTGATGTCGTAGCCATGGGAGTAAGAGTAGAGTGGGGAATGAAGAACGAGAAGGTAGCCAGTAGCACCAGCAGTTCCAGTAACAGCAATGTCAAGAAGGTTAGTAGTGGTTTTCACAAAAAGAGAGAAGGTGAGGCAAATGCAATAATGGGAAGAAGGAATCGTATTTTAAGACCACCGTATCAGCATTACCAGCAGCCTCAACAAGGTTTTTTCCAGCAAGTTCAACCAAATTATGCTCAGCAAATTCAGCAACAGCGACCAGTATATCCGGTACAGTGTTCCCAACAACAATATGTGGCAGCTGTAACCCCAACATTTAACCATCCTGTCCCAAGTTATCAGTCAGGGCAGCCAGCGTTTGCATATTAACCAAATCAACAAGGGTATCAACGAGCGCCCAACGCTCCGCCCTATCAACAAAACCATCAGCAGAGAGTTCAACAACCCAGACAGAATTATCAAAACCGGAGGCCAACCACAAAACCTCCACTTCCACAAATACCAATGACATACACAGAATTATACCCTTCTTTAGTTCACCAAGGTTTGATAACAACAAGGCCACTGAATCCAGATACAACATCTCCCCATTACAACCCAAATGCTCATTGTGCTTTTCACGAGGGTGCCGCTGGCCACGACCTGGAAGGGTGCTTTGCTTTGAAACATCTTGTGAGAGTATTGATGGAGAAAAAAATCTTGTCTTTTAATGATGTACCACCCAATGTTAAAAGTAATCCACTACCAAATCACGGAGGGGTCAATGCAATAGAAGGGTCAGATGAGAAGATAGTTGATAATGTGACGAAGGTCAGAACGCCGTTGAAAACATTACACGAGAAGTTGTCAAAAGTATGGCTGTTTGAAGGCTTTCATAATAACTGTGAAGGATGTTCTGTTGATTCTAGTGGGTGTGATGTGATACGAAAGGATATACAAAGATTGATGAACGATGGGATATTGCAAGAATGTAGTCCAGTAAGGAAAGAAGAAGTTTTTGTGATTGAGCCCGTTTTTGATCTGTTCAAGAAAAAAGAGAAAGTTCCAGTATTCAACAAAAGTGTGAAGCCTATCTTCAACAAAACTGCTATTGGTCAGCCTCGACCAATTATGATCCAAAAACCAAGACCATTTCCTTATGATAACACAAGGGCCATTCCATGGAAATACAACGTGACCGTGATAGACCAAGAATCAAGAAGGGTTGTTCAGACAGATGATCGGATGGACGTAACAAACATTGCAGGCACTAGCAAAATGACCCGTAGTGGTTGGATCTATCAACCGAAAGTGGCAGTAGCTATTCCTAAAGAAGTTACTCCCGCCACGATAACCAAAGAAAGAGAAACTCCGAGCACAGAAGAAGAAAATGATGAGGAATTTTTGAGAATTATTCGAAGAAGTGATTACAAAGTGATAGATCAGCTTCATCAAACTCCATCAAAAATATCAATCTTGTCACTCTTGATAAATTCTCCGGCTCACATGGAAGCATTACAAAAAGTGTTGAGACAGGCCAACATCACAGCATGGAACACGTTGAGTTTCAGTGATGCTGAATTGCCGAAAAAAAGACGTAATCATAATCGTGCGCTGCACATCTCTATCAAATGCAAAGAAGACACTCTGGCCCAAGTACTGGTCGACACAGGATCCTCATTAAATGTACTACCCACAAGGTCACTCGCCAGATTAGCATATGCAGGGGCAGAGATGAAGCCGACATCATTGATTGTAAAAGCTTTCGATGGTTCAAGAAGAACAGTTATTGGTGAGGTAGAGTTACCGATTTTGGTGGGACCCCATGAGTTTAACATTGTGTTTCAAGTGATGGACATTAATCCAGCTTACAGTTGTTTATTAGGACATCTCTGGATCAATGAGGCTGGGGCAGTGACTTCCACCCTGCATCAGAGAATGAAGTTCGTGGTAAATGATAAACTGGTAATTGTACATGGTGAAGAAGAACTAATGGTTAGCAATCTGTCATCATTTCGGTACATTGAAGAAGATGAAGGCGCGTTAGAAACCTCCTTTCAAGCACTCGAGATAGCTAATGCAGTGATGTTGGAAGAAACAGTGGCTAAGAGTGGTTCGTCTTTTGCATCCGCTCAGAGCATCAAGTCTACGCTAGAGGAAGACACTCCTGCAGGATGGGGAGAGGTCATTGAGGTAAAACCAAAGATGGATCGCCAAGGGTTGGGTTACAAACCAACTCATGATGAAGCACCGACACATGACAAAGGACGTCCAAAGACTATACAAGAAGTGTTCATCAGCGGAGGTTTCCAAGTCAGTGTTGTGGAAGAAGATTTTAATGACGAAGACCTGGAGCATTTAGTATATCATTGCAACACTACCTTGAGCAACTGGGAAACTATTGAGATTCCTTTGGTTTTTCCAGAGTCAAAGTAATTTTCTTGTCTTCCTTTTCCTGTTTTAAATCTTCATAGCCATGCCCAAGGCTATAGGAATGTTTTGTAAGGGCCCCGAGCTTTCAAGAAAATCAATGAAAAATGAACTATTTTGTTAATTTCTTTGTGTTATTTCCTTTACTGCTTTTGCTTTCATTTTAAACGAAAAATGGCAATCTTAAAAAACCGAAGCAATTTTTTCTCTGTTATGTGCTGCATTTGTCTTTGTATGTTTTAATAAAATAAGCCATTCCAACGTGCAGTGATGGCCTAAAACCCATTGAATCCTATGACTTTGCATTCCCTCCAGATTTTGATTCACCAATATACCAAGTTGAAGATGAGGATGAAGATTTTGAAATACCTGATGATCTGGTAAAGTTGGCACACCATGAGAATGCAGAGCTTCAACCCTACAAAGAACAGGTAAAAGTCATCAATCTTGGCACCGAAGAAAACAAGAAAGAAGTCAAGATCGGGGCAGCTCTAGGGGCAGAACTCAAGCAGCAACTAGAGGAACTATTGAAAGAATATGTGGATGTATTTGCTTGGTCATACCAAGATATGCCGGGTCTAGACACTGACATAGTGGTTCACAAATTACCACTTCGACCAGAATGCCCACCGGTTAAGCAAAAGCTCCGAAGAACAAGACCTGACACGGCTCTCAAGATTCGAGATGAGGTGAAAAAACAGATTGACGCCGGGTTCTTAGCAGTATCCAAATACCCTGAATGGGTGGCCAACATTGTACCTGTACCAAAAAAGGATGGGAAAGTCAGAATGTGTGTGGATTATCGGGACCTAAATAGGGCCAGTTCGAAGGATGATTTCCCTTTGCCGCATATCGACACATTGGTAGATAATACGGCTCGTTTTGCAGTTTTCTCATTTATGGATGGGTTCTCCGGTTACAATCAGATTAAGATGGATCCCGATGACATGGAAAAAACTACTTTCATTACTCCGTGGGGGACTTACTGTTACAAAGTTATGCCTTTCAATCTAAAGAACGCAGGTGCTACGTATAAAAGGGCCATGGTAACTTTATTTCATGATATGATGCACAAGGAGATAGAGGTATATGTTGATGACATGATAGCCAAATCTCAAAGTGAAGAGGACCATTTGGAACATCTTTTGAAATTGTTTAAGAGACTCAGAAAATATCAGTTGAGACTGAATCCAGCCAAGTGCACCTTTGGAGTAAGATTTGGGAAATTACTCGGTTTCATTGTCAGCTACCGAGGGATTGAAGTAGATCCAGACAATGTCCGAGCCATTCAAGACATGCCAGCTCCACAAACGGAAAAGCAAGTCAGAGATTTTCTTGGAAGACTGAACTACATATCTAGATTTATTTCCAATATGACTCCTACTTGCGAGCCCATCTTCAAATTATTACGCAAGGACCAGACGGTTGTTTGGAATTCAGATTGTCAGCAAGCATTTGATAAGATCAAGGGTTATCTACAAGAGCCTCTGATCTTAATACCTCTTGTTCCAGGAAGACCTCTCTTCATGTATCTGGCAGTGTTGGAAAATTCAATGGGTTGCGTGTTAGGTCAGCAGGATGAGTCTGGGAGAAAAGAACATGCCATCTATTAGTTGAGTAAGAAGTTTACTGATTGTGAAAGCAGATATTCACTTCTGGAGAAAACTTGTTGTGCTTTGGCATGGGCTGCTAAATGTTTGAGGCAGTACATGATTTGTCATACCACTTTGTTGATTTCAAAAATGGATCCAATAAAGTATATTTTTGAGAAGCCTGCTCAGACTGGAAGGCTCGCCCGCTGGCACATGTTGTTATCCGAATATGACATCCAGTACGTAGCTCAGAAATCTATCAAGGGTTGTGTTTTGTCAGAAATATCTTGCAGATCAACCAGTGGAAGATTATGAGCCTCTCAAATTTGATTTCCCAGATGAAGACATTATGTTAGTAAAAGATTGTGAAGAACCACATCTTGATGAAGGTCTACAGGAAGGTCTCTGGTGGAAAAAGATGTTTGATGGTTCCTCCAACTACAATGGGCATGGCGTAGGCGCCGTTTTAATGAATCTGGAAGGCAGTTACACTCCATTCACAGCCAGGTTGGATTTTGACTGCACAAACAATATCGCTGAATATGAAGCCTGCATTCTCGGCCTCGAGGCAGCTATTGACCTCAAAATCAAACTTCTTGAAGTCAGTGGGGACTCAGCTTTGGTTATCTATCAGGTTACTGGAGAATGGGAAACTAGACATGAAAACTTGATTCCTTATAGAGCCTATATTTTCAAAATGATGGAGTATTTTGATGAAATCACTTTCAAGCATGTACCAAGATCTGAAAATCACATTGCCGATGCCCTAACCATGCTAGCCTCGATGTGGAAAGTCAGGGATGTCAATGATGCCACTCTCATTAGAATTGAATGCATGACTGAGCCCGCCTACTGTCAAATGATTGAAGAAGAGACTGATGATAAACCATGGTTCTATGACATAAAGAATTACCTGTTGAAACAAGAGTATCCAGCGGATGCTACATCACTTGACAAGAAAACTCTGAGACGATTAGCATCCAAGTTCTTTCTCAACAATGATGTGCTTTACAAAAGAAATCATGATATGGTCCTGCTTAGATGTGTTGACCCAAGAGAAGCAGAATTGTTAATGCAAGACGTTCACGAAGGAATGTTCGGTACTCATGCAAATGGATATGCTATGTCTAAAAAGATTTTGAGGGCTGGTTACTACTGGTTGACCTTGGAAACTGACTGTATTCAATATGCCAGAAAGTGTCACAAATGTCAGATTTATACAGACAAGATGCATGTACCTCTGACGTTGCTAAATGTGTTGTCATCACCGTGGCCTATTTCTATGTGGGGGATCGATATGATTGGGGCAATTGAACCAAAAGCTTCTAAAGGACACCGATTCGTTCTAGTTTCCATTGACTATTTCACAAAATGGGTTGAAGCTGCATCCTACACTAATGTTACTCGACAGGTGGTGGCCCGTTTCATAAAAAAGGAGATTATCTGTCGTTACGGAATCCTGAGCCGAATCATAACGGACAATGGTACCAATTTGAACAACAAAGTCATGAAAGAGTTGTGCGATGACTTCAAAACTGAACATCACAATTCTTCTCCTTATCGTCCCAAAATGAATGGAGCTGTAGAAGCTGCAAATAAAAACATCAAAAAGATTCTGCAAAAGATGGTGAAAACTTACAAAGATTGGCATGAGATGCATGGATACAGAACGTCCGTCCGCACTTCAACAGGGGCAACCCCTTTTTCTTTGGTATATGGAATGGATGCGGTGCTTCCCATGGAGGTCGAGATACCTTCTTTGAGAGTCATAATGGAAACTAAGCTTGAAGAAGCAGAATGGGTGAGAGAAAGGTTTGATGAGCTGAATCTTATCGACGAAAAGTGCATGTTTGCGATGTGTCATGGTCAGTTATATCAAAAGAGGATCAAGAGAGCTTTTGACAAAAAAGTTCGTGTCCGAGAATTCCGCGAAGGGGAACTTGTACTCAAAAATATTTTACCAGTTCATAAAGACGCACGGGGAAAGTGGATGCCCAACTATGACGGCCCATTTGTTGTAAAAACAGTCTTCTCAGGAGGCTCATTAATTCTCACGACCATGGATGGAGAACAACTTACTCATCCAGTGAATTCTAATGCAGTACGAAAATATTACGCCTAAAAAGAGCCCGATAAGTCGAAAACTCACAAGAACGACTTATGCAAAAGTTAGGGTTGAAGAAAAAGAAAAGAGAAGAGAAAAAAAAGAAAAAAGAAAAATAAAAGCTCGCTAAGTTGAAAACCCGAAAGGGCGGCTTAGGCAAAAAAGAGCGTCCCGGTGGATTGAAAACCCG
This sequence comes from Lathyrus sativus, assembly GCA_963859935.3. Lineage (NCBI taxonomy): Eukaryota > Viridiplantae > Streptophyta > Magnoliopsida > Fabales > Fabaceae > Lathyrus > Lathyrus sativus. Next base: position 136,534,723 of record OZ012741.1, on the reverse strand, counting down.
AAAGGGCGGTCCAGGCAAAAGTTAGGGACAAAGGTGTTTCACTGCATCAGAAGAGTTGTCACTACTTCAAAAGGTTGTCACCATTAAAGAAGATTGTACAGGAGATCCACTTCCAACTGCTCTCGCCAGAAGCAAGGATTTGGGGGATTTTAGTCTTTAGGAATGGATGGTCATGGGATTCAATGTAACCTTATCCACGTTGCCATTTTTCACTTGTAAAAATTTCTATGGAATTTTGTCATTTGCAAGATTTCATTCTTGAATAAAATCAGTTTTGAGCCATTCTTTCCTTTGCAAATTGTCATTTCTTGAATTTTTCTTTGTTATGCAAAATATTGTTCGTTGATCAACGATGATTTTGAAAGCATTAGGGTCAAATTATTTGAATAAAACTTGAAAAGATTGACAAACGTAAAAAACTCCAGCTCATGGAATGTCGAGGAAAATCATACTTCCCCGAAACCTCAGGGTAGCGAAAGCTTTGATATGCGATCCGATTACATTCCCCAATGAAGTGTAAACAGGTCGAACTGCCAATTCTCCTTCGGTCATGTGTAGGTGTCAAACCTGGAAGACTGTTTTCTCAAGGAACCTCTTATGATGATATAAGGATTGGTCCCCAATAGAAGATTTATGAGCCTTATGTTTTAAATTTACTTTGTCATCTTTGAATAGCTTGTTTAAAGTTTTGTTCCCCTATCGAGAGTGGATCTAGTTCTCAAAGACTGCACACACCTTTTCAGCCAGGGTTCAGTGTGATTCATTCGGTTTCTCGAGTTCAGAGTGCTATCTTTTGATTCCCTGTGAATGTTTAATCACTGCTAGTGAATTTCCGTTTAAAGTCCAATTGTAACGGGCATTGTTTTAAAAGCCAATCGTCATTGGTATTCTTTTGGTCGTCACCATATTTTCCTTTGAAACCAGTTGTAACTGGCATTTGTCTTAAATTCCACTCGTCGGTATCCTTGTTTCGGTCGTCACCACCGTTTTTCTTTAATTCCCTAGTCGTAACTGGTAGTGTTCGAAATCCGATCGTCATTAGTATTCTTTTGGTCGTCACCATATATTCCTTTGGAACCAGCCGTAATTGGCATTGTCTTAACTTCACTTGTTATTAACTCTTGGTTCGGTTGTTACCAACCTTTCCCTCTGAAGTCTAGTCATCACTAGCAAATCCCTGAAATCTAGTCGTTACTAATTGATTTCCGTCAAAAGTCTAGTGGTAACTAGCAGATGTTCGAAACTCAATGGTCATTGGTATCTTTTTGGTCGTTACCAACCTTCCCCATGAAGTCCAGTCGTAACCGGCATCACTTGGAATCCAATCGTTATTTGTATTTTCTGGTTTGGTCGTTACCAACCTCCCTAGGTAAAGCCTAGTAGCTTGCTAGCATTCTCGTAACCACATGTGTTGGTATACCCTGATTTGGTCTTCACCATGTATTTCTTCCGAATTCCAATCGTAACTGGCATTTCGTGAAATCCAATCGTCATTGGTACCCTGACTTGGTCGTTACCAATCTCCTTAAGTCTAGTAGTTACTGGCATTACTTGAAATTTTGGTCGTCACCAATTTCCCCAGTCGAAGTCTTGTATTACCGATTGGATTTAAAATTTCATTTGTTGATTATCTCAGGTTGGTCGTTACCATTACCTCCAGAAAGTCTAGTGGTTACTAGCACTGCCTGAACCATCTGTTAAAACTAGGTGACATCGTTATCCCTAGTAAAACCTTTCCCCTGGACGAGTCTCGGAGATCTAGTTGTCACTAGTATTTCCCATTGTGTTTTGTCTTTGTTTCTAGTCCATTCCTGAAGATCTCGTTTGAACTCTTCACTATAGGAAGTTCCTCATCTAATCATCCCCAGTGAGGTTCGAGTTTTAATTCCCCCAGTAAAGAGTTGCTCGTGTCCCTGGTAGAAATCTACCTTGTTCCCCGGTGAAGTGTTTGCCTTTCCCAGTAAGACTGTCATCTTCATTAGACTTTGCGCACCGTCATTTTTTCTCTCCGTTATCACTAGTCATGTTTGAACTATTGATTGTTATACCTCGGTATTCCCCAGTGACGAATCCACAATGCCAGGTCCCCGCGAGTAGTTACTCGTTGTTTGGTTTTTCTATCTGCTGCATATGTCTTGCATCCAAGCATCATAAAGCATCATTTAGAATTCATGACATATCATGACCTGTCCTTTTGCATATCATCGGATCTAAGAGACAAAATTTTCGGTTTTCTATATTTAAATACCTTTCACTGCGATTCTACGAGGATCATCATCCCTCAGTTCCATCTAGTGAAGATATTTAAATAGGGGCAACTGTTGCACCCCAAATTTTGACCCATTAGATTCTCATTATCATTTTAGGAGCATACTCATGAAATTTCTAACCTTAACCTAGTGCAAGTCTGTTTTTGTCAAATTGTAGATGAATCAGGGTTTCGTGCAGTCAAAATTGAAACTTCAGGGTTTGTGATTAGTCAATGTTTTGGGCTCATTCAAATAGGAAACAAGGTCAAGGGTATTATATAATGTCAATTGAGAAGCCAATGGGAGGTTGTTACCCCAGAATTTAGAGCAGTACATTTCAGAGCACCTGATTAGGGTTTTGGACCAGTAAAAGTCAACTGTAGTTTGACTTTGATGTTAGAAGACGTTTATATGGTGGTATTGTGATTCATGAAGTTCATATAGCTTAATAAAGTTCATCCAAGAAGTTTCACAGTCTCAGGAGGCCCAGAATGTCAACAGGCGACTCGGTAATCACCGATCGGTCGTACGGTTGACCGAAAGGTCAACTCTCCAAATTTTGTGAATTGGACTTCAAATTGTGAAACAAAGTTGTTCCTTATGTCATATTGGACTTGCATATCAATTTTCATGACCATTGGATCAAGGATGAAGGAGTAATCGAAAAATCGGGAAATTAGGGTTTTGAAAAGGGCTAAACCATAACTCCTTAACCACACATCCAATCGAGTTGGTTCAAAGCTCATTTGGAAGCTCTTGGCAAGTCCTAAAAAAGTCCCTAAGTGGTTCATGATCATAAAATGCATAAATTTAGAGTTATGATCAAATTCATTTCAAGAGGGGAAAAAGACTTAGGAAAATTTCATTTTTAAGCTCATTTTTTAGCAACTTTGGAGGGCTGTTTGGCCAAGTTCCTTTGGAAAATTAAAACTCATGAAAACATGAATGTTTTATAGCTATGTGAGGGCTTTCTAAAAAGTTCTAGCACATCCCAAAATGATTTGTGAGCTGAAAGTTATGGTCATGGCAAGTTGGTGGTTTCACACTTTAGTCCCACATTGTCCATTTTGCAAAATACCTTGTTTCATCAAATTTTCCAAATTCAGTTGATCAATCATGTGGTATATGATATGTGAGGAGTTTGTAGCATGAAAAACCAAGGAGTTATGCAGAAAAAATCAGAGAAACAAGCTTCACACATTGCCTTGCAAGTGGATGTGCAACTTGCATCAAAAAGTGAAAAGTGAAGCATGAGGTGTAAAGCCAAGTTCTGAACCAGCCACAAGTCTATGCTCTTAGCCTGAAATTAGCCTCAGAAATCCATCAATTTTCTTGACTAATGAGCTTGGATTATCAGCAAGGAAAACCCTCCTAGGGAGGTTTTCTCCAAAATATCCAAAACCTTTCTTCAAAATGAAGAAAGCTTCAAACCAGCCCCTCACTCTCACTTGCCTATAAAAGGAGGCCTTCCTCACTTCATTTCCATCATCAATACACATTCTAAAACCATAAGAAAACCTTTGTCCTTGCTATTTCCATTTCTTGCTTCAAAATCACAAATCTCACTTTTCACAAAAATCACCAAAAAGATGTCTTGCTACCAAGGCTGCCATACCCATTTCCATACCTTCCAACACCCCAACAACCATCCACACGCTCTCCAAATATGGTATAGAAAGTGTCTAGACCTTTGAACCACCCAAGAACTTCACAAATCAAAAAGTCAATTTCATCACCACACTACTTTGACCAAAAGCTACAAAAGTTGCCATATCTTGTTCCATATATTTTCTTGGAATTTCAATCATCCTAACACCTCTAATATGATGTTTCTCAACTGTTCAAAGTGCTAGAAATCATTGGTGGCTTGTATTGCTTCATTTGACATTACACTTGCATTTTGCTTAGAAGTGAAGGAAAGACTAAAGGCAAAAAAGGGAGATTGATGTTCTCTGGGTTTCTTGGCTATTCTAGATTGATGTTTTTTTTTTTTCATTTTGAGCATTTTGTGAATTTTGAAGCTATGAACATTTGGTGATTTTCATGATATGTGATTTTTAATAAATGACAAGATTGGTATGAATATTATCATAAGTGTTGAGCTTGTTCTTGCCAAATTTCTGATTATGGTGTGTTGAGTTTGTTAATGTAATGTCAAGACAATTTGAGAAATGGAAGTGCTAACTCATGTTCTTGTTGCTTTCACACAAGTGTGGAGGACTTTTGATGCCAATATTTTCTAGGGTGTTGTGTTGCTTTTGTGTTCATAAATATAATCTTTAATTTGTCTCAATCTAGAGTTTTAGTATTTGGTCATTAGTTTTGTTTTGGGACTATTTTTGCTGTTTGGTAACTTGGTTGAATAAGTCACCAAGCTGTTTATGAATTGATGACATTTTGAGGCTGATTTCTTTAATGAGGATGAGATGTCCACTGGTTTGTTTTTGGTTCTAGCATTTAAGGTAGAGGGTTTGCATTATTGGGCTGTAGCTGGCAGAGGAGTTTTGTCACTAGCATCTTTGAACTTTGGTTATGGCAGACTGGTGTAGAAGAGGGTTATGCACACTGGTTGCCTCAGCTGTTAGTTTGGTGAAGCTGCCAGGCTGGTTGCAGCAGGACTGTTAACAAGTAGGGGAACTTATCTCAAGGTGTAGGAGGCTGATCCCCCTTGTATTTGTTTGGTTTTGGATGTGGTCAGATGTGCAGAAGGCAGGCTGCTGAAACTCTTAAGTTGTAAGGTTTTGAACTCATTATGTCCTAATGCAGTAAGCAAGTAGGAGGAGACATGTTTGAGTAGAATTTGGATGTGATAACTACAACTGGTAGTTAGTTTGCGATTTGGCCTTGTTGCTGTTAAACCTCAGACCAATAGAATAGTTACAAGCATTTGGCACAGTTGTGTTTTTGACAGCATTTTGGTAGGAATTGTGAAACTGTTAGGATTTTGGGACTGTTTGGAATTGGTTAACACTTTGGTGTTGCAGTATGACATTTTATCTTGCTCACATCTTTATCCAAAACTCAGATTAGGTGTGGATTGTGTTGTCAATTGATGTTGTTCATTTTGAGATGTTTGGGGGCAATGGGAGGGACTTGGTTTAATGGTTCTTGATTGTGTGTATTTTTGCCAAACCATGAAATTGAGCAAGTTTCTGTCAAAACCAGGTGGCCAGCTTAGCACATATTGCGTTGCATTCTATTTTGTGTTTTTCAAATCATCTGAGCTGTAGAAATGCCAACATCATCATCATGCTATGAACATTACTTGGATTTTGGCTTGCTTTTCAATACTGCTGTCCAAGAAATCCAAAACAGGTTGAAAAAATCATCTTGAGCATAAGCATTAAAAAGTCAGTTCTTACCCCTTGGACATGTTTGATTTCACATTTGAAAATTCTATGAATGCTTGCTTTAGCTTGTTTGTGCATAAAAATTGATTCACATGCTTGTCATAATCACATCAAATTTCATTCAAGCAACTTATATGCTATTTTTTACATGAGCTTGTTTCACATCAAAACCACTTTTCTAACACTTCACATTGATCATTTGGAAGGTGTTTACATGATTTCCTTGAATCAAAATGAACTTTCATAAGTTATTCACTTCGATATGCATTTTTACCAAAACAAGGCACTTGACATGAGACTTTCATAATCTGTTTGTATCAAGCTTGCTTGAGGTGTTAGAATCACTCTATATTATTTATGTGAGGTGTGTGTGCATTTAGTTTAGATTAAAAGTGTTTGAATTGTGTCATTCATTGCAAGATGCATCACATAACATCAAAGTACAGCTGCTATCGAATTTTTCAAAAGGAAAAGAATTTTGAAAATCTAACACCACTATCATGTTCCTCATGTTTTTCTGGTTGAGATGCATATAAAGTTTGTCTCATTTGGATAAGAAACGAGAAAGTTACGCGTCAAAACGTAAATCACTTGAGTGTGTTATTTTTGCCCAGCCTGGTTTGCAAGTTACCCTTATTAATTAAAGGGGTGGCATCAATCAACGGATGTATAGCCACCCCAGTGGTAAGCCTGTTATGCCAAACACGCCTGTGACCCTGCATGCACGAGTTCGACCCCTGAGGAGGGCAACTCTTTTGGCATTTTTTTTATTTTTCACCAAAACTTTGAAAAATCGTATCTCTCATTTTTTATCGTTTTCCGCCCGTTCTTTTTTCATTTTTTTCATCTTTGCATCTACATTCATGCCATGTATTTTATTTTCACGTTTGCCCATTTTATCACCTCTTTTGACTGGGTGCTAATTAAGTGCGTTTCGCGTCCGTTTACACATTTGCAGATGAATTTTTATGTGGTTCCACTTGGATATGTTTGTACTCATGTCCATACATGTTAGTTAACATGCTAGGATTTTCATTTTTCGAGTTATAACTATGTTTATTTCGTCCCACCTGTTGACTGTATTTGAATGCAATCTGTCGTTACAGTTCTCGTTAGTTTTATCTGTGTTGATTATTATCAATGTGCTTTCATCCTTATCATTTCACATGTTTGTTCAATTGGTTGTTACCATGAAATTTTGTTAATATGTTGTTACCTTTCCCTTTTATTTTTCTTTCCCCAAGTGACGAGGCTTGTCAGCTCTCATCCAGTTATTTCCTCAGTCACCCTCCAAAGGAAGGTCTGCCCACTTGGCCCTCATGTCAAGAATAATTCATTCACCCTCCCTTGACTTTGTTATGTCACTTTAAACCCAGCTTAGAAGCCATTATACTTTGCTTTGAGTCTAAAAAAACCCACCTGTACTAGGAGTGTTCTTCAACTAGAACCCTAGGAAAGAGTTTCTCAACTCTGTGTAAGAATCATCGTCATGATTTCTTACTTCCCCTTTTGAATATTACAACTTAGATTAGGGAGTTTTGTCAAACTCCACACAAACATTGTCATGTTTGTTCCCCCTTGAACCTTTATCATAATCAAGTGTTCTTTATCCCTTGTGAGGTGAACTACGATTGCTCTGATTCTATCCTAATCAGGATACGTAGGCAGAAGATGCGACGTACTTGCAAGCAAACTTAGTGTATATAACTTTAGGTTTCAACTCATATCTTTTCCCAATCCACATTACATTTTCACAAACTTAGCAAGCAATCAAACAAAAGGTTCCTATGGAGTACTACAGATATTTAGGGTGCTAACACCTTCCCTAGGTATAACCAACCCCCGATCCCCGAATCTCTTAAGCGTTGTCGTTACATCACGATAAAGGTTTTTCTTTCTTTAGACCTTTCCTTTGGATAAAATGAATTTTGGTTGTAAAAGAATTAAGGTTCAAGTTAACTTAATAGCTTGATATCCAATTTTCATCACAACACCACTATCACCATCCCTCGTAAAACAATTACCATTTCTGCATCGAGGCCACCTATGATCACCATCACGAAGGCTGGTCCTATACCATTCGAGAGTACTAATGCTGTTCCATGGCACTATGGGGCAGATGTCTATTGCAATGGACAAAAATTAGAGTTGGAGCCATCGGGGCAATCTGTTGACAACCTAGTTGGAACTGGGGGAATAACACGTAGCGGAAGAGTGTTCGCTCCACCAAAGATTGAGGCTGACAAAGCCGACAAGGCTGAGAAAGCTGACAGAGGTAAGGGTAAGGCCGTCGAAGAAACCTCCTGTGAGGTAGGAAAAGACCTGCTTGTGAAAGACGCCGAAGAATTTATGAGACTGATCAAGAAAAGTGATTATAAGATCGTTGATCATCTTCATCAGACGCCGTCTAAGATCTCTATTTTGAATCTGTTGTTGTGTTATGAGGCACACCGCAACGCTCTGCTGAAGGTTCTGAATGCAACATATGTACCGCAAGAGATCTCCGTCAACCAGCTAGAGGGAGTAGCTGCTCATGTGAATGCTGGGAACGGATTATGGTTTACTGACCTAGAGCTGACGCCGAAGGGAAGGAACTACAATAGCACCTTACATATCTCGATAGAATGTCGAGGAACGGTTATGTCCCATGTTTTGGTGGACACGAGATCATCTCTGAATCTTCTCCCAAAGAAAGCTTTGATGAGGTTGGATACGAGAGGGCTGATTTGTACACCCAGTGATCTGGTGGTAAAAGCTTTTGATGGAACTAAGCGTCACGTCTTCGGAGAGGTAACTCTACCCATTCAAGTTGGGCCAGAAACCTTCGACGTGGTTTTCTATATCATGGATATCATGCCTGCCTATAGCTGTCTATTGGGCCGGCCTTGGATCCATTCTGTGGGCGCAGTGACTTCCACATTGCACCAGAAGCTGAAGTATGTTGTCGGTGGCAGCATCGTGACTGTCTGTGGTGAAGAGGACATAATGTTGAGCCATTTGTCATCTTTCAAGTATGTTGAGGTGGATGGTGAGATCCACAAAACTTTGTGCTAGGCGTTTGAAGCTGTTAAAGTCAAGGATGCGACTCCGGTGATGATCGAGAAACCTGAGATGAATCTCTCTTCCTTCAAGGAAGCTCAAGCTGTTGTTCAAGCGGGCCCTGTCCCAGGCTGGGGGCAAGTTCTGGAAATCCCTAACAAGCAGGACAAGTTTCGGTTAGGGTATTCTCCTTCTGCTGATGCTTTATCCTCTCGCAGTGCACCGTGAGTTAAAGGGCCGATTCAGTTCACAAGAGGTGGGGTGATATTTGAGAATGTCAATGCCGTGTCTGAAGACCACGAAGATAGTGATTGCTGTAACACCCCACTTTCCCGTATTAAATAAAATATAAATATTATAATAATAATCAGAGTTTTCACCAAAAGTGGGATATCACATCTCCAAATTTTATAAAAATACTTTATTCATTCTTTTCAAATTAATACAGCAGAATTTGTTTAATAAAATAAAATACATCAAATTCATGATACGTCACAGGATTACAATAAGTTTGACATAAAACAGTTAAAACACCCACATCCCGTGTTACGTATCAGAGCATCCTACGACTCGACGGTCACACCACTATCCAAGTTAGCTAAGCACCTGGATTATCTGTACTTCCGAAGAAGCACAGACCACAACAACAACAAAGGGGTGAGAAATAATGATCAGAATATAATGGTAATGTAATACATGTAAACAAGGTAGTAAAACACACCACCATATCAATTATTCACCCCAACAACTCCATATAACGAACCTACTGTTCAAATTACAATATAACATATTATAATGCAAATATGCAACTCAACACCATGCATGCGGTACCAACTCATTGGTTCATTCAATCGAACCCACCATTCTCCACAAAGGAGTACGGGTGAATCACTTACGCTCCATCCGAGACATGATTCAACCCCACCATTCTCCACAAAGGAGTACGGGTGAATCACTTACGCTCCATCCGAGACATGATTCAACCCCACCATTCTCCACAAAGGAGTGCGGACAGATCACTTACGCTCCATCCGAGACATGATCCATCCCACCAAGACACCATGATATGCACACACCAATGCATAACTATTATGTTCAGGCACACTAAGTGCACACGATCCACCTGATCGTATCATTATACATCACATATATATATATACATAGATATAACATGCACCAACACCGTATAAATCAATCAGTCAGTAAACAAGTTCATATTCTGTCACCAAGATACAAACACCTCCCACTACTCGGGGATACACGATCCTACTGATCACTACATACATATACATCAACTAATTGTCCACCAGTCATTATTACGGGAAACATGCACTATCACCAAGTACACAAGTTAGTCCCCACACTCATCATTCTTACAGTGCATCAAGGCCAAACTGTACCTATCATCTCAACTCAGATCCTCAGTCTATTCTAGTACCAATCTTGCACATTACCGTAACCAATAGGCTTCTAATTTCTATTCCCAAAATCATCACCTACACACTTTATCGATACCTCAAAAGCCATACAGAATTTTCCTTAAAAACTGTAAAACACCCTATATGCCCTATATGCCAAATCATCCCAAAACACCAATTCATTAACGATTACTATATAATTAATAACAATCATCATCAATCATAACATAACAATATATATTATACTTACCAATTATCCTATACTTCCTACTCTAGAACCAACATTACAGTACATTACCGACACTTCAGAGTCACTCTGAATCTCACCAAGGTCCTAACCATAGTCATTAACGACACTATAGGGAAACAACACATAATTTTCCCCAAAGCTATAATCATGGTCATTACCCACACTACAGTAACAACACAGAATCTCACCAAAACTCTATTTATATTTACTATCAACACTACAGTAACAACACAGAATCTCACAAAAACCCTATTTATATTTACTATCAACACTACAGTAACAACATAGAATCTCACCAAAACTCTATTTATATTTACTATCAACACTGCAGTAACAACCCATAATCTCACTAACATCACCATAATATATATATACACCAAATTCACCAATACCAATCAACAATTCATCAATGTCAAGCATCAATTTATCATTAGCAACAATAATAACAAGCACGCCAATATAAAACTTCATAGATCGGAATTTTACTACGGGGTTAAGGAATCCCCTCTACCCTGTACATGTATATATCATCCCAAATCAAGTTTCTCCCCCCTTACCTTGTTAATCGGTTGATCGATGAAAGAACCCTCCAAGATTTGGCCAATTCTGATTTTCCCCTGTATCCTTCGTTCTTTGCTCCCTTTTCCGTTCCCTTTTCCGTTTTCTCCTTTCTATCGTTCTTTTTCCACTTTCTATACTAAAACTACTCATCCCTCACGTTTCTATTTTAATTCTCTAATCCCAATAATAATAATAACTTAATAATAATAATAATAAAAATAATAATAATAATAATAGTAATAATAATCCTATTATTATCTCACCAAAATAATAATAATGTTAATAACTTTAATAAAGTAATAATAATAATAATAATAGTAATAATAATCCTATTATTATCTCACCAAAATAATAATAATGTTAATAACTTTAATAAAGTAATAATAATAATAATAGTAATAATAATCCTATTATTATCTCACCAAAATAATAATAATGTTAATAACTTTAATAAAGTAATAATAATAATAATAGTAATAATAATCCTATTATTATCTCACCAAAATAATAATAATGATAATAATAATGATAATAATAATAATAATAATAATAATAATAATAATAATAATAATAATAATAATAATAATAATAATAATAATAATAATAATAATAATAATAATAATAATAATAATAATAATAATACCACCAATATTACTATTAACTATTATATTATTATCTCCACACCACCAATGATCCTTATATATCAAGGATACTCACCAATCACATACCAACACACCCCACCTAAGGGCACACCAACATAAAATAATTAAATTAACACCAAAATGACTAAATAAATAAAATGGGTGTTACAACTCTCCCCCACTTTAAGTATTTTCGTCCTCGAAAATTGCCTGATGGAACAGTTCCGGATACGCTTCCCGCATCCTTCATTCTAATTCTCAGGTCACACTGCCTTTGCAGCACTTCCCCAAACTATTTCCACCAAGGATGTCTCCTCCTCTCGGAGTTGACTTTCGTTCGTCAAAACGAACCAGCAATGCCTCAACACTCAAATTATTTTCACTTGTACATCATCCACCTAGTTCAATGTACTTTCTCAACTAAGACACATGAAACATATCATGCCAATTCATAGCGACAGCGGGAAAAACGGTCTAACATGTTACTCCTCCCATGCCTCTGCTGCGCCACTCTGATACAAACCACAGAACACGGTGCGAACTTCTGAGACTTCGAAGCTCGACCAACATTAGTCACCGGCGTGACTCTCCAAACACATCTTTCCTTGGATCCTCTTGATCTTTTCAGCCATCTCAACATAATTTTCAGGTCTGAGCACAACACTCTCACTCGACCCATTCCAACACAGTAGAGTCTTACACTCCCTATTTCACCAAGCCACATATAGTGCCATTCCGACACTAGGATGGTAACCGTTATCATAGGTAACTCAATCAACGGTAATTAATCATCCCACAATTCACCTCGATCCAACACCCAAGCTCTCACCAATTCTCTACAGACTCAATAGTCCTCTCTGACTGACCATCAGTTTGCGGATGGTAAGTCGAACTCAACTTCAACTTAGTTCCCAAAGCTTCCTGCAAGTTCTTCCAAAATTCCGAAGTAAACCGTGGATCTCTATCCGACACAATACTGGACGGAACACCATGCAACTTCACAATTACCCGAATGTAAATATCCGCCAGCTTCGTTAACGGAAAACTAATATTGAGCGGCACAAAGTGTGCAGACTTCGTCAATCGATCCACAATCACCCATATAGCATCAAAACCTCTCGCCGTATCCGGCAAACCTGTCACAAAATCCATAGTAATGCAATCCCATTTCCAAACCGGAATCTCTAATGGTTGCATAAATCCAGAAGGTCTCTGGTGTTCCACCTTCGACTTCTGACATGTCAAACAGGCATACACAAATTGAGCTATGTCTCTTTTCATACCAGACCACCAAAATAATTTCTTCAAATCATGATACATTTTCGTAGCTCCCGGATGAATACTCAGGCTACTACGATGTCCTTCGCTCAAAATTGACTTTTTCAATTCTTCATCATCTGGTACACAAATCCTGCCTCTAAATCTCAACACACCTGTACTATCCAATTTAAAGTCACTATCGGAGTCACTCCCTACTCCAGGCATCGAATCTACCAATTTCACATCCAACTTCTGATTTTCTCTAATCATATCCAAGAAGTCATTATTTACCTGCAACATACCCAATATTGCACTATCTGCAGTAGTCTCACAAACCATGCTCAAATCTCTAAACTGTTCAATTAACTCAATTTCTTTCACCATCAGAGCTGCCATATGAATTGCTCTCCTACTCAAAGCATCTGCCACTACATTGGCCTTTCCTGGATGATAACTCAAACTGAAGTCATAATCCTTCAAAAATTCCAATTATTTCCTCTGCCTTGTATCCCACTCTTTCGAATGCAACAAATACTTTAAGCTCTCGAGAATAACAAATATCTCAAATCTCAACTAAACAATTGTAGCCTCCAAGCTCCGGCACAAACTCAACAACATTCGACTCTCCATTACTTGTCAGATAACTCCTCTTATGTACTTTAAGTTGCCTTAAAGCATAACTACAACTTTCCGATGTTGCACTCAACATACCTCCTAATCTTATCAATAAAGCATCACAAAATACAACAATAGTCCGGTCAGATTCGGCAAAAGTCCACACACGAGCTGTTGACAGCTCTCCCAAAACTCTCTGAAACTTTCTTCACAGTGGCATATATTGCTTCTTCTCCAATACTGATAAATCAAGTTCCTAATGCTCAACATGATCCCTTATACTAATCCAATATATCCAAACATCCTTGATTAACGCATCCATTGACTTACTCAAATAAGTATGGAACATCCCATGACAGACCGACACTCAATTCATGAGTTACGGCGGGAACACGAACCACACGCTCCGCGTCTACTACAAAGTCCAAATATAGTTCATAAAAAATTAACTTATCTCCATGCCACTACTGCACTATCACATAGAGCATTGCAATAGCTTTCCAACGCTTCGAACCGGGCGTCATTCCGAGTTACGGTTCTCCCGTTACGACAAAAATACCACAACAACATTTTCTGCTCAGGGCACTTCGCCAGGCGAATCTCGACGAACATGACAGTCCCGAAATTCTATTTTCGACCGTTACCTGACTTCCGAGTGTCCGATTTCGATTCCGTAAAAAGCTGCGATCTCGGAATTCAACGTATAACCACAATTTCATACTTAGGAGGCCGTCCAACACACTTTCAATCTTTAAATATTTTAAAACCCGATTACTTCCAATCTCAACAGCAGATCGTGGAGCCTCCTATTACGATACCACTTCGACCTTCGACACCACAACACAATAATTCTACTCGCGATCTCACGAACACGGAAACTCACGTCCTTCAATCAATTGATCCATCAAATCATTAACTCTTGGAAGCGAACACTTATCCTTGACAGTCACCTTGTTCACTTATCTATAGTCCACCCAAAGCTTCACAAAACCTTCTGTCTGTCTAACCAACAAAATTGGTGCACCTTACGGTAACACACTCAAACAAAAGAACCTCTCCCCCAGCAGGTCTTCAAGTTGACTCTTCAACTTCTCCAATCCCAACGTAAACATACAATATGGAGTCATCAATATCAGACTCGTCCCCAAAACAAAATAAACGTGTAAGCTTTACTTCACACTCCGATAGTAAATCGCTTACTTCCTCATGGAACCTCCGGCAATTTCAACTAATTGACGAATCCCAATTTTCTCACTTTCCTTCTCATTCGAAGTTTCCGTCAAAATAAACATCTCAACACCGTATTACGCCAACTCCTCAAAATAATCCCTTAAGCACTTAGCTTAACTCAGGACAATTCCTTGCTCACGCCACACAAGCTTGCAAGACACGTCTATCCCATCCAACACAATCCCGTCTACTATTAACAAGAGATTAAGGGTGATCAGTTCCTCAATTTGTTAATAGACAGCCGAAATCATGATGGGGTACAAACCATCTTTACCAAACTATGATAGCATTCCTCAACACATTAAGCCACCACACCGTAGCATTCCGGAGAATTACAAACTTCTCCCCCACTGGAATCATTCCTGCTTCTGCAGACAAGGTTAGGAAATAAACACGTACCGACAGTGTTTTCACACACATGCCATATACTAGGGATTTAAACCACAACACCAGGTTAAACAACACACAGTCTCCATCCCAAAGGACAGACTCAACTCAACTCAACAACACTGGCCGGACGGACCGACCTGCTCTGATACCAATTGTAACACCCCACTTTCCCGTATTAAATAAAATATAAATATTATAATAATAATCAGAGTTTTCACCAAAAGTGGGATATCACATCTCCAAATTTTATAAAAATACTTTATTCATTCTTTTCAAATTAATACAGCAGAATTTGTTTAATAAAATAAAATACATCAAATTCATGATACGTCACAGGATTACAATAAGTTTGACATAAAACAGTTAAAACACCCACATCCCGTGTTACGTATCAGAGCATCCTACGACTCGACGGTCACACCACTATCCAAGTTAGCTAAGCACCTGGATTATCTGTACTTCCGAAGAAGCACAGACCACAACAACAACAAAGGGGTGAGAAATAATGATCAGAATATAATGGTAATGTAATACATGTAAACAAGGTAGTAAAACACACCACCATATCAATTATTCACCCCAACAACTCCATATAACGAACCTACTGTTCAAATTACAATATAACATATTATAATGCAAATATGCAACTCAACACCATGCATGCGGTACCAACTCATTGGTTCATTCAATCGAACCCACCATTCTCCACAAAGGAGTACGGGTGAATCACTTACGCTCCATCCGAGACATGATTCAACCCCACCATTCTCCACAAAGGAGTACGGGTGAATCACTTACGCTCCATCCGAGACATGATTCAACCCCACCATTCTCCACAAAGGAGTGCGGACAGATCACTTACGCTCCATCCGAGACATGATCCATCCCACCAAGACACCATGATATGCACACACCAATGCATAACTATTATGTTCGGCACACTAAGTGCACACGATCCACCTGATCGTATCATTATACGTCACATATATATATACATAGATATAACATGCACCAACACCGTATAAATCAATCAGTCAGTAAACAAGTTCATATTCTGTCACCAAGATACAAACACCTCCCACTACTCGGGGATACACGATCCTACTAATCACTACATACATATACATCAACTAATTGTCCACCAGTCATTATTACGGGAAACATGCACTATCACCAAGTACACAAGTTAGTCCCCACACTCATCATTCTTACAGTGCATCAAGGCCAAATTGTACCTATCATCTCAACTCAGATCCTCAGTCTATTCTAGTACCAATCTTGCACATTACCGTAACCAATAGGCTTCTAATTTCTATTCCCAAAATCATCACCTACACACTTTATCGATACCTCAAAAGCCATACAGAATTTTCCTTAAAAACTGTAAAACACCCTATATGCCCTATATGCCAAATCATCCCAAAACACCAATTCATTAACGATTACTATATAATTAATAACAATCATCATCAATCATAACATAACAATATATATTATACTTACCAATTATCCTATACTTCCTACTCTAGAACCAACATTACGGTACATTACCGACACTTCAGAGTCACTCTGAATCTCACCAAGGTCCTAACCATAGTCATTAACGATACTATAGGGAAACAACACATAATTTCCCCCAAAGCTATAATCATGGTCATTACCCACACTACAGTAACAACACAGAATCTCACCAAAACTCTATTTATATTTACTATCAACACTACAGTAACAACACAGAATCTCACCAAAACCCTATTTATATTTACTATCAACACTACAGTAACAACATAGAATCTCACCAAAACTCTATTTATATTTACTATCAACACTGCAGTAACAACCCATAATCTCACTAACATCACCATAATATATATATACACCAAATTCACCAATACCAATCAACAATTCATCAATGTCAAGCATCAATTTATCATTAGCAACAATAATAACAAGCACGCCAATATAAAACTTCATAGATCGGAATTTTACTACGGGGTTAAGGAATCCCCTCTACCCTGTACATGTATATACCATCCCAAATCAAGTTTCTCCCCCCTTACCTTGTTAATCGGTTGATCGATGAAAGAACCCTCCAAGGTTTGGCCAATTCTGATTTTCCCCTGTATCCTTCGTTCTTTGCTCCCTTTTCCGTTCCCTTTTCCGTTTTCTCCTTTCTATCGTTCTTTTTCCACTTTCTATAGTAAAACTACTCATCCCTCACGTTTCTATTTTAATTCTCTAATCCCAATAATAATAATAACTTAATAATAATAATAATAAAAATAATAATAATAATAATAATAATAGTAATAATAATCCTATTATTATCTCACCAAAATAATAATAATGTTAATAACTTTAATAAAGTAATAATAATAATAATAGTAATAATAATTCTATTATTATCTCACCAAAATAATAATAATGTTAATAACTTTAATAAAGTAATAATAATAATAATAGTAATAATAATCCTATTATTATCTCACCAAAATAATAATAATGTTAATAACTTTAATAAAGTAATAATAATAATAATAGTAATAATAATCCTATTATTATCTCACCAAAATAATAATAATGATAATAATAATGATAATAATAATAATAATAATAATAATAATAATAATAATAATAATAATAATAATAATAATAATAATAATAATAATAATAATAATACCACCAATATTACTATTAACTATTATATTATTATCTCCACACCACCAATGATCCTTATATATCAAGGATACTCAGCAATCACATACCAACACACCCCACCTAAGGGCACACCAACATAAAATAATTAAATTAACACCAAAATGACTAAATAAATAAAATGGGTGTTACAATTGCGACCTGGACTCCTGGATTCAGCCGTGCAAACCAGGCCAGAGCCTCAACAACTGGTCCTTCCAGGATGTCATCCAAGTGATGCGCAAAGAGTAATGCTTTGTCTTTTACAATTATTGTACAACCTTATGCTCTACCTGGGGCATAACGGTTTTATTGTCATGGCCTTGATTGCTTATGCATGTACATATTATCAATAAATCAAAGGGCGTTTTCTTTGCATTCAAATTTCGTGATCTCTGTTATTCTTGTTTTTACTTTTGTTTTGAAAAACAATAAAATGGCAATATGGTTTGTGCTAACCTGCATATCCTCTTTTTAAGCTTAACCCTTGTTATTGCAGGATTTACACTACAAATGACATCGACTCTGAACCTTCTATGACTCACTTCGACTTTGATTGCCCAATATATCAAGCTGAAGAAGAGATTGATGAAGATGAAGACCTTCCGAAAGAGTTGGCCCGTTTGTTGAAACAAGAAGATAAGATCATTCTGCCTCACGAGGAAGAGATTGAGATTGTTAATCTGGGTTCTGAGGAACTTGTCAGAAATGTCAGGATAGGGGTGTATTGCAGAGCGATGTCAAGCGAAGACTGGTCGAGATGCTTCGAGAGTATAGTTACATCTTTGCTTGGTCGTATGAAGATATGCCCGGACTCGACACTGACATAGTGGTCCATCATCTACCACTGCGAGAAGATTGTCCTCCGGTTAAGCAGAAGCTTAGAATGACATGACCAGATATGGCCGTTAAGATCAAAGAAGAAGTGCAAAAGCAGCTGGATGCTGGCTTTTTAGCGGTCACCACTTACCCTCCGTGGGTCGCCAACATAGTACCCGTACCGAAGAAGGACGGTAAGGTGCGGATGTGCGTTGATTATCGGGATTTGAATAAGGCGAGCCCTAAAGATGATTTCCCGCTCCCTCATATTGATGTGTTGGTCGACAATACATCTCAGTTTTCCGTGTTTTCATTCATGGATGGCTTCTCCGACTATAATCAGATCAAGATGGTGCCGGAGGACATGGAGAAAACCATGTTCATTACCCCATGGGGAACATTCTGCTACAAGGTAATGCCTTTCGGTCTAAAGAACGCAGGGGCCACTTACCAGCGAGCGATGGTCACTTTGTTTCATGACATGATTCACCATGATGTTGATGACATGATTGCGAAGTCCCAAACGGAGGAGGGACATCTGGTCAATTTGCTGAAGCTTTTTGAGAGGCTTAGGAAGTTCAGGTTGAGGCTGAATCCTAACAAATGTACTTTTGGAGTACGGTCTGGAAAACTACTGGGGTTTATTGTGAGTGAAAAAGGCATTGAGGTTGATCCTGCTAAAATAAAAGCAATACAAGATATGCCAACACCAAAGACTGAAAAAGAAGTTTGTGGTTTCCTGGGCAGAATAAACTACATTGCAAGGTTTATATCTCAACTCACAGCCACGTGTGAACCGATGTTCAAACTATTGAAAAAATATCAGGCGATTATTTGGAACGAGGATTTCCAGAAGGCATTTGATAAGATAAAACAGTATCTGCAGAAACCTCCGATTTTGATACCCCCAGTAGCCGGAAGACCCTTAATCATGTACTTGACAGTTCTTGAGAATAGCATAGGTTACGTTCTCGGTCAGCACGACGAGACTGGCAGAAAGGAGCATGCCATTTATTACTTGAGTAAAAAGTTCACAGATTATGAGTCCCGTTACTCAATGCTGGAGAAAACATGTTGTGCACTCGCGTGGGCTGCCAAACGTTTATGACAGTATATGCTCAATCACACAACCATGCTAATTTTGAAGATGGATCCAATCAAGTACGTCTTCGAGAAACAAGCGCTTTCGGGCAGGATTGCGAGATGGAAAATGGTGTTGACGGAGTATGACATTCAGTATGTTTCCCAGAAAGCCATCAAGGGAAGTGTATTGTCTGAGTACCTTGCCGAGCAGCCTATCGAAGATTATTAGCCGATGAAATTTGAATTCCCTGACGAGGACATCATGTTTCTCAAAGTGAAAGATTGTGATGAACCGTTGCCCGACGAGGGGCCGGATAGGAAGTCCCAGTGGAAATTGATATTTGACGGTGCGGTTAATTCGTATGGAAGTGGTATTGGGGCAATCATCACGACTCCCCAAGGATCCCACATCCCGTTTACTGCCAGATTGACTTTTGCAATCACCAACAATGAAGCAGAATACAAGGCATGCATCATGGGTTTAGAAGAAGCTATTGATTTGAGAATCAAAAACCTGGATGTATACGGTGACTCGACGCTTGTCGTTAATCAAATTAAAAGGGAGTGGGAGACTCGTCAGTCGAATTTGATCCTGTACATGAATTATGCTAGAAGGCTGCTTCCGTTCTTTGATCGGGTGAAACTCCATCATGTACCCAGAGCTGAAAATCAGATGGCTGATGCCTTAGCCACGTTGGCTTCGATGTACAAAGTCAATTTTTGGAATGAAGCCCCAAGAATTGTCATATCCCGTCTTGATAGACCTGCATTCGTTTTTGCAATTGAGGAAGCCTCCGATGGCAAGCCATGGTTCCATGATATCCAGACTTTCCTTATGACTAAGGAGTATCCTGCGGGAGCGTCAACCCAGGATAAGAAGACTCTGAGGAGGTTGTCTGTAAATTTCTACCTCAATCCTGATGGAGTTCTGTATAAGAGAAATCACGATCTCGTGCTACTCAGATGTGTAGATGAGAAAGAAGCGAGTTTGCTTATGGAAGAGGTCCATGAAGGCACATTTGGTACGCACGCCGGCGGACATGCTATGACGAGGAAAATCCTACGAACAGGATATTACTGGCTAACGATGGAGTCAGATTGCTTCAAATTCACGAAGAGATGTCATAAATGCCAGATTTATGTTGATAAAATTCATGTGCCACCGTGCCCGTTGAATGTCATGTCATTCCCATGGCCGTTCTCCATGTGGGGCATTGATATGATAGGCAAGATCGAGCCCACTCCATCTAACGGTTATCGATTAATTTTGGTAGCCATCGACTACTTCACCAAGTGGGTGGAGGCAGCCTCGTATGCTAACGTGACCAAGCAAGTGATATCTAGATTCATAAAGAAGGACATCATCTGTTGATACGGAATTCTCGAGCGGGTCATTACTGGCAATGGTTCGAATCTAAATAATAATATGATGAAGGAGTTATGCTAGAGCTTCAAGATTGAACATCACAACTCATCACCTTACCGACCGAAGATGAATGGTGCGGTTGAAGCGGCCAACAAGAACATTAAAAAGATAGTACAAAAGAGGGTTGTGACCTACAAAGATTGGCATGAGATGTTTCCATGTGCATTGCACGGTTATCGTACGACGGTATGCACATCAACCAGGGCAACTCCTTTCTCACTAGTGTACGGTATGGAAGTTGTCCTACCGTTGGAAGTTGAGATTCCTTCTTTGCGAGTTTTGGTTGACGTGAAACTCAATGAGGCAGAATGGATTAAGAACTGATTGAATCAACTTAGTCTGATGGATGAGAGGATATTAGCATCGATTGCATATGGTCATCTGTACCAGAGCCGAATAAAGAAAGCTTATGATAAGAAGGTGCATCCCAGAAGCTTTCAGACGGGTGATCTCGTCCTGAAGAAGATTCTTCCACCACACTCCAATCACAGGGGCAAGTGGACTCCTAACTACGAAGGTCCATATGTCGTCAGCAAGGTCTTCTCGGGAGGAGCCTTGTTGTTATCCATGATGGATGGCGAAGATTTTGCATCCCCTGTGAACGCGGACGCAGTTAAAAAATATTTTGCTTAAAGAACGACCCACTGGAAAGAAAAAAGAATATCTAGGAAAAAATGGGGCAACCCGACGAACCATAAAAAAGGAAAAATGTTCAGGAAAAAATTAGGGATATAAATGAAAAATGTACACCCGCAAAGTCGAAAACCTGAAAAGGCGGCTTTGGCAAAAAAGGGTATCCCGGTGAATCGAAAACCTAGAAGGGCGATTCAGGAAAAAGTTAGGGATTAGAAAAGCAAATGACTGCGTTCCACGTGTGAACTTTCATTGTTTAGTGGTTGGGAAGACCTAAGGGCCGTTTATCCGAATCAATCTCTTCTGAAGCTAAAGCGTCGGAGAAGTATCGAAGTCGAGTGGGTCATAGAGGGATCAACTCATGGTGTTCGTCTATGCCATATTACCGACATTTGTGTATACTGATGTATATTTATGTTATTATGCTTGCGCAGCTTCCACATTTCAGGAGCTTGCATTTGTTGTAAACAATTTTGCCCATTCAGGGGCTCGTTATCAATAAACATATAATATTCAGTATTTTGGCTTGTTTGTTTAGCTTTTATCTGTTTTGTTTGCGAAAAAGAACACCTGATGTTTTTGATAAAATGCGCATACCTAAACTTGCTGGCCTAGGCTGATAATTGTTGAAACATTGAATTACCTGAATATTGTCACAGGATGATAACCTTGATAGGTCCCTTTGTGAAGGGTATCTTGTCTGCTTGTTCATGTTGTTGCAGGGACGTCACCCTCCAGGCAGTATGCCAGGTGTTTCCAAGCAGGATGATTCCTTCTTCCCCAACAAGGTCAGTAGTGTTTCCCCACGGAATCTGAATATGGGATTGTGAGCATTGATATGTCTCCCCAAGTAGAGAAGATTCTCCCAATAAGGTGTATCCTAGGCAAGACCATCATCTCCCTAGTTGAGTCATACGTAGAAGCGTATATTCATTCCCAGCACTGGTTCAGTGTGTAGTTTTCTCGTAGAAGACTATTCGCAAGTGTTCAGCTTCTGATAATTCAGACTGAAGTCTCTAGCGGAATTGAAATTCCCCACATAGTTGTATTCTCCCCGGCAGGTAGGGGGTTATTCCAGCGTCTGGTTGCCTATCCTCAGCCGAGTTTGCAGTCCCCCAAGAGAGTCGAATCCTTGGAAGTTGATCAAGCCATTGTTGGTTTTCCCTAGGAGAGTGTTGAATAGATGATGCTGTATTTTCCCATCGGAGTCCGTATCTCCAGGAAGATTCTATCTACGAAGGCCGTGCAGTTTATTTTTGCGATTGGCATCGTTTCCTCACTAGTTTGTGGTTCTCATACCTAGTTGAGCAAGTACAGGTTCTCGTAGAACTTTGTCCCTTGCAGGAAGTCGTCTGGAGTTTGTTTCCCCAAGTTAAGTCCAACTGAGGTTGGTGTGACTTCTTCTCCTCAGTAGGATGACTCCTCCTCCCTACCAGAGTGGTTCTTTCTCCTTGACAGGAGGATTCTCCCTTTAGCATTTATTTTGCTAATGGGGTCATAATATTTTGCATGATTGCATAGCATTTACGCTAAATGCGTAGCATTTCCACCATGTGGAGCATTACGCCATTGTCAAACATATGCATCTGAAACATGAGCTAGGTTGTTACCGTCCTTGTTTTGCAGGAGTTCCTCAGAGAAGTTGTTTGTTTAAGATGATTCTTAAAAATCCTTAGTGAAGTCGCCAGAGTTGTTTGCTCAAGATGATTCTTAGAGTCCCCGGCGGAGTTATTTGCTCAGGATGATTCTTGAGTTCCTCAGAAGAGTTGTTGGTTCGGGATGATTCTTGAAGTCCCCTGCGAAGTTGTTTGTTCAGGATGATTCTTGAATTCCTCAGCAAAGTTTATTCATCCTGAATGATTTCCGAAATCCCTAAAGCAGAGTTACTTGATAGTTCTCCAGAATCCCCAGCGGAGATGTGTCATCCCCAGCAGGTTTCAGACAGAGAAGTTGAAATTTTCTTGAAGACTTGATGATTGAAGTCCGGCAGTAGTGCCAAACCCTTCCTGACTTACTGATGAAGTCAGACTGCGATGTCAAGGCAGTTCTCCTGGCTCGCGCGGAGTTCCTAACGGAAAAAGTTTAAATATCCCCTGTGGTTCATGATTGATTGAGGATTCTATTCCCAATTTTCTGACGAAGCCCGCCTGACGCCCGAGATTTTCTTTGAATGCCCGACGGCATAATTAACTTGATTGTCAAAAGTTCCTATGACCTGATGAGTCCCGAGGAATTCTTCTGTTGTCGTGCCGCAGAATGCCTGACGGCAATATCACCTATGTATCACCAGTTACCGTGTAACCAGTGATCCCTTGATGATTCGAGGAAGAAGCTGCAGCAAAATCTGATGATAATCCTGACAGAGATTTGAACAAATTGTCATGCAACTGCCATTTTAGACTTCAAAGGTTGTCCTACCAATCAGAGTATCGTTTACTGGTGCGGTTGGCAAATTTATGGTTACTGTGTAACCAATTCCCCAGCAAGTTGTCGTGCAACTGCCATTTCCAATTTCGAAGATGTTCCTACCAATCAGAGTATCGTTTACCTGTGCAGTTGGCAAATCACCTGTTACCGTGTAACCGGCGATCCCTTGATGACTCGAGGACGTAGATGATCATCCTGACGGAGATTTGGAGTTAATCATCCACCAGCAAGTTGTCATGCAACTATCAATATCATCTATCTTTCACCAGTTACCGTGTAACCAATGATCCCTCGATGACTTGAGGACAAAGTGCTATAGTGAAATCAGTGACATCAGATCCATATTTCTCCAGCTAGTTGTCGTGCAACTATTATTTCTGTTTCCGAAGAATTTGCCCCCATCAGAGTATCGTTCACTTGTGCGGTTGGCAAATTTCCGAGTTTATTGGTATTTGTTGGTTGAATTTGAGCACCAGTTTAAACACCTCTAGGCCTGAGACCACAGCTGGCATGTTCATGACAGAATTTGATACAAGACATACACATGATGAACTCAAAATGCCAAAACATGAAATTATGGTGTAAAGCAATGATGGAGTGTTTACATACCTCTAGTAGATTGTGTTGAGTAGGTTTGATCAATAAGAAACCTAGAGAAAACTTCAAATGCACCTAGCTTTGGAGATTTCTTCTTTTTGAAGCAAGGATGCAAACTTCAAGACAGTTGGAGAAATAAACTCCAACAATGATCCTTAACACTTTAGATAGTTGAGAAATGATATATGTGAGGTGTTTGAGTGATTAGAACATCAAGCAAATGCCTAGAACAAGTTTTGACAGATTTGTGGCTTTTGGTCAAAGTAACTTGGTATGGAAGTTGACTTTTTGAATGGTGAGGTTTTTGAGTGGTCTAAGGTTTTGGACACCTTCTATATCATATTTATAGATTGTGTGGATGATTATTAGGGAGTTTGAGTGTAGAGAAATGATTTTGGCAGCAATTGTACCAAGATAGATTTTGGTGGTTTTTGGTGAAAATGTGATTTTGTGATTTTGAAGCAAGGTGTGCAAGAGCAAAGGCTTGAGCTTTCTCTGGTTTTTTAGAGTAGATCTTGTGTATGGTATGAGGTGGTGAGGACCTCCTTTTATAGGCAAAGGAATGGTATGGGCAGATTTGGAGATTTCCTTCATATGAAGGAAAGATTTGCCTTTTGGATCAAACCTCCACAAAGAGGTTTCCTTGGCTGATAGGTAAGCTCTAAAGTCAAGCTTCATGATGAGTTTGAAGTGGCTAAATGCAGGCTAGAATGCATAGGTTGATGGCTGGTTCAGATTTGTCTTTCCACCTCATGCTTGCCATTTTCACTTTAAGTGCAAGTTGTAAAGCCACTTGCAAGCCCACTTGCAAACTTGGCTAATTCCATTTCCTCTGCATTTTCATTGTATTTCCATGCTACAAAGTCTCTACATATCAGATAAAATATGTTTCAAAAGCTGAGATTGACCCAATTGATCAAAGGAATGATTTTTGAAAGTTTGTCAATGTGGGACTCAAGTGTGAGAACACCAACTTGCCATAACCATAACTCTCAGCTCACGAATCCTTTTGAGATGTTCTAGTACTTTTTAGAAAGCCCTCAAATAGCTCTAAAACATTCATGTTTTCATGAGTTTCAAATTCTCAAAGGATCTTGGCCAACAAATCTCTCAAAGTTGCTAAAAAATGAGCTTAAAAGTAAAATTTCTATAAGTCTTTTTCCTTTCTTGAAATGAATTTGATCATAACTCCAAATCTATGCATTTCCTGATCATGGACCACTTAGGTACTTTTGTAGGATTTATCAAGAGCTTTCCAATGAGCTTTAAACCAACTCAATTGGATGTGTGGTTAAGGAGTTATGGTTTAGCCCCTTTCAAAACCCTAATTTCCCGATTTTTTGATTACTCTTTCATCCTTGATCCAATGGTCATGAAAATTGATAGGAAAGTGCAATATGATATAAGGAACATTTTTTATTCAGACTTTGAAGTCCAATTCCTTAAATTTGAAGAGTTGACTTTTCGGTCAACCGTACGATCGATCGGTGACTAACGAGTCGTCTGTTGACACTCTGGACCTCCTGAGACTTTGAAACTTCTTGAATGATCTTTATTAAGCTATATTAACTTCATGGATCATAATACCACCATTAAAACACCTTCAAACACCAAAGTCAAACTACAGTTGACTTTTACTAGTTAAAAAACCCTAATCGGGTACCCTGAAATGCCCTGTTCTTGATTCTGGGGTAACAACCTCAAATTGGATTCTCAATTGACATCATATGATACCCTTGATCTTGTTTCATGATTGAATTAGCCTAAAACTTTGATTGATCACAAATCCTGAAGCCTCGATTTGACTGTACAAAACCCTGATTCATCTGTAACTTGACAAAGACAAACTTGCTTGGGTTAGGGTTAGATAATTTATGAGTATGCTCGTAAAATGATAATGAGAATCTAAGGGGTCAAAATTTGGGGTGCAACAGTATTCAACCGTCTTTTACCTTGATTGTTTGAGAGTCGTTCGCTTCTCACCCAGTCAGGTCCAAGCCGTTTGAATAGGGGCAGCTGTTGCACCCCAAAATTTGTCTAACCTTTACTGTACCTAGCTTGTGTTTCATTGCATTCATTCTAGCATTATCATCTGTATTTCATTGACATGTGTGCAGGAGATCAAGAGGTATGACTACCAACAAAGGGCTACACAAGTTTATGAGGCTAGCTAAGAGGTTTATTCAAGTATTCAAGGGTTGATATCCTCATCAGAGAAGCCAAAGATCCTCAGAGAGAGTGGTTGAAGCCAAATGTGTACATCTACTAACTTGAAGGTTGTGGGAAGATCATCAGATGATTCTGAGGCCATGAAGTTGGACTTGAGACCTTGAGAGAGCTCATAATAAGTATTGAAGATCATTTTGAAGCCTAGACAGGTCATTGTGAAAAGGATATGAAGATATACCCAAGATTGGTGCAACTAGGGTTTCATCTAGTCAACCCTAGGATAACTGATGATTTGAGGAAGGTTGAGACCTATTCCAAAGACATGTGATCATGGATTGATGTATTAAGATGCCCAAGGGATGATTCCCAGGTCAACTCATCATGAATCAAGAGTGTGAGGAGTTCCTAAGCTAGGGTTGCTATGCTTGACAGTGTAAAATCCCCTAGTTTAATGCCTAACTTCAAGACCACTTAACTCAAAATGTGATTTTCATCTCACCTTGACCCCAACATGATTGTTGTAGAGCATGAACATAGCTTTAATTTTAGTACTAGAAGTCCTTGATAGGGTTTATAGAACTCAAGTTATGAGCCAAACAAGTTACAGGTCATCAGAGGAATGTGAATTTGGAGCTTGAAAGTCAACCAACTTGCATGACATTTTTGACCTAGAAGGATGATTCTTATGAACTTTTGGCCAACATGAATGTTGTTCCTTGTCTTCTTAGCTTTCTAGAAAGTACTAGAAGTCCATGATTGGATTTGTAGAACTCAAGTTACAAGCTTTGCAAGATAAGGGTATTTTGGGAATTTGGACTTACAGGTCATATTTGGTTATGGGTCAATTTCATCAACTTAGACATCTCAAATGGAATTTTGATCAACTTGAAAGTTGTTTAAAATGGTGTCACTTGTCTAACCATGACCCAAAGATTCATTGATATGAATTGAATTGAGAAATGTGTGAAGAAAATTTGAAAAAGGATAATTAAAAGGCATGAAAAGTGAAAATTCCATTTTAATTCATTTTTGTGCAAAACTTCACAAGTTTGTGCATTTTTTGATCGCCAAAGGCATTTGGAGAGGATTTTCAATTTCACATTTTTGGTTTGAGTCATAATTCATGGACATTTCAAAGGTTACTTAGAATTGAAGTAACATAACCAATGTGCACCATTGGATGAAATCAAGGCTTCAATCTGATCCATTCACATCCAAGGAGTATTATGCAAGCCATTTGAGTGAAAATTGAGGTGAAACAGAATGGGAATCACGACTGCCATAGTTGCACATTGAAGGAAAATTGGAATTTTGGATTAATCAAATTGGGCCATGATTGGGCCAGGTTATGATCCAAATAGCTTCTATTTAAGTCTTGGATCAGGTTCAGATCGTTTTTTGGATGGCATTTGGTGAAGAAAACGGTTATGGCAGCTGGAGTTTCAAGCTTCCAAAGTGAAAATCGTGTTTGCCATTCAAGAGCATTTCAAGAAGAATTGAGGATTTCCATAGCATCAGCCAGCTTCAGTGAAGAAATCTGCACACTTTGGCATCAAGATTCGCACGCTAGCACCTCCAATTTCAAGCTTCTAATCAAATTTTTATCCTTCAAAATTCCTCTTGATTTAGGCTGATTTAGAATGAATTTGGCATGTGGTTAGGTTGTAGATGAACCCTAGGTGGATTTAGGTATGATTTAGTAAGGTTTCGAGATGATTCTTGATGATGAGTGATTTGCTTAGAGGCACGGTTAGGCTTGAATCTTGATGGATTTCAAGAATTGGAGACATATTTTTGATCCTTGAGAGGTGAGGAAGACATTTGTATAGTTAATTTGGAGTTTGATGACACTTGTGGAAATGGTGATTTTTCTGTTCATCATCGTGTTTGACTGTTCTTGGAGAATCAGTGAGAATGGAGTGGATCTTGATGTTCTGTATCGAGAGACGAGTGGATTCATGTATTTTTCATTAAGTTTAGTTGAGTTTGGAACCATAGCATGATTGCTCTCGCCGGAGAAGACGGTGGAGCTCTTCTCCGGCCACCGTGAAATATTTCCCCTCTTTTTTCAGTTCAATTGGAGAAGATGCACACAGGCCGTTGATTTCGTTTGAATTAATTGACTAAGTCTTAGTATCCAACGCGTGAGGTTAGTCCTGAGGATAGTGTTGACCTTGACTCATGATGTGGCAAGCTGTAAACTCTTGGATTGTACTACTTTTGAATTGGACAGCCAGGATTATGGAGTATGGTATACCTTAGTCAATTGAACTCACCTGATTACACATCAAAATGCAGCGCATCACTAATTCCAGTCAGCGCGTGCGTGTCACTCTCTCTCCCCTAGGATCTGTTGACTAGTCATTAGATCCAACAACTGTGGTATTTTCTGAATTCTTTTATTTCTTTTAATCATTTTCTATTTTCTTTAATTGTCTTGATTGATTTTAATTCATATTAATAAGAATAATGATCAGAAAATTATGGAAAAAACATGTGGGTGATCCTTGTTTAATTCCTGATTTTTCCATGCTTTTGGATTTTATTTTGAAACTGTTTTCAATTTAATGTCCATTTTTCTATTTTTAATAATTGATTAAAAATGCATAATATGAGTAGTTTGCTTGATGATTTTATTACTAGTTCATGCTTTGGAATTTGATGCTGAAAATTTGCATGCTTGTTATAGACTCCTTGATAGGTTTGGGTGATTTTTTGTTGCATTTTTAGATGATTCTAAGTAGGAGTTTGAGATAGATCTTTAGGAGTATTCATTGATGGATCCCCTTTAGCACACCCTTTGAATTTAGATTTTATTAGAACCTTTAGGAGTAGGTTTTGCCCCTGGTTTTTGTATCATAGATTCTTAATCCATGTAGGATAATATAGGATTTTCCTTGAGATTTTTAGATTTGATTTTCTATTATTCCCCCATTTTGCAAGTTGATTATGGTTTAGGTGACCCTAACTAGGATAACTTCATAAATTAGTCTTTTAAGTGACCATTAGATGATTCTAAGTTTCATATCCTTTCTTGATGGAATAGTACTTAGGTAGATACATCTTTAGAACCTTGTTGAAGCCTTGATAGAGCTTTTGATTCCCCTAGTCTAGGTGATCCTTGTAGCTAGTCTTTAGGGTTTCTTAGAAGTTTTTGTGGTGCCTTCTTTCCCTTATGTGATTTCTTCCCCTGGGCTTTGCCCTACCCTCTTTCTCCATGTCTTGAAGAGGATCCCACCTGGGAGAGCCTAATCCTTCCTTTGGTTGGATTCTGTGCATTCCTCAGGAGGTTGAGCCTTGAATTGACATTCACCAATATAGTACATTCCTTTGGTTAGTACTATCTTTCTCCTTCAAGTCTTGATGAGGAGCCCTCTTGGGATAGCCTAATCCTTCCCTTGGTTGGATTCTGTGCATTCCTCAGGAGGTTGAGCCTTGGATTGACATTCTTGGAATGGTATATTCCCTTGGTTTATATATTGTCATCCATCTCAAAGTCCCTTTCTTAGGATCCCTCTTGGGAGAGCCTAATCCTTCCTTTGGTTGGATTCTGTGCATTCCTTAACAGGTTGAGCCTGAGGTGGACATTCTGTGTTGATACACTTTAACTAGATACCTTATATTGATATCTAGGACCGATACCCAATTTTTTGTCCTATTGACATAGGATCCCTCTTGGGAGAGTCTAATCCTTCCTTTGGTTGGATTCTGTGCATTCCTCAAGAGGTTGAGCCCATGATGGACTCTGGTGTTGATACACCTCCAACCTGATGTAACCTGGGATGACTTCCCTGTTGCTCATTTTGGTTTCTCTTCCTTGTTTGACATTGCTTGATGCATTAGAATAGGTTCATATTTAGAATATGTTAGGCTAAGAGCATGACTGCTTAGAGGTTGAGTGGGTCTCCCTCTGCTTGCTTGCATTAAGGGTTGAGGTGATCCCCCCTTGCTTGTGTGTTGTTTTCCTTTTTTATCTGTGTGTTTGCGTTGAGAGGTTGAGTCTGTCTCCCTCTGCTTGTCTGTTTTGACTGTTTTTATTTGCTTGATTGCTTAGAGGTTGAATGAGTCTCCCTCTACTTGTATTGCTGCATTGCATTTGCATCTTTACTATTTTCTTATGTTTATCTGTTTAGCTGATGCTTTATCTATTGTCTGTTTACCATTGACATGATCCCCTAGGGCTCTCACTTCCTTTGATAAGGAAGTGATGATAGAACTTTAGGTTGAAACCTATGCATGATAACATCTAGGAGATCCATGTTTCAAACCTCAACCATAGGATGAATCCTTGGCATGACAACATTAGGGCTTGATAGTTTCCCTGTAGAGTTCGTTCTCTTCTCTCTCTAGAAACGATAGTAAAAAACGTAATAAAGGCAAGTTGGTACAAGCGCGTTACGAGCCTTAAGCTACTTGGGAAATGATAATTGAGCGGTCTCCTCTCAATCGTCTAGAGTGTTTAGTATACATCCTTTGGATGATATGCGACGCATTCGCTCCTAAGTCATAGTCTCTAGTGCTGTACAAACTACAGACATCCATAAAAAACATTTCTTCCGTAAAAGACAGAAAACAAACTTCAAACCTTTTTGCCCCGTGGGCCCTTACTTCAAGAGAAACTTTTCTGAAGAAAAGAGTGTCGTTAACTCCCAGTTCTACCGCAAACGGTAACGCACGAGTCTCTGACGAGCAAGCTACATACACCAAACTGCTTGAACTGTTTGTTAACCCTACTCGGAAAAACAGACGAATCTGAACCCCCGTTTTACCGTATTATCCTGAACTACGTAAGCTTTGATCTCTCATATCTGTTGAGAGTACGTAGGCACAATACTGATGTATTGGCGATCCACCTTCCCCCTTCCTGTTACCCGTAGTTAGCCGAACTACGTAGACTCTAATTTCTCGTTCTCTGACGAGAATAAGTAGGCACGAAGCGTGATGCTTTGCCGAGTCATTTTCTTTTCTTTTCAGACCAGCCTTGATAGGTAGGTAGATAAAACCAACCCGTCAGATAAACACAACAAGCGTGGATCCCGTTGAGTACAACAGATGTGAGGGGTGCTAATACCTTCCCCTTGCGTAACCGACTCCCAAACCCAGACATGGTTGCGATGACCTTGTCTTATACCTTTTCGTCAGGTTTTTCCGATCATTTCCTTTCCCTTTCTATGGGATAAATAACGAAAGGTGGCGACTCTTCTATTTTGTCGGCACCTTATTTTCGCGGTAGCGACAACATCCTGTTATGTTCATAACAGAGTTACCTTGAGAAAAGGAACTACTTCCACTCTGTATGAAATATGGAAATGAAGGAAGCCAACTGTGAAGTATTTTCATGTTTTTGGGAACAAGTGTTACATCTTGACAGATTGTGAACAAAGGAGGAAAATGGATCCCAAAAGTGATGAAGATATTTTCCTGGGATACTCTATCAACAGTAGAGCTTATAGAGTATACAACTCCAGAACAAAAGTCCTGATGGAGTCCATTAATGTCATTATTGATGATCAACATGAAGAAACCAATGTCATAGATGATGTTGGAACATTCCTTGAGACACATGTTGATGGTATGGTCAATGCTGAAGATACTCAAGCTGTAACCCCTGATTCTGAATCAAAAACTCCCAACAAAGAACCTTCTATCAGGATCCTAAAAGATCATCCCAAAGATCTTATCATTGGAGACCCCAACAGTGGTGTAAGGACCCGAGCTAGAGAAATCATCTCAAACTCATGTTTTGTGTCCAAGATTGAACAAAAAAATGTGAAGGAGGCTTTAACTGATGAATATTGGAACAAGCCCATGCAAGATGAATTGGAACAGTTTAAAAGGAATGAAGTGTGGGAATTGGTTCCAAGACCTGAAGGAACAAACATCATTGGAACCAAGTGGATTTACAAGAACAAGTCTGATGAACAAGGAGTTGTAACCAAAAACAAGGCTAGATTAGTGGCATAGGGTTATACTCAAGTTGAAGGAATTGATTTTGATAAAAATTTTGCACCAGTTGCAAGACTTGAGTCAATCAGGCTGTTGTTAGGAATTTCCTACATCCTGAAATTTAAACTATTCCAGATGGATGACAAAAGTGCTTTTCAGAATGGATATCTGAGTGAGGAAGCATATGTGTCACAATCGAAGGGATTTGAGGATCATAACTTGATAAACCACATATACAAGTTGTGGAAGGCACTGCATGGATTGAGACAAGCTCCTAGAGCTTGGTATAAGAGGTGGAAAAATCATGATTGCACAAATTTATATGGATGACATAGTGTTTGGAGGGATGTCAGACAAAATGGTAAAACAATTTGTCAACCATATGCAATCTAAGTTTGAAATGAGCATGTGTGGAGAATAAACTTACTTCCTTGGATTGCAAGTCAAGCAAATGGAAGATTCTATAGTCAAAAAGTTTGGGATGGACAATGCTGGCCACAAAAGAACACCTGCACCCACCCATCTGAAGTTATCAAAAGATGAAAGTGATACTAGTGTTGATCAAAGGCTGTACAGAAGCATGATTGGAAGCTTGCTTTATCTAACAGCTAGCAGACCTGATATTGCCTTTGCAGTTGGTGTGTGTGCTAGATATCAAGAAGATCCTAAAGTGAGTCACTTAAATCAAGTCAAAAGGATTCTCAAATATGTGAATGAAACTTGTGATTATGGTATACTTTACTCTCATGGGTGTGATCCTACTTTATCTGGGTATTGTGATGCTGACTGGGTTGGAAGTGTTGATGATAGAAAGAGCACCTCTGGTGGATGCTTCTTCTTAGGGAACAACCTTATACCATGGTTCAGCAAAAAGCAAAATTGTATCTCATTATCCACTGCTGAAGCTGAATACATAGCAGCTGATAGAAGTTGTTCTCAACTGGTCTAGATGAAGCAAATGTTGAATAAATACAATGTCACTCAAGGTGTCATGACATTGTACTGTGACAACCTCAGTGCTATCAACATCTCTAAGAATCCAATTCAGTATAGCAGAACCAAGCATATTGATATCAGGCATCATTTCATAAGAGACCTTGTGGAAGACAAAGTGATCACCCTAGAACATGTGTCCACTGAATTACAGCTAGCTGACATTTTTACAAAGGCTTTAGATGCTTCCCAAGTCGAGTATCTAAGAGGAAAATTGGAAATTTACATGTATGAGGACCTATAGCAATTACTGGCCAGAGGGAGTGGTCAGGATAAACGATGTTTTATTGGAAAAGACTTGGTCCAACCTGCATATTTAATGCATTCCACACCTTTGACTAGTAAAGCTCGGCACTCCACACCAATTGTCTTATTCCTCATCCAATTTCTCTCAGACCTTCATTCTTAGTCTCTGCTCGACATCAAAATGTCTTCCCATAATGGTACCTCTTCATCCAAGACCCTTCCGAAATCCTCAGCAGATGCTCCTCCCGCTGCTGAAAAGTCCAAGGTCAAGTATCCTCCTACCACTGCGGACGAACTTAGGTGAATCAGGAACAGGGAAAGCTCAGTATATGTGGACAAATCCAATAGGGAAATTATCAATAAGATTTTCAAGAGAGGGCTCCCTGTGCGTGGCATAACCATTCCACTTACTCGCATTGATCCTCCTCACAGCTCTAATAATGCACCTGGCTCCAGCAGTGCAGCTAGACTAGAGGATGATTCTGATGACAGTGATAAGGATGTCTCAACAGATAGTGATAACAGTGACTACAGCTCTTCTGAGATGGAAGATTAATATGGTGGTGGTGGTGGTGATGGCTTGCTGGTTTGCTTGGGCTGATGATGGTGTGCTGTTGGTGCTGGTGTGACTAGTGATGTTTTTTTTGTGTGTTTCCTTACTTAGATTTTGATCTTTATTTGACCGCTGAAATATTTGTGTTGCTCTTCATGAGCTTTATGTTGTAATGACCCCTAACATCTGCACTTCCATACTTTTTGATATATACTATTTAGTTAGTTTTAATCTAAATTTGTGGCTAAAAAGGGGGAGAAGTGGTAGTAACAGTAGGGCTAGATGTGTATGTGTGTATCTCACAGGTGGAAGACTTGGTTGTTGTTGCTGCTCTAAGTGTGCTATAGGTGTTGCTATTGTGCATGTTTGAACTGAACATGCTTGCAGGTGTGATAACAGGATGCAGTTGCTATTGTGTGAGTTCCTAATGTGTGTAGGAATGTATGTCAGAAGTGTGTGTTTTGGCTGAAGCTGCTAAAATGTGTGTGTTTCTTGATGTAACCTAGTAGTAGTATAACTGCTAGATTTGTATGTGTCTGCAGTGTGTTTGCAGAATGTGTGTGGCTGTGCATCTTTTCAGGGGGAGTAGCATAGGATGTTATGTTTCACGGATGATTGTGTTCTTCAGGATGTCATCCTGAATGTCCTGACATCCAGAATCCAGTCTGGATAAATATGTCTGACTATTATGTGTGCAGGTTATGTGTGCACTGATGTTGTGCATCAGTTGAAGGGGAGTATCACAAGTTGATTCACAGATGATTGTGATACATGTAGTATGGACTAGCAGGTAGTCCTTAGGGTGTGAAGATGACTCGGATATGGTGAGATAGATGTGTGTGTTGTTAGCTAGTAGCTTTCCTACATGTATGGTATGATTTCTGCTGCTTGTAATCTCTGATATGGTAACAGAGTGTTTTAGCCAAAAAAATTCCAAAGGGGGAGTTTGTAGATGCTTTTAATTGGCTGCATTTTGTGGCAAAACATTGATGGATGTATGAATGCCATGATTGATGTTATGACATACATAATAAGTATTCAGCAGGGTAAGCTTGAATAGCTAAGAGTTACTTAAGTTGGATGTCATGACTGAATGTTATGACATCAAGCGTATGACATTAGGGCACGCAGGTATTAGTTTTTGTTATTATCTTAGGCTATACTTAATGAAACATTTTAGGAAGCCGAGTTATCTAAGGCGACATATTAGGCATTGCTAAGGATAACATGGAATGCCACTGACTCAATTGGACGTGCGCAACTTCATGAAGAGAGGTTTATCTTGGGTAAACCTAACTTATGTACGAAGGCCCAAGGATTGTATGCTGCCTATATATACAGAAGGAGCAATCCTATTTGAAGACAATTCTTGACAGGGTTTTAGAGAACGTGTATTTGTGAGTGAAGAATTTTGTTCTTCACGTGTGTTTGTGTGTCTTAGAATTACTTGTAAACCAAGCAATTATCTGTTGTATGATTGCATTAGTCTAGAGTTCTTAAGCTGTCTGTTAAGTGTGTCACTCTAAAGCTTTTAAGCAAGAGTGTTGTGTAACTTGATCAAAGTTGTGAAGCAAGATCAAGGTGTGTTTGAAGTGTGACTTCATTGCCATTTGTAACTTTGAATTGGTTGATATCACTAATGTGATTGAGGGGGAGTGAGTTGGTAACTCTGGTCTAGTGTTAGGCTGAAGTGTCATTGGGTAGGTCTTAAGTGAAGAGTGCTAAATGGTGTCGCAACTGCAAAAAACCACCGGCGGAAAAACAGAAGAGTCGCCACTTTCGTTATTTATCCCAAAGAGAGGGAAAGGAAACGATCGCAAAAACCTAAAGAAAAAGGGAAAGACAAAGTCATCGCAACCATGTCTGGGTTCGGGAGTCGGTTACGCAAGGGGAAGGTATTAGCACCCCTCACGTCCGTCGTACTCGACGGGATCCACGCATTGTTGTCTATCTAAAAGGGTGTGTTGATACTATCTAGCTAAAGGCTTAATGACAAAAGAAAAAATAAAACAGAAATGACTCGGCAGAGCATCGCCGCTCTGTGCCTACGTACTCCCTCGTGCAATGGGAAAGTCAGAGTCAACGTAGTTTTCCTAACTACGGCTAAAGAAAGGGGAAAGGTTGCTCGCCGATACATCGTATCTCGTGCCTACGTACTTTCGTCTGGTACGAAAGATCAGAGCAAACGTAGTTCGGGCTAAAAGGACCATTGGTTGGTTAAACAGTTTTTTAGGCCCGAGTAGGGTTAATAGATAGTTCTAGCAGTTGGTGTATGCAGCTCGACCATTGAAGACTTAGGCGTTACCGTTTGCGGGAGAACTAAAAGTTAACGACACTCTTTTTGTGAAAAGATTTTCCTTGATTAAGAACCCCAAAGGGTGAAAAAGGTTTGACATGTTTTTGTGTTTTTTAGAGAAGAAGTGTTTTGAATTAGAGTGTTCATAATGTATGTTGTAACAAAGTCTAGAACCTAGGATCGAATGCATCGCATATCGTCCTAAGGACGTATACTCAACACTCTAGGTAATTAAGAGGTGGCCCCTCAATCACCATTTCCCAAGTATAAGGCTCATGGCACAACATTCATTATCCTTATTAAGTATGTTAAACTTTCTTGAAGATGAGAAGAGAAGAAGGAACACTAATAGGAGACTAATCAATCCTAAAAGTAATCATGCAAAGTGTGTAAGAACACAAATTGTTTCTTAGTAATATCTCTATGTTTTGATGATAACTCTTATGAAATTTTGTATTAAAGAATTATATACTCTAAAATTGGTTCATGAATATTTGCTGAGATGATTAAAGTATATATACGTCCAAGAGCAAATTAATCTGAACATGGAACTATGGAAGGCTCTGAAGAGTCAGAATCATCTTATAGAAGAATCTGAGCGCTGTCTGCAGAAGAATCTGAAGTAGAAGCTACAGAAAAATCTGAAGCAGAAGCTACGGAAGAATCTAAAGTAGAAGACTCTAATAGATCTGAAGACTCTGAAGCATTGAAGAACTTTGTATGAGAGTTAAGAAGCATAATTTTTCAGAAGACTCTGAGAGTACTGCACGTTGCATGTACTGAGGATCTGATTCATAAAACTCTGCTCTGACAGAACTACACGCTAAAGCACACTTGATGCATTACTCTGATTCATCAAAATCTGATGGGTATCCAAGACTCTGATCATGCAGACTCTGATGTTTATTTTGCTGAAATGAAATACTTGTTGAAGAAGATTTCAAAGTGATATCTTTTGATTTGGCTCAACGACTCTTTCCTCTTTCATGCTTGACACTAGAACACAGACCAAAAGCATTTCTCTGTGCATTCTACTTCCAGGAAAGGTCATGTGATGTAAAGATAAAAAGGTTCAGGCCTTTTCAGTACACAGCCTCCAATGTCAAGACGTTGTGGACTACTGTACATATAAAAGCAAGTCTTCCTCATCTTCTTGAAAAGTGAATTTGAGATCAATAACCAACGAATCTATGATAGAAACTTTTACAAGCTCTCATAAAATATTCTTATTGCTGAGTTTATTCTTTTGTTCTTAACATTAAGTGAAAAATCACTGTTGTGATAAAGCTTGTTAGAAGCATTCAAACACTTGTATTAATCTTACATTTCATTGTAATAGTTCCTTAAGAAGATCCAGTTGGGATCAGTAGTCCTTGAGAAGAATTTGAAGAGTTGTTCTTAGTGCTTACTATTGTAACAGTTGATTAAATAGTGGATTAAGTCCTTGTTTGAGAAAGGCAAGTCACTCTAGATAGGGTGGACTGGAGTAGTTGAGTTCAATGAACCAGGATAAAAATACTTGAGTTTTTACTTCTAAGTTTTATCTTCATACTTATTCAACCCCCCCTTCTAAGTATTTTCTCACCTTCAGTTGGTATCAGAGCTCCGGTTCTGTGTGTGCTACCACTTCACAGTGACAGAAAAGATCCAGTGAGAAAAACTTTGATACTTATATTTGGTTGTTTATAATGGTTGATGTTTCAACATCTAACAAGTATGAAGAAAGAGACAGAATCAGTACTAAACCCCTTATGTTTGATGGGGAGAAATTTGATTATTGGAAAGACAGGATTGAAAGTTTTTTCCTTGGTTATGATGCTGATTTATAGGATTTGGTCATAGATGGATATGTTCATTCCATTGATGGGAATGGCAAGAAAGTAGATAGAAAATCTATGACAGAAGCCCAAAAGAAGGAATTTAGAAATCACCACAAGGCTAGAACAATATTGTTAAATGCAATATCTCGCACTGAGTATGAAAAGATCACAAATAGAGAAACTGCATTTGACATGTTTGAGTCCTTGAAAATGACTCATGAGGGAAACTCTCAAGTCAAGGAAACAAAGGCCCTGGCTCTAATTCAGAAGTATGAAGCTTTCAAGATGGAAGAAGCTGAATCTATTGAAGCCATGTTCTCCAGATTTCAAATACTTACAGTTGGACTAAAGGTTCTGGATAAAGGTTACTCTACTGCTGATCACGTGAAGAAGATCATCAGAAGCTTACCTACCAGATGGAGACCTATGGTGACTGCGCTGAAAATGGCTAAAGATCTGAACCAGATTTCCTTGGAGGAACTAATCAGCTCACTAAGGAGCCATGAAATTGAACTTGAGGAAGATGAGCCTCAAAAGAAAGGTAAGTCAATTGCCTTAAAATCTAATAAATCTGCTAAAGCGTTGCAGGTAATAGAGGAAAGCTCTGAAGAATCCTCATCTGAAGATGAAGATGAATTATACATGTTGTCTAGAAGAATAAACAAACTCTGGAAGCATAAAGGAAAGAAGTTTAAAAACTTCAGGAAGTCTGACCAAAGAAAGGAATCTTTTGGACACAGAAGATCTGGCAAAAAGGAGGTCGTCTGCTACGAATGTAAAGAACCTGGGCATTACAAAAATGAATGTCCAAAGCTTCTGAAAGAAAAGCCTAAAAGAAAATTTGATAAGAAGAAGAAGGTTCTAATGGCAACCTGGGATGATTCAGATACATCTGAATCTGAATCTGAGGCAGAAGAAGAATGTGCCAACGTAGCATTGATGGTAGACATAGAAGATCAGGAGGAAGGAATTTCAGGAACTGAATCTGACTCTGAATATGACTATGACGCTGAAGAGGTAATGGCTAAACTCACTAAAGATGAACTTATCAAAGTGTTATCAGAGGTTCTGAAGAGCTATAATAATATTAAGCTCAAATACAAGGAGCGTCAAAGCAATCTTGTATCTGAGAATAATATTCTCAAATCAGAAGTGGCTGAGCTAAATGAAAAGAACTTAAAAATGAAAAATGATTTTGAATTAGCTCAACAAGACTCTGATTCTGAAACTGAGTCTGAATGCAAAAATATTTTGGAAAAGTATGACTACAGCTTTCAGAAGTTTCTTGTTAAAAGCATAAACAGAAGCAAAATGGCTTCTATGATATATGGAGTTAGCAGAAATAACAGAAAAGGAATTGGATATAAATCTTCCTCTGGAAAGGATTTAAATCCAAGACCTGTTGATAAAATTATCATCAAGAAGACTCCTTTATATTCCCATTTTAAATTTGGTCACTTGAATGATATTGAACACACTCGTTCTAAAAAGAACATTCATGTGTTTAAATCTAAGGCTAGTCAGAATAAACCTTATGTTGAAAAACATATGTTTAGACGAACCTTCATAACAACTAACCCAAAAGGACCCAAGAAGATCTGGGTACCTAAGAGTAAAATAATTCATGTTGCAGATGTTCTTAGCAGCAAGGTCAGGAAGCCATTCATGGTACCTAGACTCTGGATGCTCGTGACATATGACGGGAGAAAGGTCTATGTTCCAAAGTCTGGAGCTTAGATCTGGAGGTGACGTGAAATTTGGAGGGAATCAGAAGGGCAAGATCATTGGATCTGGCACTATTGGAAATGGTAACCTTCCCTCTATTACTAATGTTTTACTTGTAGAAGGATTAAAGCATAATCTATTGTCCATAAGTCAATTAAGTGACAATGGTTATGACATAGTCTTTAATCAAAAATGTTGTAAAGCTATTAGTCAAAAGGATGGCTCAATCCTATTTAGTGGAAAGAGGAAGAACAACATTTATAAAATAAATCTTTCAGAACTTAAGGTTCAGAATGTTAAATACCTCTTGTCTTTTAATGAGGAGCAATGGGTCTGGCACAGAAGATTAGGGCATATTAATATGAGACGTATATCTCAGATTAATAAACTTAATCTTGTTAGAGGACTTCCTAATTTGAAGTTCACCTCAGATGCTCTTTGTGAAGCATGTCAAAAAGGGAAGTATTCAAAATCCTCTTTTAAATCAAAAAATGTTGTTTCTACTTCCAGACCATTAGAATTACTTCATAATGATCTGTTTGGACCAGTGAAAATTGCATCCATCAGAGGCAAGAAGTATGGATTAGTCATTATTGATGACTATAGTAGATGGACATGGGTAAAGTTCCTAAAACACATGGATGAGTCACATTTTGTGTTCTTTGACTTCTGCAAACAAGTCCAGAATGAAAAAGATTTCAAAATTATAAAAGTCAGAAGTGATCATGGTGGTGAATTTGAAAACAAATATTTTGAAAAATATTTTAATGAAAATGGCATTGCTCATGATTTTTCCTCTCCTAGAACTCCACAACAGAATGGAGTTGTAGAGAGGAAAAATAGAACTCTGCAAGAAATGGCCAGAACCATGATCAATGAGACTAATCTGGCAAAGCACTTTTAGGCAGAAGCAATCAACACAGCATGTTACATTCAGAACAGAGTGTCTGTAATACCTCTTCTGGAAAAGACTCCCTATGAATTGTGGAGAAACAGAAACCCAACATTGCTTATTTTCATCCTTTTGGATGTATTTGTTATATGTTTAACACTAAAGAGAATCTTAACAAGTTTGATTCTAAAGCACAGAAGTGTTTCATGCTTGGATATTCTGAACGCTCTAAAGGCTACAGAGTATACAATACTGAGACACAAATTGTGGAAGAATCTATACATGTTAGATTTGATGATAAGCTTGGCATTAAAAAGCCAAAGCAGTTTGAAAGTTCTGCAGATAGAGAAGTAGTCTTCACAGACTCTGAAGGCTCAGAGGCAGACAAAGCTCAAGTGAAGGAACCAGAAGCAACGCCAGATGCAATTCTTTTAACTTCTTAGATGAACAACCTAAATATTTCTGAAGAATCAACTGTTAGAGGATCATATTCCAGAATCAAAGCTTCTCATCTAGAGAATATGATCATTGGAAAGAAGGATGACCCTATCAGAACAAGATCCTTCCTCAGATCCTCTGAAGCATCATTATTTGGACTGGTGTCAGTAATTGAACCAACCACTATGGATGAAGCTCTGCAAGACAATGACTGGATTATTGCCATGCAAGAAGAGCTAAATCAGTTCACAAGAAATGATGTGTAGGACTTAGTTCCAAGACCAAAAGGATTCAACATAATTGGAACTAAATGGGTCTTCGGAAACAAGCTTAATGAGAAAGGAGAAGTTGAAAGAAATAAGGCAAGGCTTGTTGCTCAAGGGTACTGTTGCAGTGAAAATTGGATATCAAGCTATTAAATTAACTTGAGTCTTAATTCTTTTTACAACCGAACTTTATTTTATCCAAAGGAAAGGTCTAAAGAAAGAAAAACATTTTTCGCGATGTAACGACAACGCTTAAGAGATTCGGGGATCGGGGGTTGGTTATACTTAGGGAGGGTGTTAGCACCCTAAGCATCTGTAGTACTCTACAGGAACATTTTGTTTGATTGCTTGCTAAGTTTGTGAAAATGTATTATGGATTGGGAAAAGACATGAGTTGAAACCTAAAGTTATATACACTAAGTTTGCTCGCAAAGACGTTGCATCTTCTGCCTACGTATCCTGACTAGGATAGAATCAGAGCAATCATAGTTCACCTTGCAAAGGAAGAAGAGCACTTGATTATTGTCAAGGTTCAGGGGGGAACAAACATGACAATGTTTGTGTGGAGTTTGACAAAACTCCCTAATCTAAGTTGTAATATTGAAAAGGGGGAGTAAGAAATCGTGACAATGATTCTTACACAGAGTTGACAAACTCTTTCCTAGGGTTCTAGTTGAAGAACACTCCTAGTACAGGTGGGTTTCTTAGACTTAAAGTAAAGTCTAATGGCTTCTAAACTAAGGTTAAAGATGACTTAACAAATTCAAGAAAGGGGGTAAATGAGCTTTCCATGACATGAGGGTCAAATGGACAGACTTTTCCTTTGGAGGGAGACAGGAGAGGCAACTGGATGGGAGCTAACAAGCTTCATCACTTGGGGGAAGAAAATACTAAGGAAAATAACAATATAATAAAGATGCATTCATGGTGACAATCATTAAATGGATACATGAAATTGATAAGAATGAAAATGCATTGATGACAATCAAAGCAGGTAAACAAAACAGGAACTGTGACGACAGATCGAGTTCAAATAAGTTAAACAGAGAGGATAAAATAAGCATGGTAACAACCAAAGGTGAAACCCTAGCATGCTAGCTAACATTTAAGGGTATGAATGCAAGCAAGTACCACAAATAATCACAAGTACATCAAGAGAAAATTCATCTGCATAT
Organism: Lathyrus sativus; assembly: GCA_963859935.3. Lineage (NCBI taxonomy): Eukaryota > Viridiplantae > Streptophyta > Magnoliopsida > Fabales > Fabaceae > Lathyrus > Lathyrus sativus. The sequence goes on along the minus strand of OZ012741.1, from coordinate 136,491,522 downwards.
GTCAGAATGATCACAAAAAGTACACAACTTGCACGTAGTCAAAAGAGATGAAAAATTAGGAAAAAATGGAAATACAAAATATGACATGAAAGTACGCATCAAGGTGAACATAATGCAAAAAGAATGGGTGAAAAATGATTAAAATTGAGAGTGATATGATTTTTCAAAGATTGGTAAAAAAATGACAAAATTTAATAAAAGAGTTGTCCTCCTCAAGGGTCGAACTCATGCTTGCAGGGTGAAAGGCGTGTTTAGGCATAATGGTCTTACCACTGGGGTGGCTATACATCCGTTGATTGATGCCACCCCTTAAATATATAAGGGACACTTTCTTTCATGTGTTGGACAAAAACAAAGGCAAAAACATGATTTGCAAATTGGCTATAACTTTCTCATTTCTTAATATTTTTTTGACAAAATTTTTGTGTAAATTGGGTGTTTTTAAATAAGGAACAAAATGGCTCTTTTAGATTTTCAAAATTCTTCTCCCATTTAAAAATTTGATAGCATGTGTATTTTTGAAGTTTGAATGCATTTTGAGATGCACAACATGCTACAACCAGTTCTAAATTCAAATGATCATGCAAACATGTTACATATGTGATAGTGAGTGAATCTAAATCAAGTTTATGGATGAAATCAAGCTGTTATGAAAAATGGTATGTCAAGTTGCAAGATAATGAACAAAATGCATGATGATGAGCAACTTTAATTCCAATCATTTTCTGATCAATTAAATCAAACACACAACACACATACATGATATGGAATGGGTTCAGGCCAGGGTTTTGTTTAAAAACAGTCAGAAACAAAAATTGAGATGCAAGTTGCAAAAGTGGTATTTTCATGGCATGAAGGTATTAATTCAAAGTTGCATCTTGTTTCATTTCAATTAAAACATACTCACATACTACAAATACACACTCAAGTGAATTCAAATCATAATTTTGATGCAAGGCAAATAGTTATGGAGTTTGGTGTTCAGGCTGTTTTTCATGTATTTATGAAAGTGCAGGGCAGTAGGCATACTCAGTTCTAAACATTTTTGACTCAAACAAATCATGTGCACACATCATATACATGTATATAAGAAGGTTTATGCAAGTAAAATGGTTTAAAACAGGCTTTTACCTAAAATGACATGTAAGCTGCAAATGTGATATTTTGTGGTGCAGTGGAAACTTCAAAATCAGTTGCAGGCATATTTTAATTACATGAATCACATACACAACTTACATTTATGATATTAAATGGATGCCAACAAAAATTAAGGTACAAAACAGCTTGTGTTTAAAACTAGTATGCTGACTGCAAGTTTGATGTTTGTGCAATGCCTCAAAGTGTCCAAAACATGATTAAAGCACAAAGTCATCAAGAAAATCATACACACACATCACTTATGCATAATCAAAGATGTATAAGCAAGAAATAGACCTCAAAACAGGCTGTGATGCAAAAAGTGATTCAGACTGCTATTGGTATTATGAAACAAAGCATGAACAAATTCCCCAATCATTTTCTGTCATATTCAAGTGGGACTGATTATGCACACACATTCTACCTGTCATTTACACATGAAAACACAATAACAAGATAAGACATCATGACCATAACAAAAGTTCTTGACAAATTCTCAAAACGAGGCAGCTAGACTACATTTCACAATATTACTTCAAAATGATGAAACATGACAATGTATGATAAAAGAAGAGTTTGGATGTTACTTACCTCTTTGTAGACAGGTCTTGAGCAAGCTAAAAAGCTGAGAAACCCAGAGAATCCCTTGATCACCTCTTTGCCTTGTAGCTTTCTTCCTTGTGAAGCAAAAACCACTTTTCAAGACAGTTGGAGTTGTGTGATTTCCAACTGATTTTTTATGGCTTAGACACTTGATATATGATATATGTGATGTGTTAGGAGTGTTAGAATGGTAAGAAATGCCTGGAGTGAGAATTTGGCTTTCAAAGTGGAAGAAAGTCAAATTATTAGGGTGTGGAGGTTGACTTTTGTGGAAATGAGATTTTTGAGAGGTTTGAGTGCATGGACACCTTCTACATAATGCTTAGAGATTGTGTGGATGGTTTTGTAGAGGCTTGGAGATGATAGGAATGAGTTTGGCAGCCTTTGTACCAAAACAGATTTTTGGTGTTTTTAGTGAAAAAGGTGACTTTGAGATTTTGAGAGCAAAAGGTGAAAAGGGTGGAGGCTTTCAATCTTTCTGGTTTTTTAGAAGATTATTCATGTCCAAAATGAGGTGAGGGAGGTCTCTATTTATAGGCAAGGAAGTGGTTTGGGGCAGATTTGAAGATTTCTTCACTTTGAAGAAAGGTTTTACACTTTTTAGATCAAACCTACACAAGAGGGTTTCCTTGGCTGCAAGGCAAGCTCAAATTCAAGCTTCATGATGGTTTTGAAAAGGCTAAATGCAGGCTAGAGGGCGTAGCTTGAGGGCTGTGGCAGAATTGCTTTACACCTCATGCTTACTTTTTCACTTTTGAATGCAAGTTGCAAACCAACTTGCAAGGCAACTTGCAAAGCTTGGCCTTTTGATTTTTTCTGCATAATTCCTTTGTTTTTCATGCTACAAACTCCTCACATATCCGATACAACATGATTCACCAGCTGAGTTTGGTCAATTATGATGAAAGAATGAATTCTTGAATTTTGACAATGTGGGACTAAAGTGAAAAACCACCAACTTTCCATGACCATAACTTTCAGCTCACAAATCCTTTTAATATGTGCTAGTACTTTTTAGAAAGCCCTAAAATAGCTCTAAAACATTCATGCTTTCATGAGTTTCAATTTCCCAAAGGAACTTGGCCAAAAAGTCTCCCAAAGTTGCTAAAAAATGAACTTAAAAGTGAAATTTCTCTAAGTCTTTTTCCCTTCTAGAAATGAATTTGATCCTTACTCCAAATCTATGCATTTTCTGATCATGGACCACTTAGGGACTTTTGTAGGATTTGTCAAGATCTTCCAAATGAGCTTTGAACCAACTCAATTAGATGTGTGGTTAAGGAGTTATGGTTTAGCCCCTTTCAAAACCCTAATTTCCCGATTTTTCGATTACTCCTTCATCCTTGATCCAATGGTCATGAAAATTGATATGAAAGTCCAATATGACATAAGGAAAAATTTTGTTTCACAACTTGAAGTCCAATTCCTAAAATTTGAAGACTTGACTTTTCGGTCAATCGTACGATCGATCGGTGACTACCGAGTCGTCTGTTGATACTCTGGACCCCCTGAGACTTTGAAACTTCTTGAATGAACTTTATTAAGCTATATGGACTTAATGGATCATAATATCACCATTAAAACACCTTCCAACATGAAAGTCAAACTACAGTTGACTTTTACTAGTCAAAAACCCTAATCGGGTGCCCTGAAATACACTGTTCTTGATGTTTGGGTAACAACCTCAAATTGGATTCTCAATTGACATTATATGATACCCTTGACCTTGTTTCATAATTGAATGAGCCCAAAACATTGACTAATCACACCCTTGAAGTTTTAATTTTGACTGCACGAAACCCTGATTCATCTGCAGCTTGACAAAGACAAACTTGCAGTGGGTTAAGGTTAGAAAATTCATGAGTATGATCCTAAAATGATAATGAGAATCTAAGGGGCCAAAATTTGGGGTGCAACAAGTACAGTCAACAAGAAGGTATTGATTACACTGAAACTTATGCTCCAGTGGCATGGTTAGAATCTATACGCCTTCTTATTTCATTTGCTGCACAATATAACATCACTCTATATCAGATGGATGTTAAAAGTGCCTTTCTAAATGGTATTATAGAAGAATAAGTTTATGTTCACCAGCCTCCTGGTTTTGAGAGTGAAAAATTTCCAGAACATGTTTTTAAACTAAATAAATCTCTGTAGAAAAACTTCATCAGAGGCAAAGTGGACACAACACTCTTTTGTAAAATATTTAAGAAAGATCTTCTAATATGTCAAATATATGTGGATGATATTATATTTGGATCTACCAATACTATGCTGGGAAAGGAGTTTGCTCAATGTATGCAGGAAGAATTTGAAATGAGCATGATGGGAGAATTGAGATTCTTTCTGGGAATTCAAGTCAACCAAACTCCAGAGTGCACTTACATTCATCAGACCAAATATGTTAAAGAACTTCTGAAGAAATTTAACATGACTGATAGTAAGATGGCAAAGACTCCCATGCATACAACTAGTACACTAGGAAAGGAAGAGGTAAGTAAGAAAGTGGATCAGAAACTCTACAGATGTATGATAGGATCTCTTCTCTACTTAACTGCTTCTAGACCTGACATTTTGTTCAGTGTATGCTTATATGCAATATTCCAATCAGATCCTAGAGAATCTCACTTAAATGCTGTTAAGAGGATTCTAAGGTATCTGAAAGGTACTACTAACGTGGGTCTGTGTTACAGAAGATCTAATAAATATACTGTAATACCCCAAATTTTACCCTTACATTTAGTCAGTCATGGCGCATGACATTTCATTTTTTGCATCCATAATCACTAACCAATCATTGAGCGCGATTTGTTTTGCAGGAATTACCCCTGGGGGAGTTTTGGTCATTTTGAAGCATAATTCGTAATTTTGGGCCCGATGAGGTTTTATTCCTGAGTCATTTATTTACATGAGTTGATTGTGTCAAGGTGTCGGCACGTTTCGACTGGTATTGAGAAACTCTTGTCAGAAGTAGTTGGACTCAGGGCCGTTTCGGTATTTTGTTCTGAATGATAGGAGTTTGGGCTGAAAAGAAAGTGGATAGTGTTAATGCTGTTCAGAGAAATCATGTGATCAAAGGGATTGTGGTTAATCATGTCGCGGGATACTGGTTATAAAAATTAAGCGAGGCAAATATTTTTGAGACTTTTATCCATAAGTATTCATAATTTACAACTCAAAGGTGGATTTAAACAATTTGTGAATTATTATTCATGGATATTTAAATTTATAATTGAGAAAATAAACATGAGTATTTGTTGGGTTTTATTTCATAAATATTAAAGTACAGTAGAATTGAAAGAGCACTTTCGAATTCTATTCAAGATGATTACAAGAGAATGGCATTTACAATCAGTATCTATTCTAAAAGAAAGGTCCTAAGTCTAAAAAAGGGAACTCTATTGGTCTTCATTTGGTTTTCCCGTGAATTCTTCATGCACTTCTTGATTACCTGAAAAAACAAACAAAGACAAAACAAAGCAAAATAGAAGAAAATGTTAGAAGTTATCTTCGACACTCTCAGAACATCGTCATCATCGAGTGCCGGGAGTGGCACAACCGAAGCTGTGTCCTACCCCCGTTACCGATCCGCGCCGTTGGCGTCAGATCATGTAACATCTGTTCTTATCATACAAGACAACCGAGAGATAAAAGAGATAAAAGAAGCGGGACTGATTCGCTTTTGCCACAATTGGATTCATTTCAAAGTCGAGTAAATCCCTATTTACTTTCCAAACTGATACGAGAGTCAAACAATATAGCCAATCCGGATTCAGACCCGGATGCCAGCGGGTCTGAATCGCTTTGCCTTCAAGGTTTTCCAGCACCCGAGAGTACCAAGAACAGATACATCAGAAAAAAAACAAGTCGTCCAAAAGTGGGATTTATTACTGATTTGCATCATGAAAAGGCAGGATCAGCTATCCAAAACAACTGGATCAAATTGCATCAGGCGACTGGTATATCGTCACAGCTCATGAACCATCATGGAAGCGCATCAGCAACATTAATATCTGCAAGTCCCACAAGAGGTTAAGAACAATCTCAATATCAAGCATCACGAAAAACACAAGAACAGGACTACTGCTAAAATGTCACAGAAAGATCCAACTGTTGGAAATCTAAACTAAGCCACCAAGCTGGGTCATAAGCACCATAGAAAAACAGACATTTGCAAACCATATCAAAGAGGCCAAGAATCATCAGCAGCAAGACATGAATGACCACACCAAACTGAGCATCGAAATGAATCCACAAGTTTAATCACGATACAAGAGCAAGGATTCACGCCACAATCACGCGTGAGATACCAGGCCATCCAATTGATTCAATCAAGTCAGAAAACTGCATGAAAACAATAGAAACAACAAAGAGATTCGAAGTCGTATCAGCCCTCAGCTAACCATCATCGGGCATAAGCATTCGAGCGGCTGGGAGAGCCACGGCCGAAGCCGTTACTAATTCCCTACCAAACATCAAACTGCGTGGCATACAGTAATGGTCGCTCAAGCCCGAATGTCGTTACCACTAAGGCATCCAAACCGATTGGCTCAGACCCTAAGGTCATCATCGCCAATAACCTTCACTCGGCCACCGTGACCCAGTCGAAGCATCAGCATCAATTCACTGGAAAAAAAGAAGAGGAAGTGAGTATATGTCCCAAAGCGATGTTCATGACCGAAATGAATGGAAAACCACACATCAGCTCAGAAAAAAAAACAGTTATTTGTTCTGAAAGAACCAGAGATGTATCAGTAAAGAGCATATCAATAGCGGCAACAGGATGAACCGAAAGAATGAGCCATATCACATCTGAAACAACAGCAACAATGCAGTAAATCAAAAGGATAGGGCTCAGCTACGAACATCATTGCCCCAAACTCGCAGCCACAAATCAGTTCAAAGATATTCAAAGCCACATCAGAGGGATCCATGGGCATCACAGTGAAATTCGGAGCAGCGTATCAAGTTTAAGTAACATATCTGCAACAAAACCAGAAACCCACATCAATTCAGATTATCTAAATCACACCAAGAAATCAAAGTGAAATCCAATATCCGAAGTGAGTCAAAGTGAAGCAGATTATCCAAAACGAAATCCAAATCGAAAATTTGGAATTACATCAGAAAAATCCGAATGAGTTCTGAAAATGGAAAGAATCCCAATCAAATCGAAAAATATCAGGTTCACAAATCCACAAAGATCAAATCAAAATCGCGATCCAATCTCAGAAAAATAACGCAAATCCAAGGCCCAAAAGAGAAAATCAGAGAGACTATAAAAAGGGAACAATATCACCTCTTTGAGACCCTAGACGAAACGGCGAACAACAATCGCAAGCAAAACCCTAGCGGCCGCGATATCGAAGGAGGAAGAGCTTCGTTCAAAGCCGTCTCAAACAGTCGCCGGCGTCGTTTCATTCGACGACGAGCAAACCACTCCTGAGGCTCAGTTTCTCACATCATCGCCTCTAAGAAGATCACCATCATCGCTTCGGAAGCCACTCGTGAGATAAAATGTAAGCACGCCGTATTCCTCACGGTTATGTTTTTTTCTTTTTCAGGGAATGACGAGAGAGAGCCATCGAAATGAAGGGGAAACACGGATGAAGAGAATCGCAGCGAGGAGAAAGAAGAGGAAGTGAAGAACGGCGCCGCGAGAATGTTAGGGTTTTGAAACCCTAAATGCTCTTTGGGGATATGATTTACCATCCGGGTTGGGTCCGGGAGTGATGACCGGCCCAACCCCTTTTATTTTTTACCTTTTTTTCTTTTTTTTATATAATTAATTAATTAAGTTTTATTAAACTTTTTTTAAAAACTAATATTAAAATTGTTTTTTTAATAAAGTAATAATTTAAAAACTTTTTTATATAAAATAAAAAACCTTTTTATAATAATAAATAAAAAACCATTTTTTAGATAAATGTATTAAAATCTTTTTTAAAAAAAATAATAATTAGGGTAAGATAGTTTTAGGGTTTGAGTTAAATTAATATTAAGAATTCCATTTTAATTTAAGTTGAAGATTATATCACAAAATAAAACCACAAAAAAGATGCATAGTTTCACTTCGTCACCATCTGACAATTCTGCCCATTAATGGTGTTTGCTCGTTTTGCAGTTTATTGCGTTTACCGCTATTTATTTCATTTCAATGTCATTACTATATTGTAACTGCTCCTCTCATGTAACCTCGCGAACCCTAATAATCGCGCTTTAATTCCTGCCTTTAAATTTCTGCTTGCATGGTTAAATTAGGATATTATTCTCTGTTTGCATGATTCAATTATCTCATACATTCATCAATTATTCTGTCCCACCACACACATCCGAAGGTTAGGTCTAGCTTTTGGTCGTCGCGCCAATAATCCTCAAAACTACAAACTACAAACCCTAATTTTCACAAATGCCTCGCCGCAGGCAAAATCACCATTTTACCCCTAGCATTAGGTCAAAGAGCCGCCACGCTCATTTTAGGGTTTCCCGCCGTGGAATCCCTAACCTAATTTAACCCTAATTACAACTTAACAATTCAACGTAGAGATTTGGAGTTTCTACACTCCACGTAAGCGTGTCCTTAAGATGCGTTTATTCCCCTTGAGACCTTGACCACAGTCAAGAAGTCTCTAACCTCCCTTTTGAGGGGAACTACGATTACTCTGATTCCACTCCCGTAAGGATACGTAGGCACAAGATGCGATGTCTTGCCGAGTAAACTTAGAATTAACCCTTAGGTCTCCTTTCTCAATTTTAATCCCTTTGTACATATACCTTAAGCAAATATATAAAGCAAATAGTAAACATTTGAACAAAAGGTTCCTGTAGAGTACTACAGAAGTTTAGGGTGCTAATACCTTCCCTAAATTTAACCAACCCCCGAACCCTAGATCTTTCCCCGCATTGTGTTTACGATGCAAAAATAGGTTTTCCCTCTTTTGACCTTTTCCTTCGGATAAATCAAAGAGCGGTTGTGAATTGAATTGCGATTCAAACTCATTAATAGTTTGTGATCCTATTTCCACCGCAACAGAAAATGGCGACTTCACTGGGGACCATTCTTAATTTTTGAGGGTTATCCCTAATTTGTTCATATTTATTGCTATTTGTTTTGTTATTTTGCATGTATATATTTGTGTCCTGGTTTGGGGTTGTTCCTTGTGTTGCGAGATAAGTCCTACGCCCAGACTAGTGACATTATTATAGGATGGGGATATATTCGATGAGGCTTATCGGGAGTTGAATCCCGACTAAGTTGATTCGAGAATCACCGCTCAGTTGAGACCTTTTCGAAAATGGTTCGGTTGATCGAGTATAATCGTGAAAACTTTTTCCATGGTCGATTGGAGTCTGTGATATTGGGAACCGTAGTACCTTAACACCACCTTGGCCTTATTTAGGACGTAGTGCGGGAGCTATGTGGGAGTAATCCTACAACGGTTGCTACGCGATACTACACTCAAAAGAGGTTCTCTTGAGAATATTATTAACCCCCGAGTCAATCGGAAGATTGATAATATCCGAAAGATGGGCTGATGACTTTGGGCACTGTGTAGAACCTTGTTCGGCAGGTACAACTAACCTATAGTACACTCCTTTTGGGGATGGGTAGACCTTAACTCCACTCATGACTTCTAACCTAGGGTTTTGTGTATTCATGTGCATGGCATCCATAAAGCATCCCATTGCATTGTATTTCATGGAATTCAAACATCATTTATATCGCGGGATACTATAAATAAAAAAATAAAAATGAAAAAACAAGAAAAAAATTTTTTTGGTACCCCACGACATTCGTAAATGTTTGAATCCCATGAAATCTTCATTTGCACCCGCATCATAGCATAATATACTTTCTTGCATTGCATGTGTCTTCCGTTTTCTCATGTTCGGTTCTCTCGCCTTCCAGTTTCGTCACCCTGAGTCCTCGGCACCAGTACAACACCAGAGCTCAAACTCGGAAGAGAATGGAGGATCAGACAAAAGAGATTGATCGCCTTAGCAATGAACTTGAAGACCTGCGAGGGGGTATGGGGCGTATGATGGAATTGTTACATGTCATGAATGCTAAGATGGATACCCAACCCACTGTTGTTTCCGAGATTACCGGCGTTACTGTGGACCCTCCACCGAATATGACCGTAGCAAGGGACCCACCTTATGGTCTTGCTCCCAGTTTTGTGCCTCCTCAAGCCACTGTTCCGATTAATCAGCCTGTTCAGCAAGCCGTTCCTTTATTTTCTGAAGTTTCTAGGGGGGCTCCTATCTTTGCACCACCTGTTGTGCACACCCGTGTGCAACCGTATTTCAATGAGACCGTCTTCGATAATCTTGATGAGAATGTTGAAGGTTATGAGAAGCGTGACAAGCTTCGTGAGGAAGTAGACACTATCGCCCAGAGATTGAAAAAGGTAGAGGGCGATCAAATTTTTGGGACTGCTGCAAGGGACGTCTGTTTGGTCTCAGGTTTGGTTATTCCCCCGAAGTTCAAAACTCCGAACTTTGATCGCTATGAAGGTGCCACTTGTCCTAAGAGTCATCTGATCATGTACTATCGCAAAATGGCTGCCCATGTTGAGAATGATAAATTGATGATTCATTGCTTCCAAGACAGTTTAAAGGGTGCTTCTTCCAAGTGGTACTTAACTTTGGACCAGTCTCGCATTAAGAACTTCCAGGATTTATCTGACGCTTTCATCAAACATTACAAGTACAATATGGATCTGGCTCCTGACAGAAGACAGTTGCTGAGTATGTCACAAAAGAATTCCGAGTCATTCAAAGAGTACGCTCAAAGGTTGAGAGAGATTGCTTCGCAAGTAGAACCTCCTTTGACCGAGAAAGAGTTAGCTGATTGGTTTGTCGACACGGTTCGTCCAGAATTTTACGAAAGAATGGTGGGTAGTGTGACTTCAAATTTCTCTGACATCGTTGATGTGGGTGTCAAGATTGAATTGGGTATGAAAAGCGGTAAAATGACAAATACTCATGGTGTTTCAAAGGATCAGCCAAAGAAACCTTCGTACAGCTCTCAGAAGAAGAAAGAAGGTGAGACTAATGCTATATCCTCTGGTAGACGAAGAGACCAATTTTATCAATATCCGCAAGGTTATGCTCAACCTCAAGGGTACCCAATCCAATATGCTCAACAACCCTATGTGGCAGCTGTTGCGCCTTCTTTCAATCAACAGGTTCCTATGTATCAACCCATGCAACAATCTCCTGTTTATCCGCCTCCTAACTATCAACAAGCGCCCAACGCTCCTGCTCCTCAACAGCCAAAAAATCCAGCTCCTCGCCAGAATGTCCCGAACAAGAGACAGTATAAACCTTGCCCGCCGATTCCAATGACTTTCACCGAGCTGTATCCCTCATTAGTCAAGCAAGGTCTAATCACTACTCGAGCTTTGGGTCCGCCTCCTAATCCTCTACCCGCCAATTACAACGCCGCTGCTCATTGTTTATTTCATGAGGGTGCGCCTGGTCATGATCTAGAGAACTGTTATGCTCTCAAAAACCTTGTCAGGGATCTATTGGAAAAGAAGATTTTGTCATTTGAAGATCCTCAACCGAATGTTAAGAAGAACCCTTTTCCTAACCATGAGAGTGTTAATGCCATTAGTGCTGATTCTGAGGAAGGTTATGTCCTTGATGTTGTCCAGATGAAGACTCGTCTTAAGATATTTCATTCGAAGTTGTTTGAAGCCGGTCTGGTAGATACTTCCCACGTTGCATGCGCAAGTTGTGATGCCAGTATTAAAGGTTGTGTGTTGGTTCAGAATGATGTTCAGAGGTTGATTGATAAGGGTATTTTACAAGTGACAAGCCAAGCCAAGAAGGATGAGGTCGCTGTGGTTGAGCCTGTTTTCCATCAGCCTGAATCAAAGGGTAAGGTACCAGTGTTTAATCTGTCAGGGGCAAGTTCTGCCAATCCCGTGTTCGATATACCAAAGTCGTCTATCCCTGAGACGAATCAACCTAAGCCTATAATTATTCGAAAACCAAGTCCGTTTCCTTTCAGTGATCCTAAAGCTGTGCCTTGGAAATATGACGTGACGATGATTGACAAAGAGTCTGGGAAGGTTATTCCAAATGAAGAGGTTAAGGACACTGTGACTAATATCGCAGAGGCAAGCAGGATGACTCGCAGTGGCCGTGTGTATACTCCCCGTTTCAATGAGGTCCCACCTAAGGAAACAACTAGTATCCCAGTGCCTGCCAAAGACAAAGGCAAGGGAGCCGTTACGAATGATGAAGATGCTGAGTTTTTGAGGATCATCAAGAAAAGTGACTATAAAGTTATCGATCAACTTCATCAGACTCCTTCCAAGATTTCGATTTTATCTCTGTTGATGAGTTCACCCGCTCATAGGATGGCCTTGCAGAAAGTTTTGACTCAAGCACATGTGGATCAAGATATCAGCACCAGTCGGTTTGATAGTGTGATTGCCAATTTGACCGCATGCAACACCCTTAGTTTCAGCAACGAAGAATTACCAAAGGAGGGTCCGAATCATAATCGTGCTTTACATATATCAGTGAAATGTCAGGAGGACAATTTAGCGAGAGTGCTAGTGGACACCGGCTCTTCTCTGAATGTTCTACCCAAGAGGGTTCTTGATAAGTTGGTTTTCAAAGAGACTGTGTTGAAACCTACTCCTTTGATCGTCAAGGCTTTCGATGGTTCTCGTCGGTCGGTAATGGGGGAGGTTGAGCTTCCTATCCTGATTGGTCCGCAAGTTTTTAATATCACGTTTCAAGTCATGGACATGAATCCCAATTACAGCTGCTTACTTGGAAGGCCGTGGATTCATGCCGCTGGGGCAGTAACCTCAACGTTACATCAAAAGATGAAGTTCGTGATCGATGAAAAGTTAGTTATTATACACGGTGAGGAGGATCTGATGGTCAGTAACCTATCTTCTTTCCGTTACATCGAGGCCGATGAGAATGCTTTGGAAGTCTCCTTTCAAGCACTCGAGATCGCCAATGCTGTTCTATTAGAAGTCGAAGAGACAGTGGGCCAGGGTAATCCATCTTTTGCATCTCTGAAGAGTACCAAATCAACAATTGACAGGGGCATTCCGGAAGGTTGGGGAGAGGTAATTGATGTCAAGACCAAGACTGATCACTTTGGGTTGGGTTACAAACCAACTCAGAATGGAGCTGCCACAACTGTCGAAGGGCGTCCGAAGGTTATCCAAGAGGTATTTGTCAGCGGAGGTTTCCAAGTCAATGCTGTCAGCGACTGTGAGGAAGATGAAGATCTGAGCAACCTGGTGTTTAAGGGTGATGCAGCTTTGAACAACTGGGAGGCCGTAGAGATCCCTGTTATCTTTCCAGTGTCAAAGTAATTTTAGCATTTTTCATTTATGTTTTCAAATAAAAATCCGTAGCTCTGCCCAAGGCTATAGGGTCATTTTTGTTGGGCCACCTTTCATTTTTAAAAGGATATTAATAAAGGCGTTTTGTTCAATTCCACTTTGGTTCATTTGCGTTTTTCGTTTCCACCTTTTAAAAAATGAAGTTGGCAACCTTTTTCAAAAATAAAACAAAAAAAAATAGCATTTCATTTCTTGTCTTACATATCTTCGAGCATTTTAATTAAGTAAGCCTTCCATCATGCAGAGACATCGCGAACCTTGTTGGATCCAATGACTTTATTGACACTCCTAACTGGGATGCACCCATCAATCAAGCTGAAGGCGAGGGTGAAGAAGATTTTGAAGTACCCGCTGAACTGACAAAATTGATTGAGTACGAGTACACAGAGCTTCAACCGCATAAAGAGCAGGTGGATTTAATTAATCTTGGTACAGATGAAAACAAGAAAGAGGTCAAGATTGGTGCAATACTTGGGACAGAGGTTAAGCAGAGGCTGATTGAGTTGTTAAAAGGATATATTGATGTGTTTGCGTGGTCGTATCAAGATATGCCTGGTCTAGACACAGACATTGTTGTTCACAAGTTGCCACTTAAGCCAGATTGTCCACCTATCAAACAAAAGCTTCGAAGAACGAGACCCGACATGGCTTTGAAAATTCGAGATGAGGTTAAAAAACAGTTAGATGCAGGTTTCTTGGCAGTTGCAAAATATCCAGATTGGGTTGCCAACATTGTGCCAGTGCCCAAGAAAGATGGTAAAGTTAGGATGTGTGTGGATTACAGGGATCTGAACAAAGCAAGTCCGAAAGACGACTTCCCTCTGCCACATATTGATACACTTGTAGACAATACAGCCAGTTTTGCGTTGTTCTCATTTATGGATGGTTTCTCTGGCTATAATCAGATTAAGATGGACCCCGATGATCGAGAGAAGACTACTTTCATTACTCCTTGGGGGACCTTTTGCTACAAAGTCATGCCCTTCGGTTTGAAGAACGCAGGGGCAACTTATCAACGCACTATGACAACTCTTTTTCATGATATGATGCACAAAGAGATCGAGGTGTATGTGGACGATATGATAGCCAAATCTCAGAGTGAAGAGGAACATCTAGACCATTTGGTGAAGTTGTTTGAACGACTCAGGAAATATCAGTTGAAGTTGAATCCTGCTAAATGTACCTTCGGTGTCAGATCTGGAAAATTGCTTGGTTTTATTGTTAGTCAACGAGGGATTGAGGTAGATCCTGACAAAGTTCGAGCCATTCAAGATATGCCAAATCCGCAAACCGAGACGCAAGTTAGAGGTTTTCTGGGGCGTTTGAATTACATTTCCAGGTTTATCTCTAACATGACCGCTACTTGTGAGCCGATATTCAAGTTGCTTTGTAAGGGGAAGACGGTTGAGTGGAACCCTGATTGTCAAAAAGCATTTGAGAAAATTAAGAATTATTTGCAAGACCCCCCTATTCTGATTCCTCCCGTACCTGGAAGACCGTTGTTTATGTACCTTACTGTTCTTGAGAAGTCTATGGGTTGTGTGCTTGGGCAACATGATGAGACTGGAAGAAAGGAACATGCGATTTATTATCTGAGCAAGAAGTTTGCCGATTGTGAAAACAGATACTCACCATTGGAGAAAACTTGTTGTGCGTTGGCATGGGCCGCTAGGCGCCTCCGGCAATACATGGTCTGTCATACCACATTGTTGATTTCTAAAATGGATCCGATCAAGTATATTTTTGAAAAACCTGCTCAAACCGGGAGGCTAGCCCGTTGGCACATGCTTTTATCCGAATATGACATCCAGTATGTACCCCAGAAGGCAATTAAGGGTAGTATTTTATCGGATTATCTTGCAGATCAGCCAGTAGAAGATTATGAACCTCTTAAGTTTGACTTTCCTGATGAGGATATTTTGTTGATCAAGAGAGATTGTGAAGAGCCAGATCCGAGCGAAGGTCCAGAACCAGGTCTTTGGTGGAGGATGATGTTTGATGGTTCATCTAATTTCAATGGGCATGGTATAGGCGCCGTTTTGATGAACCCAAAAGGGGGGTTCACTCCGTTTACAGCAAGGTTAGACTTTGAGTGTACTAATAACGTCGCGGAGTATGAGGCATGTATTCTCGGCCTCGAAGCAGCCATTCACCTCCGAATCAAACTTCTCAAAGTAAGTGGTGACTCAGCCTTGGTTATTTACCAAGTACAAGGCAAATGGGAAACGAAGAATGAGAAGTTAATCCCTTATAAGGACTACATTGTCGAGCTGATTAAGTATTTCGACGAGATAGAGTTCGAGCATGTTCCTAGATCTGAGAATCACGTCGCTGATGCTTTAGCCATGTTAGCATCCATGTGGAAAGTTAAATTCGTTAATGAAGCACCTCTTATCCATATTGAACGCAAAGTTGAGCCCGCTTATTGTCAAGTAGTCGAAGAGGATGAGGAGGATGAAAAGCCTTGGTTTCATGACATCAAGAAATATCTCGTCAAGCAAGAATATCCCGATGGTGCTACCGGTCTGGACAAGAAAACATTGAGAAGACTGGCGTCCAAATTCTTTATCAGTAATGGTGTGTTATACAAAAGAAATCACGACATGGTTTTGCTCAGATGTGTTGATAAACGGGAAGCGGACCTGTTACTGCAAGAGATTCACGAGGGGACCTTCGGAACTCATGCCAATGGTTATGCTATGTCTAAGAAGATGTTAAGGGCTGGATATTATTGGTTAACTATGGAAGCTGACTGCATCCAATACGCCAGAAAATGCCATAAGTGCCAAATTTACGCTGATAAAATGCATGTACCTCCATCACCGTTGAATGTTTTGTCTTCACCATGGCCGTTCTCAATGTGGGGCATTGACATGATTGGGGCAATCGAGCCGAAGGCTTCTAATGGTCATAGTTTTATCCTTGTTGCTATTGATTATTTTACCAAGTGGGTAGAGGCTGTTTCCTACACCAACGTGACTAAGCAAGTGGTTGCCTGCTTCATCAGGAAAGAAATTATCTGCCGTTATGGAATTCCAAGTCGGATTATAACTGACAATGGCACCAATATGAATAACAAGACTATGAAGGAGTTGTGTGAGAGTTTCAAGATCACACATCACAATTCTTCTCCGTACCGTCCTAAGATGAATGGGGCCGTTGAAGCTGCGAATAAGAATATCAAGAAAATCCTGCAAAAGATGGTCGTGACTTACAAAGATTGGCATGAGATGTTACCGTTTGCTTTGCATGGATACAGGACCTCAGTGCGAACTTCGACAGGGGCAACACCTTTCTCATTGGTATATGGAATGGACGCCGTACTCCCCATCGAAGTAGAGATACCTTCTTTAAGGGTGTTGATGGAAGCTGAACTTGAGGAAGCTGAATGGGTTCAAGACAGACTAGATCAGTTGAATCTCATTGACGAGAAATGCATGACAGCTATGTGCCATGGGCAATTATATCAGAAACGGATGAAAAGAGCATTTGATAAGAAGATTCGTGTCCGTGAGTTCCGTCAAGGAGAGCTCGTACTCAAAAAGATTTTGCCAGTGCATAAAGATATGCGTGGAAAGTGGATGCCCAATTATGAGGGACCATTTGTTGTAAAGACTGTTTTCTCCGGAGGGTCTCTGATACTTACAACAATGGATGGTGAAGAGCTTTCACATCCCGTGAATTCTGATGCAGTCCGAAAATATTATGCCTAAAAACCCGCTAAGTCGAAAACCTGCAAAAGGTGACTTAGGCAAAAGTAAGGGTTGAAAAAGAAATAATAATAAAAAGCTCGCTAAGTTGAAAACCCGAAAGGGCGGCTTAGGCAAAAAGAGCGTCCCGGTGGATTGAAAACCCGAAAGGGCGGTCCAGGCAAAAGTTAGGGACGAAGGCATTTCATTGCATCAGAAAACACCGATCATCGCAAACACACTTTCCACATGAGAGCCATTCTCCAGTTCGTTCATCCTCGTCCAAAGCAAGATTCTGGATTAGTCTTAGTTATTAGTGTCAGTAGGTGTCGTTGGTTTCAATGTAACCTTTTCCCGTGTTGCCAATTTCAAAGCATAATCATCTGTGGAGCTATGCCTTCAGCAAGCTGCCACCCGTTAATAAAAGATACCATTTTGTTACTTACATTCCTTGGTGCATTACTCTTGTTTTCTATTGTTATGCAAAATGCATTTATTCTTAAAATTTTGAAAATGAAAGGTGCTTTGAAAATTTTTAAAACTGTTCTTCGAAAACGCAATCGAAATATAAGAAATTACTTTGACTAGTGGAAATTTCGGAATGATCTCTTCACTCCTCGAAAAAATCTCATTGTTGTAGAAACACTTTTAAATCATTGCTCTGACACAGTCCCCAGTGAGACTATAAGCTGACAACTTTTTCTTGGGTAACTCGAAAGTGTCCCTCAGGTTTTCTTCTCCCCATGTGAAGACATGATATTGTGCACCCAAGCAGATTACCTTCTCCCCAGAGAATTCAGAACTTTAAAACCAGATTTGGTTCTACCATTGATCCCTCTTACCCATGATTGACGTATTGGTTGCAGAGAACACAGGGTACCTCCGTCGAGATGTTTATTTCATCTCTCGTCCCGTCTCTAGTCTGTTTCGTCAGCATACGCAAGGGCATAAGCATCACATGCCTATTTCATATATTCATTTCACATACTCATTACATATTCATTACACATACTCATTACATACTCATTCCATTACATCCTGCATATTTAACTACATAGACATTAACATACATTCATATTAACATACGCAGTAACGTATGCGTTAACATTCACAGGTTCATTGTGTCTCTCCATCGTTGGGGTTACCACCGAGTAACTGGGTTTGTCCATTCTCTTCAAATAGATTGTCAGCCCTAAGCATAAAATACATATGTGTTTCCAGTTTCCCCACAGAGCTCGATCCTCGTGGATGACGGTTACTTCAGCTATCTTTCCTCTCCAGGATAAGATATTTACCCTTCGAGTTCACTCCCTCGATGGAGTCTTGATTGCTAGTCTTCTTTCTAGCTCGATCCTAGATTGAATCTCGGTTTTGTCGGTTGTCGAGCCCAACCGGACGTGCATTTATTTTGCACCGTTTAAAATTTGTCACCATACCTTGGCAGATATGCGACTGTTCTCGCCCGAGAAGCTTATCACTGTACCCGGATGTGCATTTATTTTGCACTATCTTTCAAACACAATCCTTTACAGATACACACCAGTTCACGCCTGGAAAATCTATCGGTACAACACTTTACATCTTACAACATCGGTATGCGACATTTCTCACCTAAGAAGCCGATCCTATCTTCGTTATGACTCGCAGCAAATGGCCATCTCCATTGAGAAGTTGGGCTTCCATTTTCCTTGTCGTCTTGAAGTATAGGGAGGTTTTGAACCAAATCGTATTCAGGAGAGCACGATCTTGAAGTACGGGGAGGTTTGAGCGGAATCATATTCAGGAGAGCACGATCTTGAAGTATGAAGAAGTTCATTTACCCTTTAGTAAAAGAAGGAGCGGAATCATATTCAGGAGAGCACGATCTTGAAGTATGAAGAAGTTCATTTACCCTTTAGTAAAAGAAGGAGCGGAATCATATTCAGGAGAGCACGATCTTGAAGTATGAAGAAGTTCATTTACCCTTTAGTAAAAGAAGGAGCGGAATCATATTCAGGAGAGCACGATCTTGAAGTATGAAGAAGTTCATTTACCCTTTAGTAAAAGAAGGAGCGGAATCATATTCAGGAGAGCACGATCTTGAAGTATGAAGAAGTTCATTTACCCTTTAGTAAAAGAAGGAGCGGAATCATATTCAGGAGAGCACGATCTTGAAGTATGAAGAAGTTCATTTATCCTTTAGTAAAAGAAGAATCAGAATCGTATTCCGGGCGTCGACCTTAAATATGAGAAGGTTTATATATCAGATAAGCAGCAGCCTTTTTTGAGTGCTTATCCATTTTGGCATGTAAGTCCCTTCCAACGATAAGTGACAGTTCTCCCTCGAGAAGCTTATCAGGGCATTTCCCATCAAAGCCCATTTATTTTGGCATACAGCCGGTTTTTACCCTGTATATTTGATACGGATTTCCGAGAAGTCCGTCTGATCCCATCACGAAGGATAGTTTATAGAAGCTTGGATGTTATTCTTTGCTCAATGCTCCAGCATTCTGTAATCGATCTTGCAGTCGTGTAGATCCTGTTTTATTATTAGACATTCCCAAGTGGAGGTCATTTCATAGGCGCCATCTCCATTTAGGACCATGTTCTAATCACTTTAAGTCCATTTATTTTGGCATACAGCCAGTTTCTTACCCTGTATATTTGCTACGGAGTCCCGAAAAGTCCGTTTGATCCTGTCACGAGAGGTAGTTTACAGAAGCTTGGATGTTATTCTTTGCTCAATGCTCTAGCATTCTGTAATCGATCTTGCAGTCGTACATGATCCAGTTTTACTTTTAGATTCCCCAGTGGAGGTCGTCTCATAGGTACCATCTCCATTTGAGAATCTCGTTCCTTTTCTAAAAAAAAAGACAATTGGTCGTGTTCGCACCAGTTGACCATCATTTAGAATTCCCCAGTGTTGTACTGTGTCCCCGCACGTCGTTTTCCCAGTGTGTTCTTCTCGTAGTGTCTGTCCCTGTGTCGTCGTATTCATCATCATTTTCGCATTCATCATTCCAGCATACGCGTCATATCATATTCATGGCATTGCTTGCCTTAGTCTGCTTTTGTTTCGTCCATAGCATCGCATATCGCCACATATAAGGGCAAAATTTTCGGTTATCTATATTAAATCCCTCCACCATGATTCCTCGAGTCTCCGCCACTCAAATCATCCGGTGTAGATATTTAAATAGGGGCAACTGTAATACCCCAAATTTTACCCTTACATTTAGTCAGTCATGGCGCATGACATTTCATTTTTTGCATCCATAATCACTAACCAATCATTGAGCGCGATTTGTTTTGCAGGAATTACCCCTGGGGGCGTTTTGGTCATTTTGAAGCATAATTCGTAATTTTGGGCCCGATGAGGTTTTATTCCTGAGTCATTTATTTACATGAGTTGATTGTGTCAAGGTGTCGGCACGTTTCGACTGGTATTGAGAAACTCTTGTCAGAAGTAGTTGGACTCAGGGCCGTTTCGGTATTTTGTTCTGAATGATAGGAGTTTGGGCTGAAAAGAAAGTGGATAGTGTTAATGTTGTTCAGAGAAATCATGTGATCAAAAGGATTGTGGTTAATCATGTCGCGGGATACTGGTTATAAAAATTAAGCGAGGCAAATATTTTTGAGACTTTTATCCATAAGTATTCATAATTTACAACTCAAAGGTGGATTTAAACAATTTGTGAATTATTATTCATGGATATTTAAATTTATAATTGAGAAAATAAACATGAGTATTTGTTGGGTTTTATTTCATAAATATTAAAGTACAGTAGAATTGAAAGAGCACTTTCGAATTCTATTCAAGATGATTACAAGAGAATGGCATTTACAATCAGTATCTATTCTAAAAGAAAGGTCCTAAGTCTAAAAAAGGGAACTCTATTGGTCTTCATTTGGTTTTCCCGTGAATTCTTCATGCACTTCTTGATTACCTGAAAAAACAAACAAAGACAAAACAAAGCAAAATAGAAGAAAATGTTAGAAGTTATCTTCGACACTCTCAGAACATCGTCATCATCGAGTGCCGGGAGTGGCACAACCGAAGCTGTGTCCTACCCCCGTTACCGATCCGCGCCGTTGGCGTCAGATCATGTAACATCTGTTCTTATCATACAGGACAACCGAGAGATAAAAGAGATAAAAGAAGCGGGACTGATTCGCTTTTGCCACAATTGGATTCATTTCAAAGTCGAGTAAATCCCTATTTACTTTCCAAACTGATACGAGAGTCAAACAATATAGCCAATCCGGATTCAGACCCGGATGCCAGCGGGTCTGAATCGCTTTGCCTTCAAGGTTTTCCAGCACCCGAGAGTACCAAGAACAGATACATCAGAAAAAAAACAAGTCGTCCAAAAGTGGGATTTATTACTGATTTGCATCATGAAAAGGCAGGATCAGCTATCCAAAACAACTGGATCAAATTGCATCAGGCGACTGGTATATCGTCACAGCTCATGAACCATCATGGAAGCGCATCAGCAACATTAATATCTGCAAGTCCCACAAGAGGTTAAGAACAATCTCAATATCAATCATCACGAAAAACACAAGAACAGGACTACTGCTAAAATGTCACAGAGAGATCCAACTGCTGGAAATCTAAACTAAGCCACCAAGCTGGGTCATAAGCACCATAGAAAAACAGACATTTGCAAACCATATCAAAGAGGCCAAGAATCATCAGCAGCAAGACATGAATGACCACACCAAACTGAGCATCGAAATGAATCCACAAGTTTAATCACGATACAAGAGCAAGGATTCATGCCACAATCACGCGTGAGATACCAGGCCATCCAATTGATTCAATCAAGTCAGAAAACTGCATGAAAACAATAGAAACAACAAAGAGATTCGAAGTCGTATCAGCCCTCAGCTAACCATCATCGGGCATAAGCATTCGAGCGGCTGGGAGAGCCACGACCGAAGCCGTTACTAATTCCCTACCAAACATCGAACTGCGTGGCATACAGTAATGGTCGCTCAAGCCCGAATGTCGTTACCACTAAGGCATCCAAACCGATTGGCTCAGACCCTAAGGTCATCATCGCCAATAACCTTCACTCGGCCACCGTGACCCAGTCGAAGCATCAACATCAATTCACTGGAAAAAAAAAGAAGAGGAAGTGAGTATATGTCCCAAAGCGATGTTCATGACCGAAATGAATGGAAAACCACACATCAGCTCAGAAAAAAAAACAGTTATTTGTTCTGAAAGAACCAGAGATGTATCAGTAAAGAGCATATCAATAGCGGCAACAGGATGAACCGAAAGAATGAGCCATATCACATCTGAAACAACAGCAACAATGCAGTAAATCAAGAGGATAGGGCTCAGCTACGAACATCATTGCCCCAAACTCGCAGCCACAAATCAGTTCAAAGATATTCAAAGCCACATCAGAGGGATCCATGGGCATCACAGTGAAATTCGGAGCAGCGTATCAAGTTTAAGTAACATATTTGCAACAAAACCAGAAACCCACATCAATTCAGATTATCTAAATCACACCAAGAAATCAAAGTGAAATCCAATATCCGAAGTGAGTCAAAGTGAAGCAGATTATCCAAAACGAAATCCAAATCGAAAATCTGGAATTACATCAGAAAAATCCGAATGAGTTCTGAAAATGGAAAGAATCCCAATCAAATCGAAAAATATCAGGTTCACAAATCCACAAAGATCAAATCAAAATCGCGATCCAATCTCAGAAAAATAACGCAAATCCAAGGCCCAAAAGAGAAAATCAGAGAGACTATAAAAAGGGAACAATATCACCTCGTTGAGACCCTAGACGAAACGGCGAACAACAATCGCAAGCAAAACCCTAGCGGCCGCGATATCGAAGGAGGAAGAGCTTCGCTCAAAGCCGTCTCAAACAGCCGCCGGCGCCGTTTCATTCGACGACGAGCAAACCACTCCTGAGGCTCAGTTTCTCACATCATCGCCTCTAAGAAGATCACCATCATCGCTTCGGAAGCCACTCGTGAGATAAAATGTAAGCACGCCGTATTCCTCACGGTTATGTTTTTTTCTTTTTCAGGGAATGACGAGAGAGAGCCATCGAAATGAAGGGGAAACACGGATGAAGAGAATCGCAGCGAGGAGAAAGAAGAGGAAGTGAAGAACGACGCCGCGAGAATGTTAGGGTTTTGAAACCCTAAATGCTCTTTGGGGATATGATTTACCATCCGGGTTAGGTCCGGGAGTGATGACCGGCCCAACCCCTTTTATTTTTTACCTTTTTTTCTTTTTTTTATATAATTAATTAATTAAGTTTTATTAAACTTTTTTTAAAAACTAATATTAAAATTGTTTTTTTAATAAAATAATAATTTAAAAATTTTTTTATATAAAATAAAAAACCTTTTTATAATAATAAATAAAAAACCATTTTTTAGATAAATGTATTAAAATCTTTTTTTAAAAAAATAATAATTAGGGTAAGATAGTTTTAGGGTTTGAGTTAAATTAATATTAAGAATTCCATTTTAATTTAAGTTGAAGATTATATCACAAAATAAAACCACAAAAAAGATGCATAGTTTCACTTCGTCACCATCTGACAATTCTGCCCATTAATGGTGTTTGCTCGTTTTGCAGTTTATTGCGTTTACCGCTATTTATTTCATTTCAATGTCATTACTATATTGTAACTGCTCCTCTCATGTAACCTCGCGAACCCTAATAATCGCGCTTTAATTCCTGCCTTTAAATTTCTGCTTGCATGGTTAAATTAGGATATTATTCTCTGTTTGCATGATTCAATTATCTCATACATTCATCAATTATTCTGTCCCACCACACACATCCGAAGGTTAGGTCTAGCTTTTGGTCGCCGCGCCAATAATCCTCAAAACTACAAACTACAAACCCTAATTTTCACAAATGCCTCGCCGCAGGCAAAATCACCATTTTACCCCTAGCATTAGGTCAAAGAGTCGCCGCGCTCATTTTAGGGTTTCCCGCCGTAGAATCCCTAACCTAATTTAACCCTAATTACAACTTAACAATTCAACGTAGAGATTTGGAGTTTCTACACTCCACGTAAGCGTGTCCTTAAGATGCGTTTATTCCCCTTGAGACCTTGACCACAGTCAAGAAGTCTCTAACCTCCCTTTTGAGGGGAACTACGATTACTCTGATTCCACTCCCGTAAGGATACGTAGGCACAAGATGCGATGTCTTGCCGAGTAAACTTAGAATTAACCCTTAGGTCTCCTTTCTCAATTTTAATCCCTTTGTACATATACCTTAAGCAAATAAATAAAGCAAATAGTAAACATTTGAACAAAAGGTTCCTGTAGAGTACTACAGAAGTTTAGGGTGCTAATACCTTCCCTAAATTTAACCAACCCCCGAACCCTAGATCTTTCCCCGCATTGTGTTTACGATGCAAAAATAGGTTTTCCCTCTTTTGACCTTTTCCTTCGGATAAATCAAAGAGCGGTTGTGAATTGAATTGCGATTCAAACTCATTAATAGTTTGTGATCCTATTTCTACCGCAACATATACATTATTTGGATTTTGTGATGCTGACTATGCTGGAGACAGAGTAGAGCATAAAAGTACTTCTGGAAGCTGTCAGTTCCTTGGAAGTCATCTGATCTCATGGTACAGCAAGAAGCAACCCATAATTGCACTTTCTACAACAGAAGCAAAATACATTGTTGCTGCTGGATGTAGCACGCAGATGCTCTGGATGAAGAGTTAATTAGAGGACTATCAGATCTTTGAGAGTAATGTATCTATCTTCTGTAATAATACTTCTGTTATATGCTTGTCTAAAAATCCAATTTTACACTCTAAGGCAAAGCATATAGAAATTAAACATCATTTCATCAGAGACTATGTTCAAAAGGGTATTATAAACTTAGCTTTTGTTGATTCAGATCATCAATGGGCTGATATTTTTACAAAACCCCTTGCTGAAGATAGGTTCAAGTTTATTCTGAAAAATATTGGTATGGATTTTTATGCAGAATAATATTTATCAGAGGCAAACTTCTCAGATGCAAAATGTTTAATGCTCTGAAGTATTTCATTTGTTAATTTATTCATTTTTCTTGAATTATTTTACTTGTGTAAATCTGAACTAACAATGCTCAGAGGATCTGAACGTTGGCTAACGTTTCATTTCTCAAGAGATTTCAGAAGCACAAGCAAGCAAACATGTGTAGCTCAGAAACTGGAAAGGTAGAGTGCACTTTACTAAATTAACGTTTGAAGTACTGCTTCAAAAATATGACTTTTCTTGATTTTTCCCCCATCTGTCAGAATCATAATTTTTGTGCAATGATGTTTTTACTTTTTCATTTAATGCTATGTGAAGCGTGCTTATGTGATCGTTTGTGTGACTGATTTTATCTATAAAAACCACAAATCACACCATTTCACACTTTTCACTTCACGAACCTTTTATGCATTTCTGTCTTCTCTTTGCTCTTCACCTAAACCCTAAACCTAAAACCTCTCACTCAAGAACAACAATGGCATCTTCTTCATCAACATCTGCTCAGATGCAATCAACCACTACTGTTTCTGCTCCTACTGTTGAAGCTTACAAGGAACCTGTGAGAACTCTTCTCACTCCAACTATAGAACTGGAAGCTCTGAGTGAATGCTTCATAGATTTTAGTCCATTGAAGAAAATGGATTTAATCTTTCTTCAACCATCCAAACTCAGAGTTGGACAAAGTATTTTAATAGGCTTATGGGTCTTGTTTATCCAACTTTGGTGAAAGAATTTTGGATACATGCTCAGGTGTGCCCTAAATTCATCCATTCTTCTGTCCTTGGAAAGGAGATTGTGATTACTGAGAAGCTAATCAGACAACTCATTGGGTACTCTGAAACTGATGGTGAAACCAGTCTACAATCTGCTCGTGTGGATCTTGCTGATGTGTTTCAAGAAGTTACTATTTCTGGGGAACCAACTAGCAAAGTAAGGGAACTGAAGCCAGTCTACAGGATCTGGGCCAAGATTTTCATGAGTTCCATCTTTCACAGAAAATCATCAAATTCCCCAGATTATGTCAGTGCTGAACAACTATACTTTATGTTCTGTATGAGCAAGGGAAAGAAGGGGGACTTGCCTTATCTTCTGTTTAGTCACCTTCTGAATCATATAAAGGAAACAAGAGAAGATGTAAGAGTCAAAACTGGAAAAGTTAGGAATTGGATTCCTATGGGTAGACTGATATCAGACATTCTAATAAGGAATGGTCTTGTGAAATATCTGTATGATACTGGATTGACAGAGGATCTGTCATATGTCATAGGTTCTGTCATCAATGGCAATACTCTGAAGAGGATGAAAGTCATCACAGAGCTTGCCAGCAAACCTAAGAAAATTGCTACTAAGGATGTCAGCAACAGAAGGATTCCTGTTGAAGATTTTCCAATGTTCAGTGCTGACGAACCAAGGGAGATCATCTTATCCTACATAGCTGATTGTCTGTTAAATGGTGTTCCTCTTCCTGTGAACATTGTCCAGAAGGAAGGAGAAGTTCTACCTAATCTTGTTAGAGAAAGGCGTTCAAAGAAGATTGCTGAAGAAGGATCTGAGGCTCAGCCAAAGAGAAAAGCCTCTGAAGCTGCTGTTAAGCCTCAGAAGGTAAAGAAAGTGAAACCCACTCCTCCAGAAGCAAGTATGAAAGACATAAGAGAAACTATCGAACAGGTATCAACATCTGATCCAACTCCAACCATTCACTCTCCATTACCTTCACCTCCTCCATCACCTTCTAGACCAAAATCATCTGTACCACCATCATCTGGAATTCATACATCTGAACCCCCTCCATCTCAAACTACACCTTCTCAACCATCTTCTGTACAAACTCCATTTGAACCACCTCAAACAGAAACACAACCAGATCATCAACAACAAGAACCACCTCAGCCAGAACCTCAACAACAACAACTACAACCAGAACAACAACAACAACTAAAACCAGAACAACAACAACAACTGCCAGAACATCAATCTCAACCTATTTCATCTGAACCTCCCCAACCAACTCCATCTGAACATCCCTCAATAATAGAACAACCGTTACCTGTTCTAGAACCCTCAAATGACATTCTTGATTTGGAACCACTTGCAACCATGGTTGTCTTGTCATCCACCTCATGCCACTCCACTGAATCATCTGATTCTGAATCAGAAGTTCACTCACCCTCTTGTTTACACATTCCTGATCCATTCAAACCTGCATTTTCTGATCTATCAGCACCTGACCAAATAAATCGTAGACTTTCACTTCGTTCAAAATTTAACCTCTCAGATTTTCAACATTCATCATCTGAAGCTGAAATTTCACCAACCCCTACACCTCAACTCACCATACCACAGCCATCTAAACCTCAACAATCTGCACCTCAACCATCTGAACAACCACCATTTCATCTAACACCTCCTAACACCACTTGTGAACAACCTCAGCCAAACTCTGAATCTGGTGAGAAAGTGACTCTTGAGGAATTTCTTTACCCCAACCCTAGATCAGATGTTGATAAACTGTTTGAAAATTTCAAAAAGGAAGTTCGTATGGGGATTGCACGTGTGGAAGAAGAGTGTCTGTTCAGTATAGATCCTGTTAAGTCTGAAGCTGCTTGGGATAAATTTATCTCTAAGTTCAACGTGGTGGCCTCTCATCTCAAGACAGTCTGTGCTGAAGATGCTAAGGCAAAGTTTGCTGAGTTGGTAAGACAGACTCTGATGAGCATTCCCAAACCACCAGTGCTGCTTCTGGAAGCTGCTCCTGCTGAAGACTCTCCATCTGAAGATGTTGCATCTGATATGGACATTGATGCGTCTGCATCTGAAGTGAAGGCTGACAATTCAGAACATGTGAAAGAAGTTAAGGAAATCAAGTCCTGGATGATCAAACAAGAATAAACCACTAAAGAGATTAAGACTTGGATGGCCAAGCAAGAAGAGTCTACTACAAAGATCACAGATCTTCTGACCCTGATTGCATCTCGCCAACCTTAGTTTCTTTTCATTTTTTGTGCACTGTTGTTTGCATCTGTCTTATTTTGCTTATGTGTTTATCATCTGTTATGTGAATCATCTGATTGAATGATAATGTTTGTTCTGTTTTTCTTTTGTTATCTTTTCTGTCTTTACACATCTTTTTGATTATGACAAAAAGGGGGAGAAAAAGAATCTGATTGTTCAATCCATAAGCAAATACTAAAACAAAATTCAGACATATTATTAACTATCTTTGATTTTAAGTCTTTTAGATTCTATTGTTTCATCTGACAAAATAAATTCATTGAAGTTATCCTGAGAATTACCCAACCAGACTCTGATTCTTGAAGGAAATTGTACTCTGAGTCGAAACGTAAAACCAGACTCTGTGTTTGAAAGAAGTCATCAGACTCTGATTAACCAGACTCTGTGATTGAAAGAAGTCATCAGACTCTGATTCTGAAATACACTCAAGCAAAAAGGGAAGTATTCTTTTCCTTAGAGTATTCATTTCAGGGGGAGATTCTTAATCTCAGGGGGAGTTATAATTATTGTTTTCTTATTGAACAAAATTTCTCATGTTTTGTCATCATCAAAAAGGGGGAGATTGTAAGAACACAGATTGTTTCTTAGTAATATCTCTATGTTTTGATGATAACTCTTATGAAATTTTGTATTAAAGAATTATATACTCTAAAATTGGTTCATGAGTATTTGCTGCAGATGATTAAAGTATATATACATCCAAGAGCAAATTAATCTGAACATGGAACTATGGAAGGCTCTGAAGAGTAAGAATCATCTTATAGAAGAATCTGAGCGCTATCTGCAGAAGAATCTGAAGCAGAAGCTACAGAAGAATCTGAAGCAGAAGCTACAGAAGAATCTGAAGCAGAAGCTACAGAAGAATATGAAGCAGAAGCTACAGAAGAATCTGAAGCAGAAGCTACAGAAGAATCTGAAGCAGAAGCTGCAGAAGAATCTGAAGCAGAAGACTCTAATAGATCTGAAGACTCTGAAGCATTGAAGAACTTTGTATGAGAGTTAAGAAGCACAGTTTTTCAGAAGACTCTGAGAGTACTGCACGTTGCATGTACTGAGGATCTGATTCATAAAACTCTGCTCTGATAGAACTACACGCTAAAGCACACTTGCTGCATTACTCTGATTCAGCAAAATCTGATGGGTATCCAAGACTCTGATCATGCAGACTCTGATGTTTATTTTGCTGAAATGAAATACTTGTTGAAGAAGAATTCAAAGTGATATCTTTTGATTTGGCTCAACGACTCTTTCCTCTTTCATGCTTGACACTAGAACACAGACCAAAAGCATTTCTCTGTGCATTCTACATCCAGGAAAGGTCATGTGATGTAAAGACAAAAAGGTTCAGGCCTTTTCAGTACACAGCCTCCAACGTCAAGACCTAGTGGACTACTGTGCATATAAAAGCAAGTCTTTCTCATCTTCTTGAAAAGTGAATTTGAGATCAATAACCAACGAATCTGTGATAGAAACTTTTACAAGCTCTCATAAAATATTCTTATTGCTGAGTTTATTCTTTTTTTCTTAACATTAAGTGAAAAATCATTGTTTTGATAAAGCTTGTTAGAAGCATTCAAACACTTGTATTAATCTTACATTTCATTGTAATAGTTCCTTAAGAAGATCCAGTTGGGATCAGTAGTTCTTGAGAAGACTTTGAACAGTTGTTCTTAGTGTTTACTATTGTAATCAGTTGATTAAATAGTGGATTAAGTCCTTGTTTGAGAAAGGCAAATCACTCTAGATAGGGTGGACTGGAGTAGTTGAGTTCAACGAACCAGGATAAAAATACTTGAGTTTTTACTTCTAAGTTTTATCTTCATACTTATTCAACCCCCTTCTAAGTATTTTCTCACCTTCAAAGTGAGCCTAAAGTTGAGTTTGAAAAGGGGAACTACCTAATGTTATCATGAATGGGTAGGCACCTAATGTCTATCATAACCTCAAGAGGTTATAGAACTTATGGGGAACATGGCAAAGAAAACCTAAAGAAGAAGAAGAAGAAGAAGAAGAAGAATGCATATGCAAATGAAGATACACACATAAGATGCACAAGTAGAATGATAGTGGGAGGAAA
The DNA here is from genome assembly GCA_963859935.3 of Lathyrus sativus. Taxonomy (NCBI): domain Eukaryota; kingdom Viridiplantae; phylum Streptophyta; class Magnoliopsida; order Fabales; family Fabaceae; genus Lathyrus; species Lathyrus sativus. The sequence goes on along the minus strand of OZ012741.1, from coordinate 136,461,607 downwards.
ATAGTGTGGGGCAGTAGCAACCACAAGCTCATCTCAACCAAGAATACATATGAAAATGCAAGAAAAGAGAAGAAGAAGGAGAGAGAAGCATCAAAAGCAAATAACAAGTGACAAACACAAAGAAAGGGTCCTCATGGATTCATCACTTCAGGTAAGCTTCAAATTCCTCCTAAGGAGGCATCAAGCTACCTTAAATGACATTCCAAGGTCATTGGACAGAAGGGAGATGAAGAGAAGAGAGCTCAAAAGCAATATCAAAACAAAACAAGAAGAAATGCAAGTGAGAGCACAAAGGAAGCAAGCAAGTATCACTTAGGAGTTCAAGTTGAAAGCACAAAAAGAAAAGCATCAATCAACAAGCAATGAACATAATTTTGACCTAAAAATGAACATACAACAAGCTCAACATGTCTAGAATGTGAAACAAGAAGATTTGAGAGCTTATTGGATCCACAAAGGTCATTTCCAATCCAAACTAGGTCATGCACTTGTGTGAGCTGTCCTATGAGATGGCCTAACTTGCAAGTCACTTCAAAAATAGGAAAAGGGCTCAAAATATATCAAATAAAATTCACAAACAGGCTACACATGTTGGCAACCAGAGGCCAAGAAATAAAGACAAATGTCCTCTCAAAGCACCATCAAAAGAATCAAATCATTTAGATGTACCACTTTGAAATGGGAGAAACAAGTGCAAAAAGAAAAGCCACAAAAGTCAACCCATAAGTCAACAACCAGGGGCAAAATGGTTCTCTAAAATTGATCAACTCATCATTGAGATGAGGATCAATTTTCAATCATTGGATCAAAAAGGAATGAGAGAAATAAATGCAAAAGCAAACCATGTTACAATTTAAATTCAATTAAAACAACTCCAATACTTTAATTCTATTTTAATTGAAAATAAAACAGAAAAATAAAATAAAAATGTCCAAAAAATATTAGACATCTCAAAGTATATATAAAATATTTATGGTGAATTTTTGGAGTATTGGAATTATTTTAATTAATTAAAATTGTAAACAGAAAATAAAATAAAGAACAAAGAAAATAAAATGAAAATAATGAAACCTGCGTGGCAAATAGCAATGAATTGAAGTTCAAACAAAGAACTGGGCCCAACTGGGGGTGCAGATAGCAATGTGCCCAAGGCCTACTCAAAAAATCCACAAAAAGAAAATAAAACCTGGGAATTGGGTGTAGCTCAGTCAACCCTAGTGCATTATGGACATTCAATCTTGCACGCTTGATTAAAAAGTAATCAATCAAATGGACATGAGCGCGCCAACAAATAAATGAGGATTTAAAATAGATCATGTGGAATCAGTCTACTAAAGACCATCGTAGGTCTTAATCTCCACCGTTGGGATCAAAAGTCAGCACACCCAACGTACCACACAAGGACACCTCATCACCTTCTTCCCCAAAAAAACAAGAAAAACCAGTCACCGAACGGAGAACACTGTTCATCGTCTTCTCCGGCCATCCTCCATTGTGAACAGAACCACAACAACACGTACTACCAAATCTCAACCATTTTTGCCAAATTTTATATCAAAATTTAACTAGAGATCACGAGGATCTCATTTCTGGCCTCAAAAACCACTAATCATGCGTAAAATTCCAAACCCGAAGCCAACAAGATCATACACCAAAATCCAAAGTTCATCAAAATCTCTCCAATTTGATCTAAAACTCATCTAGAAGTCACGTAGGTGATAGATCAAGTGTCAAACAAGCAAGAACATGCATAAACAAGCCGAAACAGATCCAAACATTTTTTATCATCATCCAACAATCACAACCAATGCCAGTTCGTTTTACACATTAATGATCTACATTGTTTCTACGTCTCAAATATGCAAAAATGGCAGTGAATTGATGCTTAACAAGAGTGTAAAGTTGATTTTCAATTACCTAGTGGAGAACTTCCACTGAGCCTTCAAATGGATCTTAAGCTTGAAGATGATTATCTAGGATCATTCAATGATCTCCAATAGAGCTTTTGCAATTCACCATTTCACTTGAAATAACCTCAATCTCCAAATTCAAAATTTGAAATTCCACCACTTTTTGAAAACTGAACTTGATCAATTTGGCTCCAATTTCCACTTCTGATGATTTGTGAAGGTTCAAAACCTTATATGCAATGGATCTTGATGATAATTGAGCCCAAACTTAGCCTCTAACAGCCCAATCAAAAATCCAAGGAAATGAATTTCAAGCTTACTCATGTACACGAAATTCACACTAAATTGGCTCCAAAATGGTTGAAAAAGCTTGCTGGTACCACATGGAGTATGAATGGTCAGGATTAAGACCTTAATTGATCTCAATGGCTCATGTTGGTTGTGTAACTTCATAGTGAAGAAACCTTGAAAATGGCTCACTTAAACACCTCAAATCCAAATTGTAAAATTTCCAATGTGTTTTAAATGTTGTTTGCACTAAAAAAATTCACTTATTTGCACCAAATTGGTCAATAATGAAATAATTCCCATTTTTCCCTTTTAAACCTTCTTCCATGAAAATTCACATATCCAATCTTCATTCCAAGCATAAACCATGACATCTTAATGCTTAACTAAGCAAATAACACCATTTGGAGCAAGTTTGATGTTGAAAAGATCTTCATTTGAAGTGTGCAAGTTGGTGAAATGGACCTATAATTTTATGACCTATAATCTTACTTTCCCAAAATACCCTTGACTTGTAAACCTCATAACTTGAGTTCTACAAATCAGATGAAACAGTTCTAGTACATTTTGGAAAGCTAAGACCATGATCTACAACTTTAATGTTGGCCAAAAGTTGAGGACAAACATCCTTCTAGGTCAAAAATGGCTTGGAAGTTGGTTGACTTTTGTTGACCAAAATCACATCCCTCTGATGACCTGTAACTTGTCTGGATCATAACTTGAGTTCTATAAATCCAATCAAGGACTTCTAGTACTCAAAAGAAATCTAAGGACATTCTCTACAAGTTCCATGTTGGTCAAAAGTTGAGATGAAACTTGTATCTTGAGATATGTGGTCTTGAAGTCAGGCACTAAAATATGGGATTTTACCCTGAAAACCCTAATTTAGTAACTTCTCACACACTTGATCCTTGATGAATTGAACTTGAAATGATATCTCATATATCCTAACACAACATCCCATGACCGTAGATACTTTGAATTGAGTTTTAATCTCCTTCAATTGCACAATTGACTTAGGATTAACCAGATGAAACCCTAATTGCAACACCTTCAACTATAACCTTTCACACTTAGCACAAAGACTTGGATGAGCTCCACAATGACCCTCAAGGAACTCAATGAGCTCTCTCAATCTCCTATACCAATAACCATGAATTCACAATCCTCTGATGATCTTGAACTGGCCTCCAAGTTAGGAGCTGACCCACATACATCCATCCTTTCTTTCACAAGACCAATGCTCACTTCTAGCTAACTTGATGACCATCCACACTTGAGTAAAACCCCTTGCTTAGGCTCAACCCTATGAGTAGACTCCTCTTGCTATGCACAAACTCTTGATCCCCTGTTCAATGAAAAATGCTATGCAATGCAAAAGCTAGAAGAAAATGAAATGAAACATAAACCAAGTTAAGCAAAGGTTGGGCAAATTTTGGGGCGCAACAACTGGTTGTTTGACTCTGAATTAATTCTACTAATAGTGAATTTCCTCCCTGGCTTGGTAGCCCTCAGATGTAGGTGTGGTTTGTAAAGAACTGGGTAAACAGTTACTTGTGTTATTTACTATTTTCAATTAGAGTTTGTCATTAAGTTTTGTAGTCTGTGTTACAGTGGATGTCATAACATCCGTGATAACATCCACGGTTGGGTCCCTAGAATTTCATCAAGTAACTCCACTATCTATTCTATGGCCAAAGAAGAAAAGGAAGTCAAACTGTGGCATCAAAAACTTGGACATCTTATCCTAAGAGGGATGAAAAGGATCATATCAAAGGAAGTTGTGAGAGGAATTCCAAAGCTGACAATTGATGAAGGTAAGGTATGTGGTGAATGTCAGGTTGGAAAGCAAACCAAGATGTCACATCCAAGAATTGGCCATCTTGCAACATCCAAAGTTCTTGAACTGTTGCACATGGACTTTATGGGACCAATGCAGGTAGAGAGTCTTGGCCGAAAAAGGTATGCTTATGTAGTTGTTGATGATTACTCCAGATACACCTGGATAAGTTTCATTAGAGAAAAATCAGATGTATTTGAAGTCTTCAGAGAGCTGTGTATCAGACTTCAAAGAGAAAAAGAATTTGGTGTTGTCAGGATCAAAAGTGATCATGGTAAGGAGTTTGAGAACTCTAAGTTTGCTGAATTCTGCTCATCTGAAGGAATCAGTCATGAATTCTCCTCCCCTATCACTCCTCAGCAAAATAGAGTAGTAGAAAGGAAAAACAGGACTATCCAAGAATCTGCTAGAGCCATGATTCATGCAAAGAAATTGCATATGCATTTTTGGGTTGAAGCAATGAACACAGTCTGCTATGTTCACAACAGAGTTACCTTGAGAAAAGGAACTACCTCCACTTTTATGAAATATGGAAAGGAAGGAAGCCAACTGTGAAGTATTTTCATGTTTTTGGGAACAAGTGTTACATCTTGACAGATCGTGAACAAAGGAGGAAAATGGATCTCAAAAGTGATGAAGATATATTCCTGGGATACTCTATCAACAGCAGAGCTTATAGAGTATACAACTCCAGAACAAAAGTCCTGATGGAGTCCATTAATGTCATTATTGATGATCAACATGAAGAAACCAATGTCATAGATGATGTTGGAACATTTCTTAAGACACATGCTGATGGTATGGTCAATGTTGAAGATACTCAAGCTGTAACCCATGATTCTGAATCAGAAACTCGCAACAAAGAACCTTCTATCAGGATCCTGAAAGATCATCCCAAAGATCTTATCATTGGAGACCCCAACAGTGGTGTAAGGACCCGAGCTAGAGAAATCATCTCAAACTCATGTTTTGTGTCCAAGATTGAACCAAAAAATGTGAAGGAGGCTTTAACTGATGAATATTGGATCAAGGCCATGCAAGATAAATTGGAACAGTTTAAAAGGAATGAAGTGTGAGAATTGGTTCCAAGACCTGAAGGAACAAACATCATTAGAACCAAGTGGATTTACAAGAACAAGTCTGATGAACAAGGAGTTATACCCAGAAACAAGGCTAGATTAGTGGCACAAGGTTATACTCAAGTTGAAGGAATTGATTTTAATGAAACTTTTGCACCAGTTGCAAGACTTGAGTCAATCAGGTTGTTGTTAGGAATTGGCTGCATCCTGAAATTTAAATTATTCCAGATGGATGTGAAAAGTGCTTTTCTGAATGGATATCTGAATGATGAAGTATATGTGGCACATCCCAAGGGATTTGAGGATCCTAACTTGACAGACCATGTATACAAGTTGAGGAAGGCACTGTATGGATTGAAACAAGCTCCTAGAGCTTGGTATGAGAGACTGACTGAATTCCCTACCACCAATGGATACTGAAAAGGAGGGTTAGACAAGACCCTTTTTATAAAGGATGAAGGTGGAAAAATCATGATTGCACAAATTTATGTGGAAGACATAGTGTTTGGAGGGATGTCAGACAAAATGGTAAAACAATTTGTCAACCACATGCAATCTGAGTTTGAAATGAGCATGTGTGGAGAATTAACTTACTTCCTTGGATTGCAAGTCAAGAAAATGGAAGATTCTATATTTATCTCCCAAAGTAAATATACCAAAAACATAGTCAAAAAGTTTGGGATGGACAATGCTGGCCACAAAAGAACACCTGCACCCACTCATCTGAAGTAATCAAAAGATGAAAGTGATACTAGTGCTGATCAAAGGCTGTACAGAACCATGATTGGAAGCTTGCTTTATCTAACAGCTAGCAGACCTGATATTGCCTTGGCAGTTGGTGTGTGTGCTAAATATCAAGCAGATCCTAAAGTAAGTCACATAAATCAAGTCAAAAGTATTCTCAAATATGTGAATGGAACTTGTGATTATGGTATACTTTACTCTCATGGGTGTGATCCTACTTTATCTGGGTATTGTCATGTTGAATGGGCTGGAAGTGCTGATGATAGAAAGAACACCTCTGGTGGATGCTTCTTCTTAGGGAAAAACCTCATATCATGGTTCAACAAAAAGCAAAGTTGTGTCTCATTATCCATTGTTGAAGCTGAATACATAGCAGCTGGTAGCAGTTGTTCTCAATTGATCTGGATGAAGCAAATGTTGACTGAATACAATGTCACTCAGGATGTCATGACATTGTACTGTGACAATCTAAGTGCTATTAACATTTCCAAGAATCCAATTCAGCATAGCAGAACCAAGCATATTGATATCAGGCATCACTTCATAAGAGACCTTGTGGAATACAAAGTGATCACCCTAGAACATGTGTCCACTGAATTATAGCTAGCTGACATTTTTACAAAGGCTCTAGATGCTGCGCAGTCTGAGATTCTAAGAGGAAAACTGGAATTTGCATGTATGAGGACTTATAGCAATTACTGGCTAAAGGGAGTGTTCAAGATAAATGATGTTTTATTGGAAAACACTTGGTCGAACCTGCGTATTTAATGCATTCCACACCCTTGACCAGTAAAGCTCGACATTCCACACCAATTTTCTTATTGCTCATCCAATTCACTCAGTTTCCCTACTCTCCAAAATCTCTCTCAGACCTTTATTCTCAGTCTCCGCTCAGCATCAAAATGTCTTGCCGTCATGGTTCCTCTTCATCCAGGGCCCCTCCCAAATCCTCAACAGATGCTCCTCCCACTACTGAAAAGTCCAAGGGCAAGTATCCTCCTCCCACTGCTGACGAACTTAGGCGAATCAGCAACAGGGAAAGCTCAACATACGTGGACAAATCTAATAGGGAGATTGACGATAAGATTCTCCAGACAGGGCGACCTTTGCGTGGCATAACCATTCCTCTTGCTCGCATTGATCCTCCTCACAGCTTTAATAATGCACATGGCTCCAGCAGTGCAGCTAGGCCAGAGGACGATTTTGATGACAGTTATGAGGATGTCTCAATAGATAGTGATGATAGTGACTCCAACTCTTCTAAGGAGGAAGATTAATACGGGTGTGTTGGTGGCTTGCTGTGTGGCTCAGGATGATAGGGTGTTGCTGGTTTGCTTGGGCTGATGATGAACTGCTGTTGGTGTGACTAGTTTTTGTTTCCTTGCTTAGATTTTCTTTTAATGTGACAACATGAAATATTTGTGGTGCTCTTCATGAGCTTTATGTTATAATAACCCCTACCATCTGTGCTTCCATACTTATTTTGATATATACTATTTACTTAGTTTTGATCAAAATTTGTGGCTAAAAAGGGGCAAAAGTGGTAGTAACAGTAGGGCTAGATTTGTGTCCCTCACAGGTGGAAGATCAGGTGGAAGGCTTGGTTGTTGTTGCTGCTCTAAGTGTGCTATAGGTGTTGCTGCTAATATGCATGAGAACATGTTTGCTACTGTGCATGTTTGAACTGAACATGCTCGCAGGTGTGATGACAGGATGTTGTTGTTGCTGTGTGAGTTTCAAATATGTGTAGGGATGTATGTTAGATGTGTGAGTTTTGGCTGAAGCTGCTAAGATGTGCGTGTGTTCCTTGATAGAACTTAGTAGTAGTATAGCTGCTAGATTTGTGTGTGTCTGCAGTGTGTTTGTAGAATGTGTGTGGTTGTGTATTTTTTCAGGGGGGAATAGCACAGGATGTTTCGCAGAAAGTTGTGACATTTGTAGTCTAGCCTAACAAGTGATTGTGTTCTTCAGGATGTCATCCTGAATGTCCTAACATCCATAATCCAGAGCAGTCTGGATAAATATGTGTGACTGCAGGTTGTGTAGGTTGTGTTTGCACTGATGTGCTATGCATCAGTTGAGGGTGAGTATCACAAGATGATTCACAAATTATTGTGATACTTGTAGTATGGACTAGCAGGTGGTTCTTAGGGTGTGAAGATGACTCTGATATGGTAATGTAGTTGTGTGTGTTATTAGCTAGTAACTTTCCTGCATATATGGTATGATTTTTGCTCCTTGTGATCTCTGATATGGTAATAGAGTGTTTTAGCCAAATATTTTCCACAGAGGGAGTTTGTAGATGATTTTGATTGGCTGCATTTTGTGGCAAAACATTAGAGTATGTGTGAATGTCATAACCGATGTTATGACATACATGAAGGGTGTTCTGCAGGGTAAGTTGGGATAGCTAAGAGCAAGTTAAGTTGGATGTCATGCTGAATGTTATGATATCAAGAGTATGACATCAGGGAACACAAGTTTTAGTTTCTGGTATTAGCTCAGGCTATACTTCAGGAAACATTTTAGGAAGCTTAGTTATTTCAGGCGACATATCAGGCATTGCTGAGGATAACATGGAATGTTCCTGACTTAATTGGACGTGTGCAGTTTCATGAAGAGAGGTTTATCTTAGGTAAACCTAACTTCTGCACGAAGGCCCAAGGACTGTATGCTGCCTATATATACAGAAGTAGCAATCCTATTTGAAAACAATTCTTGACAGGGTTTTAGAGAACGTGTATTTGTGAGTGAAGAATTCTGTTCTTCACGTGTTTTTGCGTGTCTTAGGAATACTTGTAAACCAAGCATTTATCTACTATATGATTGCATTGGACTAGATTTCTTAAGCTGTCTGTTAAGTGTGTCACTCTAAGCTTTTAAAAAAGAGTGTTGTGTCACTTGATCAAAGCTGTGAAGCAAGATCAAGGTGTGTTTAAAGTGTGTCTTCAATTTTATTTGTAACTTTGAATTGGTTGATATCAGTACTGTGATTGAGGGGGAGTGAGTTGGTAACTCTGGTCTTGTGTTAGGCTGAAGTGTTATTGGGTAGGTCTTAAGTGAAGAATGTAAACTGATTGTTTGACTCTGAATTAATTCTACTAATAGTGAATTTCCTCCCTGGCTTGGTAGCCCCTAGATGTAGGTGTGGTTTGCACTGAACTGGGTAAACAATTACTTGGGTTATTTACTGTTTTCATTTACAGTTTGTCATTAAGGTTTGCAGTATGTGTTACAGTGGATGTCATAACATCCGTGATAACATCCATTGTTGGGTACCTAGAATTTCATAAACTAAACAGGGGCAGTTATGAGAGTATTGTTTGGTAGCAACAGTCCTAAACAAAAAGAACCCCTTAAAAAAACAACAACACCAAATTAAACTCAGTTCACACAACCAAAGCCAAACTTCCCTCGTGTAGAAAACAACAGCAAACTGTTCTCCTAACATAAAAAAGCTTAACTGATACTAATCAAACCTGAGTTGACCAACTCAGTTCCTTATGAATGGATATTGATAGCATGGTGACCACCTAATCATGTCCAAATTCCACTAACCAACTAAAATTTAAAAGCCTAAAGAAACTAAACTAGCACTGAGCAAAAGTCAAGATCTTGACATTACAATGCCATGCATAAGAGTAATGAAAACTAAAAAAAGAAGAGTTAACAACTCTAAGTGCAACAATATGAACTGACAAGTTCAACCTTCACACAAACTCCAACAGCAGTCCAAAAGTTAGACTCTAAAGACAACCACATAGAGATATTCAACCATATAGCTACAACTATTACCAAAGCAAATACTTATGTAAACTGTCCTATATCCACACTACTAAGGCCAAGCATAAACACACTTAAAAAAAACATGCTTTCCATAAGGTTACAAACTTGCAGCAGCCAACATAATAATATTGCTCATTTAATGACAACATATTCATCATAATAAACCAATCTTTCAAATTCAAACTAACAAGCTAAAACTCAATCATGCTTTAATGACATTTATTCATACAAAAGGGAAATTTTAAAAGCACCAACCTCTTGTAGAATCCTCACAGCAAACTAGCAGCCTTGAGCAAGATGTTCTCTTATTCCTTTGAGCAAGCTTGTGAAGTTACTTCTTTTTGAAGTAATTAGGAAGTCTTTAGGACAGATCTCACAAATGAATTTCCAGTTGTTGTTTGATATTATGGACAGTTAGTATGACATGAATAGAGGGTATCCAAAGTGCCAAAGTAGTGAAAATGGATCTAGGTAGTGATTTGGTCCATAATATGCATAAAAGTCAAACTATGGTGGTATAAAGGTTGACTTTTTGATTCAAAGTTCTTTTTGTTAAAGTGATGGTGGGAGCAGCTTTAAATGGCCATTTTGAGGGCGTGTGTATGGTCTTTGAAGTGGTTTTATGTTTGGAACAAGGACTGGTGTGAAAAATACAAAGTGGTGAATTTTGGTGGTTTTGAAAAATTTCTTCACTTACAAGTAAAGAGGGAAGGAGGAGAGCTATCAGTTTCTGGTTCTCTTGGATAGCTCTGGTGTATGGAATAGAGTGCGATGAAGTCTCTATTTATAGGCCATGAGAGGTGTTGGGGCAGACTTGGTATTTTGGTCATGGAGGGAAAATCTGTCCAAGATTTGGCACAGTTGTGTATTCAGATCCTTGGCTCAATGCAACACATAAATCAAGTGGTATGAAGGACATGGAGGTGACTGAAGTGAGGCTAGAGTGTAGGGAGCGGGAGCTACAAGTTACCTCATCAAAAAGTTTCTCTTTCTTCTTGTTTTTTTATTAAAATATTGCCACTTGCCTTGCCAACTTGCAATGTCTACCAAATCCTCTTTCTTTTTGCATTTCTAACCATCAACCTCTCTAATTATCATATCAAGACATGATCAAATGGTTGAGAATGATTCAAGTGGCTGAAAAGTGAATTTGTGAAAAAGTTGAAATGGTGCATTCAAGTGTGAGGACCCCGACTTGCTCAATTCGAAATTCTTAGCTCATAAGGGCTATGGAGGAGTTCTAGTACTTTTTGAAAAGTCCTAATGTAGCTCTATAAATTTCATGTTTTCATGATCTTCAGATTCTAAGTAGAACTAGGTCAAAAAAAACCCCTCAAAGTTGGCTGAAAACATGCCTAAAAAGGCTAGAAACTTGTTGTGATGATTTTGGCTATAACTCCAAATCTATGCATTTTTTGCCCATGGGTCAATTTTACACTTTTGTAGGGCTTGCCAAGACCTTTCCAACAAGCTTTGAATCACCTCATTTGGATGTGTGGTTAGGAAGTTATGGTCTTGCCCCTTTCAAAACCCTAATTCTCGACTTTTTCGATTACTCCTCAATCCTTGATCAAATGTTCATGAAACTTCATAGATAGGTGTAATATGTTATTAGGAACATTTTTGCTTCACACTTTGAGGTCAAATTCCTTATGGTTGAAGAGTTGACTTTTCGGTCAACGAAACGATCGATCGATGACTACCGAGTCGCCTATTGATGTTCTAGGTCTTCTGAGGCCTTGAAACTTCTTGAGTGGAATTTTCTAAGCCATATGAACTTTATAGACCATAATTCAATCATTGGTACACCTTTTAAATCAAAATTCAAACTACAGTTGACTTTTCCTAATCGAAAACCCTAATTGGGGATCCTGAATTGCACTGTCTTTAATCTTTGGGCGACAACCTCAAATTGGATTCATGATTGACCCAATGGAGTATCTTTTATGATGTGGAGACTTGTTTCATGGAGAATCAATCCAATACATGGACTGATTAAACCATCAAAACCTCGATTCTTGGCTGTACGGAACCCTAATTCACCTGTATCTTAACAAAGACAAAATCGAAATAGGTTATGGTTAGATAATCAAATGAAAATTATCCTAAAATGATGATGGAGATCTAAGGGATCAAAATTTAGGGTGCAACAAAATCGTTGGACTTTTGGGTTGATTTTAGGTTCTGGTGCGTAACAAAATTTTGTTGTAATCCCGTATTCGCACAGTGAAGAATCCTTCGCACAGCGAACAAACTCGTCCCAGACTCGCACATCGAAGAATCATTCGCAGCGAATAAAATCGCCCCAGACTCGCACAGCGAACTTGCTAGAAAACGTAGCAGAGTTTCGTGAATGCTGATTTTGTGCAGTGATGCCTTGATGTTTGATGTTGTGACTTCTTTGACGAATTAATATCAGTATGACTATGATTTCTATGTGATTAGTACATGAGTATATGATGATTCCTATGATGTAATGATGATGAGTTTTGATGATTCTATTATGACATGATATATGATGATGATTTTAACGATGATGATTTTGATGAATGATGATGCACATATGATGTTATTATGAGAATGATGATTGACGTGTGCATCATGCATTCATGTGCATCCGAACATCGGTTCAGGACCTTAATTTATTTGGCTTCAGGCCCATTGTGCGGATGTGAGGTATTTTGATGTGCTCTGGTTCTTGTATATAATTGATCCTATTAATGGGGATCTATGGAGGGTTGATGGCCCAATGTCCATCGAGCTGTGATGATTGGTACCACATGCATGAGTCTTGTTGTATTTGCATTTATGAGATAATCTTGAGTAATTTATAATGTTGTGGCTTCGATGAATTTTGACGAATATGATGATGCATAATATGAAAATGACGTTGTTTTATATGTTGATTTCCTATATTAATTATTATGAATTGCTTTACTCACCCTTCCTGTTTAAATGTTGCCTCCGCGTGGGTAATGTGCAAAAGACCAGGTTTAGTCGTGGACGTCGTCGATGATCTTTTAGGATTTTTGAGTTGTTGGCCACTTTGGTTAACTTAGAGGGTCTTGCTCTAATAGTGTAACATTGGGTTGGGATCTTTGAGTTGAACCATGTTTTATTGGATTTTTGTTATTTTGATTATGTTTCCGTACAAGGAAAACTTTGGATTATGCCTTTTTTTGAGTTTCGCTGCCTTTTGAGAAATTTTTGATATCTTTTGGGAAAACCCGTTGGTTACGGAGCCTTTACCTATATTTGATTTATTGGGAAATGTACTCCCTTTGAGGTGGTTTTTTTTAGTTTAATATTTTACTCTAATAAATGTGAGTATTCTGCCATTAAAATTGTGGGGTAAAAAAGGGTGTTACAGGGTGCGCCCAGAGATGTATCTTTGGAATCAGTGAGCATATAAGGAAATGCACATGGTGTGTTAGAAGTATATAGGATGCAATAAGAAGTTATGTTTAAATTTTGAAGTTTTCTGTTAGTAGCAGCAAAAACACAAGCCCAGAAATAACAGCAATAAGCAGACCCAAGAGAATCATTAGTTGGCACAAAAGGTTGGAAGATTTTACCTAAAGTTTAGTTCTCCAAGATGACTCACGTAGAAAAAGAAGAATAAGAAGCTTTTAAAATCTGTTAGGATTTGTATATAGATTTCATTAGCCGTCATAAGATCCTTCACTCCTAGAATTGTGTATATATTATTGTACTAAGCCATTAGATTTTCTATACTCTATGGCTATATAAAGATTGAATTATCATGAATGATGCATATCAGAAAATATAAGCCTTATTTCTTTCTATAAATTCTTAAGGAGGATATCCTCGTCCTATCAATTCAAGGAAAACACCTAACAAATTGCTGCTCTCATTGGCCCTAACTAAAGCTCTATGGCTCCAACGAATTTAGAATGTTTGGATGAAATTTCTTCTAAAGTTGATGCCATCATTGAACAGCTTACCACCCTCACCACTACTCCACCACCACCTTCACCTCTTCCACAGTCATTCACCCCATAAACACATCCCACGCCCTGCATGAAATTAGACGTACCTAAATTTAATGGCTCAAATGTGATTGGATCGATTTTTAAAATCTCCCAATTCTTTGACTATCATCAAACCCCAGAAACAGAACACTTAACCGTAAGATACTATTACATGGATGGTCTAGCTCTCAGCCGGTATCAATGGATGTTTCGCAATGGATTTATCACGACTTAGGTTGGTTTCTTGCAAGCACTTGAGACATGTTTCTCTTCTTCATATTACGAAGACCCATCTAGCTTTGTCTTCAAACTGGTGCAAAAATCCACAGTCAACCAATACCTCACCGAATTCGAGCATATAGCCAACAAAATCTTTGGTCTCCCTCAGTCATTCTTGCTCAACTACTTCATCTTTGGACTTTCCTCAGAGATTCGTTGCAAGGTCCAAGCACATCGACCATTCTCACTAGCCAAGCCACTTCCTTATCCAAAATTGAAGATCGAGACTCGCCTTCAAACCTAAAACTCAAACACCAAACACTTTATCCTCTACACCCAACCAATATAAACCATATCAATCTCACTACCCCTCCTCCCCAACCCTAAACCAAATAGCCTTAACTACAAAGAACTATCACTGAAGGAGACAAATTCTCGTCGGGGAAAAGGGTTGTGCTACAACTGTGATGCAACATTCACCTGCAAAACAAGTGTAATGGTTATTTTTTCTCCTCTTCACCGAAGATCCACTTGACCCCACCTTTGAGATACTCAACATCATAATCCTTACATTCAAATTTGACACCACCACTTAAAACGAACACACCACTGAAGCTCAAATCAATTTGCATGCTCTTTTCGGTTGCACCGTGTTGCGGTGAAAATCGGATATCAAGCTATTGAATTAACTTGAACCTTAATTCTTTTACAACCGGACTTTAATTTATCCAAAGGAAAGGTCTAAAGAGAGAAAGAACCCTTTTTTTGCGATGTAACAACAACGCTAAGAGATTCGGGGATCGGGGGTTGGTTATGCATAGGGTAGGTATTTCACATCCTAAACATCTGTAGTACTCTACAGGAACCTTTTGTTTGTTTGTATGCTAAGTTTGTTAAATATTTGCTAAGGTTTGGGTATTGGGTAAAAAGGTGAAGGTTATGATAGATGAAGACCTAAGATTGTTTCTAAGTTTGCTCGTAAAGACATCGCGTCCTCTGCCTACGTATCCTAACTAGGATAGAATCAGAGCAATCGTAGTTCACCTCACTAGGGTTGAAGAACGCTTGATTATGATCAAGGTTCAAAGGGGAACAAACATAACCATGTTTGTGTAGAGTTTAACAAAACTCTCTAGGTCTATGTTGTAACACTCAAAGGGGGAAGTAAGTGATCATATCCATGATCCTTACATAGAGTTAACAACTCCATCCTAGGGTTCTAGTTGAGGAGCACTCCTAGTAAAGGTGGGTCTTTTAGACTTAAGCAAAGTCCAACGGCCTATGAGTTTTGATCTTAACTAAAGTTCAAGGTGACTTTTCAAAGTCAAAGGCAAAGGTAATGAGTTATTCAAGTATGAGGAATACAGAAGACAAAGATTACAATCAAAGAGGTGTAAGCACGTTATAATGAGCAAGTAATTCAAGTTAGATGAATGATTTCAACTGATAAATACAAGCAATGCTACAAATGGCATATCTTAACGAAGATAAAGTCATGCTTTAGCAAGGATTGTAAGTATGATGAAGGTAACAACCATATAAACCACTGACAATTGGAAGTAACAACTATGCCTAGATAACAACATCACATAGTTAAATTAGTTTAGCCTCGTAATTTAGGAGGTGTTTCTACTTAACAAAGTAAAGATGGAGAAAACACATGGTAACAATCAACAAGAGAGTAATATCCCAATATGCTAACAAACATAGAGGAAATAAATCTTACAAGATAAAAAAAATAAACATGGTATAAGTATTGTAAAAAAACAATCAATTATGAGATTACAATCCATTTAATACAACTAGACATTACAATGAAAAAGTTGCAAAAAGAAAAAGTTGAAAATAATAAACGATGAATAAGTTATGAATTTTAAAGGTTGATTAATTTTATGACAATAAAAAAAACAAGCGCACAAAAGAAAGTGGCATGGGTGGGGCTTGAACCCATGCCCTTACGTTTACAAACATCATCACTCAACCACTCAGCCACCAAGTGCGCTGTTAAGGAAAATGGAAGCAATGAAGAAAATGATTCAATATGAAATTAGAGAAAATAAATAAAAAGGGTTCGACCTCCACCCGGATCGAACCCCTGACATGCTAGTGAAAGGCGCTTGAGAGAGTAAGTTGCTTACCACTGGGGTGGCTATACATCCGTGTATTATGCCGCCCCAGTAATTAATAAACCTCCAAGGCATAAGAAACTGGGTAAAATCAAAGGGTGAAATCAAGAAAGAGAAGTCCAACGGGTTGATCTCAATCTTGAGCAAATCACAACCAAATTTAACAAAATTTGATTCTACCTCACTTGAATTTTAATGAGGATTCCAATGGCGCTATCAGTTTTTGAAGACAATGCACATAAAGAGGAAATCGAATGCAAATGCATGCTGAGGGTTTAAAATGCATTCTTAAAGTCACAACTGAAATCAAAACATGTTCAGGCCAATCAAGAGCTTGTGCATATTCCAAATTCGTTGTTCATTAATTTTTGAAATCATGGTGGAAAAGGAAACGACCAATGAAATGCAAGTGTGCTAGGGCAAGGTTCAAAACTGGCTGGCAGTAGGATTAATCACCGAAGAATCATGATTCAACCAAACAACAGGCCTGCGATTGACCTTCAAATATCCAACCTCATAGACAGAAATGAAACTCTGAGTGTAATGTTCCTTATGCAAATGGGATAAAAGTGGTTTTCCAAAGCTTATGTTGAAAGTGGCAAGTGAGTGGTTTGTGTGTGCTTTTGTCATGCAGGATGCTAATTAGAACTCATGAGATGCATCACTCATGGTATTAAATCCAATTCCAAATTGACAGTCATAGTATGACCAATGCCCTTCAAAAATAATCCAAAGACCAAAACTGATTAGGACTGAGCTGACCACCTCAGACCTCTAGAACAAATCTGGCTGTTATGACCCTACCTAAGCTAACATCAAGCTCTTCTTAACAGCTCAAGAAAAACTGCAAGGCACACTGCTGTTGGTATCCAGCCAGTTGTCAATCCAGTAATGATAAACAAGAATTTTCCAAAAAAAAAAAAACTGTTGGCAAGATTAAAGTTATCCATAATTCAGACTTGTATAAACTCAAACATGTGGATCTACAAACTAAGTCTACTCCTAAGGGTTTCCCTGACCAAATGTCACTAATGAAATTAAGACAGAATATGAAACAGGCATGCTGGCAGGTGCTCTCAATTCGAATGGTCTTTAAGCAGGTTAAATTACAACATTGTTCATCAAAACATGGTAGAGGTATGTACCATACATCAATGTGAACCAAACAACAATTAAAGCAAGTGGTCATAACTAATGCAAAACTGGACAGATCCAAAACAAAATTCAGGACCAAACTAAATAATCTGAACCTCTTTGAGAAACAAAACTGCTGTAAATTAGTTTGGTAAGAATTGAATATTAATGATACAGTTTCAACAGTGCTAAATAAACTCAACACCACTGCTCATCACTTGGAGAACCAAAGCTGGTTTGAGCTTGGTGACAGAAATTCAAACTGTTATGAGTTGAACAAAAGTGATTTTTATACTATGATCAAAATTGGTGAGTAGGCTAAGATTTCCAACTTTTCCTATGGTGATTTAAGATGGACTAGCTTAACTTCTTAAATGAAAAAAAAACTGCTGTCAATACTGACATCAAGTATGCTGACAGAAAACAAATGCATCACTGGGTCCACAACAGCTTGACAGAAATTCAAAAGCTCAAACAGCTGTGACCAAACACAATTAAATCAAAACAGTCCATTCTAGCATTGCTCAGTTACCATCAATTAAACCAATGTGAATTCTCATCATGTGATAGAAACATTCTCCTCAGTGCATACCCCCAAATAGCAGCCCTATGCACATTACTAAACACTAACCTAAACCAATCATGCATTAAGTTGATTGTTTATAAACATGCTGGTATGACAGGGGTAATGGTCTGGTAATACTTAAATCTAGCAGTAAAGACTCAAAGCCTATTGTCAGTAAAAGGTTTGAAATAGAGGTCTGTCATGTCATGGTAAATGGGATTTGTAGCAGTAAAGCAAAGTATTCAACACTTGGATTTGTCACAGAGCTACTAAGAGTAGACAGCTAACTGCTTTGGATAGCCACAGCCCAACATATCTTAACTACACAAGGTCTGGTCTGCTATCCACAGGTTTTTGATAGAAGTCAAAATTTCCCATTTGATCAAGAGCAAATCACAAAGAAAACACTAACTACACCAGTAACAGCTAGCAAATAAAACTGCTACTGTCTTGACATTATAGCAGCTGGATGGAGTATAAAGGGTGATAGACTGAAATTCCTCATGCTAAACAGCCTCAAGGAACAAAATGCCTAAGTGCTTGACTCTTGGTTACTATTAATCTATGCCAACAGCCAAGATGAATTAGTCTGAATCCTAGGGTTAACAGAACTAAAACAAATTGTAATCCTAAGTTACTAGGCACAAAAGTTTTAAAACAAGCACTAAACTGTTGGATTGAGGGTTTGAAAGTTGATTTCTCTTTTGTACTCTGATCTGCACTTGTGAAGTCACAGTTCCAAAACATAGTGCCTCTTTCACAGTGCCAAATGGTAATGATTCAGTCATCCAAGACAGAGAGAAGAAAACACTTGGAACCTCTAAACTCAAAACATTCATAACAACTGAACAAATCCAATAGCCTGTTATGAAAAGAAATCTTAAAACTCCACATGAGTAAACCAAACAAAAGGTCTAACAGCCTTGGCATCAATCTGGCAGAAAGAGGTTTTCACAACTTGAAACCAATACCACAAGTCAAACTATTTTGAAATCATGTCCATAACTGAGGTTTCTTTAATAGAAACCAAAATGGAAACTAAACCCCAAGCCTCTTGACAGTATGCTCTATCTAGAATGTCTAGGCATGAGAAAAGACAAATAGGCTAATCATTGTACACAATCCAAATTCACCAATCTTATTTAACATGGTAATGTAAATGATGCACATCATCTCAAAACTGTCTTTGACAGTAGATCACCAAAGTCAATACACAAGAAACACAACTAAACAAATCCAACACACATGATGGCCACATTCAATAAAAAAACAAAACATCATGAAAGACACATAATGCTCATAGCTCAAAACTAACCAAAATGCTTCAAAATGCCAATTCATGAAAATTAGTGCAAAAGACAATAGAAGTTAGTCACATACCTCTTGATGACCCTTCTTAAGCAAGCTATATCAGTTAAAAAAAAAACAGAGGTCTCTACTTCACTTCTTGGCCTTGAGACTTTCTTCACTTTTAAGTAACAATACACTAGTGATGCTAAATGTAGAGATATGCTTTTCTAATGATTTATGAGTGTTTGGACAGTTGAGACATGATAATATTGAAGTGCTAGAGGGGTTAAAATGGCAAGAATTCACATGGAATGAGTTTTGGCCATTTTAAGGATTTTGGTCAAAGTATGGTAGGATGAGAGTTGACTTTTGGATTTTTTAAGGTTCTTGATGTTTTAATGGGTCATACACCTTCTATATATGTTTTAGAAGATGTGTGGATGGTTGTGGGAGTGTTGGAAAGGCTAGAAATGAAAATGGCATGAAGGTTGTAAAATGCCCATTTTTGGTGTTTTTGAGCTTTTCTTTTCTTACAAGCAAAGAAAGAAGGAGAAGGAGAGTTGTGATGCAATGATCTTGTAGGCAACTCTGGTGTGAAGAATAAGTGAGGGGGAAGCCTCTATTTATAGGAGAGACAAGGGTGAGGGCAGCTTTGTATTTTGGCTTTTTGGAGGGAGTTTTGAAAGGGAAATCTTCATGAATCCAAGTGTGATCTTTTTTTCTGCAAATGGTGCATGCTTTCAAGAGTCATTGGCCTCTAAAACCAGATACTATTAAGCCATAAGAAGTGACTATAGAGGTAGAAAGGACAGCCCCCTCCTGCTGCAGCCACAAACCTTCTCTCTCCTATGGTACCTTTGTACTTTTTCTATTAAAGTAATGGATCTTGTCCAAGATCTTGTACTTGCTTGGTATGCCCTTCTGAATTTTCTTATTCCCATCTCTAAACTCATCATATCAGATGTCCATCCATGGTTAGAGATGAAATGCATAGTTGGAAACCAAGTTTATGTTAGGTTTTGTCAAGTTAACAAATTAGTGCACAGGCCCAACTTTCTCACTTCATAACTCTCAGCTCCTAACTCCTCTTGGGGAGTTCTTGTACATTTTGGAAAGCCCTTATGTAGCTCTACAACATTCATGTTTGCCAAAAGTTCCAAATCTATGTGAATCTTGGTTGAAAAGTCCTTCAAAGTCAGCAAAAAACAAGTTTTAGTGCTGCCAGATTTTCAAAATTTCACTAAGTGTTTTGTACTAAGAATCGATTTTGATGATAACTTCAATTCCATGCATTTTCTGAGTGTGACCTAGTATAGGACTTTTGTAGGACTTATTAAGAGCTTTCCGACGAGCTTTGAACCACTTCAATCGGGTGCGCGGTTAGGGAGTTAGGGTTTAGCCCCTTTCGAAACCCTAATTTCCCGTTTTTCCAATTACTCTCACGTCTTTGATCCGATGATCATGAAAATTGATATGTAGGTCCCCTATGACATAAGGAACAACTTTGCTTCACCACTTGAAGTTCAATTCCTAAAACTTGAGGGGGTTGACTTTCCGGTCAACCGAACGATCGATCGGCGATTACCGAACTGTCTGTTCATGTTTCGGAGCTTCCAAGACTTTGAAACCCTTTGAGGGGACTTCACTAAGTCTTGTAAACTTGTTGGACCAAAGTTGCATCATTGAACCTTCCTTTAAATCCAAAGTCAAACTACGGTTGACTTTTCCTACTCGAAAACCCTAATCGAGTACCCTGAACTGCGCTGTACTCCATCTGGGGGTGATCACTTCAAATTGAACTCACACATGGCCCACTATGATACTCTTGATCTTATTTCATGAATGATTCATCCCAAAGCGATGGTTACCCAATCCTCGAATCCTTCGATTTTATCAGTACGGAGCCCCGTTCCATCTGTGTCTTGACAAAATACACTCTGAAACTTGTTAATGTTAGATAAATAAATGCATATGATATGAAGAGGATATAAGGGGTCAAAATTTGGGGTGCAACAGATGCCCCTATTTAAATATCTTCACTAGATGGTAATGAGAGATGACAATCCTCATAGAAATCGTGTGAAAGGTATTTAAATATAGCAAACCAGAAATTTTGTCCCTTAGATCCGATGATATGCAAAAGGACAAATGCGATCATGCCATGAATCTAAATGGTGCTATATGATGCTTGAATGTAATACAGATGCGGACACACGAGCAAATATAAAAGAACGGCGAAACGACGAGTAACCACTCACGAGGGCCCAACACACTGGGGAAAAAATTCCGAGCGAAGTAAGCAAGATAGTTCAGACATGACTAATGATGTTTGTTCAAGGGAATCTTTCACGCAGGGGACACAAATTCCACCAGGGAAGATACATCTTCATTGGGGAGAGGAGATACGAATCTCACTGGGGATAACCAGATGAGGAAGTCCACCGGGGAAGATAATAATTCTTCACTGGGGAAACGGAAGAAAAGAAACGCAAACCACACTGGGGAAGAAACCCAATGGGGAAAACTTCGTTGGGGAATAAACTCACTGGGGAAGCACAACTTCAACAGGGAAAAGACAGAATGGAGACACGAGTCTCACTGAGGATAACCAGATGAGAAATTTCCTATAATGAAGAGTTCAAACGGGATCTTCAAGAAAAGGTTAGAAACAAGACCGGACGTGCCGGGGAAACTAGTACCCACTAGTTCTCCGAGACTCGACTGGAAAAGCAAAAGCTTCAACCGGGGAAACTGGTGACGGCCAGAATAACAAATAGCTTCCAATAGTGCTAGTTACCACTAGACTTCCTGAGGGTGATGGTGACAACCAAACCAAAGTTCCAATCACAGTTGGGAATTCCAAACGATATTGACAAAAACACAGGACTTCGGTTGGGGAAGTTGGTAACAATCAACTTGTAACAATTAGCTTTCAAGCCATGCTAGTGACTACTGGACTTAGAGGAGACTGGTGATGACCAAATCAAAGGGTACCAATCACGATTGGATTTTAACAGAGTTTGGTAACGACCAGACCAAAGTGGTGATAACAATCTGATTTAAACAATGCCAATAATCATTGGGCTTATGGTAACTGGTGACAACCAAGTCCAGTGGTATACCAATAACAACTGGTACTGGACACGGCTAGTGAAAACTAGATTTTCCAAGCAATGCTAGTGACCACTAGACTTAGAAAGATTGGTAATAACCAAATCAAAAGCCACCAATAACAATTGGGTCTGAAGGTAACACTAGTAACTACTAGATTCAAAAAGACTGGTAATAACCAAATCAAACAGGTACCAATGACTATTGGACTCCAGGCGATGCCAATAATTATTGGGCTTTTCAGGGAATTTTGGTGGCGACCAACTCAAGTATCAGTGACCATTGGTTTTAGAAGGCAATACTAGTAACCACTAGATTTCTTGGCACAGATTGGTGAAAACCAAATCAAAAGGACTCCAATAACAATTGGTTGGCCTTATAACCGAATTAGTGACGAACGGGTTTGGAAACCTGCTGGTGAAGACCAAACTACTATACCAAACATAGTTAGTTCTGAATACGTGCTAGTGACCGCTAGTCCTTCACAGTTTGCTAGTGATAACCCAATCGAAGGTGAAAATTGGTAATAACCCCCTGTTTGTATAAACCAAGCATTGCTAGTCACCACTGCTCTCCCAGAACAAAAATAAGGAAATCCCAGGGTGTCAACTCTAAACGGACTTGTAACAACAAAATAAAGATAAAGGTAACGACCAAAGGACCTCAATGGTGGGAATGCAAACAAATGCGTATGCTAGCATGATGTTGTATGCAAGACACAAAACGACCCGGCGGGACAAAAGAAAATCCAATAAAGCGGGAACTTATCACGCTGAGCTTCAAAATGCCTCAAATCAGGCGACACTTCCTTCTTTGATACAGATAACGATTCTTTCCTCAGTAATGTCCCCCATAATCTTGCAAGGAAGAAGTCTAGCTAGAATTTCTATCGGACGTATTTATCTCGGTCAAAGACAACAGCGATTTCCACAACTTCAAGAACTGTGTAATATCATCATATTACCTTTGGAACTTTTCAATCATTTTGTCAAATTGTGCTTTCTCCTTCTTTCTTTTTAAATCAGGGCTTAGGTTTTTCAAAACACTTTGCTTTCAATAAAAAATTCTTATTAATAAATAAGTGAAATTGCATAACAAAAATAGCAGATCATAACAATGATTTGGCCAAAGAGAGAACTGATTTTATTGATGGACAAGAACTTTACAAAAGATAAAGCCTTGGGGACTTTAAAAGTTTTGAAAAATGGCAACAGAAAAGATTACAGAATCCCATAATAATTTGGTCCTTCCGACTATTAGTTCACTTGTTTTGCCGCTTCTGACGAGAACAACACGTTTTGACCCTTTCTTCTAATACTCTGCACAGGAGTCCGCCCCAGCGTCCGACATCTTTCAAACATTGGGTTTTTTCTTGTCGAGGCATTGAAATTCTCTTTCTATGCATCCGTTTTCAGGCGTAGTATTTTCTTACTGCGTCCGAGTTGATGGGATACTTGAGTGATTCGCCATCCATGGTTTCGAGAATCAGAGATCCTCCGGAGAAAACAGTCTTCACAACGAAAGGGCCGTCGTAGTTGGGCATCCACTTGCCACGCATGTCTTTTTGTGTAGGTAGGATTTTTCTAAGCACCAGCTCTCCTTCTCTATACTCTTTGGGACGAACTTTCTTATTGAATGCCCGGGCCATCCTTTGTTGATAGATTTGACTGTGACACATGGCCGTCATTCTTTTTTCGTCGATGAGATTCAACGAATCAAATCTTTCTTTTATCCACTCGTCTTCATCCAACTCTGCTTCCGTCAAGATCTTCAAGGAAGGTATTTTGACTTCAATGGGTAGCACCGCATCCATCCCGTATACTAGGGAAAAGGGAGTTGCCCCTGTCGAAGTGCGTACTGATGTCCGGTAGCCGTGCAAAGCAAATGGTAACATCTCGTGCCAATCTTTATAAGTTACGACCATTTTTTGTATTATCTTTTTGATGTTCTTGTTTGCAGCCTCAACTGCGCCATTCATCTTAGGTCTGTAAGGGGACGAGTTATGATGTTTGATCTTAAAGTCGTCACAGAGTTCCTTCATTGTTTTGTTGTTCAGATTCGACCCGTTGTCAGTGATGATCTGGTTAGGGATACCATATCGGCAGACAATTTCCTTTTTAATGAAGCGTGCGACCACCTGCTTCGTCACATTCGCATATGACGCTGCTTCCACCCATTTGGTGAAATAATCAATTGCGACAAGGATGAAGCGATGACCATTAGAGGCTTTAGGCTCTATTGCCCCGATCATATCTATGCCCCACATTGCAAAAGGCCAAGGTGACGTCATCACATTGAGAGGATGCGGAGGGACATGCACTTTATCAGCATAAACTTGACATTTATGACACTTTCGAGCGAAGAGTATGCAATCCGTCTCCAAAGTTAACCAGAAGTAACCCGCTCTTAATATTTTCTTAGCCATGGCGTGGCCATTTGCATGGGTGCCGAAGGTCCCTTCGTGTACTTCGGCCATTATGAGATTCGCCTCACTTTCATCGACACATCGGAGTAAGACCATATCATGATTTCTCTTGTACAAGATGCCATTGCTGATGAAGAATTTAGATGACAACCTCCGTATCGCTCTTTTGTCAATTGTGGATGCGTCGGCGGGGTATTCTTGATTTTGAAGGAAATTCTTGATATCATAAAACCACGGCTTCTCCCCAAATTCTTCGTCCATTGCCATGACGTATGCGGGTACTGTCCTTCTTTCGATGCGAATCAGAGGTGCTTCGTTAACAAACTGGACTTTCCACATGGATGCCATCATGGCCAATGCATCGGCAATGTGATTTTCCGCCCTTGGTACATGCTTGAAGGTAATTTCATCGAAATACTCAGCCATCTCTAGGATGTGGGTCTTATAAGGAATCAATTTTTCATCCCTGGTTTCCCATTCCTCTTTGAGTTGGTATATCACTAAAGCAGAATCACCAATTACTTCCAAAATTTTGATACGGAGATCAATGGCAGCCTCCAACCCCAGGATGCAGGCTTCATATTCCGCTATGTTGTTTGTACAAGAGAAACAGAGTCGGGCTGTGACCGCAGTGTACCCTCCAGTTGGATTTTTTAGAACAGCTCCGATGCCATGTCCATTTTTGTTTGACGCTCCGTCGAACATCATCTCCCAACGGGACCCTGGCTCGGGGCCTTCCTCTGGACCAGGCTCTGGTTTCGTGCGCTGAATATACATCACATCTTCATCGGGAAAGTCGAACTTGAGCGGTTGATAATCCTCCATAGGATACTCTGCAAGGTGTTCTGACAAAATGCTCCCTTTGATGGATTTCTGAGCAACGTACTGGATATCATATTCTGATAGGAGCATATGCCATCGGGCTAATCTTCCTGTCTGAGCTGGTTTCTCAAAGATGTACTTGATGGGGTCCATCTTAGAAATCAGCATCGTAGTGTGGCAAATCATGTACTGCCTCAGACGTTTAGCAGCCCATGCCAACGCACAACAAGCTTTTTCCAGGGGAGAGTAACGACTCTCACAATCAGTGAACTTCTTACTTAGATAATAGATTGCATGTTCCTTCTTCCCTGACTCATCCGTTTGGCCCAAGACACAGCCCATCGAACTTTCTAATACGGTCATATACATGAACAAAGGCCTTCCAGGTACCGGAGGAATCAGCACTGGAGGTTCTTGCAAATACTGCTTGATTTTGTCGAACGCCGCCTGGCAATTTTCATTCCATACCACTGTTTGATCCTTTCGTAACAACTTGAAGATCGGTGTGCAGGTAGGAGTCAGGTTGGAGATGAACCTGGAGATGTAATTCAAACGTCCAAGGAAACCTCTAACTTGTTTCTCAGTTTTAGGAGCAGGCATCTCCTGGATTGCTTTAACCTTGTCAGGGTCTACCTCAATTCCTCGCTGACTAACGATGAAACCAAGTAGCTTGCCTGAGCGAACTCCGAAGGTGCATTTGGCTGGATTTAGTCTCAATTGATACTTTCGGAGTCTTTCAAATAGCTTTAGTAGATGATCCAAGTGGTCTTCTTCACTTTGGGATTTTGCAATCATATCATCCACGTATACTTCGATTTCTCTGTGCATCATATCATGAAATAGTGTGACCATAGCTCTCTGATATGTTGCCCCTGCGTTCTTCAAACCAAAAGGCATTACCTTATAACAATAGGTGCCCCATGGTGTGATGAAAGTCGTTTTTTCCATGTCTTCTGGATTCATTTTTATCTGGTTATAGCCCGAAAACCCATCCATGAATGAGAACACTGCAAAGCTTGCCGTGTTATCTACCAAAGTGTCAATATGTGGTAATGGGAAATCATCCTTCGGACTTGCTTTATTTAGATCTCTGTAGTCAACGCACATCCTGACCTTGCCATCCTTTTTTGGGACCGGTACAATGTTGGCTACCCATTCGGGATATTTGGATACTGCTAGAAAACCAGCATCTATTTGCTTTTTGACCTCATCTCTGATTTTAAGTGCCATATCTGGTCTCGACCTGCGAAGCTTTTGTTTGATCGGAGGACATTCTGGTTTCAGGGGGAGCTTGTGCATGACAATGTCAGTATCTAACCCTGGCATATCTTGGTAGGACCAAGCAAATATGTCAACAAAATCTCTGAGGATTAGTATCAACTTATCTTTGATTTCTGGCCTTAATGACGCCCCGATCTTGACTTCCCTTTTGTCCTCTTCTGACCCCAAGTTAATGACTTCCGTCTGCTCTTTATGGGGCTGGATATAATCATCTTCATGCTCAGCTATTCTCTTTAGCTCTTCTGGGACCTCTAACTCTCCTTCGTTCCCTTCTTCAGCTTGAAAGACGAATGAACCGCTAATAGAAGGAACCGAATGATCATAGGATTCTGTGGTTGATGGGGGTATTCTGCATGTTTTATTTAGGAACAATTAGGCACTCACACACAAACATGCAGATGAAGGGTGGTTTTTATTATTTTCCAAAAGAGATTGCCATTTTTCCAAAAAGAGTGAAAGTGACGTGCAAACAATAACAAGAGTTTTAACAAAAACACTTTTTCATTAATGATTTTCAATTTTTGCAAAGTGGCCCAGTACAAAATAATTCACAAGTCTTGGGCAAGACCGAGAAATTTTTTAAAAAAAAGACACAAAGCTAACAGGCAGAATGAATTACTCTAAAGGTAAAAAGATGGGAACTTCCACAGCCTCCCAATTGCGCAATGCTCCTCCTCCTCTAATTATTAGATGATCCAGATTACCGTCCTCATTTTCAGAAATAATGGCGTTAACTTGTACACCGCCGCTGGTGAATATCTCTTTTAAGGACTTCTTCCTCATGGTGCTTTCTTCCGGCTCGCCTTCCGGAGTTGGTTTGTAACCCAACCCCTGTCGATCATTCTTGGCCCGAGCGTTGACTTCGATGACCTCTCCCCAACCCAGTGGGACTCCGGCTTTCAGTGCCGCCTTAATACTTTGAGCAGAGGTAAATAATGGCCTTTGGGTTATGTCTGATTCATCTACTAGAACAGCGTGAGCTATTTCTAGTGCTTGGAAAGCTGTTTCGAGAGAGTCTTCCTCAGCCTCAATATACCGGAAAGATGACAAGTTGCTTACCATCAAGTCCTCTTCTCCATGGACAATGACTAGCTGGTCATTTACAACAAACTTCATTTTTTGGTGGAGCGTGGAAGTGACAGCGCCAGCTGTATGAATCCAGGGTCTTCCCAATAAGCAGCTATAAACCGGATTTATGTCCATCACCTGGAAGGTGATTTCAAAGATTTGTGGTCCAATTAGAATAGGGAGATCAACTTCTCCTATCACGGTTCTCCTGGATCCGTCGAACGCCTTGACTATAAGAGAAGTTGGTCTCATGGTAGCGCCTTGATATGCCAGCTTGGCCAAAGTTCTTTTAGGCATTACATTGAGCGCTGATCCGGTATCCACAAGAACTCGGGACATTGTGTCTGCTTCACACTTGACTGATACATGCAAGGCACGATTGTGCTTGCGCTTCTCAGCCGTTAGATCATTATCATCAAAGCTCAAGGTGTTGCAGGCAGTGATATTTGCTACAACGGAGTCGAACTGCCCCACTGTAATATCCTTAGTAACGTGAGCTTGCGTTAGGATTTTGAGTAATGCCTGGCGGTGTGCTGGAGAACTCAAAAGCAAAGCCATGACCGAGATCTTGGAGGGTGTCTGGTTCAATTGGTCCACCACCCTATAATCGCTTCGTCGAATAATTCTCAAGAATTCTTCTTCATCGTTCTTGAGACTTTCTTTTCTTAAAGGCTCTTTGTCAGTGGTTGTCTCCGGAACAGGCTTCTGAGGAACGGGCGTCTTTTGAACGGGAACTGCTGGTGGAGGAGCCTCGCTGTATGTTCGAGGTTGATAGACACGACCACTCCGAGTCATTTTGCTTCCACCGGCGATATTGGCCACACTTACTGGTTTCTTTTCTTTGAAAATCCCTTCACACCATGAATAATCTTGTTTTGGTGTCACGGTTCTTGGGCGAGGCTGGAATCCTCCTCTTGGCTCAAACCTAGTCTGTCCCCTCCCGAATTTCGGGGGTTCGTCATCACGAAATACTGGCCGAATATTCTTGTAGTTTTTGTTACTGTTACCATCTCTGGACCCAGCTCCTTTGTAGGATTCTCCTGGTATGTTAAACACAGGCTCGATGACTGCCACATCTTCTTCCTTTTTTCGGTTAGCGATTTCTATCATTCCTTGTTCAATCATAGCTCGAATATCCTTTTTCACAGCGTCACAACCCTCAGGATTCAGCATACATTCTTTGCAATCTTCGTGAGATGTCTTGAGTAACCATGCCTGAGCGAGGCGTTTGTGTAGGTCTGCTAATGGCACTTTGATCTCACCAATGGTGGTAACCTTCTTATCTTCTGACCCCTCCCCTTCTTCAGTAATGGCATTGACTCCACCATGATTGGGAAGAGGGTTGCTTTTAACATTGGGCGGATTATCTTCGAAGGATAGAGTTCCCTTTTCGATAAGCTCACGAACTAGGTGCTGAAGGGCGAAGCAACCTTCGAGATTGTGGCCTGGAGCATTCTCATGAAATGGGCAGCGAGCATTCGCATCATAATAGAACGGGAGTGGATTAGGTGGAGCACCCAATTTTCTTGTTTTAACCAACCCTCTTTCTACTAGCATGGGAAACAGGTCGGTGTAACTCATTGGAATAGGATGTATCTTTGGCCTATTTGCTGGATAATTTGCCCTTGGGGCCCTGTTCTGAGGTTGTTGACCCTGCGGCTGCTGGCTTTGTTGTTGATTACTGGTGCGATACTGTTGCTGACCGCCAGGCTGATACTGGTGTTGATTGTTGAATGCCCCAGGTTGGGGACCATGCTGCGAAGAAGGCTGAAAAACCGGGGTTACTGCCGCTACATATGATGGTTGGTACTGTTGGTGGAGGCTTCGAGAGCTTTGTACTTTCTTTCCATATGTGATTGCGCTCACTTCTCCCTCTTTCTTTTTGTGGAACGAGCTGACTGGCTTTTTTGCCGTGTTGGCGCTTGAAGTAACATTTGAAGTAGTCACTTTTCCGCTCTTCAAACCCGCTTCTACCTTAACCCCCACTGCCACAATATCAGAGAAATTTGTTGTAACGCTGCTGATCAAACGTTCATAGAATTCGGGTCGAACTGTATCCACAAACCAATCTGCCAACTCCTTCTCAGTAAGAGGAGGCTCTACCTGTGCTGCAGTTCCGCGCCACCTTTGCGCATACTCTTTGAAGGTTTCGGTATTTTTCTGCGTCATATTAAGAAGCTGACGGCGGTCTGGAGCTAGGTCCATGTTGTATTTGTACTGTTGAATAAAAGCATCTGAGAGGTCTTGGAAACTGTGAATCTTAGCTTGATCTAAACCGAGATACCACTTGGCTGAAGCTCCTTTCAGACTATCTTGGAAGCAGTGTACCAACAGTTTATCATTTTCAATATGCGGAGCCATCCGCCTACAGTACATGATTAAGTGCTCTTTAGGACAAGTAGTCCCTTCATATTTGTCGAAGACCGGTATTTTAAATTTCTGAGGGAACACTAATCCAGATACCAGACATAGATCCTTGGCATCAGATCCAAAGACATGATTTCCTTCAATGGCCCTCATCCTCTTGGCCATGATGTCCATCTCTACCCTTAACTTCTCGTGTTTTTCATCCTCAGCTTCGGATCCATCGGGTATATCAAAGATTGGCTGTTGATTGGCGAAGACTGGTCGTACCGTGGTGGGACCACCTGCTGTAGTAAAAATGGGGTTTCTGATCGTTGAGTCGAACAACGGATTGAGACCTGAAGACTGCATGCCGTTGAAAGGTGGTACAAAATCCCGGGACATGCCATAGGGAAACTCTGCTGAAGTAACAGGAGCCATCGTGACATTGGCTGCTGTTGTGGCAACTTCGGAGACCACTGTAGGTTGTGTATCCATTTTTGCTTTGATCATGTTGAGGGCTTCTAAGATCTGGTTGACGTCCCCTTTGATCCCTTCAATGTCATTATCCATTCGGTCGAACCTTTGATCGTTATCTGCCATCTTCTTTTGAGCTTGGGACCGTGTGTTGTATCGGTGAGTACTCAGCGTGACTCCTTCTCTTCTCTCTCTGGACAAGAACAAAAGATGAGCTGCGGAACCCCAAATGCAAGATTGATGTAGGATGACATGCGAATGCAGATGCATGAACCATTCAAGGAAACTCAAGATTTTCATTTACAAACAAAAAGTTAGACCAACATGTGGCGACGTGCTTTAAAAAGCGTTTTTCATTTGATAGCTGGGAATCTATTACAATAGAGTGGTCTTTGCTTAAAAAAGCAAGACTTTTCTTACAATGAAAGTAAATGCAACAAGCAGGATTTCAATCCTTTTTTAGGGAAAGCAGGGAAATGACGAAACAAAAACCAATCTAACAAGACGACCCTTCTCCTTCTTGGACCCCGGCATGAACTTGATCCTGGCGGATAATCTCCCACAGGTCTTCATTTTCCCTTTGCGCTTTAACCAAAGCGTATTTCAGTTCTTCCCTAGTCGTGGGGACTTCAGGTTCCATAGTTATCTCGTAATCGTGAGTGTAGAACATGATTAAAGCTATTTCCTTTGACCATAGCAGGTACCCCCTGGTGGTTAGGCAACTTGCATTCTCCATCGGAGTTGGGCCCATAAGGTGTGGATCTCTTTGAGCGTATTCGGCGTTAGCTTCTAGCTCTTGGTTGCGACCTGTCTCACAGAAGCGGGGCCTCAACAGTTCTGGTTCAGGCTCTGGCCCGGTAGGATACCCGTGTTGACGCCTAGCAAGGATAGGATTATAAGTGATCACCCCTCCTATCCCAATGAGAGGCACATTGGGAAAATCTCCGTAACTGGAAATCATGATTTGGCCGCCGATGCTAGTGTCGTACCAGGTGATATCATGGTGTCTGAGAGTGACGAGTTTAGAAACCCAAGCGTTTTTGGTAGGAAGCCTCCAAAGGATATGGGTCCTTGGCAGATGAGAAGTAAACCATCGGTCGAGTAGTGCAAGACAGCATGAGTATCGCCCACAATCATACAAGGCAAAACGGTGAATGACCACATAAGTATCAGCCAGTATTGCGTTGACCGGACTCTTGAGGATGAAGAGACGTATTGCTTCCTCGCTGATGAAGTCGTAATTGCTTGGGAACAGATACAGTCCATATATTAGTAGTGCCAAAATTGCCTCAAAAATGCCCAGGTTTCGACTTTCATAGTGATACTCGGCCATTTCCATTAGAGGCCCGGCATCCATTCCATACCACCCTGCTTTCGCCCTCATTGGTGGTAAGTCTTCCAGCTTGATATGCAGGGCTTTAGCTAAGTCCTTCTTCTTTGGTTTTCCATAAGGGAGTGTAAGAGCCCATGGGATCT
Source organism: Lathyrus sativus (assembly GCA_963859935.3). Classification (NCBI taxonomy): domain Eukaryota; kingdom Viridiplantae; phylum Streptophyta; class Magnoliopsida; order Fabales; family Fabaceae; genus Lathyrus; species Lathyrus sativus. The sequence continues at coordinate 136,429,631 of OZ012741.1, read as the reverse complement.
TCAAGTAAGCATTATACTCTTCGAGGGTCGGGAGTAACTGAAAATCCGGAAACACAAAGCAGTGGTAAGTTGTATGATAGAACTCCAACAAAGCTTGCAACATGGGCTCATTGATTGGAGCGCTTATTAATGGCAATAGGTCCCCATATTTGGCTATGAAAGCAGCAGGATTTCGAACAAGTCTGGTTAGCATTCTTAGACGACCCAACCTCAGATCCGGGACTCGAAGCATGCCTCTTCTTACCATGTTGTTGCCTGCAAAGAAAAAGTTGAATTTCCTTGAATGATTAGAAGTAGTGTGAATGCAAATGCACATGGTCGTCACGGAACTCAGAGATTGTTGAACATCGGAAATCATCATTTCATTAACAAAACAGATTACAAAACATCATTTCCTCTTACAAGGGTTTTAACTAAACAATTTGGCGCAATCTATCAAGGTTCTCCTAACAGCCTGAGGTTGAGCTTCTCGATCTTTCTTTCCAACTGAGTCTTCTCAATGATGAGTCTGTCCACAATTATCTTCCATGGATTAGACTGAGGCTCATAAGGCTCCTCTAGTGCCTTCCTCTTCTTACAAGAGAGGATTTCTTCATCTTTCGACTGGAGTTGTCTCCGGAGCTCTGCATTTTCTTCAATGACTATCTGATACTTGTGCTTCCAAGCTTCTTCAGTTTGTTGTGCTTTGACCAAAGCAATTTTCAACTTTTCTTCTTCAGACATGAAGACCAACGGGCGTTCTTCTTTTAAGGCCATAGGCTTTTGTTTAGGATACGGCATCTTTAGTGTGACAGCTCTTTTCCGAACCCATTGGAGGTAAGGTTCTAAAGAAATACAGTTGAGTTTTCCAAGATCTTTCTTTCCTTTTTTATGCAGACGCTTCCAAGCTTCTAGAATTTTCTCTTTTAATCCCTGACTGTCTTCCCCTTCTTTGAAGAAGATGCTTTCTACTTGAACACTTTTGGGTTTGTCTTTTAGGGGGTATCCCAATTGTCGGCGGGCAAGTATCGGATTGTAGCTGATCCCTCCATTAATGCTGAGAAGAGGTACGTTGCTAAATTCCCCACAACTGTCAATGATCATTATCCCATCATAATCACGATTATACCAATCAATATCAGAATGGGTAAGAGCCATGATCTTTTGTGACCACCATCCCTTCTTTGGATCCCAAAAAGCGTTGGCTTTGGGTAAATGTGAAGTGAACCATTTGTACAATAAAGGAGCACAACAAGTGATCATTCCCCCATTATGGAAATTCCTCAGATGAACAGAATGGTACGCGTCTGCCAACAAGGTAGGCACAGGGTTCTTCTTTAAGAAAATTTTGATGGCATTGAGGTCCACGAAATTCTCAAAGCTTGGAAACAAGAATATACCATAGATGAGTAAGGCAAGGATAGCTTCGAATGCATCCATGCTTAAATGATCTGCGTAGTATTGAGCTTTCTCAATCAAGAATTCTGCTTTGAACCCAAAGACTCCCCCTTTTGTAATCAGATTCTTTTTTATGTCGTCCACTCCTAAACGTGTAGCTTTGGCGATATCCTGCTCTTTGGGGTCCTTCTCTACAATCGGAAAAGGAGATTCTTCAAGAATAGGCAACCCGATTAACTGAGAATACTCTTCTAGTGTGGGTACTAGCTGATAATCAGGAAATGTGAAGCAATGGTAGAGCGGGTCATAAAACTGGAGGAGGGTAGAGAGAAGTCCACTATCCATTTTTATCTTCAAGAGTAGCAACAGCTTCCCGTTCCGGTTTTGAAATCCCTCTGAATCTGTTACCAAGGTGCTCAATCTTCTCAAATCGTCTAGGTTAAAACCCTTGTAAGTGTATTTCAAAGTTTTCTTTCTTTCAATGTTCATGACGACCTCTGATATTTACAAACAACAAAGTCTGAGTTCCATGAAACCATATGATGATATGATGATATGATGATATGAAAACATAAACAAGATGCATATGCACACAACGCAGGTTTAGGGTTAAGGACAAGCATGAGTTCAAAGGTCTACCCATCCCCAAAGATTGTGCTATGGATTGATTGTACCTGCCGAACGGGTTCTACAAAGTTCCCAGAGTCATCGACCCATCTTTCGGATATTATCGACTTCCCAAATTACTTGGTAATTGATAATATTCTCAAGAGAATCTTGTCTGAGTGTAGTATCGCGTATCGACTATTTCGGAAATACTTCCTTATAGCCATCGCACTACGTCCTGATAAGGCCAAAGTGGGGTAGAATGTTTTCTAAAAGTCCACGGTGTCATAGGCTCCTTCGTTGAAAGTAGCATTGTTTTCACGAATACTCGATCAACAATACTAAAACTTTCAAGAGGGCCTACACTGAGCGGTGGTTTCTCAAGTTAGCTTGGTCGGGAATCAACTCCCTATAAGCCTTCTTGAATATACCACCATCCTATCATAATTTCACTCAAGTCCGGGTATAGGACCGTCTCACCACTCAAAGCACCCAATACCCAACACACAAACAAATATATTGACAAATATACATGTTAAGAAAATATTTACAAATATAGCAAGCAATCAAACAAAATAGGCTAAACCCTCAAGCTTTAAGTCAATTTCCCCAGTGAAGTCGCCATTTCTGTTGCGGTGAAAATCGGATATCAAGCTATTGAATTAACTTGAACCTTAATTCTTTTACAACCGGACTTTAATTTATCCAAAGGAAAGGTCTAAAGAGAGAAAGAACCCTTTTTTTGCGATGTAACAACAACGCTAAGAGATTCGGGGATCGGGGGTTGGTTATGCATAGGGTAGGTATTTCACATCCTAAACATCTGTAGTACTCTACAGGAACCTTTTGTTTGTTTGTATGCTAAGTTTGTTAAATATTTGCTAAGGTTTGGGTATTGGGTAAAAAGGTGAAGGTTATGATAGATGAAGACCTAAGATTGTTTCTAAGTTTGCTCGTAAAGACATCGCGTCCTCTGCCTACGTATCCTAACTAGGATAGAATCAGAGCAATCGTAGTTCACCTCACTAGGGTTGAAGAACGCTTGATTATGATCAAGGTTCAAAGGGGAACAAACATAACCATGTTTGTGTAGAGTTTAACAAAACTCTCTAGGTCTATGTTGTAACACTCAAAGGGGGAAGTAAGTGATCATATCCATGATCCTTACATAGAGTTAACAACTCCATCCTAGGGTTCTAGTTGAGGAGCACTCCTAGTAAAGGTGGGTCTTTTAGACTTAAGCAAAGTCCAACGGCCTATGAGTTTTGATCTTAACTAAAGTTCAAGGTGACTTTTCAAAGTCAAAGGCAAAGGTAATGAGTTATTCAAGTATGAGGAATACAGAAGACAAAGATTACAATCAAAGAGGTGTAAGCACGTTATAATGAGCAAGTAATTCAAGTTAGATGAATGATTTCAACTGATAAATACAAGCAATGCTACAAATGGCATATCTTAACGAAGATAAAGTCATGCTTTAGCAAGGATTGTAAGTATGATGAAGGTAACAACCATATAAACCACTGACAATTGGAAGTAACAACTATGCCTAGATAACAACATCACATAGTTAAATTAGTTTAGCCTCGTAATTTAGGAGGTGTTTCTACTTAACAAAGTAAAGATGGAGAAAACACATGGTAACAATCAACAAGAGAGTAATATCCCAATATGCTAACAAACATAGAGGAAATAAATCTTACAAGATAAAAAAAATAAACATGGTATAAGTATTGTAAAAAAACAATCAATTATGAGATTACAATCCATTTAATACAACTAGACATTACAATGAAAAAGTTGCAAAAAGAAAAAGTTGAAAATAATAAACGATGAATAAGTTATGAATTTTAAAGGTTGATTAATTTTATGACAATAAAAAAAACAAGCGCACAAAAGAAAGTGGCATGGGTGGGGCTTGAACCCATGCCCTTACGTTTACAAACATCATCACTCAACCACTCAGCCACCAAGTGCGCTGTTAAGGAAAATGGAAGCAATGAAGAAAATGATTCAATATGAAATTAGAGAAAATAAATAAAAAGGGTTCGACCTCCACCCGGATCGAACCCCTGACATGCTAGTGAAAGGCGCTTGAGAGAGTAAGTTGCTTACCACTGGGGTGGCTATACATCCGTGTATTATGCCGCCCCAGTAATTAATAAACCTCCAAGGCATAAGAAACTGGGTAAAATCAAAGGGTGAAATCAAGAAAGAGAAGTCCAACGGGTTGATCTCAATCTTGAGCAAATCACAACCAAATTTAACAAAATTTGATTCTACCTCACTTGAATTTTAATGAGGATTCCAATGGCGCTATCAGTTTTTGAAGACAATGCACATAAAGAGGAAATCGAATGCAAATGCATGCTGAGGGTTTAAAATGCATTCTTAAAGTCACAACTGAAATCAAAACATGTTCAGGCCAATCAAGAGCTTGTGCATATTCCAAATTCGTTGTTCATTAATTTTTGAAATCATGGTGGAAAAGGAAACGACCAATGAAATGCAAGTGTGCTAGGGCAAGGTTCAAAACTGGCTGGCAGTAGGATTAATCACCGAAGAATCATGATTCAACCAAACAACAGGCCTGCGATTGACCTTCAAATATCCAACCTCATAGACAGAAATGAAACTCTGAGTGTAATGTTCCTTATGCAAATGGGATAAAAGTGGTTTTCCAAAGCTTATGTTGAAAGTGGCAAGTGAGTGGTTTGTGTGTGCTTTTGTCATGCAGGATGCTAATTAGAACTCATGAGATGCATCACTCATGGTATTAAATCCAATTCCAAATTGACAGTCATAGTATGACCAATGCCCTTCAAAAATAATCCAAAGACCAAAACTGATTAGGACTGAGCTGACCACCTCAGACCTCTAGAACAAATCTGGCTGTTATGACCCTACCTAAGCTAACATCAAGCTCTTCTTAACAGCTCAAGAAAAACTGCAAGGCACACTGCTGTTGGTATCCAGCCAGTTGTCAATCCAGTAATGATAAACAAGAATTTTCCAAAAAAAAAAAAAACTGTTGGCAAGATTAAAGTTATCCATAATTCAGACTTGTATAAACTCAAACATGTGGATCTACAAACTAAGTCTACTCCTAAGGGTTTCCCTGACCAAATGTCACTAATGAAATTAAGACAGAATATGAAACAGGCATGCTGGCAGGTGCTCTCAATTCGAATGGTCTTTAAGCAGGTTAAATTACAACATTGTTCATCAAAACATGGTAGAGGTATGTACCATACATCAATGTGAACCAAACAACAATTAAAGCAAGTGGTCATAACTAATGCAAAACTGGACAGATCCAAAACAAAATTCAGGACCAAACTAAATAATCTGAACCTCTTTGAGAAACAAAACTGCTGTAAATTAGTTTGGTAAGAATTGAATATTAATGATACAGTTTCAACAGTGCTAAATAAACTCAACACCACTGCTCATCACTTGGAGAACCAAAGCTGGTTTGAGCTTGGTGACAGAAATTCAAACTGTTATGAGTTGAACAAAAGTGATTTTTATACTATGATCAAAATTGGTGAGTAGGCTAAGATTTCCAACTTTTCCTATGGTGATTTAAGATGGACTAGCTTAACTTCTTAAATGAAAAAAAAACTGCTGTCAATACTGACATCAAGTATGCTGACAGAAAACAAATGCATCACTGGGTCCACAACAGCTTGACAGAAATTCAAAAGCTCAAACAGCTGTGACCAAACACAATTAAATCAAAACAGTCCATTCTAGCATTGCTCAGTTACCATCAATTAAACCAATGTGAATTCTCATCATGTGATAGAAACATTCTCCTCAGTGCATACCCCCAAATAGCAGCCCTATGCACATTACTAAACACTAACCTAAACCAATCATGCATTAAGTTGATTGTTTATAAACATGCTGGTATGACAGGGGTAATGGTCTGGTAATACTTAAATCTAGCAGTAAAGACTCAAAGCCTATTGTCAGTAAAAGGTTTGAAATAGAGGTCTGTCATGTCATGGTAAATGGGATTTGTAGCAGTAAAGCAAAGTATTCAACACTTGGATTTGTCACAGAGCTACTAAGAGTAGACAGCTAACTGCTTTGGATAGCCACAGCCCAACATATCTTAACTACACAAGGTCTGGTCTGCTATCCACAGGTTTTTGATAGAAGTCAAAATTTCCCATTTGATCAAGAGCAAATCACAAAGAAAACACTAACTACACCAGTAACAGCTAGCAAATAAAACTGCTACTGTCTTGACATTATAGCAGCTGGATGGAGTATAAAGGGTGATAGACTGAAATTCCTCATGCTAAACAGCCTCAAGGAACAAAATGCCTAAGTGCTTGACTCTTGGTTACTATTAATCTATGCCAACAGCCAAGATGAATTAGTCTGAATCCTAGGGTTAACAGAACTAAAACAAATTGTAATCCTAAGTTACTAGGCACAAAAGTTTTAAAACAAGCACTAAACTGTTGGATTGAGGGTTTGAAAGTTGATTTCTCTTTTGTACTCTGATCTGCACTTGTGAAGTCACAGTTCCAAAACATAGTGCCTCTTTCACAGTGCCAAATGGTAATGATTCAGTCATCCAAGACAGAGAGAAGAAAACACTTGGAACCTCTAAACTCAAAACATTCATAACAACTGAACAAATCCAATAGCCTGTTATGAAAAGAAATCTTAAAACTCCACATGAGTAAACCAAACAAAAGGTCTAACAGCCTTGGCATCAATCTGGCAGAAAGAGGTTTTCACAACTTGAAACCAATACCACAAGTCAAACTATTTTGAAATCATGTCCATAACTGAGGTTTCTTTAATAGAAACCAAAATGGAAACTAAACCCCAAGCCTCTTGACAGTATGCTCTATCTAGAATGTCTAGGCATGAGAAAAGACAAATAGGCTAATCATTGTACACAATCCAAATTCACCAATCTTATTTAACATGGTAATGTAAATGATGCACATCATCTCAAAACTGTCTTTGACAGTAGATCACCAAAGTCAATACACAAGAAACACAACTAAACAAATCCAACACACATGATGGCCACATTCAATAAAAAAACAAAACATCATGAAAGACACATAATGCTCATAGCTCAAAACTAACCAAAATGCTTCAAAATGCCAATTCATGAAAATTAGTGCAAAAGACAATAGAAGTTAGTCACATACCTCTTGATGACCCTTCTTAAGCAAGCTATATCAGTTAAAAAAAAAACAGAGGTCTCTACTTCACTTCTTGGCCTTGAGACTTTCTTCACTTTTAAGTAACAATACACTAGTGATGCTAAATGTAGAGATATGCTTTTCTAATGATTTATGAGTGTTTGGACAGTTGAGACATGATAATATTGAAGTGCTAGAGGGGTTAAAATGGCAAGAATTCACATGGAATGAGTTTTGGCCATTTTAAGGATTTTGGTCAAAGTATGGTAGGATGAGAGTTGACTTTTGGATTTTTTAAGGTTCTTGATGTTTTAATGGGTCATACACCTTCTATATATGTTTTAGAAGATGTGTGGATGGTTGTGGGAGTGTTGGAAAGGCTAGAAATGAAAATGGCATGAAGGTTGTAAAATGCCCATTTTTGGTGTTTTTGAGCTTTTCTTTTCTTACAAGCAAAGAAAGAAGGAGAAGGAGAGTTGTGATGCAATGATCTTGTAGGCAACTCTGGTGTGAAGAATAAGTGAGGGGGAAGCCTCTATTTATAGGAGAGACAAGGGTGAGGGCAGCTTTGTATTTTGGCTTTTTGGAGGGAGTTTTGAAAGGGAAATCTTCATGAATCCAAGTGTGATCTTTTTTTCTGCAAATGGTGCATGCTTTCAAGAGTCATTGGCCTCTAAAACCAGATACTATTAAGCCATAAGAAGTGACTATAGAGGTAGAAAGGACAGCCCCCTCCTGCTGCAGCCACAAACCTTCTCTCTCCTATGGTACCTTTGTACTTTTTCTATTAAAGTAATGGATCTTGTCCAAGATCTTGTACTTGCTTGGTATGCCCTTCTGAATTTTCTTATTCCCATCTCTAAACTCATCATATCAGATGTCCATCCATGGTTAGAGATGAAATGCATAGTTGGAAACCAAGTTTATGTTAGGTTTTGTCAAGTTAACAAATTAGTGCACAGGCCCAACTTTCTCACTTCATAACTCTCAGCTCCTAACTCCTCTTGGGGAGTTCTTGTACATTTTGGAAAGCCCTTATGTAGCTCTACAACATTCATGTTTGCCAAAAGTTCCAAATCTATGTGAATCTTGGTTGAAAAGTCCTTCAAAGTCAGCAAAAAACAAGTTTTAGTGCTGCCAGATTTTCAAAATTTCACTAAGTGTTTTGTACTAAGAATCGATTTTGATGATAACTTCAATTCCATGCATTTTCTGAGTGTGACCTAGTATAGGACTTTTGTAGGACTTATTAAGAGCTTTCCGACGAGCTTTGAACCACTTCAATCGGGTGCGCGGTTAGGGAGTTAGGGTTTAGCCCCTTTCGAAACCCTAATTTCCCGTTTTTCCAATTACTCTCACGTCTTTGATCCGATGATCATGAAAATTGATATGTAGGTCCCCTATGACATAAGGAACAACTTTGCTTCACCACTTGAAGTTCAATTCCTAAAACTTGAGGGGGTTGACTTTCCGGTCAACCGAACGATCGATCGGCGATTACCGAACTGTCTGTTCATGTTTCGGAGCTTCCAAGACTTTGAAACCCTTTGAGGGGACTTCACTAAGTCTTGTAAACTTGTTGGACCAAAGTTGCATCATTGAACCTTCCTTTAAATCCAAAGTCAAACTACGGTTGACTTTTCCTGCTCGAAAACCCTAATCGAGTACCCTGAACTGCGCTGTACTCCATCTGGGGGTGATCACTTCAAATTGAACTCACACATGGCCCACTATGATACTCTTGATCTTATTTCATGAATGATTCATCCCAAAGCGATGGTTACCCAATCCTCGAATCCTTCGATTTTATCAGTACGGAGCCCCGTTCCATCTGTGTCTTGACAAAATACACTCTGAAACTTGTTAATGTTAGATAAATAAATGCATATGATATGAAGAGGATATAAGGGGTCAAAATTTGGGGTGCAACACACCGCAACTTCCACAATCTGCATTCAGGGACTTATTTAAAACCACCTCGTCACAGCGTTAATTGACAGAGGTAGCACCAACAACTTTATTCAATATCATATTACATGATTTTTAGAGCTCCCTTCAGTCCCCACTACCAACCTCAAAGTCAAGGTTGACAACGGTAACAACCTCGATTGCACGTGTTTCTATGCAGTCATTCCTCTCTATCTATCTGTCTGTCTCTCCTCTCTCTCTCTCTCTCTTGAATTAGAGAAATTCGTAGTCGATTTATATGTTCTTCCACTATGTGGAGCAGATCTAGTCTTGGGGGGTGTAACACCTTAAATATCCCCCGCGTAGTTTAAATAAAATATCAAAGTATTTCAAAACATAAAACACTTAGGATGTAACTTTCACCAAAAACCTGCTCATACATCATGATATGTAACACAATTCTATTAAGAATTATTAATAATAATAGTAACAATAAAACATGTCTGAAATCAACTTTATTAACGCAGCGGAAACATCAACATCAAAGAATTATTCAGAACATAAATATGAATAGCGTAATTATAACAAAAATCCAACATAGGAAATAATATAAGTCTCCGATAAAAATCAAACACACAAACGCCAACCCCCAGTGTTACACATCGAAGCAGATGACGACTCTATAAAAATAAACAGAAGAGTTCATCTTCCACTCATATCAACTCCTCTACTGCGAGTTATCTGCTCAATGCCCATGTAAAGGCAACATTAAAATAGAAGGGGTGAGATATCATAATTATATAAAAGAAATCATGATAATAAGTAAGCAATCATATTATTAAATGTATAATCGCTCATTTCACAACACACATCGACACAATCAACACAACCACTATTCAAACACAACAACTAATGCAACCAAGATGTAATGCAATGAGACTTATAACTCGACTCAATATACTTGGTACCATTCGGTTCACTTTAAAACCCGATTCCTATTTTAGAATCACCATCCCCGTCAGGGTTTCCAATACTTCGCTCACACCCCATCGGGTACACGACCTCCACGACTGCTCACACACCATAAGGCACATGATCCGTACAGCAACCACACGATTCTACATTTAGAATCTGGATAAGACGCTCATAACCCACTGGGAACACGACTTATTTCACAACATGACATCATGAATGCATGCAACATATTATACATGCAACAACAACATCAAGTACAACGAACAACGCCTCCATAGTCAATGTACTCAGTCAATACTGGCCACCATGCACCAACATAACATGCCATAACAGACCAGCAACATCAACACACAACATAACGAGCAACAACAAATGCATGTCACACCACCACATAAACATTACAATGCATTTCACACCACTACACAACAACTATTTAGTGTCTGGCCACCATGCATGTCACTTCAAACGACACTCGAATCGGACACCCGGTCGCTACTGCGTAAAAAGAGGCCGGCAATGACTAACCGAGTTGCCACCTATCGTTATTTATCCCAAAGAGGGGAAAGGAAACGATCAGAAAAAACCTGACGAAAACGGGAAAAGACGAGGTCATCGCAACCAAGTCCTAGGTTCGAGAGTGAGTTATGCAAGGGGAAGGTATGAGCACCCCTCACGTCCGTCGTACTCGACGGGATCCATGCATGTGTTGTCTATCTAAAAGGGTGTGCAAAATATCTATGCTAAAGGCTTATGGACAAAAGAAAAGAAAAAGGATTGACTCGGCAGAGCATCACCGCTCTGTGCCTACGTACTCCCTCGTGCAATGGGAAAGTCAGAGTCAACGTAGTTCGATCAACTACGGGTGAAAAGAGGGGAAGGTTGCTCGCTAAGACATCGCGTCTTATGCCTACGTACTTTCATCTGGTATGAAAGATCAGAGCAAACGTAGTTTGGGATTAAGAGAACAAAGGTTGTTCAAAAGTTTTATCTGAGTAGGGTTAACAAACAGTTCTAGCAGTTTGGTGTATGCAGCTCGACCATTGAAGACTTAGGCGTTACTGTTTGCGATAGGACTGAAAGTTAACGACACTCTTGCTTATGAAAAGGTTTTCCTGAATAAGATCCTGAAGGATGAAAAAGGGTTTGAAGTGTTTTTGAGTTTTTAGAGAGGAAGTGTTTTGAATTTGAGTGTTCGTAATGTACATTGTACTAAAGTCTAAAACCTAGGATCGAATGCGTTGCATATCGTCCTAAGGACGTATACTAAACACTCTAGTCAATTGAGAGGTAGCCACTGAATCACCATTTCCCAAGTATAAGGCCCGTGGCACAACATCCATTATCTTTATTAAGTGGCTTGAAGTTGTTTGAAGATGAGAAGAGAAAGGGACAAACTAAAGGGGGACTAGACCAAACCCTAGAAGTTGTCATGCAAAGTGCTCCTAAAGTTGGGATCATAAAAGGGAAACATCTACCTAATGTTATCATGCATGGTTAGAACCCTAATAGCTATCATAACCTCTCTTAAACAAGAGAGATTAGAAATACTAAGGGAAGGAAGACAAAAGAAGAAGAAGAAAGAACAAAGGAAACATGCAAATGAGAGAATGCATACATGGAATGCACAAGTAGGATGAAACTGGGAGGAAAATATGTGCGGGGCAGTATCCACCACAAGCTCATATCAACCAAGCATGCATATGAAGATGCAAAGAGAAAAGAGAAAGAGATTCATCAAAAGCAAACAAACAAGTGTGACAAAATCATTAAGAAAAGTCCTCATGGATTCATCACTTTAGGTAAGCTTCAAGTTCCTCCTAAGGAGGGACCAAGCTACCTTAAATAACATTCCAAAGTCATAGGATAGAAAAGAAGATGAAAGAAGAGACTGCTCAAGATAAACATCACAAACACAACAAATAAATGCAAGAAGAGGCAAGGAGAAAGACCAAAGTCTTACACACATTCAACACTTAGAACACAAGTGGAAAGCCTACAAAGCAATGCATCAATCAACAAGCAATGAACACAATTTTGACCTAAAAATGAACCTAAAACAAGCCCAACATGTCCACTTTGTGAAACAAGAAGAGTTGAGAGTTGAACGGATCCACAAAGGTCATTTCCAATTCAAACTATGTCATGCACTTGTATGAGCCACCTTAGGAAATGACTTGACTTGCAAGTCATCTCAAAATTAGGAAAAAGGCTCAAAAATTACCAAATAAAATGCACAAGAAAGCTAAAGAAGTTGGCAGACAGAATCCAAAAGCACAAAGCCAATATCCCCTCAAAGCACCATCAAAAGAAAATAATATTCAAGATGTACCACTTTGAAATGGGAGAATCGGGGGTCAAAAGGAAAGCCACCAAACTCAACCCTAAAGTCAACCAACCAGGGGCAAAATGGTCCTCAAAATTTAACCAACTCATCATGGATATGAGGATTTAATTTTAGTCATTGGACCCAAAGGAAATGAGAGAAACAAATAAAAGATCACAGAATGTCACAATTTAAATCAATTAATACACTTCCAATATTTTAAATCCAATTTTAATTGAAAAATAAATCAAAAAATAAAATAAAAACTTTCTAAAATAAGAAGACACCTCAAAGTGTCTAAAAAATATTTTTGTGATTTGTTTTGAATAATTGGAAGTAATTAAAAATGATTTAAATGTAAACAGATAATAAATAAAAATAAAATGAAAATAAAAAATAAAATAAAGAGGCAGACAGTGCAAAAAGCAATAAAAAACAGTTCAAAAACCAGGTTGGGCCAAAGGGGGGTGCAAACAGCAACTAGAGGCCCAAAGCACCCAAGAGAAAATCAGGTCAAACAATTATTGAGTGCATCTAGTTAATGGAGGCGCATGGTGGAACGCATTGTGAAGCGCATGATCATTTGGTAATCTCATCAAGGGGCTGATAACGTGCCAACGCATTAATGAAATTTGAATGTGATTTCATGTGGTGTGGTCAAACAAGACACACGGTGTGTCTTAATCTCGCCCATTAAAGCCAAAAGTAATCAAGATCAACGGCCAGGACATCATCTTCTTCACTCAAAATCTGGAGAGAAACTCAGACGGCCGGAGACCGCCTCCGGTCGTCTTCTCTAACACTCCGGCCTTCGTGCACAGTGAATCAAACACACAACCCTCATAACTGAACGAAATTGCACAAACTTTATATCCACATTGATCTACACATCACGTAGAATACAAATCCGTGGTCCATTTTCATTTATTGTACACACACACTCCAAATCAAAGCAAAACAGTTCTATGCTCAAAACAAAAATGTTCTCAACCATCACTCAAAAGTATCCATAAATCATCTACATGTTGCCTAGAGTATGAATCAACCAACAATTAAGCTTGAAACCTCAAGAATGAAGCAAACCGCAAACAACAAGGTTGAAGCTCAAATCACAAAAGTTCACCAACAAGCACAAATATGAACCAGAAATGATCTACATAACTCATACATCACAAATATACAACAATGGCGTGCTAATTCAACATGAATTGTGAGAATTTTGGAAAGGTAGTTTACCTAGTGGAGAGCTTCCACTGAGCCTTCAAACGTGTAGAACTCTTGATGATTTTGATCCAGAAAAGTTTAATGATCCTTCCTAGAGATGTTTGCAAGCTTGATTTTCCTTGAATCTTGATAAATCTCCAAATTCAAATTTCACATTTTCTCCACTTTTTCAAAGCTGCTCTTGAGCCAATTCTCCCTTCCAGAACCATTCTCAGGGTTTTTACATGATCAAAATCTTATATGTGATGGATTGTGATAGAAATAAAGCCCAATGACAGCTTGTACAGCCCAATTGCAAATCCAACTTTTCTTCACTTTTTGCTTTGTAAAACTGCACGAAAATGGCTTGCAATCAGCTCCAATACGATTCATTTTGCTTGCTGAGACTTCAACATGATCATGTGGACACAAATCATCCCTTGAATTGATCCAAAGGTTGATATTTGATTATCACTTTTTCACTTGAAAGTGCCATTGAAAACTCATGAAAATGGTACCAAAGTGAAAATCCAAGATAGGCATCATGTTTAGTACATCTTTGTGAGTCAAAAAATGCATAAACATGTCTTGTTTTGGTTAGAAATGAATTAATTTGATTTTTCCCCTTTTAAGACTTTTCCTTGAAAATTCTCATACCAATTCTCTATTCTAAGCCAAATCCATAACTTCTTAATGCTTGGTTGAACAATTCACTTCATTTGGAGCACATTTGATGTTGGAACAATCTCCATTTGAGGTGTGCAAGTTGGTCAAATGGACCTATAATTTTATGACCTGTAATCCTGCTTTCCCAAAATACCCCTGACTTGCAAATCTCATAACTTGAGTTCTATAAATCAGATGAAGGACTTCAAGTACTCTTTGGAAAGCTAAGGCCATGAGGAACAACTCTCATGTTCATCAAAAGTTGAGGCGAAACATCCTTCTAGGTCAAAACTTGTCTGATGACTTGTAACTTGTCTGCATCATAACTTGAGTTCTATAAATCCAATCAAGGACTTCTAGTACTCAAAAGAAAGCTAAGAACATGCTATACAAGTTTCATATTGGTCAAAAGTTGAGATGAGACTTGTATCTTGAGATAGGTGGTCTTGAAGTTGGGGACTAAACAGGGGCATTTACACTGAGAACCCTCATTTAGTAACTTCTCACACTCTTGATCATTGATGAATTGATCTTGAAATGATGTATTAGACATCTTAACACAACATCCCATGACCATAGTGTTGCACCCTAAAATTTTCTCAACCTATTTCACTTGGTTTATGTTTCAATTGCATTAGCATTTGCATATAGAGTCATGTACATAGTCTAATCATCTGCATAGCATAGCATAGTAAATCATCCAACAAGGGACCAAGTACTATTCTCATATCTATGAGCCTATCAAGAGGTTCTTACTCAAATTCAAGCATATCCAAGTCATCAGAAAGAATTGGAAAGCTAAGAAGTCAGTGGATCAAGCAATGCATCTATCTCCTATCTTGGTTGTATTTGAAGATCATCAAAGAAGTTGTGAGCTGTGAATTGAGCATGGAGGGCATATAGACATCATAGAGGACCTATAAAGTCATTTAGAGAAGGAAACAAGTCATTGATGTGATCACAGGAGTTGCAGTTGAAGACAATCAACTAGGGTTTCATCTGGGTCAACCCTGGGTCAACCCTAGGTCAAATGATTGATTGAAAGGTATCAAGGCCTATTGGAGAGATGTGGGGTTCATCATTTGACATGTAGATAAGGATATGGTGATTTGCCAAGAATAAGTCAAGAGAAATCAAGAAGAAGAAGAGTTTCTAAATTAGGGTTTCTGTGTAAAATCCCCTGATTTAGGTCAAACTTCCAAGCAAGATAAGTCAAAATGCAAGCTTCAAATGGATCCTTGGTCAACATAAAACTTGTAGAGGATCTCAAGACCTTTAATTTGAGTGGTGGGAGACATCAAGGAGATTTATAGAACTCAAGTTATGGTCCTTGCAAGTTACAGGTCATCTGAGGTATCTGAAATTTTGTCTGTGAAAGTTACTTGTCTTCCAAACAACTTTTACCCCTCAAGGAGATTTCAAATTAATTTCTGGTCAACATAAGAGTTGTTCCTCATTGTCTTAGCTTTCTAGAAAGGTATGGTATTCCTTCATCTGATTTGTGGAACTCTACTTATGGTCTTGGCAGGCAAAGGGTATTTTGGTCATCTGAGAATTACAGGTCATTTCAAGCCTATGCCCAAAACTCATACAAGGAAGCTTCAAATGAAAACCTTCACAACATAAAACTTGCTCCAAATGACATTTTGAGTCTATAAAAGTGATCATGAAAGTTTGGAAATGCTCATAGCTCAAGGTTTCAAATTTGGTGAATTTAATGAATAAAAAGTGACCTAAAATTGAGATTTTTCATAATTTGGCCAAATGGGATGAAATTATAGGTCATTTTGATTGGAAAAAATGTTTTAAGAAAATTGGCAAAAGTATATTTTTGAGTTTGGTTCAAGATTTGGAAGTTATGCTTGGTTACTTATGTATGAAGTAACATAATCCAAAATTCAAGGAAAGTGTGCATGGGAAGTTTCTACAAAGTTCTAGAGCTTTCTAATCTCATCTATATATTGGATTGAGTAGCTTCATGCATTGGTTGGTGAATCATTGTGATCAAAATACCAAGATATACCTCATTCTTCCATTTTGCAAAATCACTTCAAACTCCATCAAATCTTCACCAATTTCCAAATTTTCTTGATCTGATCATTCATATATCCAATTTCCATCAAAGATTTGTTTGAATTGAAGAGGAATCGTGTGCTACCAACTTCATCATCCAAAGTGCAAGAAGAAGTGGTTACAAGGATCTAAGGCATTGGAGCAAGAACTTTTGCATACAGAACAAAGAATCAAGTGTGTTGATCAATTCCCAAGCATAGCAAGCATTGGATCCAAGGAATTATACCTTTGTTTTCATCATTTACACCAGGTTGGTTTTCTCATCGAATTGGTTAGATTAGTTAGAATCATAGAGGATTATTAGGTTAGAATGGTTAGGATTGGTCAGATGAATATTTCTGTTGAGTTTGAAGATAATCCATGGAGGTTGCCATTGGTGCACCAAAGCTGTTAGGGCTTAGAACTCTTAGATTAAAGCATGATAATCTTAGATGAATAGCTCAGAATGATCAGTGTAGTGTGTAGATCGTGTTAGGGTAATAATTAGCAAGAATCCTCAAGTTTGATATCAGTGTAAATTGGTGAAATCAACACTTTCTACCTATCGGGTTTGAAGTTTGAGTGAGTTTTAGAAGAGGATATTATCATGGCTGTGTAGAGGGGAAGAAGTAGAGCAACTTTGCTCTTTACAGATTGGAATTTCGTAGGGAAATGAGGTTGCATGAGTGTGTGGAAGATCTGGTATATGAGCTCGTGCATGATCCTTCCATGGCTGAAACCCTAATCATTTGGAGAAGATGTATGTTAACCGTTGGATGAGGTCTCTCTTGTTGACTGAAGATCTAATCGTATGGCCATGGTTTAAAGCTGAAATGTGGAGGGAACCCTGGGTGCCAAACGCACCGTTTCATTAAACCCAATCTGATGGGCTCAAGTTTCCAATGCTAATCCCACCCCCTAGTTACCAGGCCCAATGAGATTATAACTAAAATTCTTACTAATTGCACCGTTATCATGTTTTTTCTTTTTTTTTTTATTTTTCTGAGCGTGCATTGGGCCCAGACGCGCTTTGCTATGCGCGCCCCCCAGTCTGGGCCCATCCTTTTGTTTTAACTGAAATTAATACTCACTGCACCCCATTTCCAATTTAATTCACATTAATTTCATTCATTTTTTTATTATTTCTTTGAAAAATCATAGATAATTGAAAATGGCATGTTTTTAATTGGGTGTTTTTGCATTAGGTTTATAATTATGTTAAGAAAAATAGCAAATATTAAAAATGGCATTTTATTTTGTTTTAATATTTTTTGTGCATTTTTCTTTTAAATAACTTTTTAAATGGTTTAATTTGATGCATGATATTGTTGATTTTAGTTTAATTAGATGCTTTTACATTCTTGATCCATTCTTTTTAGGTTGATTAGCTTAGAACTTTAGCTTGTATATAAAATTTAATTCATGATTTTAGGCTTAATTTTTTGATGATTTGTTTAGGTGGGATTAGAAGAATCAGAATTAGGGTTTAAAGACAACATAGGTGTAATGGATCCTTTCTTTTAGGAGTTGTAGTTTGAATCTTTGGGGTATGGGACTATAAGGGTTATGGGTAGATAATAGATCCCTTAGAAATTACTAGGTTTCCCCTATTCTACTATTGCTATCAGTATACTGCTTGTGCTTGCTTGACTGTGTGGTGTGCCCTCTCTAGGGTTATTTCATTTGACTGTGTGGGGTATTGGGTTTGTTTGGGGATTGGGTGAGCTGAAGACCTTGATGATGAAGTCCATTGGAGATTAAGAGAATGAAGACCAACTTCCAGAGTTGATGAGGGGAATCCCTTGCTGGCAGTTGTTGAGGAGTGTAGGGTTTAGGAGCTAGGCAGAGCTCTAGAGTAGAAAACTTGATTCACAAACATGGAAGGTCTTGTTTGCCTCCATCCTTCTCTATGATGCAGAGTCTCTCTAAGACATTCACCCCCTTCCTTTGGAAGGCTTGGTGATAGTGTCTAAGAGATAGAACTCTTGAGAGAAATATTCTATGTGTTGTTAGCAGTCTGTTTGCCACCCTTGGTGGTCAGCTAATTGCTTAACACCCCAGTTCATTCTTGTGATTGATTCCTCACCTTGGAGATTGAGACTTGAAGAAAAGCCATTGCAGATTGAAGACAAAGACATTGCTTGAAGGCTTGAAGATGAAGATTGATGCTTGCTTGAAGCTTGTAGATGGTTGAAGATGACTTGAAGACAGATGCTGATGAAGACTGATGTCGCTGTTTCTTTTAGCTGTTTAATTCTTGATTGTATTGATTGGTTTTCCCTGTCTGTATTGTTTGCTGTTTAACCTGTAGGTTGAAAGTGAATTCTGTTCACTTTTGCCTGTTGTTTTCTTGGTTCGAGGTTGAGTGGGACTCCCTTGCCTCGCTTGTATTGCTGCATCCATGCATTTTACTGCTTTATTGTATATATGCTATTGTTTCTGTTTCCGTTTATCCCTTAGGACCTCTGTTTCTCTCTGCGCAAGAGAGGAGCATGATAGACATTAGGTTTTAACCCATGCATGATAACATTAGGTTAGTGTAATTCCCTTTTCAACCGTAGGTTAGAGTTCTGTCTCTTCTTTCTCAAAACAAACAGAAAAACACAGTAAAATTTCAAACACAATAAAAGACACTTCTTCCGTAAAAGAATGTGAACTCATCAAAACGTCATTTTTGTCCGCTGGGACTGTTAATCAGAAAAACCCTTTTTCAGAAGGAATAAAAACAATCAAGACAGACCTGTGTCGTGCGTGGCCCGAACTACGTTTGCTCTGATCTTTCATGCTGTATGAAAGTACGTAGGCATAGGATGCGATATCCTAGCGAGCAACCTTCCCCTCCTTTCCCGTAGGTAGGCAAACTACGTTGACTCTGATTTCTCGTTCTAGATGGGAATACGTAGGCATAAAGTGCGACACTTTGCCGAGTCATTTTCTTTTCTTTTAACCCCTGACCTTAGTTTAGATAGAATAACAATCCATACCCGAAAACAAGCGTGGATCCCGTCGAGTACGACGGACGTGAGGGGTGCTAATACCTTCCCCTTGCGTAACCGACTCCCGAACCCAGGTTTTGGTTGCGACGACCATACCTTTCCCGTCTTTGCGGTAGGTTTACCTCGAGCGTTTCCTTTCCCCTCCGTTGGGATAAATAACGCACGGTGGCGACTCTTCTGTTCAGCCGGCGCCGATTTTCGCAGTAGCGACAGCTGGCGACTCTGCTGGGGACCCAACGTCCCCTGGCTGCTAAGGACTGCGATAGTTCCTTATGCATTTGGGATCCAACGTCCCTCAAGAGAGTCAATCCTAGCGCTTGTTTTCCCGTCGAGGATTTTGTATGGATTTATATTTCTGTCATTTACTTTCAGCATTATATTATTGTTATTATTGCTGTATTGGGGTGTGACGGGTGTTCTATGATTGAGAGATAAGCCGGACCTGGGCTTGAGTGCACCTAGAATTAGAGTGGAAAGTAGTGGGTGCGCACGTGCTTTGCATGTCCTAGTGTCCCACGAAATCCACACTCAGACGAGGTTCTTCTGGTTGGCCTCCTGTCCTGCCCTTTGGGTGGCTCGGGTTGCTGGTTAGTTGGATTGTCGACTCTGGGAACCGATCATTTGGAAGTTGGCTAAGTGAGGCCTCTTCAGGATTTGATGATGTCACTCCTTCTGGGAATCGTATCATCAACCCTGAAAGTCTGTAACGCCGACGACCGCATAGGATGCCATACCTTTGTCAGTTACTAGGACACCTACCTGTGAGAGGGTTTGGGGTTATGCAGGTAACTAGACCTTCAGATACCGGTTATTTCTTGATCTGAGATCCTGGGTATTTATGGAGAGTTGAGAGGTCTATCAGAGATCAGTTGGAGTTATGATGTGAGGTCTATCAGAGACCAGTCAGAGTTATGTTGTGGGGTCTATCAGAGACCAGTGTTGGAGCTTTGTTTTAGGTCTATCTGAGACCAGGGCTTGAGGAATTCTGGAGAGTCTATCTGAGACTTTTGATATGGTTCAGGCTTCTCAGCTATGGCATTTGGTCCCTGTTGCATGTTATTTGCATTGCATTGTTTGCATAATCATTATCATTGCATCCCATTAACGTGTGTCTGTGCTGTAGGTGCATTTGCATATTCCCTGGTTCTAGTATTCGGACTTCTGAGTATTGATCATGGCTGGTTTGAGGATGACAGTTGCCTACAAGTTACTTGTTCCTGATGTTACTCCCATCCTGGGTCTGATTTCTCTTGCTGATGAGGATGTCCGTAGAAGCTTTAGGCAGAGTTACGGACGGCTGTTGAGATTGGTTCGCAAACCCACTGATGATGAACTGAATGGGCTGTACACGCTGATGCAATTCTACGACCCTGCTTTGAGATGTTTCACGTTTGCTGACTTTATTTTGGGGCCTACCATGGAGGAGTATGCAGAGTTTACTGAGCTGCCAGTACAGAATAAGGTTCCCTTTATTCACTCTGCTGCTGAGCCCAAGTTGGAGGACTTAGCTAAGGCCTTGCACATGAATGCTTCTGAGCTGTTGACGACTTCTTGGCGCGGGGTTCCAGGTTTCTCTCTCCAGTTTCTGGTGGGTAAGGCTCAAGAATACGCCAAGAACGGATGTTGGGTGGTCTTTAACGCTATTTTGGCTCTATGCATCTATGGGATAGTGTTGTTTCCCAACTTCCCGAACTTCGTGGACATGGATGCATTTCATTCGTTTGCTGCTGGCAATCCCGTACCCACATTGATCGGGGACTTCTACCATTCGATGCACTACAGAAATGAGAACAGGAGAGGCAAGAACGTCTCTTGTTGTGTGCCTTTACTGTACATGTGGTTTAAGAGCCATCTTCCCCTGAAGGGACCTTTTGTGGATAGTGCAACTACAGCTGACTGGCCAGAGCGCCTGATGAGACTATCTTCTGAAGACATAGAGTGGTTTGACCGAGACTTGTTGGGGTCTGAGCTTATTTTCAATTGTTCTGGGTATCCTAATGTTCCGCTAATAGGAAGAAAAGGGTGTATCAATTACAACCCATCTCTGTTTGTTCGCCAGTTCGGATATGCGTTGAAGAACCCACCTAAGGAGGAAGAGGTACAGGAATCTCTGTACTTCACAGGTGATTTGAATGGAGAGTTACTCGCCAAGCTTCAGCATGCCTGGATGCGCATTAACAGAAGAGGGAAACCACTGTTAGGGAAGAATGATTGTCAGGCTTATGCGCCCTACAAAGTATGGATCCGAGAGAGAGCAAGATAGTTAATGATGCCATTTCCAGCTGCACCAGTCCCTGTTCATATTCCGGTGGAAGAGCCAACTACTGTTACTAGGGAGGCCTACGAGTAAGTTGTGAAAGAAAAAGAAGCCTTGATGAAGATCAATGAAGGGTTAGAAAAAGAGCTGGCTCAGATACGCAGCGAGAAAAACAAGGCTGTGCATGCTTTCCAACAGCAGATCGAACTAGTAAACAGGCTAGGCGCTGAATTGACTGAAGAGAAGAAGAAGCGTGAACGTCTGGGGCAAGAGTTCAGAAGTTCTCATGACATGTTGGAGTCCAAAAAGAAAGCACTCGATGTCGCTCACCGGGAAATCTCTTCTTGTAATAAGACTTGGAATGCTACGCTAACCAACAACAAAAAGAGGGAAGATAAATTGAAGCAGCAAATTTCTGAACTCGAAGAGCAGTTGAAGGCTAGCATTAAGAAGTATGAAGAAGAGATGATGACCAGATATAGTCTCCAGAATGCATTGAACAAGGCCATCGAAGGCAAGAAAGAAGTTGTGTCTCAGAAGCGGAAGCTAGAGGATCGCTTCGGAGAAGGGGCAGGGGAAGAAACCGCTGGTGACGTGCGACGTGTTCTCAAGAGAAGAAACCAGCTTGTCGAGGGTCTGCTTACCCGACCAAGCCATCCAGAGACCAAGAAGTTAATAGAAGAGTACCGGGCTTATGGGAGTACTTGATTGTTTCATGTATTAACTTGTATGCTTTATTTGCATAGCGCTGACCATCACCAGGATTGTTGGTTGAGGTCATGCCTTCTTATTGTACTCAGTGATATTATATTCTCGGCTTAATGGATTTCTCTGCAATATATGAGGTGTTTTCTATGATTCGGCTCCGATCACCGTATTGCCAGTACTGTCACTGCACTGGCACATTCACACTAGAATCGGGGAATGATGCTCCCTAATGCACAGACACATATTGCATTGCATTCATATTCATATTGCATTACAGGTGATTATTGAAAGGTATCTTATTGCTTGCACTGTACCAGGTCTTTTCAGGATTGAAGATCAGCGCCCGCACCGATACTCCACTCGCACCAACTGCCGAAGAATCATGGATCAAATGCAGAACGAGATGCAAGACATGCGTGAGAAGCTGGCCCTCTTCATGCAGACAATGGAGACCATTGCGAAAGGTCAGGAGAATTTGCAAGCTTTGGTGCAACCTCTGTTGGTAAGGAATGTGGGGCACGGAAATGAGGATCATCAGTCTGTGCGAGTCGACACTATTCATGGGGATGGTACCCCCACACCAGTGGCTCCACCTGTAGTCAACATACCTGCTGTTAATGTCAACAATGGCGCTGCTGCCGGGAACGGTAACGTTGGAATTGGGAACGAGACTATCGTTAACAATGTTGGGCTTGGAAATGTTAACCTGGGTGATAATATGGGAGGCAATGGCTTCGGTAATGTTGGATTCGGTTTCAATGACCAGGGGTTCAAAAATGCTGGGAAATACGGTTTTAATGCTCAAGGCTTCGGGCAGGACGGATTTGGTATGACTAATTAGGGTTACGGCGGATTCGGGAATGGAAATGGCACTAGGTTAATGGCTTTTGGACCTGCTGGAGTTGCTCCGGGATACGGTAACAGAGGGCGAGGCCCGGTGATGAATCAGATTAGAGTTGGCCGTAACAATGGATACGATGGGTATGGAGCTGGGAATGGTAATTGGCAAGAAGACCAGCAAGAGGACGCTTTCTCCAGTGGAGGTTTTGAGGGGCCGATGGATGACTCCCAGAGGATCAGAATGCTAGAGGAGCAGATGAGGGGGGTCGTAAATCAAAGTGTTGTCGGCTTGGATATGTCAACAATGGGTCTGGTACCTAGCCTGAGGGTGCCAATCAAATTCAAAGCTCTCATATTTGACAAGTATAAGGGGGACACCTGCCCAAAGGTGCACGTGCGGTCATATTACAGAAGGATGTCTGCGTATTCTAACGATGAGAGGATGCTAATGCATTTCTTTCAAGATAGCTTGTCTGGTCCTTCCCTCGAGTGGTATATGGGATTGGAGCCAACTCATATAAAGACATGGAAGCAGCTGGCAGAAGCCTTTGTGGCTCACTATAAGTATAACAGCGACTTGGCACCCAACCGGGTCCAATTGCAGGGGTTGTCCCAGAAGAAGGGTGAGAGCTTCAAAGAGTATGCGCAGAGATGGCGCGACATGGCTGCTAGGGTCCATCCTCCTATAGAGGACAAGGAAATGAATGACATGTTCATAGGAACATTCACCGGCATGTTTTATGACAAGTTGTTTCACACTTCTTTGGGCAGTTTCTCAGACTTAATTCTGATGGGAGAAAAGATTGAAAGTAACATTAAACAGGGAAGATTCCAAGCTGAGGAATCTACTGCATCTGGCAGTAATAGAAGGGCTTTTGGTGGGCGTCGTCAGGGCGATGCAAGCGTAGTGTTTGGGGGCCGAGGCCGAGGTCGAAACCAGTACAATCAGCCGCAGCAGGTGGCAAGCGTTACTATACCGTTTCAGCAACAACCGTTTCAACAACAATAACAGCAACAACAACAACAACCACAACAGGGGGCACAGCCTGCCCAGCGCAGATTCCAGGGGGGTAAACGAAGGAGAGTGTTTGAAAAGCCTCCTTCAACGTATGCGGATTTGTTACAGACACTATTGGGTTTGAACTTGGTGGAGAAGAGAACTCTGGCGCCGATAACAGGCACTCCTCCGTATGGTTATGATGCAAGTAGGCACTGTGAATTCCACTCCAGGGCTCCGGGCCACGATGTAGAGGGTTGCCATGCGTTCAAGCATGTAGTGCAGGATTTATTGGATAGTAAGGCTATCAATTTTGGAACGGCGGGTCCGAATATAGTGCAAAAGCCCATGCCCAACCATGGGGCAAACGCCATTTTTACCGAGGAGGGTTTGAATCTGATTATGAATGTCGACGACTTAAAGACACCGTTGTGCGAAATAAAAAGCAGATTATTGCAAGGTGGAGTGTATCCAGGTTGCGACGAGTATTGCTTAGAGTGCTGGACCCTGGCTGGGTGTTGTGATGACTTAAAGAAAGGTATTCAGGCCTTAATAGACGGAGGTACATTGCAGTTTGACCGAGCAGCAATTGAAGAACCTGCAGGGGCATTAGCAGACAAGCAGAGTGATGTGGCTACTGTAACGATTCCTCGAAAAACGATCACCATAACAGCACCGGCCAAGAGACCGCCGATCACCATCACCAAGGCCGGACCAATCCCGTACGAGAGTACTAAGGAAGTCCCATGGTCCTATGGGTTGGAAGTGTATTGTGATGGGGTAAAAATTGATGTTAATAAGCACCCAGCTGAGATTGTAGACAACGTTGTCGGTACTGGAGGTATGACAAGGAGTGGGAGGATCTTCATATCGCCTGAGGTAGAGGCTGAGCGACTGGCAAAGGGAAAGGGAAAGATGATTGAGAATGTCCCAGTGCAGGGGAATGAAAAAGAGACGGCATCGAAAGATGTGGAAGAGTTCATGCGTTTGATTCGTAAAAGTGATTATAAGATTGTTGAGCATCTGCAACAGACGCCGTCAAAGATATCTATACTGTCGTTGCTACTGTGTTCTGAAGCTCACAGAAATGCATTGTTGAAAGTCCTGGATACTTCCTTCGTACCCCAAGATGTTTCCGTGAATCAGCTGGAGGGGGTGTTAGCGCATGTGAATGCAGGCCATAGCTTGGGCTTTACCGATTTTGATTTGACCCCGAAGGGGAGAGAGCATAATATGGCGTTGCACGTCTCTGTGGAGTGTAGAGGATCGGTCATGTCTCACGTGCTGGTCGACACCAGATCATCTTTAAATGTGCTGCCCAAGAAAGCGATGATGAAGCTAGATGTCAGAGGAATCCTGTGTACGCCCAGTGACTTGGTGGTCAGGGCGTTCGACGGTACGCGAAGAATAGTTTTTGGATCGATAACATTACCTCTCCAGGTGGGGCTGGAGGTTTTCGCGACTGAATTTTATATCATGGACATCCAGCCTGCATACAGCGGCCTTCTCGGACGACCCTGGATTCATGGTGCTGGGGCAGTCACGTCTACCTTGCATCAGAAGTTGAAATACATGGTAGGAGACAGCGTGGTCACTGTATGTGGAGAAGAAGATATACTGGTCAGCCATCTGTCATCATTCAAATATGTGGAGGTCGACGGCGAGATTCACGAAACACCCTGTCAGGCATTTGAAGGGTTGCGCATCAAAGACAAAGGTCCCGGGCCGAGCAAAGCGTCGGAGGTAGCCGTCTCGTCATATAAGGAAGCTCAAGCTTTAGTAGAGACCGGTGAGACAAAGGGTTGGGGCAAAGTGCTGGATATTCCTGTAAAGATGGACCGGTTTGGGCTGGGATATCAACCGTCGTCATCAACACCTGCTGTGGGGGCACCCCGTTTCAGAGGACCAATAACTATCACTGCTAGTGGAGTATGCCACGAGACCATTAACGCTGCTTCAGAGTCTGACGAAGGAGACAGCGACTGCGATATGGACGCCTGGATTCAGCCGAGCGTGCCAGGACAAGGATTGTGCAATTGGTCTATTCAGGAGATTATACCTGTGACTCTTAAACAGTAATGCTTTGTTTTTTAATTGTTGAACAATCTGGTGTCTTGCCCGGGGCATCCTGATTTGCTTAGGGTCGTGCTGTTATGAACATTGCATGTTTAATCATTAAATAAAAGGCGTTTGTTTCATGTACAAATATTGCGATCTCTGTTTTTCCTGTTTTGTGTTTTACAATAAAATGGCAACGTGGTTATTCGCTTTATACGCATTTTGAAGCATTTAACCATTCCTTTTGCAGGATAACATTTTCAGATGACATGTATGAACCGCCTATGACTCACTGCGACTTTGAGCATCCGGTATTTCAGGCCGAAGAAGAGATTGTTGAAGATGGTGATGTCCCCGAAGAATTGTCTTGGTTGGTGAAACAAGAAGAACGAGTCATTCTGCCTCACGAAGAGGTCATCGAAATCATTAACCTGGGGTCGGAAGGGGTTGAAAAGAACATCCGTATAGGAGCCACGCTGCAAAACGACATCAAGCGAAGACTGGTTGAAATGCTCAGAGAGTATAGTGATGTGTTCGCTTGGTCGTATGAAGACATGCCAGGGCTTGATACAGATATGGTTGTGCACCGTCTGCCGTTGAAAGAAGAATGTCCGCCGGTCAAACAAAAGCTTCGCAGAACTAGACCCGATATGGCAGTGAAGATTAAAGAAGAGGTTCAAAAACAGTGGGATGCTGGGTTCCTAGCCGTGACAAAATATCCCTCATGGGTCGCTAACATTGTACCAGTGCCCAAGAAAGACGGTAAAGTGAGAATGTGCGTAGATTACCGTGATTTGAATAAAGCGAGCCCGAAAGATGATTTTCCGCTTCCTCACATCGATGTGCTAGTTGACAACACTGCTCAATTCTCCGTATTCTCCTTCATGGATGGCTTCTCGGGCTACAATCAGATTAAAATGGCGCCAGAGGATATGGAGAAGACTACTTTCATAACGCCTTGGGGAACATTTTGTTATAAAGTGATGCCCTTCGGATTGAAGAATGCTGGGGCAACGTATCAGCGTGCAATGACGACTCTCTTTCATGATATGATGCATAAGGAGATCGGAGTTTATGTTGATGATATGATTGCCAAATCCCAGACGGAGGAAGAGCATTTGGTGAATCTGCTGAAGTTATTCAAAAGGCTTGGGAAGTTCAGGTTGAGACTGAACCCTAACAAATGCACCTTCGGGGTGAGATCGGGTAAACTGCTGGGGTTTATCGTGAGCGAAAGAGGAATAGAGGTTGATCCTGCAAAAATAAAAGCAATACAAGAAATGCCGACGCCTAAAACAGAAAAAGAGGTGCGCGGGTTTTTAGGGAGGTTGAACTACATTGCCCGGTTCATATCTCACCTAACGGCTACGTGTGAACCATTATTCAAGCTGTTGAAAAAGGACCAAGCTGTAACGTGGAACGAAAACTGTCAAAAGGCGTTTGATAAAATAAAGAAGTATTTGCAGGAGCCTCCTATTTTGATACCTCCAGTGGCAGGGAGACCCTTGATTATGTATTTGACAGTTCTTGAGGGAAGCATGGGTTGTGTTATCGGTCAACACAACGAGACAGGAAGAAAAGAGCATGCAATATACTACTTGAGTAAGAAGTTTACCGAATGTGAATCTCGGTATTCAATGCTTGAAAAAACTTGTTGCGCGCTAGCCTGGGCCGCCAAACGTCCGAGGCAATACATGCTGAATCATACAACCATGCTCATCTCGAAGATGGATCCTATCAAATATGTATTTGAAAAGCAGGCGTTATCCGGGAGAATTGCCCGTTGGCAGATGGTTTTGACTGAATATGACATCCAGTATGTCTCGCAGAAGGCTATAAAGAGGAGTGTACTATCTGAGTACTTGGCAGAGCAGCCTATTGAAGATTACCAATCGATGAGGTTTGATTTTCCTGACGAGGATATCATGTACCTAAAGATGAAAGATTGTGAAGAGTTGTTGCCAGACGAAGGACCAGAATTGGGTTCCAAATGGAAGTTGATCTTTGACGGAGCTGTAAATGCCTACGGTAGCGGAATAGGGCCAATTATCACCACTCCACACGGGTCGCACATCCCGTTTACTTCTCGATTGACCTTTCCGGTTACCAATAATGAAGCCGAATACGAAGCTTGTATCATGGGGCTTGAAGAAGCCATTGATTTGCGAATCAAAAATCTAGACGTATACGGAGACTCAGCTCTGGTGGTGAATCAGATAAAAGGGGAATGGGAGACACGTCAGCCCAATTTGATACCGTACATGAATTATGCAAGGAGATTGTTGCCTTTCTTTGACAGGGTTGAATTGCATCATGTACCGCGAGCGGAGAATCAGATGGCTGACGCCCTGGCCATGTTGTCTTCCATGTACAAAGTCAACTTCTGGAACGAGGCTCCCAGAATTGTTATCTCTCGGCTTGACAGACCTGCCTTCGTATTTGCTATTGACGAAGCATCTGACGATAAACCATGGTATTTCGATATCCTCAATTTCCTGAAGAATAAAGAGTATCCGGCTGGGGCATCTAGTCAAGATCAGAAGACTCTCAGGAGATTGGCGGGTAATTTCTATTTGAATCCGGATGGTGTCTTATACAGAAGAAATCACGACTTGGTGCTGCTACGTTGTGTAGACGAGAAAGAGGCAAAGTTGCTCATGGAGGAAATACATGAGGGTACCTTTGGTACGCATGTTGGTGGGCATGCTATGACGAGGAAGCTGCTGCGGGCAGGTTATTTTTGGCTGACTATGGAAACTGATTGTTTCAAGTTTGCGAGGAAGTGCCACAAGTGCCAAATCTATGCTGATAAGATCCATGTGCCTCCGAGTCCTCTGAATGTGATGTCATCGCCATGGCCATTCTCGATGTGGGGAATCGATATGATTGGAAAGATCGAGCCGACGGCTTCTAACGGGCACCGGTTCATTCTAGTAGCAATCGATTATTTCACCAAATGGGTGGAAGCGGCGTCCTACGCAAATGTGACTAAGCAGGTGGTAGCCAGATTCATCAAGAGAGATATCATTTGTAGATATGGGATCCCCGAGCGGATAATCACAAACAACGGTTCAAACCTGAATAACAAAATGATGAAGGAGCTCTGTCAGAATTTCAAGATCGAACATCACAACTCCTCCCCTTACCGACCCAAGATGAATGGCGCTGTTGAAGCGGCCAATAAGAATATAAAGAAGATCGTTCAGAAGATGGTGGTGACTTATAAGGACTGGCATGAGATGCTACCTTTTGCTTTGCACGGTTATCATACGACGATACGCACATCGACCGGGGCAACCCCGTTCTCGTTGGTATACGGAATGGAAGCAGTGCTACCACTGGAAGTCGAGATTCCTTTGCTGAGAGTACTACGACACGTCCAACTAGATGAGGCAGAATGGGTGAAAGACAGGTTGAACCAACTGAGTTTAATGGATGAGAAGAGGCTAGCTTCTCTAGCCTACGGTCGTTTGTACCAGAACCGAATGAAGAAAGCATATGATAAGAAGATACATCCTCGGAGCTTTCAGACGGGCGACCTCGTGCTGAAAAGGATTCTACCGCCGGAGGCAGATCACATGGGCAAGTGGACCCCCAACTACGAAGGGCCATACGTCGTCAGAAAAGTCTTTTCAGGAGGAGCGTTGTTGTTGTCCACCATGGACGGTGAAAACTTTACGTCGCCTGTGAATTCGGACGCAGTTAAAAAATACTTTGCTTAAAATTGACCCGCTGGATAGAAAAAAGAGAGTCCAGGCAAAAATGGGGCATCATGGCGAACCAAAAACAGAATGAAAGGTTCGGGCAAAAGTTAGGGATAAAATGAAAAAAATGTACACCCGCGAAGTTGAAAACCTACACTGGGCGGCTTCGGCAAAAAGGGGTATCCCGGTGAACTGAAAACCCGTAAAGGGCGGTTCACGCAAAAGTTAGGGATTTGAAAAGCAAATGACTGCGGTCCGAATTTGATACTGCATTGAGTATTGGTGCGGGAGAATATACCTCAGGGGTCGATTATCAGATACAATCTCTTCGAAAGTGTGGATACCGGGAAAAGCATTAGAGTCGGGCGAGTCATAGGAGGATTAGTTCATGATGTTCGTCTGCATCCTGTTGCTGACATGTGTACAAATTTGATTTGTCAATATATTTATGCTTCTTGTGCATACTTGTATATCTGTTGTGCGTAACTTCCTCTTTTCAGGAGTTACATCCCGTGTACAAAACTCCGCCCATTTAGGGGCCCAATCAATAAAATATGTTATTCAGTATTTGATGCTGGTTCTTTACTGTTTTGTGCATGATAAACGCCTAGGTTTGATGAAACTAGCATGTGTATAACATCGTTGGCCCTTGCCAATAATTGCTAAAACTTTGAATTAACTGAAAATAATGTCACTAACGCTAACCTGAATAGATTTGGTTGCATAGACTTGTCTTGTCTTGTTTGTGGTGTTGCAGGGTTCATAGCCGTACAAAATGGACGATCAAGAGATTGCAGTATGGACCAGAAGCTCATAACGAAGAAACTTGATCGTTATGTGAAGTGAATCCCCACGCAGGTCGTGCATGTTCTTTACTGAAGGAGGATCGAATTTCCCAGCTAGTCGTAGCCTATCCAAAGGATATTCTCCAACAAAGTCATTCATCCTCAGCAGAGTTGGCGATTCCAAGATTGTAAGGCTGTATTCAGACAATGTGGTGTCCCCAGAAGGATTCCCCCATCTCAAGCAGAGTGGTTTAGCCTCAGAAGATTAATATTCTCAATTTGTGAGTTGTGCCTAGACAGTTTACCCTTCCCAGTAGGGTCATTGGCTCTCCCTCCAGCGGAGTCAGTTGATTTCCCCCAAGAGAATCGTTTCGTCCTCAACGGAGTTCTCTTTCAAGCAAGCGTTCTATTTCCTCCCAGTGGAACTCGAAGGTTAAGACTCTCCCCGGCAGAGTTGGTGGCGTATCCTGGCATTTATTTTGTCGGAATATCGTGTGAGACCTGTTCACCCCCCAGCGGAAGCCCAATCATACTGGACACATATGTTATTCCCCAGCAGAGTTATATTCCCCAGCAGGGTGTTACTTCGACGAGGTGCTTGGATAAGTTCCCAATTTCCCAGCAAGGTTGATTTCACTCTTCCAGCATTTATTTTGCTAGAATAATTCTGTAGCACCTGGCTATCCCCAGCGGAGTTGGTATTATCTTCAGCATTTATTTTGCTGAAGCAGCTTCTGTATTCTAGCAGTTCGAGTCTGCATTTGCATCGGCATATAGTGTCATACTTGCATCCACCAAATAAAAACGCGTAGCATTTCCATGTCGAACGGAGCATTACGCCATTTTCAAACATATGCATTTTGAAACATGAACCAGGTTGGCTAACCGTTTGTTTCAAGTATTGTTCTCTTGCAGGTGGAGAGAGCTCTTGCTCAAATGAATTACCAAACATTCAAGATCTCGACGTGAGATATTCAACGAAAATGTCAGCTTTGGCATTATTCCCCACAGGGTTAGTAGGCAAAATTTCTCTTTGTCCCCGAGCAGAGTTATTTGTGTAAGTGCCTTTTGTGTTCCCCGCCAGGGTTGCTTGTTGAAGTTTCTCTAGTCCGACCAGCGGATTATTTGCTTCAAATTTTTTGTTACGTCAGCATCAAAAAGTTTCATGAATCAGAATTTCAGAGGCTGTCGCCGGTTATTAGAGCAGACGTCCGGTAGTTTGGTTTCCAAGTATCCCCAGTAGAGTCCGCCTCAAAGTCGCTGTCACGTCAGTGCTAAGAAGTTTGTGGGTTGGGACCAATGGAGAAATGGGTCCTGACGTGGACAATCTATTCCTATATTGACAGGATTTCTTCGTGTTAGAGAAATGGGTGTCCTAACATGGACAGATGTAACTCCCCGGGTTGATAAGAAGTGCTAGTCCTAACGTGGACAGATTCGATTTCTCCGTATTAATTGAAGTTGAAGTCATGGCGTTGACAAAACTGATTACTCTTTGTGTTGGTGTCTTGACGTGGACCATTTATTTCCAGCAGATATTTTTCTTCGTAATGGTGAAATGTGTGTCCTAACGTGGACAAGTTCATAGTTCTTCGTGATGACAAGGTGTGCAAGTCCTGACGTGGACAAATTTATCTTTCTTCGTGATTGGTGAAGATGTGAGTCCTGACGTGGACAAGTTTTATTTCCCCAGCGGGTCGAAGATGCGCGAGTCCTGACGTGGACAAATTTATTTTTCTTCAGGTCAACGAACAGAGTCCTGACGTGGACAAATCAAGACGAGATGGGAGTCCTGACGTGGACAGATCAAGACGAGATGTAAGTCCTGACGTGGACAAATCAAGAGGTATTCCTTACGTGGAAAAAGAGTTTATTCCTTACGTGGAAAGAAGTTTTGATTCCTTACGTGGAAAGAAGTTTATTCCTTACGTGGAAAGAAGTTTTGATTCCTTACGTGGAAAGAAGTTTATTCCTTACGTGGAAAGAAGTTTTAGTTCCTTACGTGGAAAGAAGTTTATTCCTTACGTGGAAAGAAGTTTTGATTCCTTACGTGGAAAGAAGTTTATTCCTTACGTGGAAAGAAGTTTTAGTTCCTTACGTGGAAAGAAGTTTATTCCTTACGTGGAAAGAAGATGTATTCCTTACGGGGAAAGATGTATTCCGTACGTGGAAAGGTGGGTCCTAACATGGACAAGGTCTTCCTGACGTGGACGAAAAGATGCATTCCTTACGTGGAAAAATGTATTCCTAATGGGGAAGGTTTAGTCCTAACGTGGACAGATCCAGACAAAGTCTTATTCCTAACGTGGACGGTGGTATTCCTAATGTGGAAAGGTTATTCCTAACGTGGAAAGGGTTACTCCTAACGTGGACAATTTATTCATGATGAAATGCAAACGAGTTATCCCCAGCGAGGTCGCCGAGATTGTTTCCGAGTTGACGGCAGGTGGAGTCCTAACGTGGACAAGTTTAAGTTGAGGTTTCTTCATATTGATGAAGCAGGCGTCCTAACGTGGACAAAGTTTTATCCCTGTGATAATAGAATCTTTTTCAGACTGATGAAAGTAATCCCCAGCACGTCGCTAAAGGATCAGTGGGTTGCCGTAACAGTTAGATTCAGTTGATGAATGTCGTTCCCCAAGCAATGGTGCAGTTTATTTCTGCGGTTGACAAATTTCCGGGTTATTAGTATTCAACCGTCTCGTACCTCGAATGTTTGAAGGCCGTTCGCTCTTCACCCAATCGGGTCCAAGTCGCTTGAATAGGGGCAGCTGTTGCACCCTAAAATTTGCTCAACCTATTTCACTTGGTTTATGTTTCAATTGCATTAGCATTTGCATATAGAGTCATGTACATAGTCTAATCATCTGCATAGCATAGCATAGCAAATCATCCAACAAGGGACCAAGTACTATTCTCATCTCTATGAGCCTATCAAGAGTTTATTACTCAAATTCAAGCATATCCAAGTCATCAGAAAGAATTGGAAAGCTAAGAAGTCAGTGGATCAAGCAGTGCATTTATCTCCTATCTTGGGTGTATTTGAAGATCATCAAAGAAGTTGTGAGCTGTGAATTGAGCATGGAGGGTATATAGACATCATAGAGGACCTAGAAATTCATTTGGAGAAGGAAACAAGTCATTGATGTGATCACAGGATTGCAGTTGAAGACAGTCAACTAGGGTTTCATCTGGGTCAACCCTGGGTCAACCCTAGGTCAAATGATTGATTGAAAGGTATCAAGGCCTATTGGAGAGATGTGGGGTTCATCATTTGACATGTATATAAGGATATGGTGATGTGCCAAGAAGAAATCAAGAGAAATCAAGAAGAAGAGGAGTTTCTAAATTAGGGTTTCTGTGTAAAATCCCCTGATTTAGGTGAAACTTCCAAGCAAGATAAGTCAAAATGAAAGCTTCAAATGGATCCTTGGTCAACATGAAACTTGTAGAGGATCTCAAGACCTTTAATTTGAGTGGTGGGAGACATCAAGGAGATTTATAGAACTCAAGTTATGGTCCTTGCAAGTTACAGCTCATCTGAGGTATCTGAAATTTTGTCTGTGAAAGTTACTTGTCTTCCAAACAACTTTTACCTCTCAAGGAGATTTCAAATGAATTTCTGGTAAAAATAAGAGTTGTTCCACATTGTCTTAGCTTTCTAGAAAGGTATGGTATGCATTCATCTGATTTGTGGAACTCTACTTATGGTCTTGGCAAGCAAAGGGTATTTTGGTCATCTAAGAATTACAAGTCATTTCAAGCCTATGCCCAAAACTCATACAAGGAAGATTCAAATGAAAAACTTCACAACATCAAAATTTCTCCAAATGACATTTTGAGTCTAGAAAAATGATCATGAAAGTTTGGAAATGCTCATAGCTCAAGGTTTCAAATTTGGTGAATTTAATGAATAAAAAGTGACCTAAAATTGAGATTTTTCATAATTTGGCCAAATGGGATGAAATTATAGGTCATTTTGATTGGAAAAAATGTTTTAAGAACATTGTCAAAAGTATATTTTTGAGTTTGGTTCAAGATTTGGAAGTTATGCTTGGTTACTTATGTATGAAGTAACATAATCCAAAATTCAAGGAAAGTGTGCATGGGAAGTTTCTACAAAGTTCTAGAGCTTTCTAATCTCATCTATATATTGGATTGAGTAGCTTCATGCATTGGTTGGTGAATCATTATGATCAAAATTCCAAGATATACCTCATTCTTCCATTTTGCAAAATCACTTCAAACTCCATCAAATCTTCACCAATTTCCAAATTTCTTGATCTGATCATCATCTACATCATTCATATATCCAATTTCCATCAAAGATTTATTTGAATTGAAGAGGAATCGTGTGCTACCAACTTCATCATCCAAAGTGCAAGAAGAAGTGGTTACAAGGATCTAAGGCATTGGAGCAAGAACTTTTGCATACAGAACAAAGAATCAAGTGTGTTGATCAATTCCCAAGCATAGCAAGCATTGGATCCAAGGAATTATACCTCTGTTTTCATCATTTACACCAGGTTGGTTTTCTCATCGAATTGGTTAGATTAGTTAGAATCATAGAGGATTATTAGGTTAGAATGGTTAGGATTGGTCAGATGAACATTTCTGTTGAGTTTGAAGATAATCCATGGAGGTTGCCATTGGTGCACCAAAGCTGTTAGGGCTTAGAACTCTTAGATTAAAGCATGATAATCTTAGATTAATAGCTCAGAATGATCAGTGTAGTGTGTAGATCGTGTTAGGGTAATAATTAGCAAGAATCCTCAAGTTTGATATCAGTGTAAATTGGTGAAATCAGCACTTTCTACCTATCGGGTTTGAAGTTTGAGTGAGTTTTAGAAGAGGATATTATCATGGCTGTGTAGAGGGGAAGAAGTAGAGCAACTTTGCTCTTTACAGATTGGAATTTCATGGGGAAATTAGGTTGCATGAGTGTGTGGAAGATCTGGTATATGAGCTCGTGCATGATCCTTCCATGGCTGAAACCCTAATCATTTGGAGAAGATGTATGTTAACCGTTGGATGAGGTCTCTCTTGTTGACTGAAGATCTGATCGTATGGCCATGGTTTAAAGCTGAAATGTGGAGGGAACCCTGGGTGCCAAACGCACCGTTTCATTAAACCCAATCTGATGGGCTCAAGTTTCCAATGCTAATCCCACCCCCTAGTTACCAGGCCCAATGAGATTATAACTAAAATTCTTACTAATTGCACCGTTATCATGTTTTTTCTTTTTTTTTATTTTTCTGAGCGTGCATTGGGCCCAGACGCGCTTTGCTATGCGCGCCCCCCAGTCTGGGCCCATCCTTTTGTTTTAACTGAAATTAATACTCACTGCACCCCATTTCCAATTTAATTCACATTAATTTCATTCATTTTTTTATTATTTCTTTGAAAAATCATAGATAATTGAAAATGGCATGTTTTTAATTGGGTGTTTTTGCATTAGGTTTATAATTATGTTAAGAAAAATAGCAAATATTAAAAATGGCATTTTATTTTGTTTTAATATTTTTTGTGCATTTTTCTTTTAAATAGCTTTTTAAATGGTTTAATTTGATGCATGATATTGTTGATTTTAGTTTAATTAGATGCTTTTACATTCTTGATCTATTCTTTTTAGGTTGATTAGCTTAGAACTTTAGCTTGTATATAAAATTTAATTCATGATTTTAGGCTTAATTTTTAGATGATTTGTTTAGGTGGGATTAGAAGAATCAGAATTAGGGTTTAAAGATAACATAGGTGTAATGGATCCTTTCTTTTAGGAGTTGTAGTTTGAATCTTTGGGGTATGGGACTATAAGGTTTATGGGTAGATAATAGATCCCTTAGAAATTACTAGGTTTCCCCTATTCTACTATTGCTATCAGTATACTGCTTGTGCTTGCTTGACTGTGTGGTGTGCCCTCTCTAGGGTTATTTCATTTGACTATGTGGGGTATTGGGTTTGTTTGGGGATTGGGTGAGCTGAAGACCTTGATGATGAAGTCCATTGGAGATTAAGAGAATGAAGACCAACTTCCAGAGTTGATGAGGGGAATCCCTTGCTGGCAGCTGTTGAGGAGTGTAGGGTTTAGGAGCTAGGCAGAGCTCTAGAGTAGAAAACTTGATTCACAAACATGGAAGGTCTTGTTTGCCTCCATCCTTCTCTATGATGCAGAGTCTCTCTAAGACATTCACCCCCTTCCTTTGGAAGGCTTGGTGATAGTGTCTAAGAGATAGAACTCTTGAGAGAAATATTCTATGTGTTGTTAGCAGTCTGTTTGCCACCCTTGGTGGTCAGCTAATTGCTTAACACCCCAGTTCATTCTTGTGATTGATTCCTCACCTTGGAGATTGAGACTTGAAGAAAAGCCATTGCAGATTTAAGACAAAGACATTACTTGAAAGCTTGAATATGAAGATTGATGCTTGCTTGAAGCTTGTAGATGGTTGAAGATGACTTGAAGACAGATGTTGATTGTCGCTACTGCGAAAATCGGCGTCGGCTGAACAGAAGAGTCGCCACCGCGCGTTATTTATCCCACGGGAGGGAAAGGAAGCGCTCAGAGTAAACCTCGCACAACACGGGAAAGGTATGGTCGTCGCAACCAAAACCTGGATTCGGGAGTCGGTTACGCAAGGGGAAGGTATTAGCACCCCTCACGTCCGTCGTACTCGACGGGATCCACGCTTGTTTTCGGGTATGGATTGTTATTCTATCTACTCTACAGGTCAGGGGTTAAAAAGAAAATAAAATGACTCGGCAAAGTATCGCACTTTATGCCTACATATTCCCGTCTGGAACGAGAAATCAGAGTCAACGTAGTTCGCCTACCTACGAGAAAGGAGGGGAAGGTTGCTCGCTAGGATATCGCATCCTATGCCTACGTACTTTCATACAGCATGAAAGATCAGAGCAAACATAGTTCGGGCTACGGAAGACACAGGTCTGTCTTGATTGATTTTATTCCTTCTGAAAAAGGTTTTTCTGATTAGCAGTCCAAGCGGACAAAATGACGTTTTGATGAGTTCACATTCTTTTACGGAAGAAGTGTCTTTTATTGTATTTGAAATTTTATTGTATTTTCTGTTTTTTTTGAGAAAGAAAGAGACAGAACTCTAACCTACGGTTGCGAAGGGAATCAAGCTAACCTAATGTTATCATGCATGGGTTAAGACCTAGTGTCTATCATGCTCCTCTCTTGCGCAGAGAGAAACAGAGATCCTAAGGGAATAGACGGAAACAGAAACAATAGCAGATATATACAGTAAAGCAGTAAAATGCATGAATGCAGCAACACAAACGAGGCAAGGGAGTCCCACTCAACCTCGAACCTAGAAAACAATAGGCAAAAGTGAACAGGATTCACTTTCAACCCAACAGGTTAAACAACAAACAATACAGTCTGGGAGACCAATCAATACATCAGAAATGATAAACAACTAAAATAAACAGCCACAGCAGCTCTGCATCAACACCTATCTTCAAGTCATCTCCAATCAGCTTCAAGATTCAACAAGCATCAATCTCCATCTATACAGCCTTCCAGCAAGGTCTTGATCATCAATCTTCCATCTGCAATGGCTTTTCTTCAAGTCTCAATCTCCAGGAGGAACATCAGTCAACAAGATGAAGTGAATGAATGTTAGTCAGTCAATTACCTACCAAGGGTGGTTTATCAACTGTTAACATTATACAGATAATTTTCCCTCAAAAGTTCTATCTTTCAAATACATTCACTGATCCTTCCAAAGGAAGGAGGTGGATATTTGAAAGATACTTTGAATCATAGAGAAAGAATGGATGCAGACAAGGCATTCCATGTTTGGGAAACAAGCTTTCTAATCTAGAGCTCTGCCTAGCTCCTAAACCCTATAGCCTTCAACAGCTGCCAGCAAAGGATACTCTTCATCAACTTTGGAAGTTGGACTTTAATCTCTGGATCTCCAATGGCTTCATCATTACAAGTCTTCAGCTCTCCCAATTCCCAAGCAATCCCAATACCCACATAAACAAACAATAATCCCCAGAGGGCACACCACACCAGTCAAACAAATACAGACAGTACTAATAGCAGTAGGGGAATCCTAATAGTTTCTAAGGGATCTAATAACTACCCATAGTCCCTATAGTCCTATACCCCAAACTTTCAATCTCTAAATCCTAAGGGAAATGATTCAATTCTCCTAAGTCATCACTTAAACCCTAGTTTTGTTCATGCTATTCACACCTAAACTAAACACCTAAAATTAAGTCCTAAAAATGGGAACTAAATTGTATATACAAGCCAACATTATCTATTAACCAACCTAAAAAGAATGGACAAAAAATATTAAAGCAACTATGCAAACTAAAATCACCAAATTCACGTATCAAACAAAATATTATTTACACCTAATTAAAAGAAAAATATACCAAAAATATTAAAATGAAATGAACTATTAATTTTTTTGTATGATAATTTTCTTGACAAAATTATGAAAAGAATGCAAAAAGAACCAGTTAAAAATATGCATTTTATGATTTGTTATGATTTTCTAAAGATTTAATGTTTTTAAAAGAAAATAAAAATGAATTAATATGAATGGAGGGTGCAGCAAGAAATTAAAATCAGTTAAAAGGAAGAACTGGGCCAGACAGGGGGGTGTTAATATCACATACGCGCGAGGCCCAAAAAGCATCAGAAAATAACAAGAATTAAAAAAACTGGAAACGGTGCGATTAGTAAGTTTTTTACGTTCATTTGAGTATTGGGCTTGAGAATGGGGGTGTGAAAAGCAGCGAAAATTTGAGCCCAGTCTGATGAATAAATGAAACGATGCATTTCATCATTTGAATTCTCCCTCCGTTTTTCTGTGCAATCGTGGCCGTTGGTTTCCAATCCCAGTCAAAAGTCAAAAGGCCATCGTGTGGCTCCCAGATCGTCTTCAACCTTAGAAACCCTAGGGTTTCTGAAACTTCACCACCATGCTCGAATTTCTCCTCCTCTGTTCTCCCTCATACTTCCATGGATTCACATGACTCCAAGAGCAAAGTTGCTCTATAAACTTCCCTCTACACAGCCATGACAATAACTTCTCCTAAAACTCGCTCAATCAACCAACTCGATAGGAATAACAGTTGTAAACCACCATTAATACCTGTCATCAACTTCTCCAGAGCTCACCAATTCTTGTCCTAAACTCATCTACACCTCATGCTGATCATAACAAGCCATATATCCAAGATTTTCGTGCATTAAATCATGAGTTACAAACCCTAACAATTTTGGTACACCTATGGCAAACTCCACGAAAGCTCTCCAAACTCACCAAAACTAATCATCTATCCTATCTTAACCTTTCTATGCTATCAAAACCTAATAATTCTAACCTAAACAGCCAATTCGAATGAGAAACTTACTTGGTGCAAATGATGAAAACAGGTGCTAAATCTTCTTGATCCAAGGCTTGAAGTGATTGAAAACTGATCAATGAACTTAGTGATGAGTTCTGTATGCAACCAATGAAGCTCCAAGGTTTTGAATCTTCCAATTCCAAAATTCTTGCACTTTGAATGGTGAACTTGCACAGCTCGAATCCTCCTTCAATTTACCAAATGAATGTGTGAATTATGATCCTTGGATGATGATGATGAAGAACAGATCAAGAATGGTGCAAATTGGTGAAAGTTTGAGAGTGTTTGAATTGATTTTGCAATTTGAAGAAAGTGTGTGAAACTTGTGTTTATGAGCAAATGTGATCACCAACCCTTGCATGAGCCTCTTCATACCAATATATACATGGCATTAGAACCTCCTAGAAACTTGGAGAAACTTCCCTTGCACTCTTTCCTTACATTTTGGATTATGTTTCTTCCTTTGTAAGCAACCTTGAATAACTCTCAAAATTTGAACTAACCTCAAAATTCCACTTTATCTAATGTTCTCAAAATGATTTTTCCATTCAAAATGACCTATAATTTTGTCCCATTTGGCCAAAATATGAAAAATCTCATTTTTAAGTCCTTTTTTATTCATTAAATCCAACAATTTTGAAACCTTGTGCTATGAATCTTTCCAATCTTTCATGGTCACTTTTCTAGACTCAAAATGTCATTTGGAACAAGTTTGATGTTGTAAAGTTTTCCATTTGAAGCTTCCTTGTATGAGTTTTAGGCATAGGCTAAGAATGACCTGTAATTCTCAAATGACCAAAATACCCTTTGCTTGCCAAGACCATAAGTAGAGTTCCAAAAATCATATGAAGGCATAATATACCATTCTAGAAATATAAGAAAATGAGGAACAACTCTTATGTTGACCAGAAATTCATTTTAAATCTCCTTGAGGGGTAAAAATAGCTTGGAAGTCAAGTCACTTTCACAGACAAAATTTCAGATACCTCAGATGACCTGTAACTTGCAAGGACCATAACTTGAGTTCTATAAATCACCTTGGTGACTTCCACCACTCAAATTAAATCTATGAAGATGCTCTACAAGTCTCATGTTGGCCAAGGATCCATTTGAAGTTTGCATTTTGACTTATCTTGCTTGGAAATTTGACCTAAATTAGGGGATTTTACACAAAAACCCTAATTTAGAAACTCCTCTTCTCCTTGATTTCTCTTGATTTCTTCTTGGCACATCACCATATCCTTCTCTACATGTCAAATGATGAACTCCACATCTCTCCAATAGACCTTAATGCCTTTCAATCAGTCAATTGACCTAGAGTTGACCCCAGATGAAACCCTAGTTGACTGTCTTCAACTGCAATTCTTGTGACTACACCAATGACTTGTCTCCTTCTCCAAATGACTTTCTAAATCTCCCATGATGTCCAGATACTCTCCATGCTCACTCCACAGCTCACAATTTCTTTGGTGGTCCTCAGATACCCTCAGATAGGAGATAGATGTACTGCTTGATCCATTGACTTCCCAGCTTTCAAATTCTTTCTGATGACCTGAATGAGATTGAATTTGAATAATAACCTCTTGATAGGTTCATGGAGATGAGAATAATGATTGGTCCCCTGTTGGATGACTTGCTAGGCTATGCTATGCAGATGATTAGACTATGTACATGACTCTCCATGCAAAATGCTAATGTAATTGAAACATAAACCAAGTGAATAAGGTTGAGCAAATTTTAGGGTGCAACAGCTGCCCCTATTCAAGCGACTTGGACCCGATTGGGTGAAGAGCGAACGGCCTTCAAACATTCGAGGTACGAGACGGTTGAATACTAAGAACCCGGAAATTTGCCAACCGCAGAAATAAACTGCGCCCCTGCTTAGGAATTATTTTCATCAGCCTGAAAAAGCTTCTCTCATTGCAAGAATAAAACTTTGCTTGTCCACGTTAGGACGCCTGTGCCATCAACACAAAGAAATCTCAATCTAAACTCGTCCACGTTAGGAAAAATCTCGACAGCTTCACTGGGGATGACTCGTCCGCATCTCATCAGAAATGAATCGTCCACGTTAGGAATAAACTCTTCCACGTTAGGAATAACCTTTCCACGTTAGGAATACCCCCGTCTACGTTAGGAATAAGACTTCGTCTGGATCTGTCCACGTCAGGACTAAACTCTTTCATGCCAGTAATACATCGTCCACGTCAGGACTCCCCTTCCACATTAGGAATACATGTTCACGTCGGGACCCACCTTTCCTCGTAAGGAATATATCGCTTTTCCACGTAAGGAAACCATTTATTGTCTTGATTTGTCCACGTAAGGACTCAACTTTTCCACGTAAGGAATACAATTTTCCACGTAAGGAATGCCATCTTTCCACGTAAGGAATCACAATGTCTTTTCTTTCCACGTGAGGAAACACAATCTTATCTTAGTTTGTCCACGTCAGGACTCCAATCTTTCCACGTAAGGAAACACAACCTCGATCTGTCCACGTCAGGACTCCAACTTGATATGTCCACGTAAGGACTCAATCTTTCCACGTAAGGAACCACAATCTTTCCACGTAAGGAAACGACTCTTTCTGATTTGTCCATGTAAGGACTCCCATCTTTCTACGTAAGGAATTTGTCTTCTTTCCACGCAAGGAAACCAATCTTCTTCCACGTAAGGAATACATCTTAATCTGTCCACGTAAGGACTCCAATCTTTC
This sequence comes from Lathyrus sativus, assembly GCA_963859935.3. Classification (NCBI taxonomy): domain Eukaryota; kingdom Viridiplantae; phylum Streptophyta; class Magnoliopsida; order Fabales; family Fabaceae; genus Lathyrus; species Lathyrus sativus. The sequence goes on along the minus strand of OZ012741.1, from coordinate 136,386,890 downwards.
CACATAAGGAATACAATCTTCGTTCCACGTAAGGAATCACAATCTTATCTTGATCTGTCCACGTAAGGACCCCCCTCTTTCCACGTAAGGAATGCATCTTCGTTCCACGTAAGGAATCAAACTTGTCCACGTTAGGACTACATCGTCCACGTTAGGACCCACCTTTCCACGTTAGGAATAACTCTCTTCTTGATTTGTCCACGTAAGGACTCCATCTTTCCACGTCAGGAATGCTATCTTTCCACGTAAGGAATACAACTCTATCCACGTAAGGACCCACCTTTCCACGTAAAGAATCACAATCTCTTTTCTGAATCTGTCCACGTCAGGACTAAACTTTCCACATAAGGAATACATCTTTCCACGTAAGGAATCACATCTCTTTCCACGTAAGGAATCACATGTTGATTCGTCCACGTAAGGACTCCAACTTGTTCCACGTAAGGAATCATATCTTTCCACGTTAGGAATACAAACTTTTCCACGTAAGGAATCAACTTCTTTCCACGTTAGGAATGCAACTTTTTTCCATGTCAGGAATACATCTTGATATGCCCACGTAAGGACTCAATCTTTCCACGTAAGGAATCACAATCTTTCCACGTTAGGAATACAAACTTTTCCACGTAAGGAATCAACTTCTTTCCACGTTAGGAATACAACTTTTTTCCACGTCAGGAATACATCTTGATATGCCCACGTAAGGACTCAATCTTTCCACGTAAGGAATCACAATCTTTCCACGTTAGGAATCAATCTTGATATGTCCACGTAAGGGCTCAATCTTTCCACGTAAGGAATCATCTTTCCACGTAAGGAATCATCTTTCCACGTAAGGAAACCACTTCTTTTCCACGTTAGGAATCTCATTTTTGATCTGTCCACGTCAGGACTAAACTTTTCCACGTAAGGAAACATCTCTTCTTCCACGTAAGGAACACGCTTTCTTTTGAATCCGTCCACGTCAGGACTAAACTTTCCACGTAAGGAATACATCTTTCCACGTAAGGAATATATCTTTTTCCACGTAAGGAATCATCTCTTTCCACGTAAGGAATACAATCTTCTTTTCCACGTAAGGAATCTCCATCTTTCCACGTTAGGAATACAAACTTTCCACGTAAGGAATCAACTTCTTTCCACGTAAGGAATGCATCTCTTTCCACGTAAGGAATACTTCTCTTTCCACGTAAGGAATAAACTCGTCCACGTCAGGACCCATGTTTCGTCTTGATTTGTCCACGTCAGGACTCAGGCATCTTCGACCCGCTGGGGAAATAAAACTTGTCCACGTCAGGACTCACATCTCCTCTGCTGAAAAAATAAAACTTGTCCACGTCAGGACTCATATCTTCGTCTGATTTGTCCACGTCAGGACTCTGATCTCGTCTTGATTTGTCCACGTCAGGACTCGGGCATCTTCGACCCGCTGGGGAAATAAAACTTGTCCACGTCAGGACTCACGTACCTTCGACCCACTGGGGAAGTGAGACTTGTCCATGTCAGGACTCACATCTCAACCAATACCGAGAACTCGAATCTGTCCACGTTAGGACTAACACATACCGTCAAACTGGAAGAAATGTCCACGTTAGGACTCCACATTCCAACAATTCTGAAAAATCGAACCTGTCCCCGTTAGGACTAGCACATATCGTCAACTGAGGAAATCAATCCGTCCACGTTAGGACCCACCTCTTCTCTAACACAAAGAAAACCTGTCAATAAAATTGTCCTCGTCAGGACTCATCCTTCCATTGGTCTGCAAACTACTGACGTTACAGCAACTTTGAGGCTGACTCTACTGGGGATATTTGGAAACCAAACTTCCGGACGCCCGTTCTGATAACCGGCGGTGGCCTCTGAAATTCTGGTTCGGGAAACCCTTTGATGACAAATAACTCTGCCTGGGAATAAAGAGACTTATCCTGGTAACTCTGTGGGGGAATACTGCCGAAACTGACATTATCATTGAATGTCTCATGCCGAGATCTTGAATGTTTGGTAGTTCATTTGAGCAAGAGCTTCCTCCCTATCTGAACTTCTAGAATACAGAAACTGCTTCAGCAAAATAAATGCTGAAGACAACGCCAACTCCGCTGGGGATAGCAAGGCGCTACAGAATCATTCCAGCAAAATAAATGCTGGAAGAGTGAAGTCAACCCTGCTGGGAAATAGGGAACTTAACCAAACACCTCATTGAAGTAACATCCTGCTGGGGAATATAACTCTGCTGGGGAATAGTAGATGTGCCAAGTATGATTGGACTTCTGCTGGAGAGTGAACAGGTATCCCGCGGTATCCTGACAAAATAAATGTCAGAACACGACCAACTCTGCTGGGGAGAGTCTTGATCTTCGAGTTCCACTGGGAGGAAAGAACACTTGCTGGAAAGCGAGAACTCCGCTGAGGACGGAATGATTCTCTTGGGGACAATCAACTGAATCCGCTGGGGGAGCGTAAATGACCCTGCGGGGAAAGGTGAACTGTCTGAATTCAGCTCACAAATATTAATCTTCTGCGGCTAAACCACTCTGCTTGAGATGCACCGTCTGAATACAACCTTCGATCTTGGAATCGCTAAACCTTGCTGAGGATAAATGACTTGGCTGGAGAATGCCCTTTGAATAAGCTGCGACTAGCTGGGTAATTCGATCCTTCTTTAGTGGGGAGCAAAGTTATCTCGGAAGCGCGACCTGCGCGGGGATCGAATCTTTCATTACGAGCTCCTGGTCCATACTGCAATCTTTTGATCGTCTATCTTCTCGGAATTCTGCTTCGGGGATACTAACATGCCCCAGTCTGTGTTCTTGCATACTTCTTCTCGAAAGGAAATCCTAGTCAGGATTCTATCTTGAAATAGCTTGCCCCTGAATCTGCAACGATTTTGGAATGGACCCTACAGTCTTTGTATCCTGACGTCCAGACATGGACTGCTTCTACATTTCGACCCTCGAAGAGGTGCTCTGTCAAAAGTGGCTCTCGTGCTTCTAGGGTGACCTATCTTGGTCTAGTAATCTTTTGCCCCTGATCGACTGATTCGTGGAGTGATGCCCATGGCTACGAGAGATTTGCCAAATCTTGGACATGACTGCCCCAGATTTACTGATTCTGGGATGACCGACCCTACCTGAATTAATCAGTATAGCTTGCCCCAGTTCACGAAACATTTGGGCATTCCGCATTTTATCCCGATCAGACCTTCCACTGCAAGAATCTTTCCTGTCGGCATGCGCTTACTCGCAAGTAACACAAGTTGTTCTGCATAAAAGATATATTAAACGCAATGCATATGACAGTTTCAAAATCCAAGTTTGTTCACTGGAAAAATTTTTGCGACATGTAATGAATCAATTATCAAAATGTCAATATGAAAGCTGGTAAGAGGAACCCTTTTAGGAGTCAGTTTCGATGCGATCTTTACCGACGTATGCTCCTGACCAAAACCTGTTTCAATTAGGACTTTTTCGGGTTGTAACGTGGTCAGGTTCACGGTTAACAAGGAAAGGATAAAGGCTCAAAGTCTAATTTTAACCCACCCCTTCGCCATGATGTTCTCCAATCCTACGTTCAGCTAATCTGACTTCAGCGTTCACCTATTAGAGGTGGAATGATAGGAGTGATGGTTCAGGATACCACACATTTTTCTTTTTGAGTGACAGTCATTTGCTTCTCGTCTTTGGGTGCCCCGAGTCACACGACTTTGTCCTTTTCGAGGATTTTTCTTTTCTTTGGCAATCCTTTTCGTCTTTCGTTTTTTTTCATTCCCTAACTTTTGCCTGGACTGAGTATCTTTTGACATTCTTTTGATTTTCCAGTCCAGCGGGATGCCCCTATTTTTGCCTAAGTCATTCGTTTTCAAGCTTTGACTTAGCGGGCTTTTGATTCTTTTCGCTTTTCGTTTTTTTTCCGAACAAGTCGTGTGACACTGGTTAGTCTGACTTTTTGTGGAATAATGTGACTGTTTCACTCTTTGTCGGCAAGGTTTAACCATTGTGGTTTTTTAGGCACGACCCATATGGGTGTGATTTATCCTCGAACGGACACTCCTTTCGTAATTCGAACGCTTGGTCAAACTAACTAACACCTACCCTGCCCCGGGTTAAGATTTAGGGTTTTTCATTTTCAAAAAGAAACTCCTACTACTGGGCTCAAAAGGGGTTATCAAGGGATTATCTTCCTTATATCTCCGGTGTTTATGGATTGAAACAATGCCTGTATTTCATCAACAAGTTTTTTATCCAAAAGAATACAATCGGAATATTATTCGTCATCTGTTTTCGTCATCCTCCCCGGATTCCTGCTAAAACAAGCATTAAGCATTAAAGAAACACAAATAGTGAACACGACTGGATTAATTAAAAACATGCATATTCATTTCGTTTATCAATATCAATTGAAAAACAACAAGTTTTAGAAGCGAAATTTGCAATTAAACAGAAAAGAAACTACAAATGCGACGACATGAACAAGATAACATGAAAAATGTCGGTGTCTCAGAACTGGACTTCCTGCACTTCGACTTATTGGCGAGTCAACCATCCTCCGAAACCATCATCAGGGGTAGTTTACTGCTGTCTCGATCTCCTTTCAACGGCCCGATCAAACCTGGGAAACTTTTTCATCACCCTGACTTTCGCTTGTCTATGGCCTTGCACCGCCTTGGGGACCCTATCAGAGAAGTTAATGACCTTGCTGTCGATTAAATCTTGGACGTTATGCTTGAATGCGTGGCAACCTTCAATGTCATGTCCGGGAGCCCCGGAGTGGAATTCACAGTGCCTGCTTGCATCATAGCCATCCGGCAGAGCGCCTGTTATTGGCGCCAGAGTTCTTTTCTCCACCAAGTTCAATCTTAGTAGTGTCTGTAACAAATCTGCGTACGTTGAGGGAGGCTTTTCAAACACCCTTCTTGGCTTCTTTCCCCGCATTCTTTGCTGAGCCGTATACTGGCATCTTGTATGCTGCTGGCTTTGCTCGGACGTTTCCTTAGGCTCACGCGTTATCATCCTTAAGTTCAACCCTGGCATCGGCAACTGTTGTGGACATGGAGACTTAGCTTCCAGTGGCTCTGGGATATACCTCGATTCGTCTGCAACCTCTGACGGAGAAATGGGAATATCAGTCCCTGAAACTTTTATGCCCCCTGGTACAAACTCAATTATTTTCTCATCCAGCAAGTCTTGAATCTTATGCTTAAAAGCTTTGCAGTTTGCAATGTTATGTCCCGGTGCACCGGAGTGGAAGGCACAATGGGTGTTCAGGTCATAGTCTGGTGACGGCTGCCCTGTCATTGGGACCAAAATGCGGGGCTCAACCAGTTGAAGTTGGAACAAGAGTTGCACCAGCTGATCACAATCCACAGGGATCTCATCAAATACTCTGTTAGAAGGCCTCATCCTCTTGCCACCCCTCCTTGGGTTATCCTGCAAAATCAATTGCGACTGCTGACGAGGAGAATCCTGAGCTTCGAATCGTGGAGAGGGTCTCTTACGCCTGTCATGCGTGGGTAACGGTTCTTCAGACCCCTGAGGAGCAGACAAGCCAGCCGCGCCTTCAGACATTTGCCCTCCTTCTCTTCTGAGTACGTTCCTTAATATTTCAGCTATCAACCCCATCTGTGCCTTCAATCGGCAGTTCTCTTCTTCTAGCGTCTCTTGATTCGAACGCAACACTTGCATATCTTTCGTGAACTGCCCCAGCTGGCCTCGAACATCCGTTAATTTTGCTTGAACCTGCTTGATGTCTATCCCCACAAGCTGGCGTATGCGGCCTGGGAGAAAACCTTGATTCTCTAGCTGAGCAAAATCGGCAGCTCTATCATTAGCCCGTGCAATCAGAGGCTGCACCATATTCTGCAACTGTTTCTGACTCTCGGCCATGGCTTCCATTACCTGTATGAGCCGCATTATGTTGCCGTGCACCTCTTGCATCTCAGTCTGATCCTGACTCATGACTTCCTTACTGCTGCTTCTGATTGGATGCCAGGGGATTCTTCGGTCGCTAATCTTGGAGGACCTGGAAGATACAGGAGATGAGATACAGTTTAATAATTACCTGTAATGCAATATGAATATGAATGCAATGCAATGTGTGTGTCTGTGCATTAGGGAAATTCATTCCCCGATTCTAGTGCGAAGGTGCCAGTGCAGTGACAGTGCTAGCAATACGAAGATCGGAGCTGAATCACAGAAAGCCTCATATATTGCAGAGAAATCCGAGAATACAATATTACTGAGTACAAAGAGCAGGCATGACCTCGACCAACAATCCTGGTGATGGTCAGCACTATGTGTTGCGGTGGAAATAGGATCACAAACTATTAATGAGTTTGAATCGCAATTCAATTCACAACCGCTCTTTGATTTATCCGAAGGAAAAGGTCAAAAGAGGGAAAACCTATTTTGCATCGTAAACACAATGCGGGGAGATTCTAGGATTCGGGGGTTGGTTAAATTTAGGGAAGGTATTAGCATCCTAAACTTCTGTAGTACTCTACAGGAACCTTTTGTTCAAATGTTTACTATTTGCTTTATTTATTTGCTTAAGGTATATGTACAAAGGGATTAAAAGTGAGAAAAGAGACCTAAGGGGTTAGTTCTAAGTTTACTCGGCAAGACATCGCGTCTTGTGCCTACGTATCCTTACGGGAGTGGAATCAGAGTAATCGTAGTTCCCCTCAACAGGGAGGTAAGAGACTTCTTGACTGTGGTCAAGGTCTCAAGGGGAATAAACATGTCTTAAGGACACACTTACGTGGAGTGTAGAAACTCCAAATCTCTACGTTGAATTGTCAAGTTGTAATTAGGGTTAAATTGGGTTAGGGATTCCGCGGCGGGAAACCCTAAAATGAGCGCGGCGGCTCTTTGACCTAATGCTAGGGGTAAAAGTGTAATCTTTGTCTGCGGCGAGACATTTATGGAAATTAGGGTTTGCAAGAGTTGTAAGGGTTTAATTTTGAAGTTGAGGACTATTGGCGCGGCGACCAAAAGCTAGACCTAACATTCGGATGTGTGTAGTGTGACAGGGGTATTGATAGATGTGTGAAATAATTGAATTATGCAAACAGAGAATAATGTCCCAATTTAACCATGCAAGCAGAAATTTAAAGGCGGGAATTAAAGCGCGATTATTAGGATTCGCGAGGTTACAACCGAGAAGCAGTTACAATAATAATGAAACTCAAATAAAAACGCAATGTAATAAGCTGCAAAATGAACACACGCGTTAATGGGCAAAGTTAGACGGTAATTGGACGAATCATGAGACAAGAGTGCCATGTTGAAGATTTTTGTTGTTTTGAAAGAGATGTTAAATGAATTTATAAAAGAGAAATGTTAATTAAAAAATATATAAAATTTAATCTTAAAAAAAAAGTTTTAACTTATATATTTTAAAAAAAGATTTTTAAGTTATTTATTGAAAAAAAGTTTTTATTTATTATATGAAAAAGGTTTTCTTTTATTTATTTTTAAAAACAATTTTTAATATTAAAATTCAAACTACTAATTAAAATGAAAAAAGAAAAAATAAAAGGTTTAAAAAACAATTTTTAAAAAAAACAAAAAAATAAAAGGGGTTGGGCCGGTAATCACTTCCGGACCCAACCCGGATGGTGTACATGTGGAATTTATGGAATTAGGGTTTCAGAACCCCATTTTTCCTTCGCGGCGCCGTTGTTACTTCTTTTCCTCTTCGCTTCCGATTCGCCTCTCTCCTTCTCGACTCTCTCGGCTTCCTTTTCTTTGCATGCCGATTCCTTTCACTTTTTCGGACCATCATTCTTCTGACATCTTCTACTTCGATTTTCTTATGATTCCCTGTAAAAAATGAAATCAAACGAGTGAAATAATGAGAGGTCCGGTGGCTTACGTTGGATGTGTCCGATTTTGTCGACAGAGGTTGTCGGGTAGTGCTTTTAGCGTGCGATTCACAGCCGATGATGTAGAGAGATGATGCTTAGAGAGTTGATTGCCCGCCGACGGCGAAGACGATCTTCTCTGTTGTAAACGCGGCCGTTTTGTGATCTATGGCATGCGTCTGTGATTCGCGGATGATGTTGATGTTCTGAGATGATTGTTGTTCGCCGTTTTGTGACTCGTTAGGGTTTCGATCGCTTGGGTGAGTTTGTTCTTATTTTTGATGATTTCGTGGCCGTTAGGTTTGTTCGTGATTTTTCGGCCCCTTGATGGTTATGGTTCATCTCTGTTTTATATTGATCTTTGTGGGCTGGATTTGTGTTGATTTTACGTTATTTTTGCAGATGGATTTTGAGTTAATGATGATTTGATTTGATTCTGATTCTTCTGATATGATTCTGATATTGATTGGATCTTTTTTCCTATTTGATACAGATTTTGTTTTGTGGTTTATCAGAACACGTTCCTTGATTGAATTATGGATTCATTTGGATATCCTTTTCAGATGATGATTCAAATTCATTTTGGATATCCATCTGGTTTGATCTTCACGACTTTTGGCTTTTTCACTTCGAACTAACTTTTCCTCTTCTTTTTCAGTGAACTAATGTTGAGGCTTAGGTCGAGTCAGAGTTGCCGAGAATGGTATGCGGTGATGATGACTTTGTTCTGAACCTTCGAGGGATACTCTTCGATGATGCCGCGGTTGCCTTTGACAGTTGCTTTTGATAGTTCTGCTGTGTTCTGTTGAATTTGGTTCAGAACATGAGTTGGGCTGCTATTTTCAATCGTTTTCTGATATGGTTTCAAGTTCAATTTACTCTTCCGGTTTTAAGTTCACTGACCGTCTTTTTCTTCTTTCAGAACTGGTACTGATGCTTTGGTTGAGTCAAACGCCGCCGAGGATGGTCACATGGTGATGATGACCATTGGTCTGAACCTTCTGGTGTTTCTTCTGATTTTAACGGGCTTGGTTCTCTGATTTTCAGGTGCTGCAATTTTCTGAACCAGTTTTGGATTTGGGCAATCGTGTGCAATTGTGAATCCGGATTTTGCTTAATGTTGCCTCGAGACATTTACTTGATAGTGGCTGCGAGTCTGGGGCAATGATGTTTCGACTGAGCCTCGGCTTCGCATTTTAATTTTCCAATATCACCACATTTGGTTGAGGCTTATGTTTAAATTGACGCGCGAGCATGATTATGAATCTACCTCACTTTTCTGGTATGATGGTTTCGCCTGCCTCTTGGTAGCAGTTTGTGATCCAGTTGGTTTCTACCCTGTTTTTTCTGATAAGGATTAGTAGCAGCTTTTACTTTCTGTTCATATTTGGGATTTGACTTTCATGAACTCACTTATGTGGTTCAGAGTTGATGCAGTTTTCTTAGTCAGTGGTGGGTTTCTTTGAAAACTCTAATACTGTTTTGATGCTTGCATTTCAGGTGTTGACAAATTTTGAACACAAAGTAGCTCATACCCGTCGGCATCCGGGTTTATGACCAAGTTGATTGTGCTGCTTTACCCTTGTATCAGTTTGGAAACCAAACTTGATGAACGAATCCAAATACGGAAAAACGAATCAGTCCCGCTTCTTTTATCTCTTTTATCCCTCGGTTGCCCCTTAGATAAGAACAAATGTTACCTGATCTGACGCCAACGGCGCGGATCGGTAACGGGGGTAGGACGCAGCTTCGGTTGTGCCACTCCCGGCACTCGATGATGACGATGTTCTGAGAGTGTCGAATTCATCTTTCTAACATCTTTCTATTCTGTTCTGTTTTATTTTCATTGTGCAGGTTAATCGGAGAAGCATGAACATCATGAAGACACCAATGGATCTTTAGGACTTAGGATTTTTAGGATAGAAGTAACATTTGTAATTTAATTTTACAGCAATTCAAATGTGAAACGATTTAATCCCTTTTGTAAAATGATATACTTTACGAAATAAAAATTCCAAGACTTCATTTATATATCCATGACCGTTCAGCTTTGAATTTATATTTATTTCTTAGTTATAAATTATAAACGTTTGCGAATAAATCCACAAATATTTAAATTCATTAACTTAGTCATAAACCATAAATATTCACGAATGATATTCTTGTCTATGTACTTGTCTCGCCCGTAGTCCTAATCTCATCAACTGATTAAATTCACTTGCATTCCAACTTAAATTCTAGCCAGCAATTTTATAACCAAACACGGATGTGCGCCGTAATCACAACAGATTCAGTACCAACGATAACATTGCCCGTAATTGAATTCCACTGACCAAATGCTATGAGCACCAATCCAATAATACCCAATTAAACTGTGCCTTATTAACAGAAACGGAAGTGTTCCGGAGATAAACCCATGAGCGAAGAAATGGATCTTAAATCCAGTTGTGCCCGACAAATTTCAATACCGAACACATCGAATTGGCGCCTTGATATAATCAAACCAGGTGATAAATAACTGCCTCAGAAATAGTGTCTCAAGTGTCTCAAAGCTCAGTAACAGCCCGTCTTCAAGGAATTAGCGGAACCCACGTAAAATGACCAAAATACCCCTGGAACCAATCCTGCAAAACAAACACCTCCATGACTTGATAGTGGTTAGCAGATGCACAGATGAGGTGCTATGCGAAATGACTGACTAAATATAAGGGTAAAATTTGGGGTATTACAGTTGCCCCTATTTAAATATCTACACCAGAGGATTTGAGTGACGGAGACTCGAGGAATCATGGTGGAGGGATTTAAATATAGATAACCGAAAATTTTGCCCTTATATGCGGCGATATGCAATGCTATGGACAAAGCGAGAACAGATTAATGCAGATGATGCCATGAATATGATGTGATGCGTATGCTGGAATGATGAATGCGAAAATGCTGACGAATACGACGACACAGGGTAAAACGCTACGAGAAGAACACACTGGGGAAAACGACGCGCTGGGACACAGTACAACACTGGGGAACTCTAAAATTATGGTCAACTGGTGTGAACACGACCAATTGTCATTTTTAGATCTGGGATGAGATTCTCAAATGGAGATGGCACCTATGAGACGGCCTCCACTAGGGAATCTAAAAGTAACACTGGATCAAGTACGATTGCAAGATCGATCACAAAATGCATGGAGCATTGAGCAAAGAATAACATCCAAGCTTCTGTAACCTATCCCTCGTGACAGGATCAAACGGACTTTTCGGGAATCCGTAGCAAATATACAGGGTAAAAACCGACTGTATGCCAAAATAAATGGACTTTAAGAACGAGATCCTTAAATGGAGATGACACCTATGAGATGACATCCACTCGGGAATGTATAAAGATAAAACGGGATCTACACGACTGCAAGATTGATCACAGAATGCTGGAGCATTGAGCCAAGAATAACATCCAAGCTTCTATAAACTTATCTCTCGTGATGGGATCGGACGGACTTTTCGGAAATCCGTATCAAATATACAGGGTAAAAACCGGCTGTATGCCAAAATAAATGGACTTTGATGAGAAATGCCCTGATAAGCTCCTCGTTGGAAGGGACTTACATGCCAAAATGGATAAGCACTCAAATAAAGAGGCTGCTGCTTATCTGATATATAAATCTTCTCATACTTAAGGTCGGCGCCCGGAATATGATTCTGACTCTTCTTTTACTAAAGGATAAATGAACTTCTTCATACTTCAAGATCGTGCTCTCCTAAATATGATTCTGCTCCTTCTTTTACTAAAGGGTAAATGAACTTCTTCATACTTCAAGATCGTGCTCTCCTGAATATGATTCCGCTCCTTCTTTTACTAAAGGATAAATGAACTACCTCATGCTTCAAGATCGTGCTCTCCTGAATATGATTCCGCTCCTTCTTTTACTAAAGGGTAAATGAACTTCTTCATACTTCAAGATCGTGCTCTCCTGAATATGATTCCGCTCCTTCTTTTACTAAAGGGTAAATGAACTTCTTCATACTTCAAGATCGTGCTCTCCTGAATATGATTCCGCTCCTTCTTTTACTAAAGGGTAAATGAACTTCTTCATACTTCAAGATCGTGCTCTCCTGAATATGATTCCGCTCAAACCTCCCCGTACTTCAAGATCGTGCTCTCCTGAATACGATTTGGTTCAAACCTCCCCATACTTCAAGACGACAGGGAAAATGGAGGCCCAACTGCTCAATGGAGATGGCCATTTGCTGCGAGTCATAACGAAGATAGGATCGGCTCCTCAGGCGAGAAATGTCGCTTATTTGCAAGAGTGGCAATAAGCTTCTCATGTAAGAACTGCTTGTAGAGGTGATAATAGATGATGATGAGCTTCTCTGGCGAGAATTGGTGCTGATCAATGATAAGCTTCTCAGGCGAGAACAGGTGCGTATCTGGTTGTGTAAGGTTGTTATATCGATAGGCTTCTCAGGCGAGAAATGTCGCATACCGATGCTGTAATATGTAAAGTGTTGTACCGATAGACTTTCCAGGCGTGAACTGGCGTGTATCTGTAAAGGGTTGTGGTTGAAAGATAGTGCAAAATAAATGCACGTCCGGGTACAGTGAGAAACTTCTCGGGCGAGGACAGTCGCGCATCTGTCATGGTATGGTGAAAATCTTTAGATGGTGCAAAATAAATGCACGTCCGGTTGGGCTCAGCGACCGACAAGACCGAGGTTCCATCTAGGATTGAGCTAGAAAGAAGACTGGTAATCAAGACTCCATCGAGGGAACGATCTCGAAGGGTAAATATCTTATCCTGGCGATGAAAGATAGATGAAGTAACTGTCATCCACGAGGATCGAGCTCTGTGGGGAAACTGGAAACAAGTAGGTATTTTATGCTTAGGGCTGACAATCTATTTGGAGGGAATGAACCAACCCAGTTACTCGGCGGTAACAACCAATGATGGCGGTAACAACCAATGATGGCGCGACACAGTGACCTTGTGAATGCTAACACATGTGTTACTGCATATGTTAATGTGAATGCATGTTAATGTCTATGTAGTTAATCATGCAGGATGTAATGGAATGAATATGTAATGAGTATGTGTATGGATATATGAAATAGGCATGTGATGCTTATGCCCCTGCGTATGCTGACGAAACAGACTAGAGACAGGACGAGAGATGAAATAAACATCTCGACGGAGATACCCTCCGTTCTCTGCAACCAATGCGTCAATCATGGGCAAGAAAGATCAATGGTAGAACCAAGTCTGGTTTTAAATGTTCTGAATTCTCTGGGGGAGAAAGTAATCTGCTTGGGGTGCACAGTATCATGTCTTCACATGGGGAGAAGAAAACCTGAGGGACACTTTCGAGTTACCCAAGAAAAAGTTGTCAGCTTATAGTCTCGCTGGGGACTGTGATGAGGCAATAGTTCAGGAGCCTGTTGCAACACTGAGGCTTACTGGGGAATGAAGGCCGCCGTGAGTAAAATCCATCAGGTGCACGAGGAAAAGTTGTGAAACCACATGGTTTTGATCTTGAAGGACCTTATAGTAGTCGCCATTTATTTCTTTTAAAAAACACGGTGCCCCAGGATACTTGTGTTGTGAGGTAGGGTCATCTCAGGAGGATTTTATAGAGAACACGGAGTCTGGTTGCCCCACTGTTTTCAAACTCTTTGAGAGATGCGTTAGGTCTCGACATAACTGGCACAAATTAATCGTGTTACGACGAAATCTTTGAGAAATAGCTCTTAAGAACGTCAGCCTCGCGTCGGTAAGCGAACTGGGAAACTGCCTGCCCCTGTTTAGCGGGATCTTCAAGTTCCACGGGTATGCCCATATGTAAACCTCTAAGATATCAAGCAAAGTCGTCATGCCTAAAATGCCTATCCTGAGCTTGTCAATGCACACATATATTTGTCTTGAATTTTTGTTTTGAAAAAGATATCGCAATAACTTGTGACCGAAATCATTAGTCAGGATATAAGTTTTAATTATAATGCCAACATGAATTTTTATGAGCACAGCTCGTAGGAGTCAGGAAACGTGATCTTGTCGAGTATGCTTTCAACCGCAGTCCTACTTCAATTAGGTCTTTTAAAGGTTGTATTGTGTCTCAGTTCACGGTTTAAGAAACAAAGGATATAGGCTCAATGTTATATTTGTACCCACCCCTTCTTCGTGATGTTCTCCAATCCTAATTCAGTTAATCGGATACGAACGCTCATATCTTAAGCAGATTTGCTATGGTTGAGAACTTATCAAGGCTTTGGACATGGCAGTCACTCACCTATTTCTAATGGCAATTGGTCACACGACTTTGTTCTTTATAGGGATCCTAGAAAAACTACTGGTTTGTTCTTATTCCCTAACTTTTGCCTGGACAACGTCTTTTGATCTGACTTTGGAGTCCAGCGGGATGCCCCAGTTTTGTCTAAGTCTCCTTCATAGGTTTTGACTTAGCGGGCTCTTATTTTTGAATATTCTTTTATGCACAAGTCGTGTAAATCTTTTGAAAGGCTCGTGACTGCCCCACTCCTTAGGTAACCGAGGGATAGTCATTGTATTGGACTTCTTAAGATGCTAAGGATAAATTCTCGAAGGTTTGCTCTTCCTTTTTGAGGATCTAAGCGCTCGACCGGTTTAACTGAAACCTACCCTACCCCAGGTTAGGATGAAGGTTATTAAAAGAAAGAAAAACTCCTACTTCAAGGTTCAAAGGGTTGACTAGGGATTATCATCCTTATATCTCCAGTGTTTGGGATTGGAAACAATGCCTTACATCATCAGCAGGTTTTAATTGAAAGCATACGACAAGAAATCAGACGTTTTGGGTTCGTCATCCTCCCCCAAATTCTCCATCAGAACAAGAGATCGGGTAAAGTTGGCATTATAATTTATGAAAAATATATTTTGAATGAGTGAAACGAATGGACTTATTCAAGACAAACATATGCGTTGCATTAATCAAAGATAAACAAGTTCGTACATGCTAAATATGCTTAATCAAAGAGAAATACATATAAATAAACAAATGAACTGTCGGAAAAATCCTTCTAAATGGTTTATGAAATTCAAAAGCAACAGTTTCCTTTGGCGGAGCCTCAACGAAAAGGACGTCTGGCTTATGGTCACTGCGAGTCGTCATGGCTTGCCCCAGTTATGCTAGTCACATCTTCAACAGTTTTCAGTCGTTGCTTCAAAATAACTTTCCCAGATTCTTTGTTGATCCTGGTCATATCATCTTGAGGGTTACTGAGATGAAGCGAGTTGGGCCTTTGAATAATTACTGGATTCGGCTGATTTGCCACAGGAGTAGCATGCTTTGCAGAATTCGAACCCGACAAGTGAGGGACCCCGAGAGGAGTCTCGATCTTCATCTGAGCATCGCTAAAAGACAACTTCTTCGTTTCTAGCAAATTTCTGACAACTTTCTTAAGAGCGTAGCAATTCTCTAGGTCATGGCCGGGCGCACCCTCATGAAATAAACAATGAGCGGCAGCGTTGTAACCTGCAGGTAACGGATTAGGCGGAGGACCCAAAGCACGGGTGGTAATCGGACCCTGTTGTACCAAATGGAGGTATAACTCAGTGAAAGCCATCCGAATTGGAGGACAAGGCTTATACTGACTCTTACGGGGATAAGGAACCTGATCCTGTGATTGCTGGTGAACAGGAGCGTTGGGCACTCGTTGACTGTCGACAGGAACTTGCATAGGCGGATAACCGGAAGGTTGTTGATAAATCGGTGCTTGACGCACCGGAGCTGACTGCTCAGGCTGGTATGTAGGAAACTGCTGATTGAAAGGAGGTGCAACAGTAGCTACATAGGGTTGTTGGACATGTGGAAACAGATGACTTTGAACATAACTCTGCTTATGTTGCCCAGGTTGAGGAGTAGCCATTTTGCGGTTCCTCGAACGTGTAGGTCCTTTACCATGGTCGGAGTTAGGAGTTTTGCACTTTGGAGGGGTAGCTCGTTGAACTGGTTGAGCACTAGGAGGCACCAAACCGGATTGAAGACCATGAGGAGGTACATTCTTGATAGTAACAGCTTGTTGGTGTTCCATAACGGTATTAGTAGTCTCAGAAACAACAGTAGATTGAGCATCCACCTTCACACTAAGAGCTCGTAACATCTCCAAAATCTGCCTTACACTTCCTCGAAGATCTTCGAGTTCATGGCTGACACGGTTGATCTCTTGGTTTTGATCTTCCATCCTTTTGAAGAGTTGTATTGATGCAGAGAACTCAGGGTGACAAAACTGGAAGGCGAGAGAACCGAACATGAGAAAATGGAAGACACATGCAATGCAAGAAAACATATGATGCTATGATGCAAATGCAAATGAAGATTTCATGGAATTCAAACATTTACGAATGTTGTGGGGTACCAAGGAAATCTTTTTCTTGCCTTTCATTTTATTTTTTTATTTATGGTATCCCGTGATATCCGTAAATGATGTTTGACTTCCATGGAATACAATGCGATGGGATGCTTTATGGATGCAATGCACGAAAACACATAAAGTCCTAGGTTAAAAGGTACGTGAGCGGAGTTAAGGTCTACCCATCCCAAAGAGGAGTGTACTATAGGTTAGTTGTACCTGCAGAACAAGGTTCTAAAAAGTGCCCAAAGTCATCAGCCCATCTTTCGGATATTATCAACCTTCCAATTGACTCGGGGGTTAATAATATTCTCAAGAGAACCTCTTTTGAGTGTAGTATCGCGTAGCAACCGTTGTAGGATTACTCCCACATAGCTCCCGCACTACGTCCTAAATAAGGCCAAGGTGGTGTTAAGGTACTACGGTCCTCAATATCACAGACTCCAATCGACCATGGAAAAAGTTTTCACGATTATACTCGTTCAACCGAACCATTTTCGAAAAGGTCTCAACTGAGCGGTGATTCTCGAATCAGCTTGGTCGGGATTCGACTCCCTATAAGCTTCATCGAATATATCCCCATCCTATAATAATGTCACTAGTCCGGGCGTAGGACTTATCTCACAACACAAGGAACAGTCCCAAATCAGAGCACAGATATATACATGCAAATGAATAGTAAAACAGATAATAATAAATATGAACAAGTTAGGGATAACCCTCAAAAGTTTAGGACTCCCCAGTGAAGTCGCCATTCTCTGTTGCGGTGGAAATAGGATCACAAACTATTAATGAGTTTGAATCGCAATTCAATTCACAACCGCTCTTTGATTTATCCGAAGGAAAAGGTCAAAAGAGGGAAAACCTATTTTGCATCGTAAACACAATGCGGGGAGATTCTAGGATTCGGGGGTTGGTTAAATTTAGGGAAGGTATTAGCATCCTAAACTTCTGTAGTACTCTACAGGAACCTTTTGTTCAAATGTTTACTATTTGCTTTATTTATTTGCTTAAGGTATATGTACAAAGGGATTAAAAGTGAGAAAAGAGACCTAAGGGGTTAGTTCTAAGTTTACTCGGCAAGACATCGCGTCTTGTGCCTACGTATCCTTACGGGAGTGGAATCAGAGTAATCGTAGTTCCCCTCAACAGGGAGGTTAGAGACTTCTTGACTGTGGTCAAGGTCTCAAGGGGAATAAACATGTCTTAAGGACACGCTTACGTGGAGTGTAGAAACTCCAAATCTCTACGTTGAATTGTCAAGTTGTAATTAGGGTTAAATTGGGTTAGGGATTCCGCGGCGGGAAACCCTAAAATGAGCGCGGCGGCTCTTTGACCTATTGCTAGGGGTAAAAGTGTAATCTTTGTCTGCGGCGAGACATTTATGGAAATTAGGGTTTGCAAGAGTTGTAAGGGTTTAATTTTGAAGTTGAGGACTATTGGCGCGGCGACCAAAAGCTAGACCTAACCTTCGGATGTGTGTAGTGTGACAGGGGTATTGATAGATGTGTGAAATAATTGAATTATGCAAACAGAGAATAATGTCCCAATTTAACCATGCAAGCAGAAATTTAAAGGCGGGAATTAAAGCGCGATTATTAGGATTCGCGAGGTTACAACCGAGAAGCAGTTACAATAATAATGAAACTCAAATAAAAACGCAATGTAATAAGCTGCAAAATGAACACACGCGTTAATGGGCAAAGTTAGACGGTAATTGGACGAATCATGAGACAAGAGTGCCATGTTGAAGATTTTTGTTGTTTTGAAAGAGATGTTAAATGAATTTATAAAAGAGTAATGTTAATTAAAAAATATTTAAAATTTAATCTTAAAAAAAAAGTTTTAACTTATATATTTTAAAAAAAGATTTATAAGTTATTTATTGAAAAAAAGTTTTTATTTATTATATGAAAAAGGTTTTCTTTTATTTATTTTTAAAAACAATTTTTAATATTAAAATTCAAACTACTAATTAAAATGAAAAAAGAAAAAATAAAAGGTTTAAAAAACAATTTTTAAAAAAAACAAAAAAATAAAAGGGGTTGGGCCGGTAATCACTTCCGGACCCAACCCGGATGGTGTACATGTGGAATTTATGGAATTAGGGTTTCAGAACCCCATTTTTCCTTCGCGGCGCCGTTGTTACTTCTTTTCCTCTTCGCTTCCGATTCGCCTCTCTCCTTCTTGACTCTCTCGGCTTCCTTTTCTTTGCATGTCGATTCCTTTCACTTTTTCGGACCATCATTCTTCTGACATCTTCTACTTCGATTTTCTTATGATTCCCTGTAAAAAAATGAAATCAAACGAGTGAAATAATGAGAGGTCCGGTGGCTTACGTTGGATGTGTCCGATTTTGTCGACAGAGGTTGTCGGGTAGTGCTTTTAGCGTGCGATTCACAGCCGATGATGTAGAGAGATGATGCTTAGAGAGTTGATTGCCCGCCGACGGCGAAGACGATCTTCTCTGTTGTAAACGCGGCCGTTTTGTGATCTATGGCATGCGTCTGTGATTCGCGGATGATGTTGATGTTCTGAGATGATTGTTGTTCGCCGTTTTGTGACTCGTTAGGGTTTCGATCGCTTGGGTGAGTTTGTTCTTATTTTTGATGATTTCGTGGCCGTTAGGTTTGTTCGTGATTTTTCGGCCCCTTGATGGTTATGGTTCATCTCTGTTTTATATTGATCTTTGTGGGCTTGATTTGTGTTGATTTTACGTTATTTTTGCAGATGGATTTTGAGTTAATGATGATTTGATTTGATTCTGATTCTTCTGATATGATTCTGATATTGATTGGATCTTTTTTCCTATTTGATACAGATTTTGTTTTGTGGTTTATCAGAACACGTTCCTTGATTGAATTATGGATTCATTTGGATATCCTTTTCAGATGTTGATTCAAATTCGTTTTGGATATCCATCTGGTTTGATCTTCACGACTTTTGGCTTTTTCACTTCGAACTAACTTTTCCTCTTCTTTTTCAGTGAACTAATGCTGAGGCTTAGGTCGAGTCAGAGTTGCTGAGAATGGTATGCGGTGATGATGACTTTGTTCTGAACCTTCGAGGGATACTCTTCGATGATGCCGCGGTTGCCTTCGACAGTTGCTTTTGATAGTTCTGCTGTGTTCTGTTGAATTTGGTTCAGAACATGAGTTGGGCTGCTATTTTGAATCGTTTTCTGATATGGTTTCAAGTTCAATTTACTCTTCCGGTTTTAAGTTCACTGACCGTCTTTTTCTTCTTTCAGAACTGGTACTGATGCTTTGGTTGAGTCAAACGCCACCGAGGATGGTCACATGGTGATGATGACCATTGGTCTGAACCTTCTCGTGTTACTTCTGATTTTAACGGGCTTGGTTCTCTGATTTTCAGGTGCTGCAATTTTCTGAACCAGTTTTGGATTTGGGCAATCGTGTCCAATTGTGAATCCGGATTTTGCTTAATGTTGCCTCGAGACATTTACTTGATAGTGGCTGCGAGTTTGGGGCAATGATGTTTCGACTGAGCCTCGGCTTCGCATTTTGATTTTCCAATATCACCACATTTGGTTGAGCCTTATATTTAAATTGACGCGCGAGCATGATTATGAATCTACCTCACTTTTCTGGTATGATGGTTTCGCCTGCCTCTTGGTAGCAGCTTGTGATCCAGTTGGTTTCTACCCTGTTTTTTCTGATAAGGATTAGTAGCAGCTTTTACTTTCTGTTCATATTTGGGATTTGACTTTCATGAACTCACTTATGTGGTTCAGAGTTGATGCATTTTTCTTAGTCAGTGGTGGGTTTCTTTGAAAACTCTGATACTGTTTTGATGCTTGCATTTCAGGTGTTGACAAATTTTGAACACAAAGTAGCTCATACCCGTCGGCATCCGGGTTTATGACCAAGTTGATTGTGCTGCTTTACCCTTGTATCAGTTTGGAAACCAAACTTGATGAACGAATCCAAATACAGAAAAACGAATCAGTCCCGCTTCTTTTATCTCTTTTATCCCTCGGTTTCCCCTTAGATAAGAACAAATGTTACCTGATCTGACGCCAACGGCGCGGATCGGTAACAGGGGTAGGACGCAGCTTCGGTTGTGCCACTCCCGGCACTCGATGATGACGATGTTCTGAGAGTGTCAAATTCATCTTTCTAACATCTTTCTATTCTGTTCTGTTTTATTTTCATTGTGCAGGTTAATCGGAGAAGCATGAACATCATGAAGACACCAATGGATCTTTAGGACTTAGGATTTTTAGGATAGAAGTAACATTTGTAATTTAATTTTACAGCAATTCAAATGTGAAACGATTTAATCCCTTTTGTAAAATGATATACTTCACGAAATAAAAATTCCAGGACTTCATTTATATATCCATGACCGTTCAGCTTTGAATTTATATTTATTTCTTAGTTATAAATTATAAACGTTTGCGAATAAATCCACAAATATTTAAATTCATTAACTTAGTCATAAACCATAAATATTCACGAATGATATTCTTGTCTATGTACTTGTCTCGCCCGTAGTCCTAATCTCATCAACTGATTAAATTCACTTGCATTCCAACTTAAATTCTAGCCAGCAATTTTATAACCAAACACGGATGTGCGCCGTAATCACAACATATTCAGTACCAACGATAACATTGCCCGTAATTGAATTCCACTGACCAAATCCTATGAGCACCAATCCAATAATACCCAATTAAACTGTGCCTTATTAACAGAAACGGAAGTGTTCCGGAGATAAACCCATGAGCAAAGAAATGGATCTTAAATCCAGTTGTGCCCGACAAATTTCAATACCGAACACATCGAATTGGCGCCTTGATATAATCAAACCAGGTGATAAATAACTGCCTCAGAAATAGTGTCTCAAGTGTCTCAAAGCTCAGTAACAGCCCGTCTTCAAGGAATTAGCGGAACCCACGTAAAATGACCAAAATACCCCTGGAACCAATCCTGCAAAACAAACACCTCCATGACTTGGTAGTGGTTAGCAGATGCACAGATGAGGTGCTATGCGAAATGATTGACTAAATATAAGGGTAAAATTTGGGGTATTACACTATGCAAATAAAGCATACAAGTTAATACAAGAAATGATCAAGTACTCCCATAAGCCCGATACTCTTCTATTAACTTCGTGGTCTCTGGATGACCTGGTCTGGTAAGCAGCCCTTCAACAAGTTGGTTTCTTCTCTTGAGAACACGGCGTACGTCACCAGCAGTTTCTTCCCGTGCCCCTTCTCCGAAGCGATCCTCTAGTTTACGCTTCTGAGACACAGCTTCATCCCTGCCTTTGATGGCCTTGTTCAGTGCGTTCTGTAGACTATACCGGGTCATCACTTCTTCTTCACACTTCTTGATGCTAGACTTCAACTGCTCTTCGAGGTCGGAGATTTGCTGCTTCAACTTATCTTCCCTCTTCCTATTGTTGGTGAGCGTGGCATTCCAAGTCTTATTGCAAGAAGAGATCTCTCGGTGAGCGATGTCAAGTGCTTTCTTTTTGGATTCAAGCATGTCATGGGAGCTTCTGAACTCTTGCCCCAGACGTTCGCGCTTCCTCTTCTCCTCAGTCAACTCAGCCCCTAATCTGTTCATTAGCTCAATCTGCTGTTGGAAAGCATGCACGACCTTGTTTTTCTCACTGCGTACCTGGGCTAGCTCCTTCTCTAACCCTTCGTTGATCTTCATCAAGGCTTCTTTTTCTTTCACCACTTGCTCGTAGGCCTCCCTAGAAACAGTAGTTGGCTCTGCTACCGGAATAGGAACGAGGGCTGGTGCATCTGGAAATGGCATCCGCAACTGACTTGCTCTCTCTTGGATCCAAACTCTGTAAGGTGCATAAGCCTGACAGTCGTTCTTCCCTAACAATGGCTTCCCTCTTCTGTTAATACGCGTCCAGACATGCTGAAGCTTAGCTAATAACTCCCCCTTCAAATCACCGGTGAAGTACAGGGATTCCTGTACTTCTTCTTCCTTTGGTGGGTTCTTCAGCGCATATCCGAACTGGCGAATGAACAGAGAAGGGTTGTAATTGATACACCCTTTTTCTTCCTATCAGCGGGACATTAGGGTACCCAGAACAATTGAATATAAGCTCAGCCCCTAGCAGGTCTCGATCAAACCACTCAACGTCTTCGGAAGATAGCCTCATCAGGCGTTCTGACCAGCTAGCTGTGGTTGCACTCTCCACAAAAGATCCCTTCGTGGGAAGATGACTCTTGAACCACATATTCAACAAAGGCGCAAAGCAGTAAACAACCTTTCCCCTTCTGTTTTCATTCTTGTAGTGCAAGGAGTGGTAGAAGTCTCCGATTAACGTTGGCACTGGATTGCCAGCAGCAAATATATGGAAAGCGTCCAAGTCTACGAAATTGGGCAAGTTAGGAAACAACACAATTCCATAAATGCATAGAGCCAAAATAGCGTTGAAAACCACCCAGCATCCGCTCTTGGCATACTCCTGAGCTTTGCCAACCAGGAAATCAAGAGAGAAACCTGAAACCCCAAGCCAAGAAGTCACTAACAGTTCTGCAGCGTCCATGTGCAAGGCCTTGGCTAAGTCCTCCAACTGGGGCTCAGCGGCAGAGTGAATAAAGGGAACCTTGTTCTGCACTGGTAGCTCAGTAAACTCCACATACTCCTCAATGGTGGGCCCTAGAATGAAGTCAGCAAACATAAAACATCTCAATGCGGGGTCATAGAACTGCATCAAGGTGTACAGCCCGTTCATCTCATCAGCAGTGGGCTTGCGGACTAATCTTAGTAATCTCCCATGACTCATTCTGAAGCTTCTCCTAACCTCCTCATCAGCAAGAGATATCAGACCGAGCAAAGGGGTAATATCAGGTGTAGGCAGCTTATACGCAACTGTCTTCCTCAAACCAGCCATGATCAATACTCAGAAGTTTGGGCACTAGAATCGGAGGGTATGCAAATGCACCTGCAGCACAGACACACGTTAATGGGATGCAATGATAATGAGTATGCAAACAATGCAATGCAAGTAACATGCAACAGGGACCAAATGCCATAGCTGAATAGCCTGAACCATATCAAGAAGTCTCAGATAGACTCTCCAGAAGTCCTCAAACCCTGGTCTCAGATAGACCTAAAACAAAGCTCCAAGACTGGTCTCTGACAGATCCACAGCATAACTCTAACTGGTCTCTGGCAGACCTCATATCATATCTCCAACTGGTCTCTGACAGACCTCAGAACTCTCCGACTGGTCTCTGACAGACCTCAGAACTCTCCAACTGGTCTCTGACAAACCTCAGAACTCTCCAACTGGTCTCTGACAGACCTCAGAACTCTCCAACTGGTCTCTGATAGACCTTAGAACTCTCCAACTGGTCTCTGACAGACCTCAAAACTCTCCATAAATACCCAGGATCTCTGATCAAGAAATAACCGGTATCTGAAGGTCTAGTTACCTGCATAACCCCAAACCCTCTCACAGGTGGATGTCCTAGTAACTGACAAAGGTATGGCATCATATGCGGTCGTCGGCGTCACAGACTTTCAGGGTTGATGATATGATTCCCAGGAGGAGTGGCATCATCAAATCCTGAAGAGGCCTCACTTAGTCAGCTTCCAAATGATCGGTTCCCGGAGTCGACAATTCAGCTGACCAACAACCCCTTCGACCCAAAGGGTAGAAAAAGAAGCCAACCAGAAGAACCTCGTCCGAGTGTAGATTTCATGAGACACTAATGCAAGCAAAGCCGGCACGCGACCACTACTTTCTACTCTAATTCTAGGTGCACTCAAGCCCAGGTCCGCCTTATCTCTCACTCAAAGAACCACCCATCACACCCCAATACAACAATAATAACAATATATATAATGCTGAAAATAAAGGTCAGAAATATAAATCCATACAAAATCCTCGACGGGAAAACAAGCGCTAGGATTGACTCTCTTAAGGGACGTTGGATCCCAAATGCATAAGGACTATCGCAGTCCTCAGCAGCCAGGGGACGTTGAATCCCCAGCAGAGTCGCCAGCTGCTGGGGATTGCCCCAAACAGCTAGGAAAAAACCTAAGGCGAGACTCGTATAGGGAACTATCGCAGATCCCCAGCAGAGTCGCCAGCTGCTGGGGATTGCCCCAAACAGCTAGGAAAAAACCTAAGGCGAGACTCGTATAGGGAACTATCGCAGATCCCCAACAGAGTCGCCAGCTGTCGCTACTGCGAAAATCGGCGCCGGCTGAACAGAAGAGTCGCCACCGCGCGTTATTTATCCCACGGGAGGGAAAGGAAACGCTCAGAGTAAACCTCGCACAACACGGGAAAGGTATGGTCGTCGCAACCAAAACCTGGATTCGGGAGTCGGTTACGCAAGGGGAAGGTATTAGCACCCCTCACGTCCGTCGTACTCGACGGGATCCACGCTTGTTTTCGGGTATGGATTGTTATTCTATCTACTCTACAGGTCAGGGGTTAAAAAGAAAATAAAATGGCTCGGCAAAGTATCGCACTTTATGCCTACGTATTCCCGTCTGGAACGAGAAATCAGAGTCAACGTAGTTCGCCTACCTACGGGAAAGGAGGGGAAGGTTGCTCGCTAGGATATCGCATCCTATGCCTACGTACTTTCATACAGCATGAAAGATCAAAGCAAACGTAGTTCGGGCTACAGAAGACACAGGTCTGTCTTGATTGATTTTATTCCTTCTGAAAAAGGTTTTTCTGATTAGCAGTCCAAGCGGACAAAATGACGTTTTGATGAGTTCACATTCTTTTACGGAAGAAGTGTCTTTTATTGTATTTGAAATTTTATTGTATTTTCTGTTTGTTTTGAGAAAGAAAGAGACAGAACTCTAACCTACGGTTGCGAAGGGAATCAAGCTAACCTAATGTTATCATGCATGGGTTAAGACCTAGTGTCTATCATGCTCCTCTCTTGCGCAGAGAGAAACAGAGATCCTAAGGGAATAGACGGAAACAGAAACAATAGCAGATATATACAGTAAAGCAGTAAAATGCATGAATGCAGCAACACAAGCGAGGCAAGGGAGTCCCACTCAACCTCGAACCTAGAAAACAATAGGCAAAAGTGAACAGGATTCACTTTCAACCCAACAGGATAAACAGCAAACAATACAGTCAGGGAAACCAATCAATACATCAGAAATGATAAACAACTAAAATAAACAGCCACAGCAGCTCTGCATCAACACCTATCTTCAAGTCATCTCCAATCAGCTTCAAGATTCAACAAGCATCAATCTCCATCTACACAGCCTTCCAGCAAGGTCTTGATCATCAATCTTCCATCTGCAATGGCTTTTCTTCAAGTCTCAATCTCCAGGAGGAACATCAGTCAACAAGATGAAGTGAATGAATGTTAGCCAGTCAATTACCTACCAAGGGTGGTTTATCAACTGTTAACATTATACAAATAATTTTCCCTCAAAAGTTCTATCTTTCAAATACATTCACTGATCCTTCCAAAGGAAGGAGGTGGATATTTGAAAGAGACTTTGAATCATAGAGAAAGAATGGATGCAGACAAGGCATTCCATGTTTGGGAAACAAGCTTTCTAATCTAGAGCTCTGCCTAGCTCCTAAACCCTATAGCCTTCAACAGCTGCCAGCAAAGGATACTCTTCATCAACTCTGGAAGTTGGACTTTAATCTCTGGATCTCCAATGGCTTCATCATCACAAGTCTTCAGCTCTCCCAATTCCCAAGCAATCCCAATACCCACATAAACAAACAATAATCCCCAGAGGGCACACCACACCAGTCAAACAAATACAGACAATACTAATAGCAGTAGGGGAATCCTAATAGTTTCTAAGGGATCTAATAACTACCCATAGTCCCTATAGTCCCATACCCCAAACTTTCAATCTCTAAATCCTAAGGGAAATGATTCAATTCTCCTAAGTCATCACTTAAACCCTAGTTTTGTTCATGCTATTCACACCTAAACTAAACACCTAAAATTAAGTCCTAAAAATGGGAACTAAATTGTATATACAAGCCAACATTATCTATTAACCAACCTAAAAAGAATGGACAAAAAATATTAAAGCAACTATGCAAACTAAAATCACCAAATTCACGTATCAAACAAAATATTATTTACACCTAATTAAAAGAAAAATATACCAAAAATATTAAAATGAAATGAACTATTAGTTTTTTTGTATGATAATTTTCTTGACAAAATTATGAAAAGAATGCAAAAAGAACCAATTAAAAATATGCATTTTATGATTTGTTATGATTTTCTAAAGATTTAATGTTTTTAAAAGAAAATAAAAATGAATTAATATGAATGGAGGGTGCAGCAAGAAATTAAAATCAGTTAAAAGGAAGAACTGGGCCAGACAGGGGGGGTGTTAATATCACATACGCGCGAGGCCCAAAAAGCATCAGAAAATAACAAGAATTAAAAAAACTGGAAACGGTGCGAATAGTAAGTTTTTTTACGTTCATTTGAGTATTGGGCTTGAGAATGGGGGTGTGAAAAGCAGCGAAAATTTGAGCCCAGTCTGATGAATAAATGAAACGATGCGTTTCATCGTTTGAATTCTCCCTCCGTTTTTCTGTGCAATCGTGGCCGTTGGTTTCCAATCCCAGTCAAAAGTCAAAAGGCCATCGTGTGGCTCCCAGATCGTCTTCAACCTTAGAAACCCTAGGGTTTCTGAAACTTCACCACCATGCTCGAATTTCTCCTCCTCTGTTCTCCCTCATACTTCCATGGATTCACACGACTCCAAGAGCAAAGTTGCTCTATAAACTTCCCTCTACACAGCCATGACAATAACTTCTCCTAAAACTCGCTCAATCAACCAACTCGATAGGAATAACAGTTGTAAACCACCATTAATACCTGTCATCAACTTCTCCAGAGCTCACCAATTCTTGTCCTAAACTCATCTACACATCATGCTGATCATAACAAGCCATATATCCAAGATTTTCGTGCATTAAATCATGAGTTACAAACCCTAACAGTTTTGGTACACCTATGGCAAACTCCACGAAAGCTCTCCAAACTCACCAAAACTAATCATCTATCCTATCTTAACCTTTCTATGCTATCAAAACCTAATAATTCTAACCTAAACAGCCAATTCGAATGAGAAACTTACTTGGTGCAAATGATGAAAACAGGTGCTAAATCTTCTTGATCCAAGGCTTGAAGTGATTGAAAACTGATCAATGAACTTGGTGATGAGTTCTGTATGCAACCAATGAAGCTCCAAGGTTTTGAATCTTCCAATTCCAAAATTCTTGCACTTTGAATGGTGAACTTGCACAGCTCGAATCCTCCTTCAATTTACCAAATGAATGTGTGAATTATGATCCTTGGATGATGATGATGAAGAACAGATCAAGAATGGTGCAAATTGGTGAAAGTTTGAGAGTGTTTGAATTGATTTTGCAATTTGAAGAAAGTGTGTGAAACTTGTGTTTATGAGCAAATGTGATCACCAACCCTTGCATGAACCTCTTCATACCAATATATACATGGCATTAGAACCTCCTAGAAACTTGGAGAAACTTCCCTTGCACTCTTTCCTTACATTTTGGATTATGTTTCTTCCTTTGTAAGCAACCTTGAATAACTCTCAAAATTTGAACTAACCTTAAAATTCCACTTTAGCCAATGTTCTCAAAATGATTTTTCCATTCAAAATGACCTATAATTTTGTCCCATTTGGCCAAAATATGAAAAATCTCATTTTTAAGTCCTTTTTTATTCATTAAATCCAACAATTTTGAAACCTTGTGCTATGAATCTTTCCAATCTTTCATGGTCACTTTTCTAGACTCAAAATGTCATTTGGAACAAGTTTGATGTTGTAAAGTTTTCCATTTGAAGCTTCCTTGTATGAGTTTTAGGCATAGGCTAAGAATGACCTGTAATTCTCAAATGACCAAAATACCCTTTTCTTGCCAAGACCATAAGTAGAGTTCCACAAATCATATGAAGGCATACTATACCATTCTAGAAAGCTAAGACAATGAGGAACAACTCTTATGTTTACCAGAAATTCATTTGAAATCTCCTTGAGGGATAAAAATAGCTTGGAAGTCAAGTCACTTTCACAGACAAAATTTCAGATACCTCAGATGACCTGTAACTTGCAAGGACCATAACTTGAGTTCTATAAATCACCTTGGTGACTTCCACCACTCAAATTAAAGCTATGAAGATGATATACAAGTCTAATGTTGGCCAAGGATCCATTTGAAGTTTGCATTTTGACTTATCTTGCTTGGAAATTTGACCTAAATTAGGGGATTTTACACAGAAACCCTAATTTAGAAACTCCTCTTCTCCTTGATTTCTCTTGATTTCTTCTTGGCACATCACCATATCCTTCTCTACATGTCAAATTATGAACTCCACATCTCTCCAATAGACCTTAATGCCTTTCAATCAGTCAATTGACCTAGAGTTGACCTAGAGTTGACCCTAGATGAAACCCTAGTTGACTGTCTTCAACTGTAATTCTTGTGACTACACCAATGACTTGTCTCCTTCTCCAAATGACTTTATAAATCTCCCATGATGTCCAGATACTCTCCATGCTCACTCCACAACTCACAATTTCTTTGGTGGTCCTCAGATACCCTCAGATAGGAGATAGATGTACTGCTTGATCCACTGACTTCCCAGCTTTCAAATTCTTTCTGATGACCTGAATGAGATTGAATTTGAATAATAACCTCTTGATAGGTTCATGGAGATGAGAATAATGATTGGTCCCCTGTTGGATGACTTGCTAGGCTATGCTATGCAGATGATTACACTATGTACATGACTCTCCATGCAAAATGCTAATGTAATTGAAACATAAACCAAGTGAATAAGGTTGAGCAAATTTTAGGGTGCAACACTGATGAAGAATGTTGTCGCTGTTTCTTTTAGCTGTTTAATTCTTTATTGTATTGATTGGTTTTCCCTGTCTGTATTGTTTGCTGTTTAACCTATAGGTTGAAAGTGAATTCTGTTCACTTTTGCCTGTTGTTTTCTAGGTTCGAGGTTGAGTGGGACTCCCTTGCCTCGCTTGTATTGCTGCATCCATGCATTTTACTGCTTTATTGTATATATGCTATTGTTTCTGTTTCCGTTTATCCCTTAGGACCTCTGTTTCTCTCTGCGCAAGAGAGGAGCATGATAGACATTAGGTCTTAACCCATGCATGATAACATTAGGTTAGTGTAATTCCCTTTTCAACCGTAGGTTAGTGTTCTGTCTCTTCTTTCTCAAAACAAACAGAAAAACACAGTAAAATTTCAAACACAATAAAAGACACTTCTTCCGTAAAAGAATGTGAACTCATCAAAACGTCATTTTTGTCCGCTGGGACTGTTAATCAGAAAAACCCTTTTTCAGAAGGAATAAAAACAATCAAGACAGACCTGTGTCGTGCGTGGCCCGAACTACGTTTGCTCTGATCTTTCATGCTGTATGAAAGTACGTAGGGATAGGATGCGATATCCTAGCGAGCAACCTTCCCCTCCTTTCCCGTAGGTAGGCGAGCTACGTTGACTCTGATTTCTCGTTCCAGACGGGAATACGTAGGCATAAAGTGCGACACTTTGCCGAGTCATTTTCTTTTCTTTTAACCCCTGACCTTAGTTTAGATAGAATAACAATCCATACCCGAAAACAAGCGTGGATCCCGTCGAGTACGACGGAAGTGAGGGGTGCTAATACCTTCCCCTTGCGTAACCGACTCCCGAACCCAGGTTTTGGTTGCGATGACCATACCTTTCCCGTCTTTGCGGTAGGTTTACCTCGAGCGTTTCCTTTCCCCTCCGTTGGGATAAATAACGCACGGTGGCGACTCTTCTGTTCAGCCGGCGCCGATTTTCGCAGTAGCGACACATAGAGACTTGGAATTTAGTTTTAACCTCCTTCAATTTCACAGTTGACTGAGGGTTGACCAGGTGAAAACCCTAGATGCAACATCCTTGACTGTAGCTTGTTCCACTCCTCACAACAACTTGAATAAGCTCCAAATGGCTCTCAAAGAACTCAATGAGCTATCTCAACATCTTATATCCATAATCATGAATTCATAATCTTCTGATGCTCTTCAACCGGCCTCCAAGTTAGGAGCTGACCCACATACATCCATCAACTCTTTCACAAGACTTTGACCACTTCCTGATGACTTGATGACCATTCATGCTTGAGTAAAACCCCTTGCTTGAGCTCAACACTATGGGTAGACTCCTCTTGCTATGCACAACCCCTTGATCCCCAGTAAAATGAAATATGATATGCAATGCAAATGCTAGAACAATGCAATGAAACACAAACCAGGTAAAGAAAAGGGTTGGGCAAATTTTGGGGTGCAACAGCTGCCCCTATTCAAACGGCCTGGACCTTAATGGATGAAAAGCGAATGGCTTTCAAACAATCAAGGTAAAAGACGGTTGAATACCAAAGGACCCGTAAATTTGCCAACCGCAGAAATAAACTGCAAAACCCTGATTAGGGAACAAATATCCAGAAAGACTGAACACAGATAATTGCAACGGCAACCAGCTGATTGATCATCTGATAAAGAACACCTGAATCGCTGCCAGTCATCTGTGTAACGCCACATACATCAAAACCAAAGGCTAGATCAACACGCAGTTGGTAGCTTCACCTCAGGAAGAGAATAATACCCACATCATCTAAAAGTAGACGGAAAGACTCCAAATAATGGTTCACGCTGTCTCAGGATAGACAGAAAGAAATATCAATACTCACGTCGTCTAGAAGTAGACGGAAAGACACAAAATACTCACGCTGTCTAAAGATTGACAGAAACAAAAACAATACTCACGTCGTCTAATGGTAGACGGAAAGACTCCAAAATACTCACATCGTCTAGGGATAGACGGAAAGTCAAACAATACTCACATCGTCTAATGTAGACAGGAAGAAAAACAATATCCAACGTTCACATTGTCTTTGGATAGACAGAAAGGGAAACAATACTCACATCGTCTAATAGTAGATGGGAAGGCACCAAATACTCACATTGTCCAAAAGTAGACGAAAAGACTCCAAAACTGCACTTCAAAACCGTTTGTCAAATTGCAGAATTCTTTTGTTCATAAGAGTTTATGGAAAGAAAATATCTTCAAAGGGCCACATCGTCAATAGGGATTGACAGAAAGAAAACCATGTCGTCAATATGAATCGCCAACAAGGGAAACCAATCATTCTTCAAAGGGTCACAACGTCAATAGAAATTGACAGCACGAAAACCCTCCTAAAACGCCATCTCATCCAATAAACGGAAAGAAAACCACATCCGAACTCACATCGTCTAAGGATAGATGGAGAGAAAAACCTGCTAGCGAAACACGTCATCAATAGGGATTGACGAAAAGAAAATTTTTTTGGGGATGTCATCATCAGAGGACTAATGGACAAAATCATAATCGTCGTATGATTTGAAACCCGAATAAACCGCCGAGCTGTCTAAACAAAGCTGCTGGATAAATGCCCATGTATGGATTGTGAAGTGATTCAAGTTGCCATAGAAGGCTGACAGAAACTGGCTTATGCTTCGAATGCATATGCGTATGTTTAAATATGGTGTAATTCTCCATACGAAATGGAAATGCTACGCATTCGAGGATGAAATGCAAGGATGATAAAAAAATGATAACAACATGCAAAGATGTAGATGCAGGCACAGGCTGCTGGGGAAAGCTGGATAACAGAACATTCCAGCAAAATAAATGCTGAAGAGGAAGCCAACTCCGCTGGGGATTACCGGATGTGCCAAGTATGATTGGACTCTACTGGGGATAGCTTACACGTGCCAATGACGATTGGACTTTTGCTGGAGAGAACAGACGGAGTCTTCCGTCATACCAAAGGGAATTGGATTTGTAAAGGATCACGTACGACTGATGCTGGAAAAAATACCCTATCTAAACTTAAAAGTTTTGGTCGAAGGGTCAAAGGATAGTAATGCGACTTTCTGACGTTCGTCTTGCACTTGAAATTTAGTTGAACCTGCTTGAACAACTTTGAGTAGCTCTGGAGAATAACAGTTCCTTCGCTTCCGATTTGCCTCAGCTCGTGGGACCTCTATGGGGATATTCCTCGAAAGGAAATCTGAAATCTCATGCCCTGATGGCTTGATATGCACTGACTAAACATCTCGAACCTCGGAGAGGTGCCTCACATTAATTGCCCCACGGACAAGAAATGACTTCTACGCTCTTAGGGTGGCCTGCCCTAGTCTTACAATGACTTTGCCCCTGACTGGCTGACCTGTGGGGAGAGTGCTTCTTGGCTGCGAGAGATTCGCCAAATTTCGACTTGACTGCCTCAGATTAACTGACTTTCAAATGGCTGACTCCCATGCTGTGATCATTTGATATAACTTGCCCCAGTTCGATAGAGTATTCAGGAAATCTGCATTCTATCCTGATCAATCTTTTCACTGTGGAAACTTTCCTGCTGTCAAGCGCTTACTCACAAGTAAAACAAATTGTCCTGCATAAAAGATATATTAAATGCAACGCATATGACAGTTTTTGAAATCCAATATGTTCACTGGAAAAAAATTGTGACATAAAGTGAATAAATCATTTATCAACATGTCAACATTAGTACAACGCTGTAAGAGGAATCCTTTTAGGAGTCAGTTTCGATGCGATCTTTAACGAAGTATGCTTTCGAAACAAACCTACTTCAATTAGGACCTTTCCAGGTTGTAACGTGGTCAGGTTCACGGTTTACAAGGAAAGGATAAAGGCTCAAAGTTTATTTTAACCCACCCATTCTCCGTGATGTTCTCCAATCCTACATTCAGCTAATTCGACACTAGCACTCACCTCTCAGAGGTTGAATGACAGGAGTGATGGTTTAGGAAACCACAAGTTTTTGGAGCGACAGTCACTCACTTTTCGTCTTTTGTGCCTGAATCACACGACTTGTTTTTCATCATCAATTTTGTATTTCCCTAACTTTTTCCTAGACTGGCTCTTTTGAGCTTCTTTTGATTTCAACGTCCAGCGGGATGCCCTAATTTTTGCCTAAGTCGCTTGTTTTAAAGTTTCGACTTAGCGGGCTTTGTTCTCTCTTTTTTTCTTTCTGTTCTTTTTGGAAAAAATCGTGTGACACCGGCTTGTCTGACTCTTTGGGGAATAACGTGACTGTTTCACTCCTTATCGGCAAGGTTTAACCATTGTGGTTCTTTAGGCATGACCTATATAGGTGTGATTTATCCTCAAACGGGAACAACTCCTATCGTAATTTGGATGTTTGGCCGAACTAGCTGACACCTACCCCGCCCTAGGTTAAGATTTAGGGTTTTCCATTTTCAGAAAGAAACCCCTACTATTAGGCTCAAAGAGGTTGACAAGGGATTATCATCATTATATCTCCTGTGTTTGGGAATTTGAAACAATGCCTGTACATCATCAGCAAGTTTTATTTCAAAAGCATACAATCGGAAGCTTGCACGTCTTTAAACTTCGTCATCCTCCCCGGACTCCG
This sequence comes from Lathyrus sativus, assembly GCA_963859935.3. NCBI lineage: Eukaryota > Viridiplantae > Streptophyta > Magnoliopsida > Fabales > Fabaceae > Lathyrus > Lathyrus sativus. The sequence goes on along the minus strand of OZ012741.1, from coordinate 136,353,161 downwards.
CTTAAACAAGCGTATAACATCTGTAAAAAGCAATTAGTGAACACGAATGGATTTAATCAAAACATGCATATTCATTTCATTAATATCAATCGAAAACAACAAGTTTTACAAATGAGATTGCACTTTAAACAGGAAAGAAAATACAAACATAAAGAAATAATAGGATAAAACAAAAATTGCCAGCTTTTGGGAACTGGGCTTTAACACTGATTAGCTACTGCAGGAATGCGACCTTTGAAGTCTTCAAACTCAATCAGACGAGCGATGTACGACCAACCTTCCTCCTGGAAAAGATATACACCTTTGGTCCTTCACTGTTGTACCCTGGCTTGAAAAGCCTCACAATCCTCAATAGAATGCCCTATGGATCCTCCATGATATCCGCATTGGGCCCTAGGATCATACCCGGGAGGGCAAGGTTCTGGCACCGGTTTGAGAGCTTTGGGCTCCACCAAAGAATTATGAACTAGGTGTGGCAGCCGCTGACTGTACGGCATATGCACGGGGCGCAGGGGAGCACTCCTTCTTTTCAGATTGTTGTTGTGGGGCCTACTCTGATTCTGGTACTGATAGTCTTGTTGCAAGGACTCAAAAGGTCGTGAATTCTGAACAATAGAAACGCCCCACGACTGGGTTTGGACTCTTGAGGACTCTTCCTTTTCAGGCGCTTTCATCCTTAAAATTGATCCCGGAACAGGAAGCAACTGTGGGCAGGGGGATTCTGATACCAAAGATTGTAGGATATACTCTTGACCTACTGCAGCTTTAGGAATGGGAATAGGAGTATCCATCTCTTTTTTACGACAGGGAGCAAATTCTCCTGATACCTTCATGCCACTCGGCGTGAATTCAATTGTCTTAGAATCAATCAGGTCTTGAACCTTATGCTTAAAAGCTTTACAGTTCGTGATGTCGTGCCCCTGTCCCCCAGAGTGGAAATCACAATAAGCATTTACATTGAAGCCCGGTGGTGGTTGGCCAGTAACTGGATCCAAAGTCCGAGGCTTAACCAACTAAAGTTGGAGTAAGAGTTGCGCCAACTGAGCATAATCCATGGGGATCTGATCGAAGATTCTATCTTTCGATTTTATCCTTTGACCATATCTTCTAATCTTGGGTTCTCCTGAGAAACAGGATGCAACTGATGGCACGGAAATTTCGGAACCTCCGATTGTGCAACAGACTTCTGAGACACATTTTGCTCTAGTATAGGCTCCACAGACAGAAGTGGAACAAGCATCTTTGCTGCAGCCTCAAGCATTTGGTCACCTTCTTTTCTGAGCACGTTCCTTATCACTTCCATGATTAAGCCCACCTGAGTTTTCAACTGATGGTTCTCCTCTTTGAGCGCATTCTGATCCAAGCGCAATGCTTGCATGTCCATGACGAACTGCCCCATCTGGCTCTTGACTTCTCTCAGCTCTGGTTGAACTTGCTTCATAACTTTGTGGGAATTCCTGTAACTGATTGTATAACCTGCAACAAACTAGTGGAGTATATGAAGTTAGATTAACAGCTCTGAGGTACCTGTTACATAAAACATAATATGCAAAATGCAAACAAGCATGCCACAGGAAAATCTCAAAATAGCACCAAGGCAAAAAGGAACCCAAGATCCAAACAGGGATAACCATCACACATATATGCACCACACAGGAGTAACTGAATACAAACAGAGTGACCTCGACCAACAAGTCTGGCGATGGTCAGCATACAATAATGAACAAATTCTACACAGGAATACAGCCCTCAACTGAGTCTTCAGTTTGATACTCTTCTGAACAAATACTCTTAGTGAATTCCTCCGAAACATGAGTTGATACACCCGCTTGGCTAGATAAGAGAGGATCATTGATTTGAACACCCTGACATGTGACTGAGATCTTGTTGGAATCCAGCAAAGCCTGAACCTGGCTCCTAAGCACCTTACAATCTTCCGTTGAGTGCCCCTGTGCCCCAACATGGTACTCACAGTGGGCGCTGACATCGAAGCCTGGCGGATATAGCGGGATCTCTGGATTAATCTTCTTCGGCACTATCAATGCACCTTTAATCAAATCCGGCAACAACTGACTGTATGACACCAGCAATTGAGTAAAAGGCCTTTCAGGTTTCCTGGGTCTTCGTCTGGCGTGCTGACGCGGTTGATAACGGTAAGATTGTTGACTCTGGTGAGAGACAGATACCTGATACACAGACCCAACAGACTGCTGACTCTGGACACTCGAAGTATCTGAAAGCTGAACTTGAGATATAGGAGATTCTGAGAGAACATCACTTCCTCTTTCCCATTCTTCCTAAGAGCTCACAACTGACTTATTCTCCTTAACTGAGATATAGGGGATGTTTCGAATCATTCCGCTCTTGGTTCCGCTCTCGACACGTTCACCCATTATCACCAAGTCAGCAAAGTTTAACATTCCACCGCTGATCAACTTGTCAAAGTAATGGCCTTTCAAGCTACTCAAGAATATATCAATCAACTCTTTGTCCTGAAGCGGAGGTTGAACACGAGCAGTGAATTCTCTCCACCTCTACACATATCCTCTGAAGGATTCACTATCCGCATGAGATAATTCCTGTAACCACGCACGACTAGGAGCCATGTTGAGATTGTAGTTGTATTGCTTCACAAAGGCATTGGCTAAATTTGACCATGATTGGATACAACCACTCTCCAACTGCATATACCAACTCAACGATGCTCCACTCAGACTGTCCTGAAAACAGTGAATCATAAGCTGATCATTGTGAACATGTGAGGTCATTCTCCTACAAAACATTGCTAGATGCTGCTTCGGACAACTATCTCCTTTGAACTTCTCAAAATTTGGCATCTTAAACTTCAGAGGCATCACAAGACCTGGCACCAGACACATGCTCGCAGCATTCAAATCAAGAGTATCCTGACTCAGCAGGGCATCCAACTTTTCTTCCAACAGTTGAAATTTTTCCATAAACTCAACAGTCTGCGGGTCTCAACGTTAGCCTTTGGAATAATCCTTTGAGAATCTGGCACAGGGAAAGTGAAACTCTGATATTTTTTGTCATGGAGAGAAGAAGAATCTCTATCTCTGGCAATGGGATGCTCTTCAACAGGAATCGACACAGGATGAGCTTGAGCAACATTGCTCACTGGAGTCTTTTGAATACCGGCCTCTCCTCTAGTCATATCTGACATGGCTTCCATGAGTTGACTCAATTGATTCTTCATCAATTCAAACTTTGCCCTTGTAACAACCAAGTTCTGCTCTCCTGAATTCATGATCCTTTCAAAAGCTAACTCCAGTCCAATACGAATGTCGGGAAATCAACTGACGTAGCAGACAAAAGATGGATAAGCTCCCAGTTCCGGCTGAGGATGGATATGCAAAAATGAAATGCAAATGCAAACAATGCTAAATGAAAAATGCTAATGCAACAAACAAGGGATCAAGACTGTTGTGCTGTAAACTGAGAAAGATTAAAGCTCTGCTTAAGCAAGAACATAGCATTGCTCTGATAACCAACTGATACCAATAATCCAGATTCAAACTATGGAGAAAACCGGGTAATTTGAAGGTAAAAGTTTCCTGCATAACCCCAGTCCCACTCATAGGTAGGGACCTATTCACTGATACGGTACGACATCCTATGCGTTTGTCAGTGTCACAGACTTTCAAGAAATGATGATATGTTCACCATTTCTGGTTTGGCATCATTATCTCCTAAAGAGGCCTCACTTAACTAACTCACAAATGATCGGTTACCAAAGTCGAAAATCCTTAGATCCAACATCCCGTCGAGCCCTAAGGGCCAGTTGGGAAGTCATCAAAGAGAATCTCGTCTGAGTGTGAATTTCATGGGGAATTGTGTCTGCTAAGCAAACAGGCCTCCCACTAATCTCCACTACTAATGTTAGATATGTACTCAAGCCCAGGTCCGGCTTATCACTCATCAAAACTCCCCATTCCCATAGCACAGCAAAAATGATATATGATGCGGAAAATAAATGCGGGAAAGTAGAATGCGAAAGTAAATAAAGCACATATATACAACACCCAAAGATAAACAAACAAGTGCTAGCATTGACTTGCATAGGGAACCGGAATCCCCAGCAGAGTCGCCAGCTGTCGCTATTGCAAAAAAAGAGGCCAACAATGACTAACAGAGTCGCCACCTATCGTTATTTATCCTAAAGAGGGGAAAGGAAACAATCGGAAAAAACCTGACGAAAACGAGAAAAGACGAGGTCATCGCAACCAAGTCCTAGGTTTGGGAGTTTGTTACGCAAGGGGAAGGTATGAGCACCCCTCACGTCCATCGTACTCGACGGGATCCACGCATGTCTTGTCTATCTAAAAAGGTGCGAAAAATATCTATGCTAAAGGCTTATGGACAAAAGAAAATAAAAAGGACTGACTCTGTAGAGCATCACCTCTCTGTGCCTACGTACTCCCTCGTGCAATGGGAAAGTCAGAGTCAACGCAGTTCGACCAACTACAGGTGAAAAGGGGGGAAGGTTGCTCGCTAAGACATCGCGTCTTATGCCTACGTACTTTCATCTGGTATGAAAGATCAGAGCAAACATAGTTCGGGCTTAAGAGAATGCAGGTTGTTCAAAAGTTTTATCTGAGTAGGGTTAACAAACAGTTCTAGCAGTTTGGTGTATGCAGCTCGACCATTGGAGACTTAGGCGTTACGATTTGCGATAGGACTGAAAGTTAAAGACACTCTTGCTTATGAAAGAGTTTTCCTGATTAAGACCACGAAGGATGAAAAAGGGTTTGAAGTGTTTTTTGTGTTTTTATAGAAGAAGTGTTTTGAATTTGAGTGTTCATAATGTACGTTGTACTAAAGTCTAAAACCTAGGATCGAATTCGTCGCATATCGTCCTAAGGACGTATACTAAACACTCTAGGCAATTGAGAGGTAGCCACTCAATCACCATTTCCCAAGTATAAGGCTCATGGTACAACATCCATTATGATTATTAAATGGATTGAAGTTGTTTGAAGATGAGAAGAGAAAGGGACAAACTAAAGGGGGACTAGACGAAACCCTAGAAGTTGTCATGCAAAGTGCTCCTAAAGTTGGGATCACAAAAGGGAAACATCTACCTAATGTTATCATGCATGGTTAGAACCCTAATATATATCATAACCTCTCTTAAACAAGAGAGATTAGAAATCCTAAGGGAAGGAAGACAAAAGAAGAAGAAGAAGAAAGAACAAAGGAAACATGCAAATGAGAGAATGCATACATGGAATGCACAAGTAGGATGAAGTGGGAGGAAAATATGTGTGGGGCAGTAGCACCACAAGCTAATCTCAACCAAGCATGCATATGAGGATGCAAAGAGAAAAGAGAAAGATATGCATCAAAAGCAAACAAACAAGTGTGACAAAATCATTAAGAAAAGTCCTCATGGATTCACCACTTTAGGTAAGCTTCAAGTTCCTCCCAAGGAGGGACCAAGCTACCTTAAATAACATTCCAAAGTCATAGGACAGAAAAGAAGATGGAAGAATAGAATGCTCAAGATAAACATCACAAACACAAAAAAGAAATGCAAGAAGAGGCAAGGACAAAGACCAAAGTCTTACACACATTCAACACTTAGAACACAAGTGGAAAGCCTACAAAGCAATGCATTAATCAACAAGCAATGAACACAATTTTGACCTAAAAATGAACCTAAAACAATCTCAACATGTCTACTTTGTGAAACAAGAAAAGTTGAGAGTTGAATGGATCCACAAAGGTCATTTCTAATTTAAACTATGTCATGCACATGTATGAGCCACCTTAGGAAATGACTTGACTTGCAAGTCATCTCAAAATTAGGAAAAAGGCTAAAAAAATTACCAAATAAAATGCACAAGAAAGCTAAACAAGTTGGCAGATAGAATCCAAAAGCACAAAGCCAATATCCCCTCAAAGCACCATCAAAAGAAAATAATATTCAAGATGTACCACTTTGAAATGGGAGAATCGGGGGTCAAAAGGAAAGCCACCAAAGTCAACCCTAAAGTCAACCAACCAGGGGCAAAATGGTCCTCAAAATTTAACCAACTCATCATGGATATGAGGATTTAATTTTAGTCATTGGACCCAAAGGAAATGAGAGAAACAAATAAAAGATCACATAATGTCACAATTTAAATCAATTAATACACTTCCAATATTTAAATCCAATTTTAATAGAAAAATAAATAAAAAAATAAAATAAAAATTTTCAAAAATAAGAAGACACCTCAAAGTGTCTAAAAAATATTTTTGTGATTTTTTTTGGATAATTGGAAGTAATTAAAAATGATTTAAATGTAAACAAATAATAAACAAAAATAAAATGAAAATAAAAAATAAAATAAAGAGGCAGACGGTGCAAAAAGCAATAAAAAATAGTTCAAAAACCAGGCTGGGCCAAAGGGGGGGCGCAAACAGCAACTAGAAGCCCAAAGCGCCCAAGAGAAAATCAAGTCAAATAATTATAGAGTGCGTCTGGTCAATGGAGGCGCATGGTGCAACGCGTTGTGAAGCGCATGATCATTTGGTAATCTCATCAAGGGGCTGATAACGTGCCAGCGCATTAAGGAAATTTGAATGTGATTTCATGTGGTATGGTCAAACAAGACACACGGTGTGTCTTAATCTCACCCGTTAAAGCCAAAAGTAATCAAGATCAATGGCCAGGACATCATCTTCTTCACTCAAAATCTAGAGAGAAACTCAGACGGCCGGAGACCGCCTCCGGTCGTCTTCTCCAACACTCCGGTCGTCGTGCACAGTGAATCAAACACACAACCCTCATAACTGAACGAAATTGCACAAACTTTATATCCACATTGAATTGCACATCACGTAGAATACAAATTCGTGGTCCATTTTCATTTATTGTACACACACACTCTAAATCGAAGCAAAACAGTTCTATGCTCAAAACAAAAATGTTCTCAAACATCACTCAAAAGTATCCAGAAATCATCTACATGTTTCCTAGAGTATGAATCAACCAACAATTAAGCTTGAAACCTCAAGAATGAAGCAAACCGCAAACAACAAGGTTGAAGCTCAAATCACAAAAGTTCACCAACAAGCACAAATATGAACCAGAAATGATCTACATAACTCATACATCACAAATATACAACAATGGCGTGCTAATTCAACATGAATTGTGAGAATTTTGGAAAGGTAGTTTACCTAGTGGAGAGCTTCCACTGAGCCTTCAAACGTGTAGAATTCTTGATGATTTCGATCCAGAAAAGTTCAATGATCCTTCCTATTGATGTTTGCAAGCTTGATTTTCCTTGAATCTTGATAAATCTCCAAATTCGAATTTCACATTTTCTCCACTTTTTCAAAGCTGCTCTTGAGCCAATTCTCCCTTCCAGAACCATTCTCAGGGTTTGTACATGATCAAAATCTTATATGTGATGGATTGTGATAGAAATAAAGCCCAATGACAGCTTGTACAGCCCAATTGCAAATCCAACTTTTCTTCACTTTTTGCTTTGTAAAACTGCACGAAAATGGCTTGCAATCAGCTCCTATATGATTCATTTTGCTTGCTGAGACTTCAACCTGATCATGTGGACACAAATCATCCCTTGAATTGATCCAAAGGTTGATATTTGATTATCACTTTTTCACTTGAAAGTGCCATTGAAAACTCATGAAAATGGTACCAAAATGAAAATCCAAGATATGCATCATGTTTAGTACATCTTTGTTAGTCAAAAAAAATGCATAAACATGTCTTGTTTTGGTTAGAAATGAATTAATTTGATTTTTCCGCTTTTAAGGCTTTTCCTTGAAAATTCTCATACCAATTCTCTATTCTAAGCCAAATCCATGACTTCTTAATGTTTGGTTAAACAATTGACTTCATTTGGAGCACATTTTATGTTGGAACAATCTCTATTTGAGGTGTGCAAGTTGGTGAAATGGACCTATAATTTTATGACCTGTAATCCTGCTTTCTCAAAATACCCCTGACTTGCAAACCTCATAACTTGATTTCTACAAATCAGATGAAGGACTTCAAGTGCTCTTTAGAAAGCTAAGACCATGAGGAATAACTCTCATGTTCATCAAAAGTTGAGGAGAAACATCCTTCTAGGTCAAAAATGGCATGGAAGTTGGTTGACTTTTGTTGACCAAAATCACATTCATCTGATGACTTGTAACTTGTCTGCATCATAACTTGAGTTCTATAAATCCAATCAAGGACTTCTAGTACTCAAATGAAAGCTAAAAACATTCTCTACAAGTTTCAGGTTGGTCAAAAGTTGAGATAAGACTTGTATCTTGAGATAGGTGGTCTTGAAGTTGGGGACTAAACAGGGGATTTTACACTGAGAACCCTAATTTAGTAACTTCTCACACTCTTGATCCTTGATGAATTGATCTTGAAATGATATATTAGACATCTTAACACAACATCCCATGAACATAGAGACTTGGAATTGAGTTTTAACCTCCTTCAATTTCACAGTTGACTGAGGGTTGACCAGGTGAAAACCCTAGATGCAACATCCTTGACTGTAGCTTGTTCCACTCCTCACAACAACTTGAATAAGCTCCATATGGCTCTCAAAGCACTCAATGAGCTCTCTCAACATCTTATATACATAATCATGAATTCACAATCTTCTGATGCTCTTCAACTGGCCTCCAAGTTAGGAGCTGGCCCACATACATCCATCAACTCTTTCACAAGACTTTGACCACTTCCTGATGACTTAATGACCATTCATGCTTGAGTAAAACGCCTTGCTTTAGCTCAAAACTATGGGTAGACTCCTCTTGCTATGCACAACCCCTTGATCCCCTATAAAATGAAATATGATATGCAATGAAAATGCTAGAACAATGCAATGAAACACAAACCAGGTAAAGAAATGGGTTACTCTAAATGAGGTAACCGTTTACACCTCTTGTAATCAGTGTAACCGGTTACCACATTTTTAAAGATATTTCAAAATTTATGAGTTTTTGAAGATATTTAAAAACAACTTCGAGTGTAACTGGTTACTCTAAATGAGGTAACCGTTTACACCCCTTGTAATCAGTGTAACCGGTTACCACATTTCAGGTAACCTGTTACGCCCTTACCAAAAACACGTTTTTTAACACAGTGTAACCGATTACTACAATCCAGGTAAAAAAATTACACCTACAGCAGAAGCACTTTTCTGCTGCTTTTCCAAAAGAAAATCACTATTCTTTCCATCCCAAAACCCCATATTTCCTACTTCTCGAAAAACACATAATTTAATCCAAACATTAGTTTTCAAAAAAATCCAAACTCCAGTTCTTTTCACAATAATTACTCATAACTTAGTTCTGATTCTAACTCGTAACCACAAACAACAATGCAACATCTACATCATACAATTCCAACATTTCCGTAATTCCAACAACAACAACACAACAATTCATCCATCATAACATCAATTACAACATCATCATACCACTCATAATTCATTATACAAGGATTCAATCCAACAACATACAATTGCCACAATGTTTATAGCATAGAGAGAAGAAAAGCACAAACCACGCATATACATAATCTACCCGCCATCATCATATAATCCCTTAGATAATTAGAACCCCACTCTTACCTTAGAGTTCTTGCAAAAGTTTCTTCTACCTCAACAATGGTGATCTCTTCTTCCTAGCTCTCTCTTCCTTGCCCTAGCTCTTTTCTCAAACTCTTCTCTTATTTTCCGTGTCTGACAACTTCTCTCTAATTCTCTTTTTCTTATTATTATATTATATTATATTATTATTACTTATTCCCATCTAATTAAATAATAAAAATTATAATAGTATTTGTTTGCACACCCCCAACACCAAATCTCTACTCAATTGCTCGCACACCCTATCACCTTAAAGTCTATTCTTAAGGCCCCTAACCCACACCAAGGGTATCTAAAATGCACCAATAACACAACACGGTCACAATTATCATATAATTAAATTACGGAAAATAAATAAAATAAGTCAGAGCGTTACAACTCTCCCCCACTTAGAATATTTCCGTCCTGAAAAATTACCTGATGCGAACAACTCTGGATATGACTCTCGCATCCTCCTACTCTCCAGTCCCAAGTCATATTTCCACCGGCAGCGCCTTCCCACACTTCCTTCACATGAGAAATCTCTTTGTCTCTCAACTGCTTCATCTTACGATCTTCAATCCTTACAGGTAAAGTCTCAACTATAAGGTTATCCCTTGCTTAAATATCATCCTTTATAATCACATGCGATAGATCTAAAACATACTTCCGAAGCTATGAAACATGGAACACATCATGCAAATTCAACAAATTTTGTGGCAACGCCACTCTATAAGTAATAACTCTGATCCTCTTTGAAATCTAATATGGACCAATAAACCAAAGAGTAAGCTTTTTCGACTTCAAGGCACGCCCAACACCGGTCACTAGAGTGACTCTCAAGAATACATGGTCACCCTCTTGAAACTCAAGATCCTTCCTCCTCTTACTAAGGTAACTCTTATTCCTACTCTACGAAGCTTTCATCTTCTCCTGAATCAACTTCACCTTCTTAGTAGTCTGCTGGACGATCTCGGGTCTAAGTACCACACTCTCACCAATTTCATGCCAAAACAAAGGTGTCATACACCTCTGACCATACAATGCTTCAAAAGGCGTTGTTCCAATACTATAATAGTAACTATTATTATAAGTAAACTCAATCAATGACAAATGACTATCCCAAGCACCTCCTTGTTAAAGAATATGGCCCTGAACAAATCCTCCAAAGTATGAATAGTCCTCTATGTCTGACCATCTGTCTGTGGATGGTAAGACTCAACCTCAACTTTGAACCCAAAGCCTCCTGCAAACTTTTCCAAAATCTAGAAGTGAACCTCAGATCTCTATCTTACTCAATACTCAACAGAACTCCGTGTAGCTTTACAATCACACGGATATAAATATCTTCCAACTTCCGCAAAGAAAAACTGATGTTAATCGAAATAAAGTGCGCTGACTTCGTCAGTCTATCAACAACCACCGAAATGGCATCATGCCCTCTAGAAGTATTCGTAAACCCAGTCACAAAATCCATAGAAATACTATCCCATTTCCACTACGGAATATCTAACGGTTGCATCAACCCTGCATGCTTCTGATGTTCCACTTTCGACTTCTGACAAATCGAACAAGCACACACAAATTGTACCACATCATGTTCTAATCCAGGCCACCAAAATATCTTCTTCAAATCCTGATACATCTTTGTATCTCCTGGATGGATACTCAAGATACTTCTATGAATTTCTTCCTGAATCATCTTTTTTAACTCGAATAATCAGGAATACAAATTATGTCACGGAATCTCAACACACCTTGCTCATCCACTCAAAAATCAGTCTGATTACTTCCAACCATCAAGTCCACCAAATTCAAATCCAACTTCTGAATCTATTTAATATTATTAAGAAAATCGTTGTTGATCTTCAACATACCCAACATCACACTCTAAGGTGTCAGCTCAGACCAAACTCAAGTCTCTAAATGGCTCAATCGATTCCAACTCTCTAGCTATCATAGCAGACATATGCAAAGACTTCTGACATAAAGTAGCAGCCACAACATTAGCTTTACCAGGATGATAATTCAAGTTAAAGTCATAATCCTTCAAAAACTCAAACCATCTTCTAAGCCTCATGTTCAATTCCTTCTGATCAAACAAATACTTCAAACTCTTGAGATCACTAAACACCTAAAATTTGGAACCATAGAGATCATGTCTCAAGATCTGCAATACAAACAACATTGCAGCCAACTCTAAATCATGAGTAGGATAGTTTATCTCATGAACCCTCAGTTTTCTTAAAGCATAAGCCACAACCTTTCCATCTTGCATTATCACACCACTTAAACCCATCAAAGACGCATCACAATACACCATAAACAGTTCATTGGGTTCAGGAAGAATCAAAACTGGAGTTGTAGTCAATTTCTTCTTCAGCTCAATGAAACTATTCTCACAGTGAATATCCCACACAAATGCTTTACCTTTGCAAGTCAACTGAGTCAACAGAAGTGCAAACCTATAAAAGCCTTTAATAAACCCGCGATAATAAACAACCATGCCCTGAAAGCTTGTAATCTTTATAACCAACTTCAGAGCCTCTCATTGTAGAACTGCATCTACTTTGGACGGATCCACAGCAATACCATCACCTGAAATAACATGACCAAGAAAACTTACCTCTTGCAACTAGAATTCATACTTCGACAACTTTGCGTAAAGCTTCTTCTCTTTCAACACTTGCAACACGATTGGAAAACACTTAGCATTTTCCTCTTCTGATTTAGAATATATCAGAATGTCATCAATTAAAACTACTACAAATTGATCCAAGTAACTGTAAAAGGTACGATTCATATATTCCATAAACACACCAGGGGCATTAGAAACGCCAAACGACGTCGCCAAATACTCATAATGTCCATAACTAGTCTTGAAATTCGTTTTCTAAATATCATCATCCTTCACTTGAATCTGATGATAACCCGATCCTAAGTCAGTTTTGTTAAACGTACGTGTACCCACCAACTAATCCATCAAGTCATCTATTCTCAAAAGTGGATATTTATTCTTAATCGTCACTTTATTCAATTGTCAGTAATCCACACACAACCTTATACTGCCATCTTTCTTCTTTACCAACAACTCCGAAGCTCCCTAAGGCGACACACTTGGTCTCACAAATTTCTTTTCCAACAAATCTTTTAATTACTTCTTCAACTCTGCTAACCTTGACGCCGACATCATGTATGGTGCCATGGAAACAGGCCTGGTACTAGGTACAAGATCAATAGAGAACTCCATCTCTCTCTCGGGCGGCACATCTAAAATATCATCTGGAAATTCATGTACCACCTGTAATTCATCAATAACAACTTGACTCTTCAAAGACAAAGATGCAAACAATGCAAGCACTTGAGCTTCCTCTTCCAAAAGCTCTTTCAACTCTCTGGCAGATACAAAACCAGCTTCTTCCTCATCATCAGAAGCAAGAAACCGCACAGACATGTTATAACCGTTTATATGAACATAATTGAACTCCAACCAGTTCATTCCCAATATAACATCAAGATTCCCCCACGACAAACAAATAAGATCAACACCAAAATCCCTACCAAAGATTGACAAAGGAAAATTCAAACAAACCAGGGAAGTAGTCACCAATCCCTTAACAATAGTTTCGATAACCATTTCTCCCCTTATTGTAGACACAACAAGACCTAGTCTTCTCACATAATCAACAACAATAAAAGAATGAGTAGTGCCCCTATTCAAACGGCTTGGACCTGACTGGCTGAGGAGCGAACGACCTTCAGACAATCGTGGTACGAGACGGTTGAATACCAAATGAACCCAGAAATTTGCCAACCGCAAAAGTAAATTGCGCACACCCCTTTGGGGGAGAATCATCTAAGTGACTGATTTCTGTTGCCACGGCGACAACTAAACACCCATCCGTCTGTCTACTTATGAAACAATCTGATATTGTCCACGGACCATCCCATTCCGAAGAAGAGGGTATACACTGACCAGGGAGGGATCGTTGATTTCACTTATCAACCTTCCGTTCGTACCTGAACGAGCAAACACTAACCAGCGAGAAAAATTGTTGATTTCACTTACCAACCTTCCGTTCGTACCTGAACGAGCAAACGCTAACTGAAAGCGAGAAACTGTTGATTTCACTTATCAACCTTCCGTTCGTACCTGAACGAAAAAACTCTAATCAGCGAGAAAATGTTGATTTCACTTATCAACCTTCCGTTCGTACTTGAACGAGCAGCCCTGCGGGGACACGAGAAACTTAACCAAGCAACTCTGAGAGGGCAATTCTGACGACGGTCGTCAAATACCTATTCTGGCAATAGGTATCCTGAAAACACTCCGCTAGGGAAATTGAGAACTTAACCAAGCACCTTGACGAGAATAACTTTGTTGGAAAATACGAGGAACTTAACCAAGCAACTCGTTGACGAATACCCTGCTGGGGACCACGAGGAACTTAACCAAGTAACTCGTTGAAGTAACACCCTGCTGGGGAATATAACTCTGCTGGGGAAACTACGGGTAACCACCCAAAAATCTGCATTACCATCTTCCAATGCTGATACCACAACATCCTGAGAAAGACTCGGCTGGGGGGGAAAAGGTGCTTGACCAAGCAAACTCTGCTAGGGGAATATGACATGACGAACACGATCACTGCGTGTCTGGCCCCCCATATAATCCCCATAACAAGATGAACATGATCACTGCGTGCTTTACACCACAACCCTCTTGACAGGAGGAACACGATCACTTCGTACTTTACACCACAATCCTCTTGACAGGAGGAACACGATCACTGCGTGTCTTGCGCAACAACCCTCTTGACAGGAGAAAACACGATCACTACGCGTCTTGGCGTTGCAAACAAAACCAGATATAGGACGAATACGATCACTGCGTATCTCTTCCGCAAAAAACCCCATAACATGATGAACACGATCACTGCGTGCCTTGCGCAACAACCCTCTTGACAGGAGGAAACACGATCACTGCGCGTCCTGTGTCGCAAACCAAACATATGCACATCTCTGTGAACCACGATCTCACTTATCGACAGAGAACATACACCTGAAGCTGGACGGGTAATCAATCCTGCTTACGTTTCCAAATGCACATGTTTGATAATTCCGTAATGCTTCCATACTGCATGGAAATGCTACGTATTCGTGTAAAATGCAAGTGCTTATGATGCATGCTTATGCAAAGAGTTACTTCAGCAAAATAAATGCTGAAGACAAACTGGATCCGCTGGGGATAACCGGAATACTACCGATACGTCTCCAACAAAATAAATGCTGGAAAGATGAACTAACTCCGTTGGGGATAACCATCCTGCTGGGAAAGTAGCTCACAAACTCATAACTTCAAACTCTGCTGAAAATGATCCTCCTGACGAGGAAGGATCAACATGTTGGGGAAAGAGAAAAGCAATCCTGGAAACTGCTTTCAAAAGGTATCAACACTCTGATTACACCCTGTGGGGATAGTTCATCCTGCTATCACTGAGCTGGGGATTGACCGGTGTGCTCTGATTCGCACTACACAAGAAACTCTTTGGGGGAGTTAATCATATCCGTCTCGACCCTTGCTGGGGAGGACTCTGCTCTGCTTGATAAGCCAATTCTGAACTACTGAAGATACATTGATCTTTTCCTTTGACGCAGTCTCCACTCTCCTGGGGAGACAACATTCAATTTTGCCTGGGGCGACTTCACTGGGGAAAGACACAACATTCATCCTCTGGAGAGGGTACTAGCCTGCCATGGACTCTGGCGGGGAACTTTGCGAGCTTTTGAATACCTGCAAAAGTCAACAAGCAAACACAAGACAATCTATGCAAAAAGAAACATCTTGGTAATCACCCATGACAACCATTCGGGTAATTTCCAGTTTTAACAATCATCGGCCGAGGCCCGCCTGTTTACACATATGTAAGTTTATCAAAAACATCGGCGTTTTCTACAAACACAACTGTAAAAGTTAAAACCAAAGTCACACACTACACTGAATAACACACTTTATTGATAACGGCCTGAAAATAGGCAAGATTTGTACATCAGATGCAACTCCTGAAAAGAGGTAGTCACACATAAACAAAATGCAGAAATGTACAAAGATACAGAATAGAATTTGTACACATGTCGACAACGTGTTACAGACGAACACCATGAGCTGATCCTCCTATGACTCGCCGGACTCTGACGCTTTCCTGATCTCTGTCTTCGGAAGAGATTGCTTTGGATAGTCGACCCCCCAGGTTCTCCCAAACCACTAGATAATCTAACTTGGACCACAGTCATTTGCTTCTCAAATCCCTAACTTTTGCGTGAATCGCCCTTTGCGGGTTTTCAATTCACCGGGATACCCCTTTTTGCCGAAGCCGCCCAGTGTAGGTTTTCAACTTCGCGGGTGTACATTTTTTCCATTTTATCCCTAACTTTTGCCCGAACTGTTTATTCTGTTTTTGGTTCGCCAGGATGCCCCATTTTTGCCTGGACTCTCTTTTTACTGTCCAGCGGGTCAATTTTCAAGCAAAGTATTTTTTGACTGCGTCCGAGTTCACAGGGGACGAAAAGTCTTCACCATCCATGGTGGATAACAATAAGGCTCCTCCGGAGAAGACCTTTCTCACGACGTATGGACCTTCATAATTGGGAGTCTATTTGCCCCTGTGATCCGATTGCGGTGGGAGAATCTTCTTCAGCACAAGATCACCCGTCTGAAAGCTTCGAGGTCGGATCTTCTTGTCAAACGCTTTCTTCATCCGGCTCTGATACAGCCTACCATGTGCAATTGATACCAGTCTCTTCTCATCTATCAAGCTCAGCTGATTCAATCTATTTCTAACCCATTCTGCCTCATCAAGCTGAACATCAAGCAAAACCCTCAAAGATGGTATCTCAACCTCCAATGGCAAGACTGCCTCCATGCCATACACCAATGAGAATGGAGTTGCCCCGGTTGATGTATGCACCGTCGTGCGATAACCGTGCAAAGCAAACGGCAACATCTCATGCCAATCCTTATACGTTACCACCATCTTCTGAACAATCTTCTTTATGTTCTTGTTGGCCGCTTCAACAGCGCCATTCATCTTGGGTCTGTACGGAGATGAATTATGATGCTCGATCTTAAACTCCCGACAAAGATCCTTCATCATCTTATAGTTCAGGTTCGAACCATTATCAGTAATGATCCGTTCAGGAATACTGTATCTGCAAATTATATCCCTCTTGATAAATCTGGCCACCACCTGTTTCGTAACATTGGCATAAGATGCCGCTTCTACCCACTTGGTGAAGTAATCGATCGCGACTAGGATGAAGCGATGCCCATTAGAAGCAGTAGGCTCAATCTTGCCAATCATATCAATTCCCCACATGGAGAAAGGCCACGAAGAAGCCATAACATTCAGTGGACTGGGTGGCACATGGATCTTATCAGCATAGATCTGGCACTTGTGACACCGCTTGGCAAACTTGAAACAGTCCATTTCCATCGTTAACCAATAATACCCCGCCCGCAACAACTTTCGGGTCATAGCATGCCCACCAGCATGTGTACCAAAAGTTCCTTCATGGACCTCTTCCATGAGTAAATTGGCTTCCTTCTCGTCTACACACCAGAGGAGTACTAAATCGTGGTTCCTTCTATACAGAACACCGTCGGGATTCAGATAAAAGTTGCCTGCTAATCTCCTTAGAGTCATCTCATCACGACTGGATGCCCCAGCCGGATATTCCTTGTTCTTCAGAAAATTCTGTATGTCGAAATACCAAGGTTTACTGTCAGATGCTTCATCAATTGCAAACACAAAGGCCGGCCTATCAAGGAGAGATATGACAATCCTGGGAGCCTCATTCCAGTAGTTGACCTTATACATCGAGGATAATGTTGCAAGGGCATCTGCCATTTGATTCTCCACCCGAGGTACATGATGAAACTCCACCTTATCAAAGAAAGGTAACAACCTTCTCGCATAATTCATGTACGGTACCAGATTAGGTTGGCGTGTCTCCCACTCTCCCTTAATCTGATTCACAACCAATGCTGAATCCCCATATACGTCCAGACTCTTGATCCTCAGATCGATAGCCTCCTCTAACCCCATAATACAAGCTTCGTACTCGGCTTCGTTATTCGTCACTGGAAAAGTCAATCTGGCCGTAAACGGGATGTGCGACCCGTGGGGAGTTGTAATGATTGCCCCAATCCCACTACCGTACGAATTGACAGCCCCATCAAAAATCAATTGCCACTGGGAACTCCGCTCAGGACCCTCATCAGGCAACAACTCATCACAATCTTTATCCTTCAAGTACATTATGTTCTCATTAGGAAACTCAAACTTCATAGGCTGATAATCCTCAATCGGCTGTTCGGCAAGATATTCGGACAGAACACTTCCCTTAATGGCCTTCTAGGAAACATACTGGATATCGTATTCTGTCAATACCATTTGCCATCTAGCAATCCTTCCAGAGAGCGCTTGCTTTTCAAACACATACTTGATCGGATCCATCTTCGATATCAGCATGGTGGTATGGTTCAGCATGTACTGTCTTAGACGTTTGGCAGCCCACGCCAATGCACAACACGTCTTTTCGAGCATAGAGTATCGAGATTCACAATCCTTGAACTTTTTACTCAAGTAGTAAATTGCATGCTCTTTCCTTCCCGTCTCGTCATGTTGACCGAGAACACAACCCATGCTGTTCTCAAGAACCGTCAGATACATAATCAGTGGTCGTCCCGCTACTGGGGGTATCAACACCGGAGGTTCCTGCAAGTATTCTTTTATCTTTTCAAATGCCCTTTGGCAATTGTCATTCCAGACCATCGCTTGATCTTTCTTTAACAGTTTGAACAAAGGTTCACACGTGGTCGTTAGGTGAGAGATGAACCTGGCAATGTAGTTCAATCTTCCTAAGAATCCACAGACTTCTTTTTCTGTTCTCGGTGCTGGCATCTCTTGTATTGCTTTTATTTTTGCCGGATCGACCTCGATTCCTTTCTCGCTCACAATGAACCCCAGTAGCTTCCCGGATCTTACTCCGAAGGTACATTTGTTAGGGTTCAGCCTCAGCCTGAACTTCCTCAGCCTCTTGAACAACTTCAGCAGATTAACAAGATGTTCTCCCTCTGTTTGAGACTTGGCAATCATGTCATCGACATACACCTCAATCTCTTTGTGCATCATGTCGTGAAAGAGCGTTGTCATAGCCCGCTGGTACGTTGCCCCAGCATTTTTCAAACCAAAGGGCATCACCTTATAACAGAAGGTTCCCCACGGGGTGATAAAGGTCGTTTTTTCCATATCCTCCGGAGCCATTTTGATCTGGTTGTACCTTGAAAATCCATCCATGAAAGAGAATACCGAAAACTGAGTTGTGTTGTCAACTAACACATCAATATGCGGCAGCGGGAAATCATCTTTCGGGCTCGCTTTGTTTAGATCCCTATAATCAACACACATTCGAACTTTGCCATCTTTCTTTGGCACAGGCACGATATTAGCGACCCAAGTGGGATAAGTAGTGACAGCCAGGAACCCAGCATCCCATTGCTTCTGCACTTCTTCCTTTATCTTCACAGCCATGTCAGGACAAGTCCTTCTGAGTTTCTGTTTCACCGGCGGGCAATCTTCCCTCAACGGCAGACGATGAACAACCATATCGGTATCCAAACCCGGCATGTCCTCGTAGGACCAAGCAAATATATCGATGTATTCGTGCAGCATCTCAATAAGCTCTTGCTTGATGTCAACCTGCAACGCGGCCCCTATACGGATATTCCTGACGCATTCTTCAAACCCTAAATTGACAATATCAATCTCTTCCTGGTGAGGTAGAATGACTCTCTCCTCTTGCTTCAACAACCGAATCAGCTCTTCTGATAAGTCACTATCCTCAACAATCTCCTCCTCAGCTTGGAAGATCGGATGCTCGAAGTCTAAACGAGTCATAGGAAGTCTTTGGTCGATGTCATCTGAAAATTCATGAACCCTGCGAGGGAAATGGTTAAGTGCTTCAAAATGATATACAAGCAAAATACATAACCACACTGCCATTTTATTGAAAAATAAAAAACAGAAAGAAAAGGATCACAACATTTAAATGTAAAAAACGCCGTCATTTATTGATCATGCAAACATACAGGTAAACAGTTAGGCCCTAAGACGAGGTCAACGATGCCCCGGGCAAGGCATGTGATCATACAATGATTGAAAAAACAACGCATTACTGTTTGGTGACTTGGATGATGTCCTGGATGGACCAGTTGCATAGGCTTTGCCCCAGCGTGCTGGGTCGAATCCATGCGTCCATGTCGCAGTCGCTATCCACTTCCTCCGTATCAGACACGGTATTAATCCTTTCAAAGCTAACCCCTCCGGGCGTGAACACCAGAGGTCCCTTGTACTTAGGCGCACTCTGTGAGGGAGATGGGCGGTACCCCAAGCCATACCTATCTTGCTTCACTGGTATGTGCAGAACCTGCCCCCACTTCTGAGTCTCTCCTGCTTGCACCAATGCCTTGGCTTCTTTATATGAGGAGACGGCCACCTCTTGCCCTTCACTCTTCACCGGAGCTTCTTCTTTAACCTTCACCCCTTCGAACGCCTGACACAGCGTTTCATGAATCTTTCCCTCTACCTCCACGTATTTGAAGGAATACAAATGACTGACTAGGATATCCTCTTCGCCACACACCGTCACAATACTCCCCTCAACCATATACTTCAGCTTCTGATGGAGCGTAGAAGTTACTGCCCCAGCGGCATGAATCCAAGGTCTCCCAATCAAACAGTTATATGCAGGTTGGATGTCCATGATGTAAAACACTGTATCAAACACCTCCGGACCTACCTGGATGGGTAACGTTACTGACCCGAATACCGACCTCCTCGTTCCGTCAAAGGCCCTCACCACCAAATCACTAGGTGTGCACACCAACCCACGGGTATCCAATTTCAACAGGGCTTTCTTTGGTAACACATTCAACGAGGATCCAGTGTCCACCAGCACATGGGATAAAATAGTGCCCCGGCATTCGATAGAGATGTGTAAGTCATTATTGTGATCACGCCCTCTAGGCGTTAGGTCAAAATCCGTGAATCCCAAACCATGCCCAGCATTAACATGTGCCATAAATCCCTCCAGCTGATTGACTGAAATCTCTTGCGGCACGAAGGATGTCTCAAGTACCTTCAACAGGGCATTTCTATGCACCTCAGAACACAACAACAGCGATAATATGGAGATCTTTGACGGGGTCTGCTGCAGGTGATCTACGATCTTGTAGTCACTTTTGCGAATCAATCTCATGAATTCTTCCACATCTTTGTTTGTAGGTTCTTTCTCCTTACTCCCCGAAGGTTCCCCCTCAACAACTTTATTCTTACCCCTGGCGAGCCTCTCTACCTCGACCTCAGGTGAAGTGAAAATTCTCCCGCTCCGGGTTATACCACCCGCTCCCACTATGTTGTCTACGGATCCCGCTGGCAGATCATTTAAGTCAATCTTTTCCCCATTGCAATACACTTCAGCACCGTAGCTCCACGGGACTTCCTTTGTGCTCTCATAAGGGATTGGTTTAGCCTTGGTAATAGTAATGGTCGGCCTTTTCGATGATGCCGAAATCGTCACTGATTTGAACGGAATGGTGATCGTAGCAACCTCACTGCGCTCTTTTTCAGATTCTGTCTCAACAGACTTCTCCCGCCCCACAGACCTGTCAAACTGCAGGATTCCTTCATCAATCAAACCTTGAACTCCCCTTTTCAACTTCTCACAGCCCCCAAGTTGAACCAAACAGTCAGCACACTCTTCACTGCATCCGGGATAGACACCTCCTTTCAATAAGCGCTGCTTTACGTAACTCAAAGGGGTTTTCAGCTTGCTCACTTCCGAAACCAAGTCCAACTCATCATCTGTCAGGATTGCATTGGCCCCAGCCCCACCATGCTTGGGCATTGGCTGTTGCGTGATATTGGGACCGTCCTTCCCGAAGTTAATAGTCGTACTATCAAGCAAATCCTGTACTTTATGCTTGAAAGCTAGGCAATTTTCAATATTGTGCCCTGGTGCACCCGAATGGAAGTCACAATGCTCATTAATATCATACCCGACTGGTGGCAGGCCGGTTGGTGGTGCTAAGGTCCTCTTCTCGACTAGCTGCAACTTCAACAAAGCTTGAAGAAGTTCTGCATATGATACCGGCGGTACCTCGAATACTCTCCTCGGTCGCGGGTTCTGAAATCTGCGCTGATTATTATTTGGCTGCTGCTGAGCCTGCTGCTGTGGTTGTTGTCTCTGCTGCTGAGAAGGCCCTGGAATGGTTACACTTGCAACCTGCGACTACTGATGCCAGTTCTGACCTCTATTTCTCCGTCGAGCATTGTATACAGCGTTGGTATCACCCTGCCTTTTGCCACCAAACGTCTTCTTATTACCTCCTGAGGAACTGGACTCACCCGCTTGAATTTTACCAATCTTCACCCCGTTTTCAATGCGGTCCCCCATCAAGATCAACTCAGAGAAGGTACTCATCGAAAAATTGAGCAACCGGTCATAGTACATTCCAGAAAAAGTTTCTATGAACATGTCCATCATTTCGCGCTCCACCATCGGAGGGTGTACCCTAGCAGCCAGATCTCGCCATCTCTGGGCGTATTCCTTAAAGCTCTCGCTAGACTTTTGAGACATGCTCTGCAGCTGGACTCGGTTAGGGGCGAGATCACTATTATATTGATAATGTCGAACAAAAGCCTCTGCCAGCTCTTTCCAACTCCTGATCTGAGTAGGTTCCAAGCTCATGTACCACTTCAGCGATGGCCCTGACAGGCTATCCTGGAAGAAGTGCATCAGCATCTTTTCATCCTTAGAATACGCGGACATACGCCTGTAAAACGTGCGCACATGCACCCTAGGGCATGTATCCCCTTTGTACTTATCAAATGACGGCGCTTTGAATTTCAGCGGGACCCTCAGCCCTGGGACCAGCCCCATATTTGACATATCCAGCCCAAGAGCATTCTGGCTGGCTAATCCGTTCACTTTCTCTTCTAGCAATCTCATCCGATGGTTGTCATCCCTAGCTCTTTCATAACCCTCATTCTGACCAGAGAACACATCCTCCTGACGATCCTCCCAGCGAGGTACTGTATCGTATCCAACATATTCTGCCTCACGTCCCGGACCCGTTTTGAAATACCTGGGGTCGTACCTCAGATTGCCCATCTCTTGAGCGTTGTACGCACCAGTTCCATATCCAAGATTACCATAACCATAGTCACCAAACCCAGCCTTGGTGCCAACAATGTTTTCATACCCCATGTTCACACCATTGAAGCCCTGGTTACCATTATTACCATTCATTCCGACATTCTCAGCTCCCCCATTGAAACCCTGGTTGACATTACCCACAAATACTCCAGCAGTATCTGCATTGGCATTCATATTACCGGCGTTCCCACCTCCGCCTGCAGGACCAGTTTCTCCAGCATTCAAACCGGTTACGGGAATAGCATCAGCACTTTGACGATTCTTAATTCGGGGAGAAGCAGCAATATTTTCACCACGTGGTGTCCCGTTGTTTTCAGCCCGTGTGACCAACGGTTGAACCAGAGTCTGCAGCTGCTCTTGTCCTTTGGCGATGGTCTCCATGGTTTGCATGAGCATGGCCATCCTGTCACGCATTTCTTGCATTTCAACCTGCATGTTGTCCATGACTTTCTTGTGATTAGTTCTGGTAGAGTAAAGGTGGACCCGCTTTTCTGCAATCCTGAAAATACCTGGTGAATGGATGACAAAAGATAAGGAACATGGATCACAACCCTGTAATGCAATATGATTTATGCAAACAAAATGCAAAAATGCTAACGTACATGTGTGCATTGGGGATATTTCCCCTCCAATTCCAGTGTCAAGGTAGCAAGACAAGAGAAACCATAAAGACAATATTTAGAAAAACCCTCATATATTTATTGGAATAACAGTCTCGTCAAGGCGTTACACAACTATGTTCCATACAACTGATATGATAAAGGAGGATCCCAACCAACATGTCTGGCGGTGATCTCAATACATAGAGTACAAGAAAAAAGTCAAGTGCGGGTACGATCGCGGAAATCCTCGAACAACTTCTTCGTCTCTGGGTGATTCGGTCGATAAATCAAGCCTTCTATCAACTGATCCCTTTTCTTGACCGTTCCTTGGATATCTCTGACAAAATCTTCCCAAGCCTTATTCTGGGCACCAACCTCAGGTTTGGGCCTCTTGGTGTCTGCTCTGCACTGACAATCTTCCAGATTCTTCATGGCATCAATCAGTTTGTGTTCGGCCTCGTATCGACAAAATGCTTCTTCTTCAAGCTCCTCAGTCTTCACTTTAACCCGTTCTCCCAACTGAGCAACCCGTATCTTTAGCTCTTCTTCCCGTTCTTTGCGTTTGGCCATAGTAAGGTCCCAATGCTCTCTGAACTTAGCTAACTTCGTGTAGGCCCTTTCCAGCTCTTGTTTCTTAGTAGCCAATATACTGCTAACTGAGTCTACATCTAATTCCAGACGCTTCTTGGTTTCAGTCAACTCCAATAAAGCAGTCTTCAGATGTTTCAAAGCTTCAGCCTGTTGCTTGGAAGAATATCCTGTTTCGCTCTTTTCATGACGAAGCTGGGCGTTCTCTTTCTCTAAAGCTTCTTTAGCTTTTGCTAACTCTTCTTTCTCTGCCATCAGCTGCTTGTATACCTGTATGTCTATAGTGGTGGGCTCCTCCACCGGAGGAGGATACAATGGTTGAACTGCAGGATAAGGCATAAGGAATTTCGTAGCTCGTTCACGAATCCATTCCACATACGGACCAAGAACTCGAGTACCCCCTTTGCTAAATGAAGACTTTCCTCTCTTATGCAGGTTCTTCCATGCTTTCTCAAGCTTGATCAACATCTCTTCCTCTATTGCCCCAGTAAGATACAGAGATTCCTGTATCTCCTCGGGCTTCGGCGCTTCCTGAGGTGCATATCCAAACTGCCTGATCAATAAGGAAGGGTTGTAATTGACACACCCTCTCCTTCCTATCAAAGGGACATTAGGGAATCCTTCGCATCTGTATATGACATCAACTCCTAACACCTCCTCATTAACCCACACCACATTCTCAGAAGTCAACCCCATCAAGCGCTCTGGCCATCCTAAAGAATCAATAGAAGTGACGAAAGGCCCTGACTTCGGCATATGACTAGCAAACCACCTGTACAGTAGAGGTACACAGCAAGAGACATTCTTTCCTCGCCGTTTTTCATTTTTGTAGTGAGTGGAATGGTGAATATCTCCCAGCAAGGTAGGAACTGTGTTCTTTGCAGCCAGAATATAGAAAGCATCCGCATCAACAAAATCAGGTTGGTTTGGGAATAAAACAATGCCATAAACACACACAGCAAGGATGGCATCAAAAACAACCCAGCAACCTTTCTTGGCATACTCCCAAGCCTTCTCTATCAAAACAACCAACGGAAATCCCCACACATCTCCTCTCTTAATCATCTTCCCTGTCAGCTCGGACTCTCCTAAGTACAGAATAGCAGACAACTCAGCCAAATTAGGCTTAGCGTCCGTGTGATAGAAAGGCATCTGCTCGCGAATCGGTATATCCAAGAGTGCAGAATACTCCTCCAGGGTAGGAGCCAAGACAAAGTCAGGAAATACGAAACACCTGAGCTCAGCATCATAAAACTGCAACAGGGTGTAAATACCGCTGATCTCATAAGCTGAGGGCTGGTAAACATAAGTCAGGATCCTCCCATATGTCTTCCTGAAATCTCCCATCACCTTCTTCCCAGCAATAGTAATTAACTCTGACAACAAACTGATATCTGGAGACGGGAATCTGTAGGGTAACACTCTCTTCATGGCTTCCATGTCTGCTAGGAAACAACCACCGGAACTGGGAGGGAAAATATGTACCTGCAATACACACACGTTAGTTGGATGCAAATGGTAATGCAATAATGCAGTATGATAAATGATGCAATCAGTGAACACAGAGGCTATGTTGTAGCCTGAAGAGGAACATCTCTGTGATGTCAAGAACAGAAAACCACCACAGTCACCAGAACCTCATGACACTGACTATCATCTGACACCCAAAATACCAATACCCTGGTAAGAAATCCATCTGAACCTCTGTCTCTGACGAGAAAACCATCTGATAATAGTATCAACATCAGACAAGAAATCCATCTGATCCAAACAACACACCTGTTAACGAGCCAAGAAAACCATCTGATAAATACTGAATCAAGGTTTCTGAAGGCCAGTTTCCTGCAATAACCCAATCCCCTTCACAGGTATGGACCTAATCCACGGACAAAGGTACGACATCCTATGCGGTCATCAGTGTCACAGACTTTCATGAGTGACGATACGATTCCCAGAAGGAGTGGCATCATCAAGTCATGAAGAGGCCTCACTTAGCTGACTTCCAATTGATCGGTCCCCAGAGTCGACAATCCTCGCGTCTGGACTCCCCTCAGATCCTTAGGATCGGAAAGGAGCACCTCAGAGAGAACCTCGTCTGAGCGCAGATTTCGTAGGGAACTGTGTCTGCTTAGCAAACAGGTTCGTCTACTACTCTCCACAACTATGTCTAGGTGCATACTCAAGCCCAGGTCCGGCTTCTCACTCATAGTAACCTCCCTCTCCCACAGCAATAATCACAATAATATAGTGCTGAAAGTAAATGCGGAAAGGTAAAGGTACGGAAAAGTAAAGTGCGGAAAGGTAAAACACATATGTACAACACCCAACAGATAAACACCCAAGCGCTAGGATTGACTCGCGTAGGGGATGGGAAACGGTCCCAGCATAAGGGATGGGAAAAGTCCCTAGATGCTATTTTCCCCAGCAGAGTCGCCAGTTGTCGCTACCGCGAAAATCGGCGCCGGCTCCCCAGCAGAGTCGCCAGCTGTCGCTACCGCGAAAATCGGCGCCGACTTGACAGAAGAGTCGCCACCGTGCGTTATTTATCCCACAGGAAGGAAAGGAAACGCTCGAAGTAAACCTCGCAAAAACGGGAAAGGTATGGTCATCGCAACCAAAACCTGGGTTCGGGAGTCGGTTACGCAAGGGGAAGGTATTATCACCCCTCACGTCCGTCGTACTCGACGGGATCCACGCTTGGTGTTTATAAGGAAAATGGTGTGTTATCTATCTACGCTAGTGGTCAGTCTGAAAAGAAAAGAAAAGGACAGGACTCGACAGAACATACGCTGTTCTGGGCCTACATACTCCCTCGTGCAATGGGAAAGTCAGAGTCAACGTAGTTCGACTACCTACGTCCAGACGGGGGGAAGGTTGCTCGCCAGGACGTCGCGTCCTGTGCCTACGTACTTCCACACGGCATGGAAGATCAGAGCAAACGTAGTTCGAGCTACGCACGACACAAGCTGTTCAAGTGTTTTTTATGGGAAAATGCACCTTAACCAAGGGTTTTCACAGTCCAGGAGGACAAAAGGTTTTGATGTTTGTTCAAATCTTTTGACAGAAGAAATGAATTCACTTTTGTTTTATCCCTTATTAAGTGTTTTTCTGTTGTTTTGAGAAAGGAAAGAGACACCCTAAAACTATGGTTGAAAAGGGGAATCTACCTAATGTTATCATGCCTGGTTAACCAACCTAATGTCTATCATAACTCCTCCACAGCAGAGAAGTTAGAGCTCCTAAGGGATCATGGCGACAGAACTAAACAGCAAACAGGAATCACTGCAATGTAAAGAAATACTGGAAATATGCATGAATGCAACAACCAAGCAGAAGGAGGACCACCTCAACTTCTAAGCAAAGGAAGGCACAAAGGCCACAAACCACAGAGGCAAGGGAGCTCAGCTCTACCAAATACCAACAAGCAAAGCCACTCAATAACAATCAAGCAGAAGGAGGACCACCTCAACTTCTCATGCATACAAAGCCTATTTCTAGGATGCACCTATCTCAGAAATATCTATATGAACCCCTAAGTCTAATGCAGCACAGCACCACACAAGTCAATCAACACAAAGAGAAGGCTAACCAGCCTGGCAAACTCCTATCCAAAAGCAAGAAACTAACCCTGAGCAGGACCCTAAACAACCCTAAAACAAAACCCTAATCTACCCTAAGCAAAACCCTAAGCAAAACCCTAAAGGGAGAAATCAATCCCATTCTTCAAGCTTCAAGACAAGCTTACCAAAGAAAGGGAGCTAAGTAGACAGACCCATAGTGCCTTCCTCGGGAAAGTACTAGGAGGCTTCTACTTAGGAATCATATCACATGTGGCTCAACAACTGTGAACGGTTTACATTCCTCCTCAGGAGAAACTAAACTCACATGAAGGCTCCAACATCACTGGATACTTAAGAAAACCCTACCTGAACTAAGGGAACTAAGTGAACAGACCCATAGTGCCTTCCTCTGGAAAATACTAGGGGGCTTCCACTTAGGAATCATATCCCATGTGGCTCAACAACTGTGAACGGTTTACATTCCTCCTCAGGAGAAACTAAACTCACATGAAGGCTCCAACATCATTGGATACTTAAGAAAGCCTAGATGAACTACAGGAACTAAGTGAACAGACCCATAGTGCCTTCCTCTGGAAAATACTAGGGGGCTTCCACTTATGAATCATATCCTATGTGGTTCAACAACTGTGAACGGTTTACATTCCTCTTCAGGAGAAACTAAACTCACATGAAGGCTCCAACATCATTGGATACTTAAGAAAGAGGTGAGAATAAAGAATGAAAGACATCCATAGTGCCTTCCTCAGGAAAGTACCATGAATTTCCCTCAAACTTCAGGATCTCTAACCTCACAGGAAGAGCAAGCTCCTAACCTAGGTCTTCAATCCATGCATCCTTGCAAGCTCCATCAAGTCTTCATCCAACCTTCATCTTCCAGAAGAAACCACAGACCCTCAAACCAAAAGAAACTATCTATAAAGTTCAACCACAGTTGAACTTCAAAGTCAGAAGCCCTCAAGACTTCTCCTATTCTCAGGCTCAAACAAAAATATAACAGAACACTCTCTACAAATCTACCAAAAATCTAGGGGGAACCTACATGCCTCTAAGATCCCAAGATCAAATCTCAAAGCCTAAGTCAACTTCTACGGCCACTAAACAATCCCTAACATGTGAATGGTCAAGGGTTAACCAGCAAGTTATGAGGTCTCTACTCTCTAACCCTAAAACAACATCAATCAATTTCTAAAAAATCCACAAAAATCCTATGGGGAGCATGCATCAGTCTAGTACAACATACCAAAAAAGAAAAGCAAGATTCAATACCAAGTGAGAGAAATAAAATCAGCAAGGCAGACACATCACAAATCAATATTCAAAACCAATTAAAATGCAAAAAAATGCAATAAAAATGAAAATGCATGATCAAATTAATATTTTTTGCACCATAAAATCCTAAATTGAACTATGAACCTATAGAAAAAAGAAGGGAATTAATTGGATAATCCTACTATTTTTCATGAATTATTTTCTAACATGTACAAAATGAGAAAAATAAAAAGAAAATGAATAAAGGAGCGTGTCAAATAGCAAAAATATCCAGTTGTAATTCAGACTGGGCCAGAAAAGGGGGTGCGCGCATCAAATGCTTACTAAGCCCAGTGCCAAATCTTTCAGCACTTCCACGGTCAGGGGGGTGAAATGAGTAGAATGGGGATAGTCTTAGTAATAACATGTTAGGCCTAGCCCGTCTAAATCCAACCCAACGTCAGCAAACAAAAGCATCTCTCCTGTCCCAAATCTCAGTCACTGTTCATGCAACTAAACCCTAGCGCAGCTCTCCCAAATCTCTCTCTGAATTTCTCTCAAACCTCACTCAATCTCTCACAAATATCTGAAACTAAACCCTAATCTACGCCTCACCAACCTTTTTTATTTCAGTCCTATACTCAACCTAGATTCTATTTGAATCAAGACAAAATCAAAAAAATCCCAGCAATCAGAAGAAAGAACGCAACCAGAATCAAATGAAGACGTACCTGGATATGGAACACGAACAGATCGTGAAGTTCCTGAGGCTTGCTGAAGAAAACTTGATGATCTCAAGACGTTACGCAAAGGAGTCTTGATGAAGGTTCTTGAGGATCGCTGAAAATCGTGAAGATCCTTGAAGATCTGGGGACGCGCATGAAGATCTTGAAGCTCTTTCTGGGAATCTTGAAGATTCTTGAGGGTTGCTATGAAGCAATCTTGAACTTGCTGGGAGAACGCCTGGAGGAGATCGAAGAACGGACGAATCTCAGAAAACGTATGAACTCTGAAGAAGTTGCTGGAGAACGTGTGGATGAGAATCAACGAAGATCGTTGAAGATCTTGAAGCTCGATGAATTTCTGGAGATCTTTGAAGTTTCCGGTGGAGAAGATCTAAGTGAAGATCATGATGAGAAAGATGAAGATTCCTGGCGATTTGCAATAATCTGGGGGGAAAAAACGATCCTGATGAATTTTCCGGCGAGCTGCGGTGAACGGAGATGCGTTTGGATGAAGATTCTGGAGAGAACGTGATTTCCGGTGAGATCGGCCGTAGGAACCACCGTGTGATTTCACCGGTGAAGTTCTACGGAGTTTGCATGGCCGACGATTGGATTTCCGGTGAGCTTGACCGGTGACAGCCAGGTGGCGAGCATGTGATGACTGATGGTAGTGGCAAAACCTGGAGTGGACGCGTGGCACTGAAGGAGGGTGTGGGAGAGACGCGTGTGTGAGAGAGAGAGAGAGGAGGTAGTGGGATCGTGTGCTGGCTGAGAGAGACGGAAAAAAAACGGTGAGGTGGCGGAGAACGTGGAAGCGAGAGAAAGACGCGTGGGGCCCCTCTTTATAGGACACTTGGCACGAGTTTGGGCCCCACGAAATGGATAATCGGCCCATTACATTCTGATTAAGACCAAGGACTAAACATGATTAACACAGACTCAATGAATTTAAAATGTGATTAATGGACTAATGAACTGATTAAGCCTCAATCAACATGAATTAAAATCTGATTTAACTAATTAACACCTAAACAATTACTTCTAATTAAGACTAAACAATATCTAGAAAGAAATTAAATATAAAGTAAAAGTCTAACAATTATTAATTCTAAAAAAATCTAATTAAAGAAATTATTTAAATCTATATTAACCTAAAGGAATATCTAAACGAAAAACCCAATATATCTAAAAATTCATTAAAAACATTATTAATATCCTAATAATACCTCTAAAAACAATATTCTAAAAAACCCCAATTAATATCTAGAAAATTCTATAAAAATCCTAAAAGGTGCTACTAAAGCAAACAACTCCGATAAAAGGAACACGAGACCAGACTGGAATAAACGGTAAACCCCGGGCATCATAATATCCTAAAAAACCACAATGTAAGCTGAAAACACCCAGAAGCGCACAATTTCCCAAAAATGAAACTCCGATTATCTGTACTAGTCTGAAACATCCTATAGGTGAAAACCAGGCTGTAACCCTGACATCCTCTGTCTGTGTACAAATGTCATGCATCTGATATGCGAATATGAATTAAACCACGAACCAGATAGGAGAACCGGTTGGTCAAATTTTAGGGTGCAACAATTAGCACCTCTATCAATAATAGCAATCAAAGGCGTATTATTAATGTAACATATACCTCTGATTAACCTATCATCACTCGAAGTCTGAGTCCCCGAAAAAGCAAACACCTTTCTTTAAGTTGAAGCTTGCTTTGGCTTTTGGCAATTAGTAATGTTATGTCCTGATTCACCATAATTGTAGCAAATGACCACATTGCCCTTACAATCAGCAATCAAATGTCATGTCTTTCTACACCAGTAAAATTTCTTCACATCACTCTTGCATTCACTGACATACTGACCCAAGTCACCATATCTATAGAACTTAAGAGGAGCGGGAGGACCACCCGCACTTGGCCACTTACCATCAACAACTTCAGCTTACCTTTCTCAACCGGAGCACTATATGGCTTCCCACAGTTCAAATCTACTTTCCCCTCTTCTCACTCGAACTCTTATAATGAGTTGATCGAGCTTTATTATCCTACTAAAATTCTATAACTATTCACCAACTCCATAAACCTCTGAATTTGTTGGTATCCAATCGCCTGCTTGATCTCAAGACACAAATAATTCTCAAACTTGATACACTTTGAGAACTCAGCAGTTGCCTCATTGTAATGCGGATAGAACTTAGCAAGTTCTACAAATCTGGTAGCATACTCACTAATAGTTAAATTAACCTACTTCAGCTCCAAAAACTCAATCTCCTTCTTCCCATGAACATCTTCCAGAAAATAGTTCCTCAAAAACTCCCTACGAAACACAACACAGGTAACAACTTCACCTGAAGTCCCCAACACCTAACGAGTGTTGATCCACCAGTCGTTAGCCTCCTCAGTTAGCATATGAGTACCAAACCGTGCCTTCTACTCTTTTGAGAAATCCATAACACAGAAGATCCTTTCAATCTCCTTGAGTCAAGGTTGTGCTTCATCAAGATCATGCCTTCCCTTGAAAGTAGGAAGATTGTCCCTCTGGAACTTCCCTAAATGATAGAACTCATCATTTCCACTAGCATTAGGCTGATTCTGAACAGCCTGCAAAGCAGTAGCAATAACAACATTGTTTCTTCCATCCATTTATGTTTCAAACCAACGACAACAACAATGGTTAGAAGACAACATCGACAGTATTCAACAAACACACCATATCGACTCAATAACTTGGTCGGACAGACAGACCTTCTCTGATACCACTATGTAACACCCTAAATATCCCCCGCGTAGTTAAAATAAAATATCAGAGTATTTCAAAACATAAAACACTTAGGATGCTACTTTAACCAAAAACATGCTCGTACATCATGATATATAACATAATACAATTAAAAATTATTAATAATAATAGTAATAATCACATCAATTCATCGATCATAACATCAATTACAACATCATCATACCACTCATAATTCAGAATTAAAGCATTCAATCCAACAACATACAATTGCCACAATGATCATAGCATAGAGATAAGAAAACCACAAACCACACATATACATAATCTACCCACCATCATCATATAATCCCTTAAATAATTAGAACCTGTCGTACCCCAAATTTTACCCTTAGATTCACTGATCATTTAGCATTTCAACTATCGTCCATCTTTCTTTTTAACTAACCATCAACCAGTTTGCCTAGTTTGTTCATTTTTGCAGGCGTGTCGAAGAAGTTGGAAAATAATTTTGTGTGCCATTAAGCTATGTTGAATTCAGGGGATTATGAAAGAAAAGTTTGCCCTTATCTTCATGATCCTGTAGTCAATACAAGCTCCTCTCATTTTCAAGACTTCTCAAATGTTTCTAAAAAGAAAAGATCAAGGTTGATTGTTTTAAGGATAATCGTACGAGATTGGCCTAAGAATTCTATGGCACACTTGCGTCGCAAATGGAGGCCTTCTTGTTAAAAAGAAATTTTAGAGCATGAGCCAGTATCAAATCTATTTGAGAATATTGTTGTCAGTCAATTATGCCATTTTACTTAAAAGGAGGAGAGTCAGATTTTCTTTAATAATTAGAAGTGATTAAAGTTCGAGGAAAGGAATATCAGATCAAACTTTAGAGAGTTTCAAAATAAAGTCCAGTTGTCGTGCTCTTTAAGATTGGTTCATCGTTTTTTCAAGGTTTGAAACGGACATGGTTTACTTTTGTTTTATCAATCTAGGATCGAGCCTATTGTTCAAGTTACGATTTTAAAGAGTTGTTTTTGGAGCTCTCAAAGTGCTTGTTTTTGTGGAAGGGAACATATTCAAGCGCGCAAAAAGTAAACAAATTTTCTTTCAAAGTCAAGAATGAATTGCAATTCAAGTGATTTATTATGGAGTTTCAAAAATTACAAACACATTCAAGATTACAATCTTTTTTGGATAAATTGTTACAAGTTAAAATCCTAAGTCATAGTTCTATTTTCAAAATTCCAAGACTCTTCAAGTTTCTCCATTTTTGGTCAGCTTCAAGTCAAGACCTGCAAAAACAACAAGAAATGTCAGAAGAATTTAGAATCTTTAACAAAAAAGGGACTTTGAAAAGAGTTCATCATTGGGGATTTTGAAAGGGCAACAAATATTCATCGCCAGCTTCCGTATTCCAACAGCGCCTAAAATTAGGCAGTGATTTGTTCTATCCGGAAAGAAAAAAAAGAATAAGAGTTTTTTTAGAAAAATGATTTTCTGTCCAAACAGCTGCGAAATTTGAAAATGGATTAAAATCCAACAATATCAACAAAGCCAAAAATCTGAAATGGGAAACAACCAACTTCATCAATGAAGCTGAATATCAATGCCCACAAAGAATTCCGAAAATGGTAAATCAATAATCATCGATATCCAGATCCAGAATCAGACAGCAGCATAAATAATTCCGGAAACAGGACATTATCACCATTTAAAATCCGAAAACGAATTAAGTCCAACAGCATCAATAACTTTCCAAAATCATCAACAATATGTCAAAACATATTTTGTAAAAAAGGAAACAACTTTAAATCTTCAAAATTGTTTTAAGAGAAAAAGTTGTATAAGAAGGGACCGAAAATCACAAGAGTCGGGGGCGGAAAAATCATCAAGACATATCAAAAATCACCGAAAAAATCATTGGGACAAAAATCATACTTAAAATCCACAAACCCAGATCCGCAAACCATCCAAAAAGCCATCCGAAAAATAACCAAACAAGGCTCATAAAAGCTTTCGTCACAGCCCTATAAACAAAACCATCAACGTTCGCAAAACCGCCAAGAACGACCAAATCTGTCAACCCAACATCAACGAAATCCACAAACGAACATCAAAAACAACGGAACCCACCAAATCACAAAACAAAGCTCATAGCACATCTTTGTGTTCATCATCGCTTCCGCGTCACAATCCATCAACAAATCGAATAACCAAACCACTGTAAGCATCATGCATCAATGTTTTTAGTTTACGTTGTTTTTTTTCAACAACCGAAACAAAAGAGGGTTCCTCTCGTAGAAGAAGAGAGAGCAACGATCGCGGAAGAAAAGAAGAGAAAAAAGGAAATCAAAGGCGAGAGAGGAAGAAGGATATTCTGGGAGGGCGCCGTTTTGGCCAAGCACTAGGGTTTCACTAACCCATCAGTCCTTTTTTGTTTTTAACCGACCCGGGTTGGGTCCTGGGGGATCATGACCTAGGCCCAATCCATTTATTTTTGTTGTTTTTCAGTTTTTATTTTCCTTTTGTAATATGTAAATTAATAAATAATTACTAACATCACTAACAGCTAACTACTAATTAATCCCTAATTATTAAAAATCTAAAAAAATATTTTATTAACTAAATAATAAAAAAATGAATTTTAAATTTTAAAATATTAAAAAATTAATAAAAAAATATTAATTTAGATTTTAATTCAAGTTTTTCTTATAACAAAAAAATGCTTAGCTTATTATTTCAATTTCTTTTTTCCTTAATAAATTAAAATCCAAAAAAAAAATATTCATTTAAAATCTAAAAATAGTTTAATAATCTAATTGATTTAGTTTTTATTTAACTAACCTTTTTAGTGTTTTTAGTTAATTAAGTTCTTTTTACTAAAAGTAAATAACTTTTTTTATTAATTTGAGATCAATCTAACGCCTCTTTTCAAACTTAATTCAATTTCTAACATTTTTACTTAAACTTATATTCAATACTTTTCTCAAAATAACTAAAAACAATTTCACCCAATTCACCCCCACAATTCACATCTAATCTTTTTCTAATTTACCATTCAAACCTAATCTCTAATTATGCTTATTGTACCATTGTTACATCTTAATACCACATCCTTATCAATTGTTTATCCATACTGTAATTTTCAATTATCACTACTGTCATCAACTATATTCATTGCTTGCATTTTCAATTATTATCCATTTGCTATTTTCCATCCCCTCCGAAGGAAAGGTTTACTGTTTGACCATCACGTCAATGCTTTTACCCTCGCCCATCCTAGCCTTAGGGTTTGAGTCACCGTACTCGTGCTTAGGCGTCCCGCCGTGGACACACCCATACCTTCACCTTTTCTCAACCATAAAACTTTGAGTCACCGTACTCATGCTTAGGCATCCCGCCGAACCCCCGAACTCTAGATCTCTCCCCGCATTGTGTTTACGATGCAAACTAGGTTTTTCCTTTCTTTAACCTTTCCTTCGGATAAATCAAAGACCGGTTGTGAATCAAGATTGTGATTCAGATTAATAAATCATTTGATATCCTATTCTCACTGCAACAGAACCCCACCCTTACCTTAGAGTTCTTGCAAAAGTTTCTTCTACCTCAATAATGGTGATCTCTTCTTCCTAGCTATCTCTTCCTTTCCCTAGCTCTTTTCTCTAACTCTTCTCTTGTTTGTTGTATCTGACAACTTCTCTCCAATTCTCTTTTTCTTATTATTATATTATATTATTATTATTTATTCTCATCTAATTAAATAATAACAATTATAATAATAATACTAATTATTTAATCTAAATAATATCTACCTTATATTATTTTAAATAAATAATTACTAACTAATATAATCTAATTAGTTTTACTCACCACACCACCGAATCTCTACTCAATTGTTCGCACAACTCCAACACCTTAAAGTCTATTCTTAAGACCACTACCCCACACCAAGTGTAACTAAAAGGCACTAATAACAGAACACGATTATAATCATCACACAATTAAATTACAGAAAATAAATAAAATAAGTCGGGGCGTTACAACTCTTCCCCACTTATAATATTTTCATCCTTGAAAATTACATGATGCGAACAACTCTGGATACGACTCTCGCATCCTCCTACTCTCCAACTCCCAAGTCATATTTCCACCAGCAACACTTTCCCACACTTCACATGATCAATCTCTTTGCCTCTTAATTGCTTCATCTCACGGTCTTCGATCCTTATAGGAAAAGCCTCAATTGTAAGTTTATCTCTTACCTAAATATCATCCTTCATAATCACATGCGACGGATCTGGAATATACTTCTGAAGTTATGAAACATGGAACATATCATGCAAATTCAACAAATTTGGTGGCAATGCCACTTGTCGTAACCCGAAATTTGACCTCCTCTTTTGCCTTTGCATAAGCTTGCATTCACATCGCTGGCATACGCATATGCATGTCTCTCTGTAATCTTTGTTGCAAGAACTCCCAGGTTCTTCGAGCCCAATTAATCACATCCCCTAAAGATATAACACCATCAAAACAAGCACAAAATAAAGGTTTCTATACCTATTCGTCAGAGCAAGAGGTCGAAAATCAGATCCATGACCACAATATCATTTTCAAGAAAAATTGGGCAAGTTTTAGCTTGGTTAATCGATTAACCATTTGCTAGTGCAAATGGGTTAATCGATTAACCCTTGCAAAATTTGCAGAATCTGCTGCTTTTTCAGGACAACAACTTTCACTTCTCATTTTTGGGGTTTACATTATTCTAGCATTGTGTGGAACATTCTAGACAGCTCTAGACACTTCAAGATACTTCCACACACTTCAAGTCATTTGCTCCAATACATTAATTAGGATTGAGACCACCATGTTGCTTCATTTCCAAGCATGTGAGCCCTTAGATTCAAGTTTGCATTAGGATGGTTACCGAGTCAACTACCTAACTGAGTTAACCTCCAACTGAGTAAGTTGAGGCTAACTAACTCCAAGCCTAGTTCCAAGGCTACATCCAAAGCTCACTCCGAACCTAGCAACTCCGAAGCAAAACTCTATATAAGCAAATCATCACCATTTCACAAAGGATCCAACCGTTCTCCCAAATTTTCACACTTGATCACTCTCAATTCTCTTACATTCTCTCTGAATTTTCTACAACTTCTACTCATAATCTTCTTCACTTTCATCCAAAACCTCACTAGAGCTCAAAACCTCCATTAAAGAGTAGCAAATTCTTCATTGGAAGTACTTTCTCTTGAGATTAGCCATCATCATCTTGCAATGTAGTTTCGATGTTTTTCTCGTTTGTGAATTGATTATGCATTGATTTGATCTTCAATTTTGATGTGCTAATTAATCACATAAGTGCTTATTTGCTGTTTTTAAACTTGATTTTCGTGCATGATTGTTTGCCCTAATATGTGAATGATTGCACAAATCAAAATTGGACAAAAGTGCTTTTGAAAATTCATTTTTCAAGCTCTGTCTCAGTGTTAATCGATTAACACTTTTGCACAGGTAAAGTGTTAATCGATTAACCATGTATTTTTTAGCAAAATTTCCTATTTTTAAAGGGTTAATCGATTAACACTTTTGCACAAGCAAAGTGTTAATCGATTAACACTGGTCCATAAGGCCATTTTTTTTTGCATTTTTCATGTATGTTTGGAATATCTTCCTTTTTCAACTCCCATGGATTGATATACTTGATTTTTATGGATGTTTTAACTTTTGTTTGAATCATGCTTGTGCATTTTTCAATGCCCAATTTTATCGATTTTGCATTTATTTGCATTTTTGACATTGTATGAACATGTTAATTTTTGTCTAATCTTTGATCACATGATTACTTGGTTTGTGATGCATGCTAATTGACTTTGGTACTGTTTTACACTTCCATTCTTGCTTGCATTAAGACTTGTTCCTCTTTGGAATAAACTTAATCTTGTTTAATTAATAATTTCTTTTTTTTCTTTAACAATTTTCCATTCCTTTGGAAAAATTTTAGCACATCTTTTGCCTTGATTAATTAATCGAAACTTCATTTTGATTAGTCGATTTTTCCTTTTTCTCCTTCTTTGGATCTTCTTGAGCTTTATCCTCTCTTTTCCCCCCACGGAGTTGAAGATTTGCAACTTACTGGAGCATTGTACAAATTTTGCGTCATTGTGTTGTCTGTTTCGTTTCTTGTACCGCACTTTGGTGTTAGAGAAGGAATGAGAATGGAGAATTCCTACACTCATTTTGGCTATTTTGGGTAGGGGGCGAATGTGCCTAGAATAGTCGCCTCTATCTCCTTACTGTGGTTTCCTTGTTCACCAGTTGGGTAGATCCTTGATCACATGCACCCCTACCTCCTTTTTGGAAGTAACCTTCTCCTTGTGTTTCCCTTTTCTCTTGTGGCCAATCCTTCTTTGGTTTCCCTTGAGATTTATTATTCAATTCCTTATTGCTCGGCTGATCAACCTTCCTTCGGTTAAAACTCATTTCTCTTCTTCCCCAGCAAAGTCGACCTTTTCTCTTCGGTTTAACACAGTCTTTCTGTTGAAACCTAATCCCCATCAGAGTTTGCAACCTTTTCTTGGTTCTCTTTCCTTCCTCTTTGGTTAATCACTTTCTGCTAGTTAAACACCATTTACCTTTCCTCAATTAATCACAGTCTTCCTATTAACGCTGAGTTTTCCTTGGGTTAATCACCGTTTCAGGTTAATCACCCGTTCTTTGGTTGATCACGGTCTATCCGTTAAAACTAGTTTTATTTTGAGCTAGTCACCTTCTCTTGGTTAATCACTCATTCTTTTCCGTCTATCAAAGTCCTTCTGTCAAACAACGAATCCCGTACTGTTAGCAACCTTTCTTTGGTTCAAATATTGTCAGCTTTAGGTTAGTAACCTTTGATCGGTTCGAATACCATTTCCTTTGGTCGAGTACTGTTTGTTCAGTCAACGTATTATTTCTTTGGGTCACAACCTTTTCTTGGTTCCACACCTGTTTCTCTTAGTTGATTACCTTCCTCCGGTTAAAGCCACTTCCTTTCTCTCTTTTTTTCATTTAACCAATGTTTATCAGTTAATATACCGCAATCCCCTCGGAGTTAACACCTTTCTTGGGTTCATTACTCCCTTTCTTCTGGTCCCTCATAGTCCATCTGTCGACACTAATCATTCGATTCCCCGCATAATCTTTCTCTTGTTTTTCTTCATTTAATCACTGCCTACCAGTTAACGCACTGAATTTACTACAGATCTTATCCTTTATTGTATTTTGTCTCTTCCCCCCATCCCTGTCACCATTCTTTTGTTTTCTCTTTAGTGGAGTCATCTCTTTTCTTCTACATTCCCCAGCAGAGTTCTTGCCTTGCTTTTGCATTCCTCAGTAGAGTTTTCTTTTATCTTCTTTCTTGGTTTAGACACCATTCCTTTTGCATTCTGTAACAGCCCAATTTTCAGTAATTGATTATTTGTACTAATTAATTGGTTTGTGTGATTTATCTGATTTAAGTGAATTATTATATTTATTTAATATATAAGAGTTAATGGATTTAACTGATTTATTCTATTTGGTAGAATAATATGGATTTATTAGATATTCTTTAATTAATGATGAGATGAAATATTTTATGAGAAAATGAATTGGTAGATAATTTGAGAAGAATTATGATGGAAGAAAATATGATAAAAAGACATATAAAGGAAAAGTGAAGAGAAAAGAAATGAATAGAAACATAAGGGAAAGAATAGAGAAAGAGGAGAAAAGAGAAGAGAAGAGGGAAACTTGGAGAAATCATCAAGAATCAACTTCAAGCTTCAATCCAATCAAGGTAAGGGTGAGAAACATTATTATTTGATCAATGTGTATGATTATGTATGAGTTGTGTTGGAATTGTTGGTAGTTTTCTCTATTTTCCATTTCTAGGGCAAATGAGTTAAATCGATAGAAACTGAGTTTTAATGGATGAAACTCGAAATAAATTACGTAGTTTAGTCGGGTAGTGTTTAGCCGAGAGTATTGGGTTTCGTTTGAGTGAATTTGATCGAGTTTATGAGTTTTGCCATTTTTGGAGAAATTGGAGGTTAAGATTTTGGGTGAAATTCGGAAGTCGTAGAATAAGTGTTTTATGATCCTAAATTATCCCTATATGAGTGGTGATGATGAGTAAGTATTTAATCGGGTGAAAACTATTTAATCGGGGGACTTTTTGGGGCTTTTAAGCCCGAACCCGTAGTTGTTTTTTTGAGTTTTTCAGGTGTTAATCGGTTAACTATATACGTTAACCGATTAACACAGTGTTGGGGGCCTAAAAACCGACTTTTTGGCCTAAAAACTGAGTTTTTGGAGTGGTTAATCGGTTAACCATATGCGTTAACCGATTAACACTGTAAGTGTGAGAAAATATTATTTTCAAAACTTCGAAAATTCATAACTTCTTCACCGTTTATCGGATTTTGATGTTCTTTATATCAAACTGAAGCTAATAATATGTTCTATAACTTGGTGAAAAGAAATATTATTTTTAGCCGACTTTTAGCCGATTTTACCGATTAATCGAGATTAATTATTTTAAGTAAGTGAGGCTTAATTAATTAGAGCGTTCAGTTGTGATCGACCTCTTCTTGTATGAGTAGCTTATATGTTGTTGTATGGTGTGCGGTGGGTAGCCGTATGGCGTGAATTCTAGAATGTGGAATCGATTGTGATTTTGTGGCTGTTTGGCAATATATGCATTGTTTGAATTAAACGTGAATGTGTATACCTTGTATGAAATGGTATGTGATGAATGATGAATATAAATTATGGAATATATATATATATATATATATATATATATATATATATATATATATATATATATATATATATATATATATATATATATATATATATATATATATATATATATTGTGAATGCATATTGTTTGTATGCGATTGTATGTAAATAATGCATGGGAACATATTATGAATATGTGTGCATTGCTTGTGTTTGTATGTTAAGAATGCATGAGAACATATTGTGAATATGTGTGCA
The DNA here is from genome assembly GCA_963859935.3 of Lathyrus sativus. NCBI lineage: Eukaryota > Viridiplantae > Streptophyta > Magnoliopsida > Fabales > Fabaceae > Lathyrus > Lathyrus sativus. The sequence goes on along the minus strand of OZ012741.1, from coordinate 136,311,762 downwards.
TTGCTTGTGTTTGTGTGTGAAGAATGCATGGGAACATATTGGTGAATATGTGTGCATTGCTTGATAAATGTGATGATTTAAAGTATGAATACTTTGATTGTGTGAATATGTTGTATGTGCAATCATGTTATAATTCTTGAAGTGATGAATTGTTTGAATGCATGGGATTAAGATGCGGGAACGGTCTTAAGTGCATTTTGTTGGTTGATTGCATATGCATAATTTAGTCAAGAGGCAATATTTTCTAGTTTCGTGGAGACTAGTGGCTTGTGCCAAACCTAGAAGGGTGGGTTTGAGGCCTAGGGGACGGGCTTTGTTGTTATCGGTCTAGAAGGGTGGACCCGGTTTAAACGTAAAAACCGAAAAATGATAACAAGTGTTGGTACCACATAGCATTGAGTTGGATTGAGTTGTGATTGAGTCCCATAGCATAAGTGTCATTGATATATGAAGCATGCTTGTGACTGGGATGTTATTGGACAATTGGGAAATATGCATGAAGGGATATGCTTGATGCGCGTTCATATTTGTGATTGTTGTATGAAGCATGCGTGTGTGCATGACTTGTTGATTTGAGAGTGTGAATATAAGGTTGTTGTATGCAAAAATGCTTATGTGTATGTTATGTGGATTGATGAGGACTATGGATATGTGCATGATGAATATGCTTGATGATTGTCCATATTTGTTTATATAAGTATGCTTTGTAAAGTATATGATGAGTTATGATGAAGTATGCTGAGACTTGTGGAATATGCATATGTGCATTACTTGTGTAATTGAGAAATGTGAATGTGTAATAGTGAATTGGTGGATAAAACATAACATGTGTATGTTTATGTGGGATGTTGAGATTTATGGAAGTATGCATGATGATAATGCTTGATGAATGTGTATGTTTGTTTATATGCACGTTGTGATGCATCTGATAATGGAAATGAATTGGGGTGAGATAATGTGGGCTATATGTATTCTATACTTTTGTGTATATATATATATATATATATATATATATATATATATATATATATATATATATATATATATATATATATATATATATATATATATATATATATATATATATATATATATATATATATATATATATATATATATATATATATATATATATATATATATATATATATATATATATATATATATATATATATATATATATATATATATATATATATATATATATATATATATATATATATATATATATATATATATATATATATATATATATATATATATATATATATATATATATATATATATATATATATAATTGTATGCATTGATTATTATGATAATATTTCTCACCCTTCTGCTGGAATGATGTCCTATATGACATCGCGCAGGTATCTTGGTGTAGTACGGCTAGTAGTTGCGAGTTCGTTGTTGGTGCAGCTGTTTAGTATTTAATTATGTTGGGTCAGGTCATGCTCTGGTTATGTAACACTAGGATCATTGGGTTATGCCTTAGAGATGTTGTGTATTCTAATTTGTGTTTTAAATGTATTTGAAATATGTGATAATGGCCTTTGTGCCTAAGTGTTGATGATTATGTGATGAACATGAATATTCTGTGAAGGGATTTATGTAAATAAATTGAATCCGCTGTTACATGCAAGATGAAAAATTTAATAACATGACTATTTATTTCAATGTTACATGAGCATGACAGGTGAATGTTGAGATTTTGTAAAATTGTGTGATGCCCTTTTGTAAAAGCATGTTATTTTACTCTGATTAATTATGTATTTTTCCGTGGGGTTAGAAGGGTGTTACATTAGTGGTATCAGGGCAGGTCGGTCCGTCCGGCCAAGTTGTCTAATGTTGTTTGTTCCCTGGTATACGACATGTGTGTGAAAACACTGTCGATACATGTTTGTTGTCTAACCTTTGTCTGCAAGAGTGAGAATGATTCAAGTGGGGGAGAAACTGGTGCTTCTCAAAGATGTTGCAAGTGTGGAGTTGTAGCTCAGTGTATGGTTGAACGCTCTTATAGTTTGGTAAAGATGGTTTATACCCCATCATGATTTTCGGCTGTCTATTGACAAATTGAGGAACTGATCACCCTTAATCTCTTGTTGATAGTAGTTGGAATTGTGTTGGATGGGATGGACGTCTCTTGCAAGCTTAGATGGCGTGAGCAGAGAATTGTTTGGAGTTATGCCAAGTGCTTAACAATTGTTTTGATAAGTCGGCGCATGACAGTGATGAGGTGATTAATTTTGAAGGGAATTTGGAGTGCTAATGAAAGTGGGAGGTTGGCGGTTCGCCGATTAATTATGTCTGTTTGGACAGTCAAAGAATTAAATTGATTGAGTGGTTTGAGACTTGCGTCTGGTATGTGCTACGGAAACAGATTGTGAGGTCGAGTATGTAAAGGATGATTAGTGGCTTCTGGTAATTATTAAAGAAAGTAAGAGGTGGAATACTATATTGGTAATTGGAATATAAACATTTCAAGAGTTGAAGATGTGTTGAATGACCATCTAACGGTGAAGATGTTGTTTTTGTATTTTGTCGTAACGGGAGAACCGTGACTCAGAATGACGCAAGATTAGAAGCGTTGGAAGCTATTACAATGCTTTATATGATGGTGAAGTAGTGACATGGAATTAAGTTATTTATTGATGGAATACGTTTGGATGTCATGGTAAGCGCGGTTCGTGTTTCCGCCATAACTCACAGATTGAGTATCCGTTTGGCATGGGATTTTCCATACTTAATTGAGTGAGTCAATGGTTATGTAACTGATGATATTTGGATATACTTGAAGAGTATAGAGGATCATGTTGAGCATTGGGAACTTAAGTTATCAGTGTTGGAGAAGAAGTAGTGATATGCTACTGTGAAGAAAGTTTAAAGAATTTTTGGGAAAGTTGTCAACAGCTCGTGTATTAGTTTTGCCGAATCCGACAGAACTATTTGTTGTGTTTTGTGATGTTTGGTTGATATGATTGGGGGATATGTTAAGTACAACATCAACGAGTTTTGGTTATGCTTTATGGCAACTTAAAGTACATAAGGGAATTATCTGACAAGTAATTGGAGTTGGTTGTTGTTGTTGCGTGTTTGTGCCGGAGTTTGGAAGCCTCAATTGTTTAGTTGAGACTTGAGATGGTTGGTGATCTTAAGAACTTAAGGTATTTGTTGATTTGAAAAAGAGTTGAATATGATGCAGAGGAAATAAATAGGGACTTCTGAAGGAGTATCGTTTTAGTTGAATTACCATTCGAGTGAGACCAAGTGGTAGCAGAGGTATCGAATTGGAATTTTTGTATATACCAATGATGATGGTAATGAGTTAGAATTGATGAAGCAAATTCGGGATATGAGTTTGGTCTGTGAAGAAATTTCTTAGGGAGTTGAGCTTTGTATGTTGAGATTGACTATAGGTATTCTTGATAAGATTCGAAGAAGTCGGAGTTCTAATTTGAGTTAATAGATTGATTGAATTTAATGAATTGAAGTCGAAGAGCTAATTTTCGGATTGATGAGAATGGTACCATGAGATGTCGTGATGGAGTGTGTGTTCCAAATAGTGTGAGTTGGATAATAGTACTCCGGAAGAAGAACATTGAGATAGATGGAGAGAGAAGTGGTTGAAGTGGTATGTGCTGGTTTGACTTGTTGAAAGTCGAAGTGTGAACATCAGAGGCTGTTGGGCCTAATACAACTGTTGAATATTTATAAATGGTATGGGATAGTATTCCCATGGATTTTGTGTTGAGTTTTCCGAAGGAATGTGAAGGGGTATGATTCGATTTGGGTGGTTATGGATGGATTGACAAGATTAACTCATTTCTTACCAATAAGGATAAATCATCCTATGCTGAAGCTATCTAGGAGGTATATTGAGGAAGCTGCGAAGTGGTATGAGATACCGTCGAATGTTGTGTCAGATGGGAATCAGAGTTTTTCATTGGGATTTTGAGAGAGTTGCAGACGCTTTGAGTGACATGTTGATGATAATCTCTGTCTAGCATCCGTGGACGGATGGGTAGACAAAGAGAACTATCCAGTATGTAGAGGATTTGTGGAGAGCTTGTGTGTTGGATCAAGGTGGATCGTGGGATAGTTAACTATCGTTGCTTGAATTACCTACAATGACAATGATCATTCTAGTATCGGAATGACATTGTATGAGGCTTTGTACGTTAAGAGGTGTAGAAATCATTTGTGTTGATGTGTGCCAGGCAAGAGTGTTGTACTCAGACCTGAGATTGTGCAAGAGACGACTAGAAAGATCAAAAGGATCCAAGAAAAGACGTGTTTCGAGAGTTATAATAGTAACTGGTGTTGGTCGAGCTTGAGGTCTCGAAAGTGTTGCACCCCAAAATTTGACCAACATTTATTTACCTAGCATGATCATCTGCTTCTCATTGATATGTGTGTAGTAGGTCAAGAGGTATGAGTACCAATCAAGACCTTGAAGCTAGCCAGGAAGGTTGTTCAAGTGTTCAAAGGTTGATACCTTTGTCAGAGAATTCAAAAGATCCTCAGAAAGATTGGTTGAAACCAAGGGTGTATGCCTCATTACTTGAGAGTTGTGGGAGCCCCTCAGATGATTCTGAGGCTATGAGGATGGACTTGAAGCTTTTAGAAAGCTTATGAGATGTCTTGAAAGCCATCATGAAGCCTAGAGAGGTCATTGTACAAGAATTCAGAAGACTCAGCCATGAGTGGTGGAATTAGGGTTTGACTGGGTCAACCCTAGGTCAACTGATGATTTGGAGAGGGTTGAGACCTAATACAAGAGCCATGTGATCATGGATTGATGCATTGAGATGCTATAAGGATGATTCCTAGACCAACTCATCATGATTGAAGAGTTTGAGAAGTTTCAAGCTAGGGTTTCTAAGGCTTGACAATGTAAAATCCCCTAGTTTGGTCTCTATCTTCAAGGCAGTTTATCAAGATGTGATGGTCATCTCATCTTCCCCATAACATGAATGTTGTAGAGCTTGCTCTTAGCTTTAATTTGAGTACTAGAAGTCCTTGATAGGATTTGTAGAGCTCAAGTTATGACTTTGACAAGTTACAGGTCATCTGAGGTATGTGAATCTGGGTCCTTGAAAGTCACCCAACTTGCATCCAACTTTTGCCCTAGTAGGATGATTCCTATGAATTCTTGGACAACATGAATGTTGCTCCTCATCTTCTTAGCTTTCTATAGATTACTAGAAGTCCTTGATAAGATTTGTAGAACTCAAGTAATGGCTTTGACAAGTCAAGGGCATTTTGGTCATTTGGATATTATAGGTCATTTCAAGCATAAGGCCATATCTCCTATTTCCAAGCTTCAAATGGAAAAATCTTCAACATCAAACTTGCTTAGAATTATGTTTTAAGGCTAGTAGGGAGGTCATGAGATTTTGAAAAGGCTTGTATCAAAAAGTGATAAAAATGACCTAAAATGGAGGCATAAGTTAAATAAGTTGAAATTGGAAATTGGAAATCCCAAGTTACACATCCAAACCATGTCATATAATAGGTCATTTTGACTCTAAAAGGCATTCTAAAAATAATGGTTCAGCCACAATTTTAATTTGAGGCCTAGATCATGGGGCTGCTTTGGAAATGGCTTGCTTGCATCTTAAGGCACAAAGGCAAAACTCAAAGAAACTCAATGTACAAGTTAGTTATGCATCTCAACACATCACACATCTCATATGGGGAGAATTTCAAGTCAGAATTGGTGGTTACAAGGGCTATGACATGAGATAGCACATAAGGAGAAGTGAATTCATAATGTCATGACATGAGAATTCCAATTTCTCATGGGAAGGTTCTAGATGGTTCTAGATGATTCTAAACCACTCTATATAACCTATAGGACTTGCTCAGATGCAAGGTTGGTGTAAGATTTGAGAGAAGAGAGAGTTGGTCATTTCAATTGCCTCAATTGCAAGTTGAAAGTGAATTCCCTATTCTGAACCATTTTCATTCATTCTTTCCATCTAAACACACTCCATTGATGATAGTGAAGTTGTGCAGATCATTTTGAGAGCAAATCCATGGTGAATTGAGGAATTGGCAATTGGATTTTCAAGGTAGCAAGTCAGAATCAAATTCTGAGATTCAAGCACTCCCCCTCAAATCTCTTGCAAACAGTAGTAAGATCATCAACCAAGGAAGCTTTCTGAAGAATTTCAAGGCTTGAAGTGAAGGTTTTCACCATCTGTTGATCAAGAAATACCAGGTTTGCAAATTTTCCACTACACCATAATTTATGCATTGCTAGGTTAGTTTATTAGTGTAGAAAGGTTAGAGACACATAGGTGATGATTTCTGGAGAGTCAGGGATCAATTGATGAAGATTGAATATTGGACACCATTTCTTTGATGATCAAGAACTCGTGGTATAATGAGACATAACATGAATTAGATAGCTAATTTCATTCAGTGTGAGTTGGTGAGTATTCTGATGCAAGAAAATCCAAGAATTGTTGAAGTTGAGGATGGACCATAATTTCAATCTTGAATCGTGTTTCATGTTGGAGGAGGTTTTAGTGTAATCTAGGGTTATGGTTGTATTCAGCATGAAAAATGAAGCATGTTAGTGTTTTGAATTGTTAGCCCATTGATGATTTGAACTGTCCATAGTTACTATCTGCACCCAAGTTTTATCTTTTTCATTTTATTTTCTCCATTTTATGTTAAACTTTGAAAAATCATAATAAATGGAAAAATAATGATTTTCAAGTGGGAATTTTTGCTCCTATTTCCTTTTGATGTCTAGAAAATTGTCAAATAAGAATATTTGCATTTCATGCATTTTTAATATTTTTTGTGTATTTTCTATTTTAATAGCTTTTTAATTCTTTTATGTTGATACATGAGTTTGTAGAATTTTTTTTAGCTAGTTCCCTTCATATTTTTAGGCCATTCTTTTTAGGATAGTTAGAGTAAGACTTTAGCTCCCCCTGGATTTATTCCATAGTTTTGTGATGAATTTTAGAGTAGTTTTGCTTAGATGATTTTAGGTTGTATAGAACTAGGTTAATCCTTAACATAGGTCCACAATAACACTAGAATTTTGGGTTTCTAGGTCAAGATAGATATTGGGACATATAAGGGTATTAAGGGTAGGTATGTAGGATCCCTTAGGAATTATATTAGATTTTAATATAGTAGTATGCTATTTTTAAGTGATTTTTGTAGTTGATTATTGTTTGTGTTGCTCTTGTGGGCTTGCATTTTTGTTTGCTTTGCTTGGTGGGCTTGGAGAGCTTGGTATTACTTGGAGTAGCATTGAGGAGCATAGTAGGAGCATTGAGGAGCATTGAGGAGCTTGAGAGCTTGATCTTATTTGTTTTTTTTTATTGTTTTAGGGTTAGGGATTAGGAAGAGTTTAGACTTAGTTAACTTCCTTCTTAAACATGGATGGTATCTTTCACCTCCATTCCTCCCCATGATTCAAAGTCCTTCCATGGTATTCACCTCTCTCCTTTGGAGGGATAAGTGATTGTACCTAGGAAGTAGAACTTTTGAGGGAACCATTCCTTTGATGTTGAACCCTTATAGGTCACCTTTGGTGGTCAATAAGCAGTTCAATGTCCCAGCTTATCCAGTAAGTGATTTCCTCTGGTTTGAGTATCTTGAGAGATGTTGAGCTTGGGTTTGAAGATGAAGACTTCATTGAAGAGTGTAGAAGAGGATGAATCCTTGAGTATTGCCATTCCATCTGAAGCTTGAAGAGCAACAAAAGCAAGTTGATACTTGAAGATCAATGAAGATCCAGTGAAGCCTGAAGGTGGAGCTGATCAAGGAGCTGAAGCTCAGAGAAGATGAGTTGAAACTTATGTTGAAGGGTTGAAACCTGGGAAAGCATATTGATATTTGTCAAGAGTGATGAAAGTCTGAAGACTGAGTTGCTGTTGGAAGAGCTGAAGCTTGGAGTTGAGAGAGAAGTTGATCTTCTTTCTTTTCTTTTTCTTTTCTGTATTGACATGCTTTGTTTGACTTGATTGATGCATTAGAATAAGCCCATATCTAGAATAAGTAGAATCTAGGAGCATGATTGCACTAGAGGTTGAGTTGCTCCCTCTGCTTGTATTGTTACTGTGTGGCTTTGCTTGCGGGTATTCGGTAGAGCCCAGCTCCCTTGCCCATGTGGTTTGTTTGCCTGATGGCATTTTACTTCATTTCTTTTGTATGATTGCAGTTTGCTGTATTTTGCTTGATAGCATATTGTTTTATATTTCAGTATGATTACTGTTATCCATTCTGGCTTGAGGTTGAGATGAGCTTGTGGAGGCTGAAGCCCCACACACATTTCCTCCCTCACTTGCATTGCATGCATTTTACTGTTTAAGCTGATGCTTTGTATGTTTTGGTGTATCATTGACATGATCCCTTAGGACTCTCAGTTCCTTTGATAAGGAATTGATGATAGAACTTTAGGTTGAAACCTATGCATGACAATTTCTAGGAGTTCCCTGTTCAAACCTCAACCATAGGATGAATCCTTGGCATGACAACAGTAGGACTTGATAGTCTCCCTCCTAGTTGGGCATGTTCTCTTCTCATCTCAAAACAGTTTAAGATACAGTAATCATGAATGATTTCTTTCGTATGTTACGAGCCTTAAGCTATCTAAGAAAGGATTGTGGGAGAGTTTCTTTTCCACAGTCTGGATGTTTAGTATGGTACCCTTTGGGTGACATGCGACGCATTCACTCTCAGGTCATAGTCTCTAGTGCGATTGAAATTGCAAACACGATAAAAAACACTTCTTTCGTAAAAGACAGGAAATAAACCGTAGTATCCCGAACTACGTGAGCTCTGATCTCTCATACCTGTTGAGAGTACGTAGGCACAATACTGATGTATTGGCGAGCTACCTTCCCCCATAACCCGTCGTAGGTCGAGCTACGTTGACTCTGATTTCTCGTTCTCTGATGAGAATACGTAGGCATAAAGTGCGACGCTTTGCCGAGTCATTTTTCTTTTCTGTTTAAGCCGGCCTTGATAGGTAGATAGATGAAACCAACCCGTCCAGTAATCACAACAAGCGTGGATCCCGTCGAGTACGACGAACGTGAGGGGTGCTAATACCTTCCCCTTGCGTAACCGACTCCTGAACCCAGACAATGGTTGCGACGACCTTGTCTTACCCTTTTTCGTTAGGTTTTTCCGATCGTTTCCTTTCCCGCTCTGAGGGATAAATAACGAAAGGTGGCGACTCTTCTGTTTGGCCGGCACCTTATTTTCACGTAAGCGACAGCTAGCGACTCTGCTGGGGACTCCAACGGTTCCCTGCGAGAGTCAATCCTAGCGCTTGTATGTTTACTTGTGGGGTTGCGTTTATTTATCGCATTTTACTTCTCGCACTTTATTTCCTGCATTTTATTTTCATATGATTATTTGTGCTGTTGTGGGAAGGGGCATTCTGATGAGTGAGAAGCCAGACCCAGGCTTGAGTGCACCATAGCATTAGTTGTGGAAATTAGTGGGCGCGTGCTTGCTTTGCAGGCACTAGTGTCTCATGAAATCCACGCTCAGACGAGGTACTCCCGGTTGGCTTCTCTTTCAACCCTTTGGGTTGAGACGGTTGCTGGTTTGGTGGATTGTCGACTCTGGGGACCGATCATTTGTGATTCAACCGAGTGAGGCCGCTTCATGAGCTGGTGATGCCACACCTTCTGGGTATCGTATCACCCCTCTTGAATGTCTGTGACGTTGATGAACGCATAGGATGCCGAACTTGAGTCAGTTTAGGTCCATACTTGTGAGCGGGGTTGGGTTCATTGCAGGAAACTTTGACCTTCAGACCACCTGGTTTTCTTGACAGCGAATCAGTTTTATTGGATCAGAGGATCTTATCATCAGATGTGTATTTGTTCTTAATAGAGCAGGTTTTGATCAGAGGATCTTATCATCAGATGTATTTGTTCTTGATAGAGCAGGTTTTGATCAGAGGATCTTATCATCAGATGTGTATTTGTTCTTGATAGAGCAGAGTTTTCGTCATCAGTTGTTTGTTCTTGATAGATCAGATTTTTGAGTGGGGTCTGAGGATCTCATCAGCAGATGTTGTTTGTTCTTGATAGAGCAGATTCTCGATTGGGGTCTGAAGATCTCATCAGGAGATGCATGTTTGTTCTTGACAGAGCAGATTTCTTGGTCCTACATCAGTGGTCCTTATTATCAGACATTTGTTCTTGACAGAGTAGAATTATGATCCTATGAATATGGCCCTATCAGTTGGTTGTTCTCGACAGAGCAGATTTGTGGTCTGATACCAGGGTTTCCTTCTTATTAGATGCAGTGGTTGTTCTTGATGGAGCAAGATTTTGGTTTTGTTGATACAGAATCTCAGCACCAGTTGCCCTGACCTCTTATTGCATGATTGCATTTTGCATTAGTTTGCATACTCATTTGCATTTCATTAACGTGTGTCTGTGTTGCAGGTACCGTTTTCCCCGATTCAGGATTTCTTGCCTCCTATTGTATCGTTATGGGTTCTTTGAGGAAGACCGTGGCTTACAAGTTCCCTGCCCCCGATGTGGTTAAGTTGACTGGTTTGATAGCTCTAGCAGATGATTCTGTGAGGGATGAGTTCAGAAAATCTTACGGCAGGTTGCTCAGTTTGGTTCATAAACCTTCTGTGTTCGAATTGAATGGGTTGCACGCTCTGCTGCAGTTCTACGACCCTCCGCTGAGATGTTTCACTTTTCAGGACTTTGTTCTCGCACCTACGCTGGAAGAGTATGCTGATTTGTTAGGTGTGCCTATCAAGAGGCAGATGCCTTTTGTTCACATGGATGTTGAGCCTGATCTGGCTGGTTTAGCTCATTCACTTCATTTGGACGCCTCCGAGTTAGTATTGACTAGTTGGAACAAGGTCCCTGGGTTCTCCTTGCAGTTTCTAGTGGGTAAGGCTCAGCAGTGTGCCAAGGACGGATGTTGGGTCGCGTTCAATGCCATCCTCGCTCTGTGCATATATGGCATTATTTTGTTCCCTAATATGCCCGATTTTGTAGACTTCGACGCATTTCACATCTTTGCTTCAGGGAATCCAGTCCCTACCTTGATCGGAGATGTCTACCATTCTATCCACTACAAAAATGAGAACAGGAAGGGGAAGAACGTCTCATGCTGTGCACCCTTGCTCTACAAATGGCTTGATAGTCATCTGCCCAAGAGGGGTCCTTTTGTCTTGTCTGCAGCCACAGCTGAGTGGCCTGAGCGTCTGATGAGATTATCTGCAGAGGATATTGACTGGTTCGACAGAGACAGGTTGGGTACTGAGGTGATCTTCAGTTGCAGCGGGTTTCCAAACGTGCCTTTGATAGGCAGGAAGGGCTGTATAAACTACAATCCATCGTTGCTGGTTCGACAGTTCGCGTATGCTTTGAGAACTCCACCGAAGGATGAAGAGGTACAGGAATCTCTGTACTTCACTGGTCTTCTAGAGGGGGATCTGTTGTCCAAGCTTCAGCGCGCGTGGAATGGTATCAGTAAGCGAGGAAAGCCATTGCTAGGAAAAAGCAACAGTCAAGCCTACCCTCCGTATGTAACTTGGATCAGAGCCAGGGCAGATGCTATAGGGATGCCGTTTCCTCATGCCAAGCTAGAAAGTCCTCCAATGATTGAAGAGCCTACTACTGTGCCCATTCAGTAGCATAACCAGGTGTTAGCTGAGCGGGATGAATTGAAGTGGGCGAATGAAGAACTAGAGAAGGAATTAGCTCAGCTCCGAAGCGAGAGGAACGAAGTCGTGCATTCTTTCAAAAGGCAGACAGAGTTGGTGAACCAGCTAGGTGCAGACCTGACTAAGCAGATAGCCGAGCGTGAGCGCATGGGGCGAGACTTCAAAGATGTCAATGACGTACTGGCTACGAAGAAACAGCACTTGGACGAGGCATATCGAAGGATATCCAAGTTCAACCAGCACTGGAAGGCTTCCCTGGCCACCAGGAAAGAGCGGGAGGATAAGTTGATGCTACAGATCTCCAAGCTAGAAACCCAGGTGAAGGACAGTGAGAAGAGGTTTGATGAAGAAAACGCCCGCAGATACGCCGCCGAAGGCCAACTCAACAAAGCTCTCGCTAACCTGAAGGAGCGCAAGCTGACGTTTGAGTCCAAGAAGCGGAAGTTAGAAGATTGCTTCGGCGAAGGAGCATGGGAAGGTTCGGTCGAAGGTCTTCAGTACACCATTGTGCAGAGGGAACTACTCGTCGAGGGGTTGCTCACTCTGCCGGATCATCCAGAAACGAAGGAGTTGTTAGAAGAGTATCGCGCCCGTGGTCGTACTTGACTATTTGTATTCCTTTTGTTTTGATCATTGTTGTATGCTGACCATCACCAGGCTTGTTGGTTGAGGTCACGCTGTTGATTCATTTTGTACTCGCTGATGCTATGTACTGCCTTGATAGGCTTTCTTTATATATGAGATTGTTGTTTCCCTGATTGGACCCGGACTTCTTCTTATTATTATCAGCACTGGCACTCAGGCACTAGGATCGAGGGAGATCTCCCTAACACACAGACACGCGCATGCATCCTGCATGAAGCATTTGCATGACGAGCATTTTGTTATTTTTCCTAACCCTTTTATGTTTTACAGGTTTTTCAGGTTTACAGGTTGTTTCCGGTGGTTCCAGGATTGATCAGAGACTAATTCACCGTTATCCGACTAGAGCTAATCAGACCAGGATCATGGATCAAGTGCAAACTGATGTTCAGGAGCTCCGCGAAAGGATGGATCGCTTCATGGAGCTCATGCAAGTGGTCGCCAATGGCCAGGACCAGCTCAGAACTTTGGTTCAGCCTTTGATCTCCAGGGTTGATAGCAACGGCGTGCTCCACGGTGGGACCGTGCCTACTCCTCCACCAGTTGAAACTCCGCATAATGGTGTCCCCGTGGCCGGGGGCAACGACAGTGCTAATGGCAATGTGATGGCCAACATCGGACTCAATACGGCGGGCGTCGGTAATGGGAGTCTGGGAGCTAATGTCAATGTCGGGTCGGGCAACGGCAATGCAGGCGTCGGGAATCTGTTTGTGCCTCAGCCATGGCTAGAGGATCGTCAGGATAATGTGTTCTCTCAGAAGGGTGCTGAAGGGGAGCTGAATGCTGAAGCGCGGCTTAGATTCAAGGCACTTGAAGATAAAATGAGAGATATCGAGAATCAGAATACTTTGGGCGTTGATATGTCCAAGCTGAGATTAATTGTTGATTTCAAGGTGCCTCCTAAGTTCAGGGTACCGGACTTTGAGAAATATAAGGGCACCACTTGCCCTCGTGTCCACCTGAGATCGTACTACAGGAAGATGTCTGCTTATTCCGAAGACGAGAAGTTGCTGATGTACTTCTTCCAAGACAGTCTTTCCGGGCCATCCCTCGAGTGGTACATGGGTCTGGAGCCCACTAGTGTGCGCACATGGAAAGATCTTGCTGAAGCATTTGTGCAACACTACCAGTACAATAGCGACTTGACCCCGAACCGAGCCCAGCTGCAGAACCTCTCACAGAGGAATAATGAAGGATTTAAGGAGTACGCCCAGCGGTGGCGTGAGTTGGCAGCCAGGGTTCAGCCGCCGATGGTTGAATGAGAGCTCGTGCAGATGTTTGTTTCCACCCTCCCGGGGGTTTACTACGAAAAGTTAGTCAGCGGTATGTCTGGGACGTTCTCAGCTCTCATTATCATGGGCGAGCACGTCGAGAATGGGATCAAGATCAGGAAAATTCAAGGTGAGTCATCCTCAGCTGGAGGGGGTGGAAAGAAACCTTATGCTGGCAAAAGGCGAGAAGGAGAAGCGAGCGCTGTGACCAACGCTCGAAGGAAGGGCAAAGGCCCTCAGCAGCAGGTAGCCAGTATAAACATCCCGGCAGCTCCGCAGCAGCAGCAGCAACCGAATCAACAGGGATATAGAAAGTACCAGAATCGGGCATCTATGGCAAACCGTCACTTTGAGACACCGCCCATGTCATACGCGCAGCTCTTGCAGACTTTGCTTCAGCTACAGTTGGTCCAGAAGCGGACGATGGCTCCCTTGACAGGGGCACCTCCACCAGGGTACGACGCGAATGCCACTTGCGATTTCCACTCAGGGGCGCCAGGCCACACAATCGAGAACTGCAAAGCCTTCAAGCACAAGGTGCAGGACTTGGTGGATGCCAAGATCATTAACTTCTCCGATAATGTGCCCAATGTCACGAAGAATCCTATGCCAAATCATAGGGGAGGTGGTGTGAACGCCATTATCGAAGGCGAGAGTACAGATTTGTTGACTGATGTCAAAGATCTGAAGACGCCGCTTAGCTTCGTTAAAGCTAAGTTGCTGAAAAGAGGGTTCTTTCCAGGGTGCGGAGAACTATGCATGGACTGTGCCACACATTCTGATGGATGTGAGCAGCTGGTAGAAGGAATTCAAAGTCTGATGACTAAGGGGATTCTGCAGTTTAGCCGGAGGGCTGAACGTGGATCAGGAGAGGTAGTGCTGAAGCAGGCCGATGAAGTCGCCACCATCACCATCCCTCGTCGGCCAATAACTATTTCCGCGCCCAGGCCGCCCACAATTACTATTACCAAAGCTGGGTCGATACCCTTCGAGAGCACTAACGCCGTTCCGTGGCATTATGGGGCTGAAGTCTATTGCAACGGACAGAGGTTGGAGCTAGAGCCGTATGGGTCAACTGTGGAGAATCTCGCAGGAATTAGTGGAATAACTCGCAGCGGAAGAGTGTTTGCACTGCCAGAGGTTGTGGCGGATAAAGCGGTCAGAGCTGATGCGGCCGATAAAGGGAAAAGTAAAGTCGTTGAAGAGGCCCCGTGTGGGGTAGAAAAAGATTTGCTTGTCAAAGATGCTGAGGAGTTTATGCGGTTGATCAAAAAGAGTGACTACAAGATTGTAGATCATCTCCATTAGACGCCCTCGAAGATTTCCATCTTGAACCTGTTGCTGTGTTCTGAAGCGCACCGCAATGCGCTGCTGAAGGTGTTGAACGCTGCCTACGTACCGCAAGAAATATCGGTGAATCAGCTAGAGGAGGTTGTAGCCCACGTAAATGCTGGAAATGGGCTAGGGTTCACGGACTTAGAGCTGACGCCAAAAGGGAGGAATCACAACAGCGCCCTGCACATCTCGATAGAGTGTAGGGGCACGAACATGTCACACGTCCTGGTGGACACGGGTTCATCGCTTAATGTTCTTCCGAAGAAGGCGTTAATGAAGTTGGACACTCGTGGAGTGCTCTGCACACCCAGTGATCTGGTGGTGAAGGCGTTCGACGGAATTAAACGCCACGTTTTCGGGGAGGTGACCCTGCCAATCCAAGTCGGTCCGGAAACGTTCGACACGGTCTTTTATATTATGGACATCATGCCTGCCTACAGTTGTCTCTTGGGTCGGCCGTGGATCCATGCTGCTGGTGCCGTGACCTCCACGTTGCACCAAAAGCTCAAATATGCTATCGGAGGAAGCATCGTAACCGTGTGTGGCGAGGAAGACATAATGGTGAGCCATTTGTCGTCCTTTAAGTATGTGGAAATGGATGGCGAAATCCATGAAACTCTATGCCAAGCGTTCGAAGCTGTCAAAGTGAAGGACGTAGCTCCTGTAGTCACAGGAAAGCCAGAGATGAATCTCTCCTCGTTCAAAGAAGCTCGGGCCGTTGTCCAAGCCGGATCTACCCCAGGCTGGGGGCGAATTTTGGAGATACCCAACAAGCAGGATAAGTTTGGGTTGGGATATTCTCCTGGAGCTGAAGCTTCTTCTTCTTCGTCTAGCAGTGCGTCTCGAGGTAAAGGGCCGATCCAATTTACCAGTGGCGGAGTGATCTTTGAAAGCATCAACGCGGCGTCTGAAGACAGCGGGGATAGCGATTGTGACCTCGACTTTTGGATTCAGCCAAGCAAGCCAGGCGAGGGCCTCAACAATTGGACCATCAAGGATATCATCCAGATGACAAGTGAAGAGTAATGATTTACTTTTTCCAATCATTGTACAACCCTATGTCCTACCCGGGGCATAGCGGTTATATTGTCAGGGCCTTGCTGGATTATGTACATGCATTTTGTTAATAAATCAAAGGCATTTTCTTCGTATTCAAATATTGTGATCTCTGTTATTCCTGTTTTATACTTGTTTTGAAAAACAGTAAAATGGCAATGGGGTTTGTGCTAACTTGCACATCCTTGTTTTAAACTTAACCCTTGTTATTGCAGGATCCACATAACAGATGACATCGACTCTGGACCTTCTATGGCTCACTTCGACTTCAATTGCCCGATCTATCAAGCCGAAGAAGAGATTGATGAAGACGAAGACCTTCCTGAAGAGTTGGCCCGCTTGTTGAAACAAGAGGAAAAAGTTATTCTGCCTCATGAGGAGGAGATTGAGATCGTGAACTTGGGTTCTGAAGAGCTCGTCAGAAACGTCAGGATAGGGGCTGCATTGCAGAGGGATGTCAAGCAGAGATTAGTCGAGATGCTAAGAGAGTATAGTGACGTCTTTGCTTGGTCATACAAAGATATGCCTGGACTTGACACGGACATCGTGGTCCACCACTTGCCGCTACGAGAAGATTGCCCTCCCGTTAAGCAGAAGCTTAGGAGGACGAGACCAGATATGGCCGTTAAGATCAAAGAAGAAGTGCAGAAACAGCTTGATGCTGGCTTCTTAGCGGTCACCACCTACCCTCCGTGGGTCGCCAACATAGTGCCTGTACCGAAGAAGGACGGTAAGGTACGCATGTGCGTCGATTATCGGGATTTGAATAGGGCGAGCCCTATAGATGATTTCCCGTTGCCTCATATCGATGTGTTGGTCGACAACACAGCCCAGTTCTCCGTGTTTTCGTTCATGGATGGCTTCTCCGGTTACAACCAGATCAAGATGGCGCTGGAGGACATGGAGAAAACGACGTTTATCACCCCCTGGGGAACATTTTGCTATAAGGTAATGCCTTTCGGTCTGAAGAACGCAGGGGCCTCTTACCAACGAGCAATAGTAACTTTGTTTCATGACATGATTCATCATGAGATTGAAGTCTATGTTGATGACATGATTGCGAAGTCCCAAACGGAGGAGGGACATCTGGTCAATTTGCTGAAGCTTTTTAAGAGGCTTAGGAAATTCAGGTTGAGGTTGAATCCTAACAAATGTACTTTCGGAGTACGGTCCGGAAAATTACTGGGGTTTATCGTGAGTGAACGAGGCATCGAGGTCGATCCTGCGAAAATAAAAGCGATACAAGAAATGCTAGTGCCGAAAATAGAAAAAGAAGTTCGTGGTTTCTTGGGCAGAATAAACTACATTACAAGGTTTATCTCTCAGCTCACGGCCACGTGTGAACCGATGTTCAAACTTTTAAAGAAGGATCAGGCGATTACTTGGAATGAGGATTGCCAGAGGGCATTTGACAAGATAAAGCAGTATCTTCAAGAACCTCCAATCTTGATACCCCTAGTGGCTGGACGGCCGTTAATCATGTACTTGACAGTTCTTGAGAATAGTATGGGGTGTGTTCTCGGTCAGCACGACGAGACGGGCAGAAAGGAGCATGCCATTTACTACTTGAGTAAAAAGTTCACTGACTGTGAATTTCGTTACTCGATGCTGGAGAAGACGTGTTGTGCAGTAGCCTGGGCTGCCAAACGTCTATGACAGTACATGCTCAATCACACCACCATGCTAATTTCGAATATGGATCCGATCAAGTACGTCTTCGAGAAGCAGGCTCTTTCGGGCAGGATTGCCAGATGGCAAATGGTGTTAACGGAATATGATATTCAGTACGTTTCCCAGAAGGCCATCAAGGGAAGCGTATTGTCTGATTACCTTGCCGAACAGCCGATCGAGGATTACCAGCCGATGAAATTTGAATTCCCTGATGAGGACATCATGTTTCTCAAAGCGAAGGATTGCGATGAGCCGTTGCCCGACGAGGGGCCGGATAGGAAATCCCAGTGGAAATTGATATTCGACGGGGCAGTTAATTCCTATGGAAGTGACATCGGGGCGATCATCACGACTCCCCACGGATCCCACATCCCGTTCACTGCGAGACTGACGTTTTCAGTCACCAATAATGAGGCGGAGTACAAAGCATGCATCATGGGTCTAGAAGAGGCAATTGATTTGAGAATCAAGAATCTAGACATATATGGTGACTCAGCGCTTGTGATCAACCAAATTAAAGGGGAGTGGGAGACTCGTCAATCAAATCTGGTGCCGTACATGAACTATGCCAGAAGGCTACTTTCATTCTTTGATCGAGTGGAACTCCATCATGTGCCTAGAGCGGAGAATCAAATGGCTGATGCCTTAGCCACGTTGGCTTCAATGTATAAAGTCAATTTTTGGAATGAGGCTCCAAGAATTGTCCTTTCGCATCTTGATAGACCTGCATTCGTCTTTGCAATCGAGGAAGCCGCCGATGGTAAGCCATGGTTCCATGACATCCAGACTTTCCTTATGACTAAGGAGTATCCTGCGGGTGCGTCAACCCAGGATAAGAAGACTCTGAGGAGGCTGGCTGGAAATTTTTATCTCAATCCTGATGGAGTGTTGTATAAGAGAAACCACGATCTCGTGCTACTCAGATGTGTAGATGAGAAAGAGGCGAGTATGCTCATGGAAGAAGTCCATGAAGGCACATTTGGTACGCACACCAAAGGGCATGCTATGACGAGAAAGATCCTGAGAGCAGGATACTACTGGCTGACAATGGAGTTGGATTGCTTTAAATTCGTGAAGAGATGTCATAAATGCCAGATTTATGCTGATAAAGTTCATGTGCCGCCGTGCCCGTTAAATGTTATGTCCTCCCCGTGGCCGTTCTCCATGTGGGGCATCGACATGATAGGCAAGATCGAGCCCACTGCATCTAACGGTCATCGTTTCATTCTAGTAGCTATCGACTACTTCACCAAGTGGGTGGAGGCAGCCTCATACGCTAATGTGACCAAGCAGGTAGTGGCTAAATTCATAAAGAGGGACATCATTTGTCATTACGGAATTCCTGAGCGGATCATTACTGATAATGGTTCAAACCTGAATAACAAGATGATGAAGGAGTTGTGCCAGAGTTTCAAGATTGAACACCACAACTCATCGCCTTACCGGCCAAAGATGAATGGCGCCGTTGAAGCGGCCAACAAGAACATAAAGAAGATTGTTCAGAAGATGGTGGTGACCTAGAAAGATTGGCACGAGATGCTGCCATTTGCATTGCACGATTATCGTACAACGGTACGTACGTCAACCGGGGCAACTCCCTTCTCCTTGGTGTACGGTATGGAAGCTGTCCTACCGTTAGAAGTGGAGATCCCTTCTTTGCGAGTTTTGGTTGTTGTGAAACTCGACGAGGCAGAATGGATTACGAATCGACTGAACCAACTAAGCCTGATGGACGAGAAGAGGTTAGCATCGATTGCGTTTGGTCGTCTGTACCAAAGCCGAATGAAGAAAGCTTATGATAAGAAGGTGCGTCCTAGAAGCTTTCAGACGGGTGATCTCGTCCTGAAGAAGATTCTTCCTCCACACTCCGATCACCGGGGCAAGTGGACTCCGAATTACGAAGGCCCGTACGTCGTCAGCAAGGTCTTCTCGGGAGGAGCTTTGTTATCCACGATGGATGGTGAAGATTTTGCATCCCCGGTGAACGCGGACGCAGTTAAAAAATACTTTGCTTGAAAGCGACCCGCTGGACAAAAAAAGAGGTCCAGGAAAAAATGGGGCATCCTGGCGAACCAAAAACAGAATAAAAGGTTCGGGCAAAAAATTAGGGATATAAATTGAAGAATGTACACCCGCGAAGTCGAAAACCTACACTGGGCGGCTTCGGCAAAAAAGGGTATCCCGGTGAACTGAAAACCCGCAAAGGGCGGTTCACGCAAAAGTAGGGATTTGAAAAAGCAAATGACTGCGTTCCGCGTGTGGACTTTCTTTGTTTAGTGGTTTGGAGGACCTGAGGGCCGTTCATCTGAATCAATCTCTTTCGAAGCTGAAGCGTCGGAGAGGTATCGAAGTCGAGTGGGTCATAGAGGGATCAACTCATGGTGTTCGTCTACGCCTCGTTGCCGACATTTGTATATACTGATGTATATTTATGTTTTATTTTTGCGCGGCTTCCTCATTCCAGGAGCTTGCATCTGTTGTAAAACATTTTTACCCATTCAGGGGTTCGTTATCAAAAAAAGCATACTATTCAGCAATTCTGTTTGTCTGTTTAGCATTTATCTGTTTTGTTTCCGGAAAAAAAAACACCGATATTTTTGATAAAATGCGCATACATAAACCTACTTGAATATTGTCACGAGATAATAACCTTGATAGGTCCCTTTGAGAAGGGTATCTTGTCTGTTTGTTTGTGTTGTTACAAGTGTAGCATATTGTCGCTTGCGCGAAAATAAGGTGCCGACACAACAGAAGAGTCGCCACCTTTCGTTATTTATCCCTCAGAGCGGGAAAGGAAACGATCGGAAAAACCTGACGAAAAAAAGGTAAGACAAGGTCGTCGCAACCGTGTCTGGATTTGGGAGTCGGTTACGCAAGGGGAAGGTATTAGCACCCCTCACGTCCGTCGTACTCGACGGGATCCTCGCTTGTTGTGTTTACTTGGACGGGTTGGTTTTATTCTATCTACCTATCAAGGCTGGCTGAAAAAGAAAAGAAAATGACTCGGCAAAGCCTCGCGCTTTATGCCTACGTTTTCTCATCAGAGAATGAGAAATCAGAGACAATGTAGTTCGGCCTACAAAGGGTTATGGGGGAAGGTAGCTCGCCAAGACATCGCCATCTTGTGCCTACGTACTCTTAACAGGTATGAGAGATCAGAGCTCACGTAGTTCGGGAAACTACGGTTTATTTCCTGTCTTTTACGAAAGAAGTGTTTTTTATTGTGTTTGCGATTTCAACCGCACTAGAGACTATGACCTGAGAGTGAATGCGTCGCATGTCACTCAAAGGGTACCATACTAAAAATCCAGACTGTGGAAAAGAAACTCTCCCACAATCCTTTCTCAGATAGCTTAAGGCTCGTAACATACGAAAGAAATCATTCATGATTACTGTATCTTAAACTGTTTTGAGATGAGAAGAGAACAGGCCCAACTAGGAGGGAGACTATCAAGTCCTACTGTTGTCATGCCATGGATTCATCCTATGGTTGAGGTTTGAACAGGGAACTCCTAGAAGTTGTCATGCATAGGTTTCAACCTAAAATTCTATCATCAAATCCTTATCAAAGGAAATGAGAGTCCTAAGGGATCATGTCAATGATACACCAAAATAGACAAAGCATCAGCTTAACAGTAAAATGCATGCAATGCAAGTGAGGGAGGAAATGTGTGTGGGGCTTCGGCCTCCACAAGCTCATCTCAACCTCAAGCCAGAATGGATAACAGTAATCATACTGAAAGATAAAACAACATGCTATCAAGCAATAAACAGTAAACTGCAATCATACAGATAAAATGAAATAAAATGCCATCAGGCAAACAAACCACACGGGCAAGGGAGTTGGGCTCTACCGAATACCCGCAAGCAAAGCCACACAGTAACAATACAAGCAGAGGGAGCAACTCAACCTCTAGTGCAATCATGCTCCTAGATTCTACTTATTCTAGACATGAACTTATTCTAATGCATCAAGCAAGTCAAACAAAACACAACAATACAGAAAAGAAAAGGAACAACAGAGAAAGGAACTCCTCTCTCAACTCCAAGCTTCAGCTCTTCCAACAGCAACTCAGTCTTCAGACTTCAAATGACTCTTGACAAATATCAATTTGCTTTTCTAGGTTTCAACCCTTCTACATAAGTTTCAACTTATCTTCTCCTTTAAGCTTCAGCTTTTTGATCAGCTCCACCTTCAGGCTTCACCTAATCTTCAGGGGTCTTCAAGTATCAACTTGCTCTTGCTGCTCTTCAAGCTTCAGCTGGAATGGCAATGCTCAAGGATTCATCCTCTTCTACACTCTTCATTGAAGTCTTCATCCTCAAGCTCAGGCTCTGCATCTCTCAAGATAATCAAACCAGAGAAAAATCACTTACTGGATAAGCTGGGGGATATTGAACTGCTTATTTGACCACCAAAGGTGACCTATAAGGGTTCAACATCAAAGGAATGGTTCCCTCAAAAGTTCTACTCCCTAGGTACATCACTTATCCCTCCAAAGGAGAGAGGTGTATACCATGGAAGGACTTTGAATCATAGGGAGGAATGGAGGTGAATGATACCATCCATGTTTGAGAAAGAAGTTATCTAAGTCTAAACTCTTCCTAATCCCTAACCCTAAAACAAAACAAAAAGAAATAAGAACAAGCTCTCAAGCTCCTCAATGCATCTTCGAGTCTTCTACTATGCTCCTCAATGCTCCACAATGAGATACCAAGCTCTCCAAGCCCACAAAGCAAAGCAACTAAAGCAAACATGCCCTAAAGGCAACACAAACAATCAACCAATACAAAAATCAACTAAAAATAGCATACTATTATATTAAATCCTAATATAATTTCTAAGGGATCCTACATACCTACCCTTAATACCCATATATGTCCCATAGTCTAAATTGTCCTAAACACCCAAAAATCTAAAGTTGTTATGGACCTATGTTGAAGTTTTAACCTAATTCTACACAACCTAATAGCATCTAATCAAAACTATCCTTAAAATCATCACAAAAATA
The DNA here is from genome assembly GCA_963859935.3 of Lathyrus sativus. Taxonomy (NCBI): domain Eukaryota; kingdom Viridiplantae; phylum Streptophyta; class Magnoliopsida; order Fabales; family Fabaceae; genus Lathyrus; species Lathyrus sativus. Next base: position 136,289,095 of record OZ012741.1, on the reverse strand, counting down.
TGGAATAAATCCAGGGGGAAGCTAAAACCTATATCTAACTATTCTAAAAATAATGAACTAAAAATACTAAGGGATCTACCTAAACTAAATTCTACAAAATCAGATATCAATATAAAAGCATTAAAAAGCAATTAAAATGAAAAATATACAAAAAATACCAAAATGCATGATATGGCAAATGTTTTTATTTTATATTTTTCTAGACAAAAATATGAAAAGGGAGAAAAAACTCCCATGAAAAAATATTGATCTTTCAATTTGATATGAATTTTCTAAAATTGACATAAAATGGAATAAAAATAAAATGAAAGTTATGAGATGGGGTGTGAACAGAAATGATATGCAGTTCATAACGCGCTTGGGCCCAGCCTGGGGGGTGCGTATAGAAATACGCTAGGCCCAACATTAAAACAGAAATTAATTGAAAAAAACAAAAGAAAAAGAAAAGCCAGCGGTGCCAAAAGCAAAGATATTCAGTTCAAACTGGAATTGGGCCTCAAAGGGGGGTGGGTATATCACACGATTACTTAATCCCATGACCACCGTTTTAATGAAACGGTGCGTTTCATTATGCTCTGAACTTCCCTCCAAAATGAAATCGAATGCAGGCCATTGGATCTAATTCTCAGTCAAGGGTCAATTCTTCATCTGACGGCTGTGGACTCGTCATCAACCTTGGGCTAGGGTTTCACCATGAAAGCTTCCAAGAACCAGGTTCCATACTCAGACTTCCATCTGCACTGTCTGGAATATGCTACACCTGTAACAACACAAACAAACAAACAAGATACCCTTCTCAAAGGGACCTATCAAGGTTATTATCTCATGACAATATTCAAGTATTTAATTGTTTCAACAATCAGTGGCCTAGGCCCGTAAGTTTATGTATGCGCATTTTATCAAAAACATCGACGTTCTTTTTTGCAAACATAACAGATAAATGCTAAACAGACAAACAGAATTGCTGAATAGTATGCATTTTATTGATAACGAACCCCTGAATGGGTAAAAATGTTTTACAACAGAGGCAAGCTCCTAGAATGAGGAAGCCGCGCAAAAAATAAAACATAAATATACATCAGTATATACAAATGTCGGCAACGAGGCGTAGACGAACACCATGAGTTGATCCTTCTAAGACCCACTCGACTTCGATACTTCTCCGACGCTTAAGCTTCGGAAGAGATTGATTCAGTTAACGGCCCTTAGGTCCTCCAAACCACTAAACAATGAAAGTCCACACGCGGAACGCAGTCATTTGCTTATTCAAATCCCTAAATTTTGCGTGAACCGCCCTTTACGGGTTTTCAGTTCACCGGGATACCCTTTTTTGCCGAAGCCGCCCAGTGTAGGTTTTCGACTTCGCGGGTGTACATTTTTTCAATATATCCCTAATTTTTGCCCGAACCTTTTATTCTGTTTTTGGTTCGCCGGGATGCCCCTTTTTTGCCTGAACTCTCTTTTTTTGTCCAGCGGGTCACTTTCAAGCAAAGTATTTTTTAACTGCGTCCGCGTTCACCGGGGATGCAAAATCTTCACCATCCATCGTGGATAACAACAAAACTCCCCCCGAGAAGACCTTGCTGACGACATACGGACCTTCGTAATTCGGAGTCCACTTGCCCCGGTGATCGGAGTGTGGAGGAAGAATCTTCTTCAGGACGAGATCACCCGTCTGAAAGCTTCTAGGACGCACCTTCTTATCATAAGCTTTCTTCATTCGGCTTTGGTACAGCTGACCAAATGCAATCGATGCTAACCTCTTCTCGTCCATCAAGCTGAGTTGGTTCAGACGATTCGTAATCCATTCTGCCTCGTCGAGTTTCACATCAACCAAAACTCGCAAGGAAGGGATCTCCACTTCTAACGGTAGGACAGCTTCCATACCGTACACCAAGGAGAAAGGAGTTTCCCCGGTTGACGTACGGACCGTCGTACGATAACCGTGCAGCGCAAACGGCAGCATCTCGTGCCAATCTTTGTAGGTCACAACCATCTTTTGAACAATCTTCTTTATGTTCTTATTGGCGGCTTCGACGGCGCTATTCATCTTCGGCCGGTAAGGAGATGAGTTGTGGTGTTCGATCTTGAAGCTCTGGCACAGCTCCTTCATCATCTTGTTATTCAAATTCGAACCATTATCAGTAATGATCCGCTCGGGAATTCCGTAACGACAGATGATGCCCCTCTTTATGAATTTAGCCACTACCTGCTTGGTCACATTAGCATACGAGGCTGCCTCCACCCACTTGGTGAAGTAGTCGATAGCTACCAGAATAAAGCGATGACCGTTGGATGCAGTGGGCTCGATCTTGCCTATCATGTCGATGCCCCACATGGAGAACGGCCACGGGGAGGACATGACATTTAACGGGCACGGCGGCACATGAACTTTATCAGCATAAATCTGGCATTTATGACATCTCTTCGCGAATCTGAAGCAATCCGACTCCATCGTCAGCCAGTAATATCATGCTCTCAGGATCTTTCTCGTCATAGCATGTCCGCCGGCGTGCGTACCAAATGTGCCTTCATGGACTTCTTCCATGAGCATACTCGCCTCTTTCTCATCTACACATCTGAGTAGCACGAGATCATGGTTTCTCTTATACAACACTCCATCAGGGTTGAGGTAAAAGTTGCCAGACAGCCTCCTCAGAGTCTTCTTATCCTGGGTTGACGCACCCACAGGATACTCCTTAGTCATAAGGAAGGTCTGGATGTCATGGAACCATGGCTTGCCGTCGGCGGCTTCCTCGATTGCAAAGAAAAATGCCGGTCTATCAAGACGCGAAAGGACAATTCTTGGAGCCTCATTCCAAAAATTGACTTTATACATTGAAGCCAGCGTGGCTAAGGCATCAACCATCTGATTTTCAGCCCTGGGCACATGATGGAGTTCCACTCGATCAAAGAACGGAAGCAGCCTCCTGGCATAATTCATGTACGGTACCAAATTCGATTGACGAGTCTCCCACTCCCCTTTAATTTGGTTGATCACAAGCGCTGAGTCACCATATACGTCTAGATTCTTGATTCTCAAATCAATCGCCTCTTCTAGACCCATGATGCATGCTTCGTACTCCGCCTCATTGTTGGTAACTGGAAACGTCAGTCTCGCAGTAAACGGGATGTGGGATCCGTGGGGAGTCGTGATGATAGCCCCGATGCCACTTCCATAGGAATTAACCGCCCCATCGAATATCAACTTCCACTGGGATTTCCTATCTGGCCCCTCGCCCGGCAGCGACTCATCGCAATCCTTCGCTTTGAGAAACATAATATCCTCGTCAGGGAACTCGAACTTCATCGGCTGGTAATCCTCGATCGGCTGTTCGGCAAGGTAATCAGACAATACACTTCCCTTGATGGCCTTCTGGGAGACGTACTGAATATCATATTCCGTTAACACCATTTGCCATCTGGCAATCCGGCCCAAAAGAGCCTGCTTCTCGAAGACGTACTTGATCGGATCCATCTTCGAAATTAGCATAGTGGTGTGATTGAGCATGTACTGTCGTAGACGTTTGGCAGCCCAAGCTAGTGCACAACACGTCTTCTCCAGCATCGAGTATCGAGATTCACACTCAGTGAACTTTTTACTCAAGTAGTAAATGGCATGCTCTTTTCTGCCCGTCTCGTCGTGCTGACCGAGAACACACCCCATACTATTCTCCAGAACCGTCAGGTACATGATTAAAGGTCGTCCAGCCACTGGGGGTATCAAGATTGGAGGTTCTTGAAGATACTGCTTTATCTTGTCGAATGCCTTCTGACAATCCTCATTCCAAGTAATTTCCTGATCTTTCTTTAAAAGCTTGAACATCGGTTCACAAGTGGCCGTGAGTTGAGAGATAAACCTTGCAATGTAGTTTATTCGGCCCAAGAAACCACGAACTTCTTTTTCTGTTTTCGGCGCTGACATTTCTTGAATGGCTTTTATTTTCGCAGGATCAACCTCGATGCCTCGTTCACTAACGATAAACCCCAGTAACTTTCCGGACCGCACTCCAAAAGTGCATTTGTTAGGATTCAGCCTCAACCTGAACTTCCCAAGCCTCTCAAAAAGCTTCAATAAGTTGACCAGATGCTCTTCCTCCATTTGGGACTTCGCAATCATGTTATCAACATAGACCTCGATCTCATGATGAATCATATCATGAAACAAAGTCACCATTGCTCGTTGGTAAGTGGCCCCTGCATTCTTCAGACCGAAGGGCATTACCTTATAGCAAAATGTTCCCCAGGGGGTGATAAACGTTGTTTTCTCCATGTCCTTCGGCGCCATGTTGATCTGATTGTAATCGGAGAAGCCATCCATGAACGAAAACACAGAGAATTGGGTTGTGTTGTCGACCAACACATCGATATGAGGCAACGGGAAATCATCTTTAGGGCTCGCCCTATTCAAATCCCGATAATCGACGCACATGCGTACCTTACCGTCCTTCTTCGGTACAGGCACTATGTTGGCGACCCACGGAGGGTAAGTGGTGACCGCTAAGAAGCCAGCATCGAGCTGTTTCTGCACTTCTTCTTTGATCTTAACGGCCATGTCTGGTCTCGTCCTCCTAAGCTTCTGCTTAACGGGAGGGCAGTCTTCTCGTAGCGGCAAGTGGTGGACCACGATGTCTGTGTCAAGTCCGGGCATATCTTCGTATGACCAAGCAAAGACGTCACTATACTCTCGAAGCATCTCGACCAATCTATTCTTGACATCCCTCTGCAATGCAGCCCCTATCCTGACGTTTCTGATGAGCTCTTCAGAACCCAAGTTCACGATCTCAATCTCCTCCTCATGAGGCAGAATAACTTTTTCCTCTTGTTTCAACAAGCGGGCCAACTCTTCAGGAAGGTCTTCGTCTTCATCAATCTATTCTTTGGCTTGATAGATCGGGCAATCGAAGTCGAAGTGAGCCGTAGAAGGTCCAGAGTCGATGTCATCTGTTATGTGGATCCTGCATTAACAAGGGTTAAGTTTAAAACAAGAATATGCAGGTTAGCACAAACCCCATTGCCATTTTACTGTTTTTCAAAATAAATATAAAACAGGAATAACAAAGAACACAATATTTGCATACGAAGAAAACGCCTTTGATTTATTAACAAAATGCATGTACATAATCCAACAAGGCCCTGACAATAAAACCGCTATGCCCCGGGTAGGACATAGGGTTGTACAATGATTGTAAAAAGTAAATCATTACTCTTCACTTGTCAGCTGGATGATATCCTTGATGGTCCAATTGGTGAGGCGCTCGCCCGGCTTGCTTGGCTGAATCCAAGAGTCGAGATCACAATTGCTATCCCCGCTGTCCTCAGACGCTGCGTTGATGCTTTCGAAGATCACTCCGCCACTGGTAAATAGGATCGGCCCCTTACCCCGTGACGCACTGCTAGACGAAGAAGAAGAAGCTTCAGCTTCAGGAGAATACCCCAATCCAAACTTATCCTGCTTGTTCGGTATCTCCAAAATATGCCCCTAGCCTGGGGTGGAACCGACTTCGACGATGGCCCGAGCTTCTTTGAATGAGGAGAGATTCATCTCTGGCTTCTCTGTGACGACAGGAGCTATCTCTTTCACCTTGATGGCTTCAAACGCTTGGCAGAGAGTTTCATGGATTTCGCCATCCATTTCCACATACTTAAAGGATGACAAATGGCTCACCATTATGTCCTCCTCACCACACACGGTTACTATGCTTCCCCCGACAGCATATTTGAGCTTTTGGTGCAACGTGGAGGTCACGGCACCAGCAGCATGGATCCACGGTCGGCCCAAGAGGCAACTGTAGGCAGGCATGATGTCCATGATATAAAAGACCGTGTCGAACATTTCCGGACCGACTTGGATCGGCAGGGTCAACTCTCCGAAAACGTGGCGCTTAGTTCCGTCAAATGCTTTCACCACCAGATCACTGGGCGTGCAAAGAAATCCGCGAGTGTCCAACTTCATTAATGCCTTCTTCGGAAGCACATTAAGCGACGAACCCGTGTCCACCAGGACATGCGACATGATTGTGCCTCTGCACTCTATCGAGATGTGCAAGGCACTGTTGTGATCTTTCCCTTTAGGCGTCAGCTCTAAATCTGTGAAACCTAGCCCATTGCCAGCATTAACATGGGCTACCACCTCTTCTAGCTGATTCACCGATATCTCTTGCGGTACGTAGGCAACGTTCAATACCTTCAGTAGCGCGTTGCGGTGTGCTTCAGAACACAGCAACAGGTTGAGAATAGAAATCTTCGAGGGCGTCTGATGGAGATGGTCTATAATTTTGTAGTCGCTCTTTTTGATCAACCGCATAAACTCCTCGGCATCTTTGACCAGCAAATCTTTCTCTACCCCGTGCGGGGCCCCTTCGACGACTTTGCTTTTACCCTTATCAGCCGCATCAGCTCTGACCGCTTTCTCTGCCACGACCTCCGGCGATGCAAACACTCTTCCACTGCGGGTAATACCACTGACTCCTGCGAGATTCCCTACAGTCGACCCATATGGTTCCAGCTCTAACTTTTGACCGTTGCAATAGACTTCAGCTCCATAATGCCACGGAACGGCGTTAGTGCTATCGAAGGGTATCGACCCAGCTTTGGTAATGGTGATTATTGTTGAACCCTAAAATTTGCCCAACCTTATTCACTTGGTTTCTGTTTCATTATCATTAGCATTTGCATATAGAGTCATGTACATAGACTAACCATCTGCATAGCATAAGCATAGCAAATCATTCAACAGAGGACCAATCATTATGCTCATCTCTAGAGGCCTATCAAGAGGTTATTATCCCAATCCAATCTCATTCAAGTCATCAGGAAAGAATTTGAAAGCAAAGAGTTCAGCAGATCAAGCCTTGAGTCCATCCCCTAGCTGAGGGTATCTGAGGATCAACAAGAGGATTGTGAGCTGTGAAGTGAAAGCATGGAGAGTATCTAGACATTATGAGAGACTTAGAAAGTCATTTGGAGAAGGAGACAAGTCATTAAGGAGAGCACAAGAGCTACAGTTGAAGACAGTCAACTAGGGTTTCATCTAGGTCAACCCTAGGTCAACCCTAGGTCAATTGACTGATTTAAAGGGCATTCAAGTATATTGGAGAGATGTGGGGTTCATCATTGGACATATAAAGGAGGATATGGAGATATGACAAGGAGAATTCAAGAGAAATCAAGGAGAAGAGGAGTTACTAAATTAGGGTTTCTCTGTAAAATCCCCTAGTTTAGGTCAAATTTCCAAGCAAGATAAGTCAAAATGCTAACTTCAAATGGCTTCTTGGCCAACATGAAACTTGTATAGGATCTCAAGACCTTTAATTAGAGTGGTGGAAGACATCAAGGAGATTTATAGAACTCAAGTTATGGTCCTTGCAAGTTACAGGTCATCTGAGGTATCTGAATTTTTGTCTGTGAAAGTGACTTGACTTCCAAGCTAGTTTTACCCCTCAAGGAGATTTCAAATGAATTCTTGGTAAACATAAGAATTGTTCCTCATTGTCTTAGCTTTCTAGAATGGTATAGTATGCCTTCATATGATGTGGAGAACTCAACTTATGGTCTTGGCAAGCAAAGGGTATTTTGGGCATTTGTGAATTACAGGTCATTTTAACCTATGCCCAAAACTCATACAAGGAGGCCTCAAATGGAAAAACTTACAACATCAAACTTGCTCCAAATGGGATTTTAAGTCTAGAAAGAAGGTCACAAATTATTGGAAAAGCTCATAGCATGAAGTTGCATAATTGGTCAAAATATGAACTAAAATGGCTTATAAAGTGAATAAATTCAAAGTGAAAAATGGTTTGGGAGATTTATGAGTCCAAATGGAGACTTCCAATATATGATTTTGAATGGAAAAGCAATTCTAAGAACAATGGTTCAAACACTTTTTTGAGTTTAGAAGGAAAAAAGAAAGTTATCTTTGGTTACTTGTACTTTAAGAAACACTTCAAAAACGGATCAAAGTTGGAAGGCAAGGGAATGTGCAAGATGGATCTAGAATGTTCATTTGGGGTCTATATATTCATGAAATGTAGATTGATCAAGGGTTGGCTTCATTTTCACCAAGAATTTCACAAACTTTCTCATTCTTTCTCTTTGAATTTTCATTCCAATCTCACAAAACCTTCATCAATTTTCATCCACATCAATTCAATCTTACTCAATCATCATCATAGAGTAGAATTCAATCAAGAACAAGGTGGTTAGAATCCATTTTCGTGCACTTTCTTCATCAACATCAAAATCACAATTGCAAGTGGACAGCACAATTCAAGCCAAGTCTCACTCAAGTGTTGCATACAGAATCCATCCCTGAGTTAATTGATCAAGATCCAAGCCTTGGAAGCCTCAGATCCTCAATCTTCCATAGCTGTTTTCAAGCTTTTGCACCAGGTATGTTTTCATTCGATTTGCTTGATTCAGTTAGTTAGGCATGATTTTATTAGTTTAGACATAATGTAGGAGGTTAGGAGAACAATTAGGGTGAATTTGGAGTGATTTGGTGACAATTGTTAGCAGGTGCAATAAACTGTTAGGGCTTGAAACTCTTAGGTTAGTGCATTAGAATGTTAGGTTGATAGCGCAGATTAATTACCATTATGCATAGATTAGGTTAGTGCAAGTTTGAGGGAGAATTGTGATGGTGCATCTCAGAGTAATTTCATGGTGACCAGATTTTGCTTCGATCGGGTTTGTTGTTGTGGTGAGTTTCAAAACAATCTAATGCCATAGGATTATAGAGGGAGAGATTCTGAGCATCTTTCATGTTGGAATCGTGTTGATTCATGGTCTGGATAGGGAGAACAGCTTGGTGTAAGTTTGGCTCGTGCATGGAAGCATTCATGGTGAAACCCTAAGTTTCAGAACCATTGGAGAAGACGTAATCTGAGCCTTTCATTTCGCGTTGGACTTTTGACTTGGAGAATGATCGTGTGGCTCATATTCAATTCAGGAATTGGAGGGAAGCGAGTTGGCCAAAACGCGCCGTTTCATTAATTGAAACGGGCGGGCCTGAGTTGATATTGTTATCCCCACCCCCAGGTTTAAGCCCAACTCAGATTTCAACGTGATATCCTGTGCTTTTCTCACCCCCCTGGCGCTTCTTCTATTTTTCTTTGTTGCTGAGTATTCTGGGCCTTAACCAAAACGCTACCCACACCCCCTGTCTGCCTGGCCCATCCAGAATATAACTAGGGCGCCTGCTATTCTAACCCCCCTCCCTCATTTTATTTGATTTAATTGTTTTTGTTTCTTTTAATTTTTCATTCACTTTAGAAAATTCATAATAAATTCATAACAAATCATTTTCGCTTCATTCTTTTTACAATATTTTCTTTAGGATGTGTAGAATATTATAGAAAAATAAAATTGCATTTTTATTTTCATTTCATATTTTTTTCATATTTTCTAAATAAATGTCCTTTTAAATAGATTCATTTCATGCATCATTTTAATAATTTTTGTTCTATTACATGCTTTAATATTTTTTGTTCATTCTTTTTAGGGTGTTTAGATGAGATGTTGAACTTGTAGAAATATTTTAGTTCCCATTTTTAGGAGTTAATTTTAGGTGATTGATGTAGGCTTGAACAACATGAACAAAACTAGGGTTTTAGGTGACAACTTAAGAAGTTTGATTTCATTTCCCTTAGGACTTAGGGTTTGAATAGATTAGTTATGGGACTATAAGGGCTATGGGTAGTTATTAGATCCCTTAGAAAAGTCAGGACTCCCCTACTGTTATTAATACTGTCTGTGTATATCTGATTGTCTGGTGTGGTGTGCCCTCTGGGGATTATTGCTTGCTTGTTTGGGTATTGGGTTTGTCTGGGGCCCTGGGGAAGCTGAAGACTTGTGAAGATGAAGACCATTGGAGATCCAGATGTTGAAGATCAACTGCCAGAGTTGAGGAGGAGGTTCTTGCTAGCAGATGCTGAGGAGACTAGGGTTTAGGAGCTAGGCAGAGCTCTAGATTAGAAAGATTGTTTCTCAAACATGGAATGCCTTGTCTGCATCCATCCTTCCTCTATGATTCAAAGTCTCTTTCAAATATCCACCTCCTTCCTTTGGAAGGATCAGTGAATATATTTGAAAGATAGAACTTTTGAGAGGAAACTTTCTGTTTAATGTTAACAGTTGATGAACCACCCTTGGTAGGTAATTAACTGTCTAACATTCATTCACTTCACTCTTGTGACTGATTCCTCATCCTGGAGGTTTGAGCTTGAAGAAAAGCCATTGCAGATGGAAGACTGATGATCAAAGCCCTTGTCTGAAGGCCATGAAGATGGAGATTGATGCTTGTTGAAGCCTGTAGCTAAATGGAGATTGCTTGAAGCCAGTTGTTGATTCAGAGCTGCTGAAGCTGTTTGTTTTATTGCTGTATTTCATTTCTGATGTATTGATTGGTTTTCTGAACTGTATTGTTTGCTGTTTACCCTGCTGGGTTGAAAGTGAAGCCTGTTCACTTTCGCCTATTGTTTTCTAGGTTCGAGGTTGAGTGGGACTCCCTTGCCTCGCTTGTACTGTTGCATCCATGCATTTTACCGCTGTATATATCTGATATTGTTTCTGTTTCTGCCTATCCCGTAGGATCTCTGTTTCTCTCTGTGCAAGAGAGGAGCATGATAGACACTAGGTCTTAACCCATGCATGATAACATTAAGTTAGTTGATTCCCTTCGCAACCGTAGGTTAGAGTTCTGTCTCTTCTTTCTAAAAACAAACAGAAAAACACATAAAGATTTCAAACACAATAAAAGACACTTCTTCCGTAAAAGAAGGTGAACTCATCAAAACGTCATTTTTGTCCGCTTGGACTGTTAATCAGAAAAAAAAACCTTTTTCAGAAGGAATAAAAGCAATCAAAACAGACTTGTGTCGTACGTGGCCCGAACTACGTTTGCTCTGATCTTCCATGCTGTGTGGAAGTACGTAGGCATAGGATGCGATATCCTAGCGAGCAACCTTCCCCTCCTTTCCCGTAGGTAGGCGAACTACGTTGACTCTGATTTCTCGTTCCAGACGGGAATACGTAGGCATGAAGTGCGATACTTTGCCGAGTCATTTTGTTTTCATTTTCTTTCCTTTTAACCCCAGACCTTTAGCGTAGATAGAATAACAATCCATACCCGAAAACAAGCGTGGATCCCGTCGAGTACGACGGACGTGAGGGGTGCTAATACCTTCCCCTTGCGTAACCGACTCCCGAATCCAGGTTTTGGTTGCGATGACCATACCTTTCCCGTGTTGTGCGAGGTTTACTCTGAGCGTTCCCTTTCCCTCCCGTGGGATAAATAACGCACGGTGGCGACTCTTCTGTTCAGCCGGCGCCGATTTTCGCAGTAGCGACAGCTGGCGACTCTGCTGGGGATCCAACGTCCCCTGGCTGCTAAGAACTGCGATGGTTCTTATGCATTTGGGATCCAACGTCCCTTTGAGCGAGTCAATCCTAGCGCTTGTTTTCCCGTCGAGGATTTTGTATGGAGTTATTGTATATTTCTAACCTTGTATTTTCAGCTTTATATATTGATTATTATTGCTGTATTTGGGGTGTGACGGGTGTTCTGATATTGAGAGATAAGCCGGACCTGGGCTTGAGTGCACCTAGAATTAGCGTAGAAAGTAGTGGGCGCGTGCCGGCTTTGCTTGCATTAGTGTCTCATGAAATCTACACTCGGACGAGGTTCTTCTGGTTGGCTTCTTTTTCTACCCTTTGGGTCGAAGGGGTTGTTGGTCAGCTGAATTGTCGACTCCGGGAACCGATCATTTGGAAGTTGGCTGAGTGAGGCCTCTTCAGGATTTGATGATGCCACTCCTTCGGGGAATCGTATCATCAACCCTGAAAGTCTGTGACGCCGACGACCGCATAGGATGCTTTCTATCTGTTTGCTGCAGGCAACCCAGTGCCAACGTTGATCGGAGACTTCTATCATTCATTGCACTATAAGAATGAGAACCAAAGAGGAAAGGTTGTGTACTGCTGTACTCCTTTGTTGAATATGTGGTTCAAAAGTCATCTCCCCATAAAAGGATCATTTGTAGACAGTGCAACCTCAGCCAGTTGGTCAGAACGCCTGATGAGGCTATCTTCCGAAGACGTTGTGTGGTTTGATCGTGACCTGTTGGGATTTGAGCTCATCTTCAGCTGTTCTGGGTACCCTAATGTACCGTTGATAGGAAGAAAGGGGTGTATCAATTACAACCCTTCTCTGTTCAGTCGTCAGTTCGGATATGCGCTGAAGAATCCACCTCAAGAGGAAGAAGTACGGGAATCTCTGTACTTCACAGGGGATTTGAAGGGGGAGTTATTAGCCAAGTTGCAGCATGCCTGGACGCGTATTAACCGCAAAGGGAAGCCACTGTTAGGAAAGAATGACTGTCAGGCCTATGCACCTTATAGAGTTTGGATTCAGGAGAGAGCTAGTCAGTTGAGGATGCCGTTTCCAGATGCACCAATTCTTGATCCTATTCCGGTAGCAGAGCCAACTACTGTTTCTAGAGAAGTCTACGAACAAGTTGTGAGAGAAAAAGAAGCCTTGATGAAGATTAATGAAGGGTTAGAGCAAGAGCTAGCTCAAGTGCGCAGCGAGAAAAACAAGGCCGTATATGCTTTCCAACAACAGATCGAGCTGGTAAACAGGTTAGGAGCTGAGTTGACCGAGGAAAAGAAAAAGCGTGAACGTCTGGGGCAAGAGTTCAGAAGCTCCCATGACATGCTGGAAGCCAAAAAGAAAGCGCTCGACGCAGCACACCGAGAGATATCTTCTTGCAATAAGACTTGGAATGCTACACTCACTAACAACAAGAAGAGAGAAGATAAGCTGAAGCAGCAAATCTCCGACCTCGAGGAGAAGTTGAAGTCTAGCATCAAGAAGTGTGAGGAGGAAGTGATGACCCGGTATAGTGTCCAGCATGCACTGAACAAGGCAATCAAGTCCAGAGATGAAGCAGTGTCTCAGAAGCGAAAGTTAGAAGATTGCTTCGGAGAAGCAACATGGGAAGAAACTGCTGAAGACGTACGCCGTGTCCTTAAGAGGAGAAACCAGCTTGTCGAAGGGCTGCTTGATCGACCAAGCCATCCGGAGACCAAGAAGTTGATAGAGGAGTACCAGACTTTTGGGGGGGATTTGATCATTTCATGTAGTAACTTGTATGCTTTATTTGCATAGTGCTGACCATCACTAGGATTGTTGGATGAGGTCATGCCTTCTTTATACTCTCAGCGATATTGTACCCTGGGTTTATTCATTCTCTCTTCAATATATGAGGCTTTCTATGATTCAGCTCCGATATTCCTACTGTCAGCACTGTCACTGCACCGGCACCTTCGCACTAGAACTGGGGGAATGAACTTCCCTAAGGCACAGACACATTGCATTGCATTCATGTTCATATTGCATTACAGGTAATTATTAAATTGTATCTCATCTCCTGTATCCATCAGGTCCTCCAAGATTAGCGACCGAAGAATTCCCTGGCAGCAAGGAAGTCATGAGTCAGGATCCGACTGAGATGCAAGAGATGCGCGACCATATAACGCGGATCATACAGGTAATGGAAGCCATGGCCGAGAATCAGAAGCAGTTGCAGGATACGGTACAGCCTCTGATGGCACGGGCTAATGATAGAACTGCCGGCTTTGCTCAGCTAGAGAATCAAGGTTTTCTCCCAGGCCGCATACGCCAACTTGTGGGGGTAGCCGTCAAACAGGTTCAAGCAGAATTAACGGATGTTCGAGGCCAGCTGGGGCAGTTCACGAAAGATGTGCAAGAGTTGCGCTCGAATCAAGAGACGCTAGAAGAAGAGAACTGCCGACTGAAGGCACAGATAGGGCTGATGGCTGAAGTATTAAGGAACGTACTCAGGAGAGAAGGAGGGCAAATGGCTGAAGACGCGGCTGACTTATCTGCTCCTCAGGGGTCTGAAGAACCGTTGCCCACGCATGATAGGCGTAAGAGACCCTCCCCACGATTCGAAGCTCAGAATTCTCCTCGTCAGCAGTCGCAATTGATTTTGCAGGATAACTCAAGAAGGTGTGGTAAGAGGATGAGGTCTTCTAGCAGAGTATTTGATGAGATCCCTGTGGATTATGATCAGCTGGTGCAACTCTTGTTCCAAATTCAACTGGCTGAGCCCCGCATTTTGGTTCCACTGACAGGGCAGCCGCCACCAGACTATGACCTGAACGTCCATTGTGCCTTCCACTCCGGAGCACCGGGGCATAACATTGCAAACTGCAAAGCTTTTAAGCATAAGATTCAAGATTTGCTGGATGAGAAAATAATTGAGTTTGTACCGGGGGGTATAAAGGTTGCAGGGACTGATATTCCCATTTCTCCGCCAGAGGTTGCAGACGAATCGAAGTATGTCCCAGAGCCACTGGAAGCTAAGTCCCCATGTCCACAACAGTTGCCGATGCCAGGGTTGAACTTAAGGATGATAACGCATGAGCCCGAGGAATCGCTCGAGCAAAGCCAGCAGCATACAAGAGGCCAGTATCCAGCTCAACAAAGAATTCGGGGAAAGAAGCCGAGGAGGGTGTTTGAGAAGCCTCCCTCAACATACGCAGATTTGTTACAGACATTACTAAGATTGAACTTGGTGGAGAAAAGAACTCTGGCGCCAATAACCGGCACTTTGCCGAATGGCTATGATGCAAGCAGACACTGTGATTTCCACTCCGGGGCTCCCGGACATGATATTGAAGGTTGTCACGCGTTCAAGCATACCGTCCAAGATTTAATCGACAGCAGGGTCATTAACTTCTCCAATAGGGTCCCCAAGGTGGTGCAAAGCCATAAACAAGCAAAAGCCGGGGTGATGAAAAGGTTTCCCAGGTTTGATCGGGCCGTTGAAAGAAGATCAAGACAGCAGTAGACTACCCCTGATGATAGCTTCTGAGTATGATTGACTCGCCAATAAGTCAGAGTGCAGGAAGTCCAGTTCTGAGACGCCGACATTTTTTCATGTTATCTTGTTCATGTCCTCGCATTTGTAGTTTCTTTTCTGTGTAATTGCAAATTTCGCTCTTAAAACTTGTTGTTTTTTCAATTGATATTGATAAACGAAATGAATATGCATGTTTTGAATTAATCCAGTCGTGTTCACTCTTTGCTTTCTTAATGCTTAATGCTTGTTTTAGCAGGAATCTGGGGAGGATGACGAAAACAGATGACGAATAATATTCTGATCGTATGCCTTTGGATAAAGAACCTGTTGATGAGATACAGGCATTGTTTCAATCCATAAACACCGGAGATATAAGGAAGATAATCCCTTGATAACCCCTTTGAGCCAGTAGTAGGAGTTTCTTTTGAAAAAAAAAAAAAAAAAAAACCTAAATCTCAACCCGGGGCAGGGTAGGCGTCAGTTAGTTTGACCAAGCGTTCGAATTGTAGAAAGAGTGTCCGGTTGAGGATAAATCACACTTGTATAAGTCGTGCCTAAAGAACCGCAATGGTTAAACCTTGCCGACAAAGAGTGAAACAGTCATATTACCCCACAAGAAATCAGAAAAACCAGTGTCACACGACTTGTTCAAAAAAAAAAAAAAAAAAAAAAAGAGAACGAAAAGTGAAAAGAATCAAGAGCCCGCTAAGTCAAAACTTGAAAACAAATGACTTAGGCAAAAACAGGGGCATCCCGCTGGACTGGAAAATCAAAAGAATCTCAAAAGATACTCAGTCCAGGCAAAAGTTAGGGAACGGAAAAAACAAAAGACGGAAAGGATTGTCAAAGAAAAAGAAAAATCCTCGAAAGGGACAAAAGTCGTGTGATTCTAGGTACCCAAAGACGAAAAGCAAATGACTGTCACTCAAAAAACAAAAAAATGTGTGGCATCCTGATCCATCACTCCTATCATTCCACCTTTAATAGGTGAACGCTGAAGTCAGATTAGCTGAACATAGGATTGGAGAACATCACGAAGAATGGGTGGGTCAAAATAAATTTTGAGCCTATATCTTTCCTTGTTAACCGTGAACCTGACCACGTTACAACCCGCAAAAGTCCTAATTGAAACAGGTTTTGTCCGAGGGCATACGTCAGTAAAGATCTCGTCGATTCTGACTCCTAAAAGGGTTCCTCTTACCAGCTTTCATATTGACATTTTGATAATTGATTCATTACATTTTAGTGAACGGACTTGGATTTTGAAACTGTCATATGCATTGCGTTTAATATATCTTTTATGCAGAACAACTTGTGTTACTTGCGAGTAAGCGCATGCCGACAGGAAAGATTCCTACAGTGGAAGGTATGACCGGGATAAAATGCAGAAATGCCCAAATGTTTCATGAACTGGGGCAAGCTATACTGATTAATTCAGGTAAAGTCAGTCATCCTAGAAGCAGTAAATCCGGGGCAGTCAGGTCAAGATTTGGCAAATCTCTCATAAGCTATGGGCAGTACTCCACGACACAGTCGATCAGAGACAAGGATTGTTGCGAAACCGGGGCATGTCACCCTAGAAGCACGGAAGTTGTGTTCTTGAAACACCCCTTCAAGGTGTGAAATGTAGAAGCCGTCCATGTCTGGTTGTCCAGATACAAGGACTGTAGGGTCCCTGCCAAAATGATTGCAAATTCAGGGGCAAGCTATACAAAATACAGACTGGGGGCATGTTAGTATCCCCGAAGCGGAGTTCTCTATTGTCAGCAAGTGTTCTTTCCTCCCAGTGGAACTCGAAGATCAAGAATCTCCCCAGCAGAGTTGGTGGTGGGTCCTGTCATTTATTTTGTCAGGGATACTGTGTAATGTCAGTTCACTCTCCAGCAGAAAGTCCGATCATACTGTGCACATATGCTATTCCCCAGCAAAGTTATATGCCCTATCAGGGGGTTACCTCAACAGGGTGTTTGGTTTGAGTTCCCAATTTCCCAGCGGGGCTGACTTCACCCTTCCAGCATTTATTTTGCTGGAATAATTCTGTAGCATCTGGCTATCCCTGGCGGAGTCGGCATTATCTTCAGCATTTATTTTGCTGAAGCAGTTTCTGTACTCTAACAGTTCAGGTGGAGAGAACTCTTGCTCAAATGAACTACCAAACACTCAAGATCTCGGCATGAGATATTCAATGATAATGTCAGTTTCGACAGTATTCCCCACAGAGTTACCAGGATAAGTTTCTCTTTTGTCATCAGGGGTTCCATGAATCAGAATTTCAGAGGCCACCGCCGGTTATCAGAACAGGCGTCCGGTAGTTTGGTTTCCAAATATCCCCAGTAGAGTCTATCTCAAAGTCGCTGTCACGTTAGTGCTAAGAAGTTTGTGGGTTGGGATCAATGGAGAACTAAGTCCTGACATGGACAAGATTTATTCTCTCAGCAGAAAAGATGTAGTCCTTACGTGGACAAATCAAGATGAGATCAGTGTCCTGACGTGGACAAATCAAAGAGATTATTATTCCTAACGTGGAGAAGTGGGTCCTAACGTGGACGATGTAGTCCTTACGCGGACATATCAAGTTGGATTCCTTACGTGGAAAGAGATGATTCCTTACGTGGAAAAAGATTGTTCCTTACGTGGAAATGACAACATTCCTGACGTGGAAAGATTGGAGTCCTTACGTGGACAAATTCAGATGGTGTTCCTGACGTGGAAAGGTGGGTCCTAACGTGGACGATGTTCTCCTTACGTGGAAAGACAATGTTTCCTTACGGGGAAAGAAGTTGGTTTCCTTACGTGGAAAGACGAATTTATTCCTTACGTGGAAATGACAGCATTCCTGACGCGGAAAGATTGAGTCCTTACGCGGACATATCGAAATGGATTCCTTACGGGGAAACAAGTGCGTTCCTAACGTGGAAGAGAGTTTAGTCCCGACGCGGACAGATCCAGACGGAGTCTTATTCCTTACGTGGAAAAATGGTGATTCCTTACGTGGAAAATAGATTGATTCCTTACGTGGACAGATCAAAGTTCGATCAGAGTCCTTACGTGGACATATCAAAAGCATTCCTTACGTGGAAGAAAAATGATTCCTTACGTGGAAAGACGAGTTTATTCCTTACGCGGAAAGATTGAGTCCATACGCGGACATATCAAAAGTTATTCCTTACGTGGATAAGAGCATTCCTTACGTGGAGAAGAAGTATTCCTAACGTGGAAAGAAAGCGTGTTCCTTACGTGGAAGAGAAAGAAAAGTTTCAGTTCCTTACGTGGAAAGATTGAGATTCCTTACGTGGAAAGAGAAAATGATTCCTTACGTGGAAAAGAGACGGAAATTCCTAACGCGGAAAAGATTGAGTCCATACGCGGACATATCAGAAGAGGATTCCTTACGTGGAAAGAGGTGATTCCTAACGTGGAAAGAGTGGAGTCCTTACGCGGACAGATTGAGATGGCATTCCTTACGTGGAAAAATGTAGTCCTGACGCGGACAAATCGGAAGACAATGCTTCCTTACGTGGAAAGACGAGTTTATTCCTTACGTGGAAAGATTAAGTCCTCACGCGGACATATCAAGATTGATTCCTGACGTGGAAAGAAAGAGATTATTCCTGACGTGGAAGAGATTGAGTCCTGACGCGGACGGATCAAAGAAGATATTCCTAACGTGGAAGAAGAAGATTTACTCCTTACGTGGAAGAATTGGGGGGTCCTTACGTGGACAGATTCAAGAAAAGTTGAGTCCTGACGTGGACGGATTCAGAACCGAGGTTGAATTCCTTACGTGGAAAGATTGAAGTCCTGACGCGGACATGTCAAGTAGTATTGGAGTCCTTACGTGGACAGGTTGATATAGTTCTCCTTATGTGGAAAGAAGATTGCTTCCTGACGTGGAAAAATGAAAGGGTTAGTCCTGATGTGGACAGATACAGAAGAAATGATTCCTAACGTGGACAGGTGTTACTCCTAACGTGGAAGAATTTTATTCCTAACGTGGACGATTCAGTTTATGGAAATGCAGACGAATTATCCCCAGCGGAGTTGCCGAGATTTTTCTGGGTTAACAGCAAATGGAGTCCTAACGTGGACAGGTTTTAGTTGAGATTTCTTCGTATTGATGACGGACGGAGTCCTAACGTGGACAAGCAAGCAGTCTGTGATGACAGAATCCTCTTCAGAACGATGAAGAAAATCCCCAACACAATCGCACGAGATCAGTGGGTTGCTGTAACAGTCAGATTCAGCTGATGAATGTCGTTCCTCAAGCATGAGCGCAATCTAGTTTGCGGTTGGCAAATTTCTGGTTTCACTAGTATTCAACCGTCTCGTACCGCGAATGTCTGAAGGCTCCGGGCTCTTCACCCAATCGGGTCCAAGTCGCTTGAATAGGGGCAGCTGTTGCACCCTAAAATTTGCCCAACCTTATTCACTTGGTTTCTGTTTCATTATCATTAGCATTTGCATATAGAGTCATGTACATAGACTAACCATCTGCATAGCATAAGCATAGCAAATCATTCAACAGAGGACCAATCATTATGCTCATCTCTAGAGGCCTATCAAGAGGTTATTATCCCAATCCAATCTCATTCAAGTCATCAGGAAAGAATTTGAAAGCAAAGAGTTCAGCAGATCAAGCCTTGAGTCCATCCCCTAGCTGAGGGTATCTGAGGATCAACAAGAGGATTGTGAGCTGTGAAGTGAAAGCATGGAGAGTATCTAGACATTATGAGAGACTTAGAAAGTCATTTGGAGAAGGAGACAAGTCATTAAGGAGAGCACAAGAGCTACAGTTGAAGGCAGTCAACTATGGTTTCATCTAGGTCAACCCTAGGTCAACCCTAGGTCAATTGACTGATTTAAAGGGCATTCAAGTATATTGGAGAGATGTGGGGTTCATCATTGGACATATAAAGGAGGATATGGAGATATGACAAGGAGAATTCAAGAGAAATCAAGGAGAAGAGGAGTTACTAAATTAGGGTTTCTCTGTAAAATCCCCTAGTTTAGGTCAAATTTCCAAGCAAGATAAGTCAAAATGATAACTTCAAATGGCTTCTTGGCCAACATGAAACTTGTAGAGGATCTCAAGACCTTTAATTTGAGTGGTGGAAGACATCAAGGAGATTTATAGAACTCAAGTTATGGTCCTTGCAAGTTACAGGTCATCTGAGGTATCTGAATTTTTGTCTGTGAAAGTGACTTGACTTCCAAGCTATTTTTACCCCTCAAGGAGATTTCAAATGAATTCTTGGTCAACATAAGAATTGTTCCTCATTGTCTTAGCTTTCTAGAATGGTATAGTATGCCTTCATATGATGTGGAGAACTCAACTTATGGTCTTGGCAAGCAAAGGGTATTTTGGGCATTTGTGAATTACAGGTCATTTTAACCTATGCCCAAAACTCATACAAGGAGGCCTCAAATGGAAAAACTTACAACATCAAACTTGCTCCAAATGGGATTTTAAGTCTAGAAAGAAGGTCACAAATTATTGGAAAAGCTCATAGCATGAAGTTGCATAATTGGTCAAAATATGAACTAAAATGGCTTATAAAGTGAATAAATTCAAAGTGAAAAATGGTTTGGGAGATTTATGAGTCCAAATGGAGACTTCCAATATATGATTTTGAATGGAAAAGCAATTCTAAGAACAATGGTTCAAATACTTTTTTGAGTTTAGAAGGAAAAAAGAAAGTTATCTTTGGTTACTTGTACTTTAAGAAACACTTCAAAAACGGATCAAAGTTGGAAGGCAAGGGAATGTGCAAGATGGATCTAGAATGTTCATTTGGGGTCTATATATTCATGAAATGTAGATTGATCAAGGGTTGGCTTCATTTTCACCAAGAATTTCACAAACTTTCTCATTCTTTCTCTTTGAATTTTCATTCCAATCTCACAAAACCTTCATCAATTTTCATCCACATCAATTCAATCTTACTCAATCATCATCATAGAGTAGAATTCAATCAAGAACAAGGTGGTTAGAATCCATTTTCGTGCACTTTCTTCATCAACATCAAAATCACAATTGCAAGTGGACAGCACAATTCAAGCCAAGTCTCACTCAAGTGTTGCATACAGAATCCATCCCTGAGTTAATTGATCAAGATCCAAGCCTTGGAAGCCTCAGATCCTCAATCTTCCATAGCTGTTTTCAAGCTTTTGCACCAGGTATGTTTTCATTCGATTTGCTTGATTCAGTTAGTTAGGCATGATTTTATTAGTTTAGACATAATGTAGGAGGTTAGGAGAACAATTAGGGTGAATTTGGAGTGATTTGGTGACAATTGTTAGCAGGTGCAATAAACTGTTAGGGCTTGAAACTCTTAGGTTAGTGCATTAGAATGTTAGGTTGATAGCGCAGATTAATTACCATTATGCATAGATTAGGTTAGTGCAAGTTTGAGGGAGAATTGTGATGGTGCATCTCAGAGTAATTTCATGGTGACCAGATTTTGCTTCGATCGGGTTTGTTGTTGTGGTGAGTTTCAAAACAATCTAATGCCATAGGATTATAGAGGGAGAGATTCTGAGCATCTTTCATGTTGGAATCGTGTTGATTCATGGTCTGGATAGGGAGAACAGCTTGGTGTAAGTTTGGCTCGTGCATGGAAGCATTCATGGTGAAACCCTAAGTTTCAGAACCATTGGAGAAGACGTAATCTGAGCCTTTCATTTCGCGTTGGACTTTTGACTTGGAGAATGATCGTGTGGCTCATATTCAATTCAGGAATTGGAGGGAAGCGAGTTGGCCAAAACGCGCCGTTTCATTAATTGAAACGGGCGGGCCTGAGTTGATATTGTTATCCCCACCCCCAGGTTTAAGCCCAACTCAGATTTCAACGTGATATCCTGTGCTTTTCTCACCCCCCTGGCGCTTCTTCTATTTTTCTTTGTTGCTGAGTATTCTGGGCCTTAACCAAAACGCTACCCACACCCCCTGTCTGCCTGGCCCATCCAGAATATAACTAGGGCGCCTGCTATTCTAACCCCCCTCCCTCATTTTATTTGATTTAATTGTTTTTGTTTCTTTTAATTTTTCATTCACTTTAGAAAATTCATAATAAATTCATAAAAAATCATTTTCGCTTCATTCTTTTTACAATATTTTCTTTAGGATGTGTAGAATATTATAGAAAAATAAAATTGCATTTTTATTTTCATTTCATATTTTTTTCATATTTTCTAAATAAATGTCCTTTTAAATAGATTCATTTCATGCATCATTTTAATAATTTTTGTTCTATTACATGCTTTAATATTTTTTGTTCATTCTTTTTAGGGTGTTTAGATGAGATGTTGAACTTGTAGAAATATTTTAGTTCCCATTTTTAGGAGTTAATTTTAGGTGATTGATGTAGGCTTGAACAACATGAACAAAACTAGGGTTTTAGGTGACAACTTAAGAAGTTTGATTTCATTTCCCTTAGGACTTAGGGTTTGAATAGATTAGTTATGGGACTATAAGGGCTATGGGTAGTTATTAGATCCCTTAGAAAAGTCAGGACTCCCCTACTGTTATTAATACTGTCTGTGTATATCTGATTGTCTGGTGTGGTGTGCCCTCTGGGGATTATTGCTTGCTTGTTTGGGTATTGGGTTTGTCTGGGGCCCTGGGGAAGCTGAAGACTTGTGAAGATGAAGACCATTGGAGATCCAGATGTTGAAGATCAACTGCCAGAGTTGAGGAGGAGGTTCTTGCTAGCAGATGCTGAGGAGACTAGGGTTTAGGAGCTAGGCAGAGCTCTAGATTAGAAAGATTGTTTCTCAAACATGGAATGCCTTGTCTGCATCCATCCTTCCTCTATGATTCAAAGTCTCTTTCAAATATCCACCTCCTTCCTTTGGAAGGATCAGTGAATATATTTGAAAGATAGAACTTTTGAGAGGAAACTTTCTGTTTAATGTTAACAGTTGATGAACCACCCTTGGTAGGTAATTAACTGTCTAACATTCATTCACTTCACTCTTGTGACTGATTCCTCATCCTGGAGGTTTGAGCTTGAAGAAAAGCCATTGCAGATGGAAGACTGATGATCAAAGCCCTTGTCTGAAGGCCATGAAGATGGAGATTGATGCTTGTTGAAGCCTGTAGCTAAATGGAGATTGCTTGAAGCCAGTTGTTGATTCAGAGCTGCTGAAGCTGTTTGTTTTATTGCTGTATTTCATTTCTGATGTATTGATTGGTTTTCTGAACTGTATTGTTTGCTGTTTACCCTGCTGGGTTGAAAGTGAAGCCTGTTCACTTTCGCCTATTGTTTTCTAGGTTCGAGGTTGAGTGGGACTCCCTTGCCTCGCTTGTACTGTTGCATCCATGCATTTTACCGCTGTATATATCTGATATTGTTTCTGTTTCTGCCTATCCCGTAGGATCTCTGTTTCTCTCTGTGCAAGAGAGGAGCATGATAGACACTAGGTCTTAACCCATGCATGATAACATTAAGTTAGTTGATTCCCTTCGCAACCGTAGGTTAGAGTTCTGTCTCTTCTTTCTAAAAACAAACAGAAAAACACATAAAGATTTCAAACACAATAAAAGACACTTCTTCCGTAAAAGAAGGTGAACTCATCAAAACGTCATTTTTGTCCGCTTGGACTGTTAATCAGAAAAAAAAACCTTTTTCAGAAGGAATAAAAGCAATCAAAACAGACTTGTGTCGTACGTGGCCCGAACTACGTTTGCTCTGATCTTCCATGCTGTGTGGAAGTACGTAGGCATAGGATGCGATATCCTAGCGAGCAACCTTCCCCTCCTTTCCCGTAGGTAGGCGAACTACGTTGACTCTGATTTCTCGTTCCAGACGGGAATACGTAGGCATGAAGTGCGATACTTTGCCGAGTCATTTTGTTTTCATTTTCTTTCCTTTTAACCCCAGACCTTTAGCGTAGATAGAATAACAATCCATACCCGAAAACAAGCGTGGATCCCGTCGAGTACGACGGACGTGAGGGGTGCTAATACCTTCCCCTTGCGTAACCGACTCCCGAATCCAGGTTTTGGTTGCGATGACCATACCTTTCCCGTGTTGTGCGAGGTTTACTCTGAGCGTTCCCTTTCCCTCCCGTGGGATAAATAACGCACGGTGGCGACTCTTCTGTTCAGCCGGCGTCGATTTTCGCAGTAGCGACAATTATGGGCGGTTGAGGCGCAGAAATAGTTATTGGCTAGCGAGGAATAATGATGGTGGAGACTTCATCGGCCTGCTTCAACACTACCTCTCCTGATACACTTTCAGCCCTCCGGCTGAACTGTAAAATACCCTCAGTCATCAGACTTTAGATTCCTTCTACCAGCTGCTCACATCCATCAGAATGTGTAGCACAGTCCATGCATAACTCTTCGCATCCTGGAAAGAACCCTTTCTTCAACAACTTAGCTTTGACGAAGCTAAGCGGCGTCTTGAGATCTTTGACATCAGTCAACAGATCTGCACTCTCTTCTTCAATAATGGCGTTCACTCCGCCTCCCCTATGATTCGGCATAGGGTTTTTCGTGACATTGGGCACATTGTCAGAGAAGTTGATAATCTTGGCATCCACCAGGTCCTGCACCTTGTGCTTAAAGGCTTTGCAGTTCTCAATTGTATGGCCAGGTGCCCCTGTATGGAATCGCAAGTGGCATTTGCGTCGTACCCTGGTGGAGGTGCCCCTGTCAAGGGAGCCATCGTCCTCTTCTGAACTAACTGAAGCTGAAGTAAAGTCTGCAAGAGTTGCACATACGACATAGGCGGTGCCTCGAAGTGACGGTTTGTCAAAGGTGCCCGATTCTGGTACTTTCTATATCCCTGCTGATTCGGTTGCTGCTGCTGCTGCGGAGCTGCTGGGATATTTATACTGGCTATCTGCTGCTGAGGGCCCTTGCCCTTTCTTCGAGCGTTGGTCACAGCGCTCGCATCTCCTTCTCGCCTTTTACTAGCATAAGGTTTCTTTCCACCTCCTCCAGTTGAGGATGATTCACCTTGAATTTTCCCGATCTTGATACCATTCTCGACGTGCTCGCCCATGGTAATGAGAGCTGAGAACGTCCCAGACATACCGCTGACTAACTTTTCATAGTAAACCCCTGGGAGGGTAGCCACAAATATCTGCACGAGCTCGCGCTCAACCATCGGCGGTTGAACCCGAGCAGCCAACTCACGCCACCGCTGGGCGTACTCCTTATATCCTTCATTATTCCTCTGCGAGAGGTTCTGGAGCTGAACTCGGTTCGGGGCCAAGTCGCTATTGTACTGATAGTGGAGGACAAACGCTTCAGCGAGATCCTTCCATGTGCGCACGCTAGTGGGCTCCAAGCCCATGTACCACTCGAGGGATGGCCCAGAAAGACTATCTTAGAAGAAGTGCATCAGCAACTTCTCATCTTCGGAATAGGCAGACATCTTTCTATAGTATGATCGCAGGTGGACACGAGGGCAAGTGGTGCCCTTATACTTCTCAAAGTCAGGCACCCTGAACTTAGGAGGTACCTTGAAATCAGCGATTAACCCCATCTTGGACATATCAACGCCCAGAGTATTCTGATTCTCAATATCTCTCATTTTATCTTCAAGTGCTTTGAATCTGAGCCGCGCTTCAGCATTCAGCTCCGCTTCCGCACCTCTTTGAGAAAACACATCATCCTGATGATCCTCAAGCCATGGTTAAGGCACCAACAGATTCCCGACGCCAGCATTGCCGTTGACCGGCCCGATGTTGACATTAGCTCCCAGACTCCCATTGCCGACGCCCGTCGCATTGAGTCCGATATTGGCCATCACATTGCCATTAGCACTGCCGTTGCCCCCGGCCACAGGGACACCGTTCTGCGGAGTATCAACTGGTGGAGGAGTAGGCACAGCCCCGCCATGAAGTATGTCGTTGCTATCAACCCTGGAGATCAAAGGCTGAACCAAAGTCTGGAGCTGGTCCTGACCATTAGCGACCACCTGCATAAGTTCCATAAAGCGATCCATCCTTTCACGGAGCTCCTGAACATCTGTCTGCACTTGATCCATGATCCTGGTCTGATTAGCTCGAGTTGGATAATAGTGAATGAGTCTCTGATCAATCCTGGAATCACCGGGAACAGCCTGGGACCTGTAAACCTGAAAAAACCTGTAAACACTAAAGGTTAGGAAAAACAACAAAATGTGCGTCATGTAAATGCTTCATGCAAATGCATGCGTGTGTCTATGTGCTTTTTGGGAGATTTCCCCCGATCCTTGTGCCTGAGTGCCAGTGCTGACAATAATAAGAAGAAGAAGTCTGAGCCCAATCAGGGAAACATCAATCTCATATATAAAGGAAAGCCTATCAAGGCAGTACATAGCATCAGCGAGTACAAGACAAATCAACAGCGTGACCTCAGCCAACAAGCCTGGTGATGGTCAGCATACAACAAAGATCAAAACAAAGGAATACAACTAGTCAAGTACGGCCACGGGCGCGATACTCTGCTAATAACTCCTTCGTCTCTGGATGATCTGGCAAAGTGAGCAACCCCTCGACGAGTAGTTCCCTCTGCACAATGGTATACTGAAGTCCCTGAACTGAACTTTCCCATGCTCCCTCGCCGAAGCAATCTTCTAATTTCCGCTTTTTCGACTCAAACGTCAGCTTGCGCTCCTTCAGGTTAGCGAGAGATTTGTTGAGTTGGCCTTCGGCGGCGTATCTGCGGGCGATTTCTTCATCAAACCTCTGCTCACTGTCCTTTACCTCGGCTTCCAGCTTGGAGATCTACAGCATCAGCTTATCCTCCCGCTCTTTCCTGGTGGCCAGGGAAGCCTTCCAGTGCTGGTCGAATTTGGATATCCTCCGATATGCCTCATCCAAATGCTGCTTCTTCGTAGCTAGTACGTCGTTGACAGCCTTGAAGTCTTGACCCATGCGTTCACGCTCGGCTATCTGCTTAGTCAGGTCTGTACCTAGCTGGTTCACCAACTCTGTTTGCCTTTTGAAAGCATGAACGACCTCGTTCCTCTCGCTTCGGAGCTGAGCTAATTCCTTCTCCAGTTCTGCGTTCGCCCGCTTCAATTCATCCCGCTCAGCTAATACTTGGTTATGCTGATGAATGGGCACAGTAGTAGGCTCTTCGATTGTTGGAGGACTTTCTGGCTTGGCATGAGGAAACGGCATCCCTATAGCATTGGCCCTGGCTCTGATCCAAGCTGTATACGGAGGGTAGGCTTGATTGTTGCTTTTTCCCAGCAAAGACTTTCCTCGCTTACTGAGACTATTCCATGCACGCTGAAGCTTGGAAAACTGATCCCCCTCTAGAATACCCGTGAGGTACAGAGATTCCTGTACCTCTTCCTCCTTCAGCGGAGTTCTCAAAGCATACGCGAACTGTCGAACCAACAACGACGAATTGTAGTTTATGCAGCCTTTTCTACCTATCAAAGGTACATTCGGAAACCCGCTGCAACTGAAGATCACCTCAGTACCCAACCTGTCTCTGTCGAACCAGTCAATATCCTCTGCAGATAAACTCATCAGACGCTCAGGCCACTCAGCTGTGGCTGCAGACAAGACGAAAGGACCCCTCTTGGGCAGATGACTATCAAGCCATTTGTACAGCAAGGGTACGCAGCATGAGACATTCTTCCCCCTCCTGTTCTCATTCTTGTAGTGGACTGAGTGATAGACATCTCCTATCAGGGTAGGGACTGGATTCCCTGAAGCGAAGATGTGAAACGCATCAAAGTCTACAAAATCCGGCATGTTGGGGAACAGGATAATGCCATATATGCACAAAGCGAGGATGGCATTGAACGCGTCCCAACATCTGTCCTTGGCACACTGCTGGGCCTTAACCACCAGAAACTGCAAGGAGAACCCAGGAACCTTGTTCCAACTAGTCAGCACTAACTCGGAGACGTCCAAGTAAAGTGAAGAAGCTAAACCAGCCAGATCAGGCTCATCATCCATGTGGACAAAAGGCATCTGCCTCTTGATAGGCACACCTAGCAAATCAGCATATTCTTCCAGCGTAGGCGCGAGAACGAAGTCCTGAAAAGTGAAACATCTCAGCGGAGGGTCGTAGAACTGCAGCAGAGCATGCAACCCATTCAACTCGAACGCAGAAGGCTTGCAAACCAAACTGAGCAACCGGCCATAAGATTTTCTGAACTCATCCTTCACAGAATCACCTGCTAGAGCTATCAAACCAGTCAACTTAACCACGTCAGGGGCGGGGAACTTGTAAGCCACGGTCTTCCTGAGAGAGCCCATAACAATACAATAGGAGGCAAGAAATCCTGGATCGGGAAAACGGTACCTGCAACACAGACACACGTTAATGAAATGCAAATGAATATGCAAACTAATGCAAAATGCAGTCATGCAATAATATATCCGGGTAACTGCTGTTGTGGAGATTCTGTATTAACAAAACCACGACCACTGATGAGAAGAAAACCCTGGTGTAGGACCACAAATCTGATCTGCCAAGAACAACCATCTGATAGGACCATATACACAGGATCATAATTCTGCTCTGTCAAGAACAAATGTCTGATAATAAGGACCTCGGATGTATGATCAATAAATATCTGCTGATGAGGTCTTCAGACCCCAAATCAAAAATCTGCTCTATCAAGAACAAACATACAGCTGCTGATGAGATCTTCAGACCCCACTCAAAATCTGCTCTATCAAGAACAAACAACATCTGCTGATGAGATCTTCAGACCCCAAAATCTGCTCTATCAAGAACAAACAACCGATGACAAAACTCTGCTCTATCAAGAACAGACATACACCTGATGATAAGATCCTCTGATCAAAACCTGCTCTATCAAGAACAGACATACACCTGATGATAAGATCCTCTGATCAAAACCTGCTCTATTAAGAACAGACATATCTGCAACTGAGAAACCCTGGTACCAACACAACTGATTCACTGTCAAGAAAACCAGGTAGTCTGAAGGTCAAGGTTTCCTGCAATAAACCCAATCCCACTCACAGGTATGAACCTAAACTGACTCAAGGTACGGCATCCTATGCAGCGTCACATACTTTCAAGAGGGGTGATACGATACCCAGAAGGTGTGGCATCACCAGCTCATGAAGCGGCCTCACTTAGCTGAATCATAAATTATCGGTCCCTAGAGTCGACAATCCACCAAACCAGCAACCGTCTCAACCCAAAGGGTTGAAAGTGAAGCCAACCGGATGAACCTCGTCTGAGCGTGGATTTCATGAGACACTAGTGCCTGCAAAGCAAGCACGCGCCCACTAATTTCCACTCTAAGTCTATGGTGCACTCAAGCCTGGGTCTGGCTTCTAACTCATTAGAACTCCCATCCCACAACAGTACAAATAATCATATTATACTGAAAATAAAATGCGCGAAATAAAGTGCGAGAAGTAAAATGCGATAAATAAACGCAACCCAGCAGGTAAACAAACAAGCGTTAGGATTGACTCTCGCAGGGAGATGATGGATCGTCCCCAGCAGAGTCGCCAGCTGTCGCTTGAGCGAAAATAAGGTGCTGGCACAACAGAAGAGTCGCCACCTTTCGTTATTTATCCCTCAGAGCGGGAAAGGAAACGATCGGAAAAACCTGACGAAAAAAAGGTAAGACAAGGTCGTCAAAACCGTTGTCTGGATTCGGGAGTCGGTTACGCAAGGGGAAGGTATTAGCACCCCTCACGTCCGTCGTACTCGATGGGATCCTCGCTTGTTGTGTTTACTTGGACGGGTTGGTTTTATTCTATCTACCTATGAAGGCTGGCTGAAAAAGAAAAGAAAATGACTCGGCAAAGCGTCGCGCTTTATGCCTACGTATTCTCATCAGAGAATGAGAAATCAGAGTCAACATAGTTCGGCCTACGAAGGGTTATGTGGGAAGGTAGCTCGCCAAGACATCGCCATCTTGTGCCTATGTACTCTCAACAGGTATGAGAGATCAGAGCTCACGTAGTTCGGGAAACTACGGTTTATTTCCTATCTTTTACGAAAGAAGTGTTTTTTATTGTGTTTGCGATTTCAACCGCACTAGAGACTATGACCTGAGAGTGAATGCGTCGCATGTCACCCAAAGGGTACCATACTAAACATCCAGACTGTGGAAAAGAAACTCTCCCACAATCCTTTCTCAGATAGCTTAAGGCTCGTAACGTACGAAAGAAATCATTCATGATTACTGTATCTTAAACTGTTTTGAGATGAAAAGAGAACAGGCCCAACTAGGAGGGAGACTATCAAGTCCTACTGTTGTCATGCCATGGATTCATCCTATGGTTGAGGTTTGAACAGGGAACTCCTAGAAGTTGTCATGCATAGGTTTCAACCTAAAATTCTATCATCAAATCCTTATCAAAGGAAATGAGAGTCCTAAGGGATCATGTCAATGATACACCAAAACATACATAACATCAGCTTAACAGTAAAATGCATGCAATGCAAGTGAGGGAGGAAATGTGTGTGGGGCTTCAGCCTCCACAAGCTCATCTCAACCTCAAGCCAGAATGGATAACAGTAATCATACTGAAAGATAAAACAATATGCTATCAAGCAATAAACAGTAAACTGCAATCATACAGATGAAATGAAATAAAATGCCATCAGGCAAACAAACCACATGGGCAAGGGATCTGGGCTCTACCGAATACCCGTAAGCAAAGCCACACAGTAACAATACAAGCAGAGGGAGCAGCTCAACCTCTAGTTCAATCATGCTCCTAGATTCTACTTATTCTAAACATGAACTTATTCTAATGCATCAAGTAAGTCAAACAAAACACAGCAATACAGAAAAGAAAAGGAACAACAGAGAAAGGAACTCCTCTCTCAACTCCAAGCTTCAGCTCTTCCAACAGCAACTCAGTCTTCAGACTTCAAATGACTCTTGACATATATCAATTTGCTTTTCCAGGTTTCAACCCTTCTACATAAGTTTCAACTTATCTTCTCCTTTAAGCTTCAGCTTCTTGATCAGCTCCACCTTCAGGCTTCACCTAATCTTCAGGGGTCTTCAAGTATCAACTTGTTCTTGCTGCTCTTCAAGCTTCAGCTGGAATGGCAATGCTCAAGGATTCATCCTCTTATACACTCTTCATTGAAGTCTTCATCCTCAAGCTCAGGCTCTGCATCTCTCAAGATAATCAAACCAGAGAAAAATCACTTACTAGATAAGCTGGGGATATTGAACTGCTTATTTGACCACCAAAGGTGACCTATAAGGGTTCAACATCAAAGGAATGGTTCCCTCAAAAGTTCTACTCCCTAGGTACATCACTTATCCCTCCAAAGGTGAGAGGTGTATACCATGGAAGAACTTTGAATCATAGGGAGGAATGGAGGTGAATGATACCATCCATGTTTGAGAAAGAAGTTATCTAAGTCTAAACTCTTCCTAATCCCTGACCCTAAAACAAAACAAAAAGAAATAAGAACAAGCTCTCAAGCTCCTCAATGCATCTTCAAGTCTTCTACTATGCTCCTCAATGCTCCACAATGAGATACCAAGCTCTCCAAGCCCACAAAGCAAAGCAACTAAAGCAAACATGCCCTAAAGGCAACACAAACAATCAACCAATACAAAAATCAACTAAAAATAGCATACTATTATATTAAATCCTAATATAATTTCTAAGGGATCCTACATACCTACCCTTAATACCCATATATGTCCCATAGTCTAAATTGTCCTAAAAACCCAAAAATCTAAAGTTGTTATGGACCTATGTTAAAGTTTTAACCTAATTCTACACAACCTAATAGCATCTAATCAAAACTATCCTAAAAATCATCACAAAAATATGTAATAAATCCAGGGGGAAGCTAAAACCTATATCTAACTATTCTAAAAAGAATGAACTAAAAATACTAAGGGATCTACCTAAAATAAATTCTACAAAATCAGATATCAATATAAAAGCATTAAAAAGCAATTAAAATGAAAAATATACAAAAAATACCAAAATGCATGATATGGCAAATGTTTTTATTTTATATTTTTCTAGACAAAAATATGAAAAGGGAGAAAAAACTCCCATGAAAAAATATTGATCTTTCAATTTGATATGAATTTTCTAAAATTGACATAAAATGGAATAAAAATAAAATGAAAATTATGAGATGGGGTGTGAACAGAAATGATATGCAGTTCATAACGCGCTTGGGCCCAGCCTGGGGGGTGCGTATAGAAATACGCTAGGCCCAACATTAAAACTGAAATTAATTGAAAAAAACAAAAGAAAAAGAAAAGCCAGCGGTGCCAAAAGCAATGATATTCAGTTCAAACTGGAATTGGGCCTCAAAGGGGGGTGGGGATATCACACGATTACTTAAGCCCATGACCACCGTTTTAATGAAACGGTGCGTTTCATTATGCTCTGAACTTCCCTCCAAAATGAAATCGAATGTAGGCCATTGGATCTAATTCTCAGTCAAGGGTCAATTCTTCATCTGACGGCTGTGGACTCGTCATCAACCTTGGGCTAGGGTTTCACCATGAAAGCTTCCAAGAACCAGGTTCCATTCTCAGACTTCCATCTGCTCGTGCTACCTCATTTCTTGACCAATTCTCAACATGTAAAACACAATCTTGCTTAGAATTTCACCCTGATCATGCCTATGGTCTTGGTTTTCATTGAAATAATCTCTATACTCAAACCCGAAGGTGTAACCAAGCTAATCTCAAAATATGATCCATCTACGACTTCAACCAAACTCAAATTTCTTTACATCAAAATGCTTATCACGTTACCCTAATTAAAATCAGCTATCAATCTTGCACTGTAACTCACTATATCACACGTTCTTGCTCATCCAAGAAATGGCATCCATGAATGAAACTTCACCAATTACTCCTAAACTAATCAGAATTGATCACCTAGTTGTCTCTAACAGTTCTACACTAATAACTTAACCTAACCATGCCTAGATTAAGAGGTGGAAGAGATTTTGCAAACCTGGTAATTGGTTATGGCAGAGGTAGTAAATCTTCTCTTCAGGCCTTGCAAGTCTCCAACAATGATCTTGGGATGATTATGTGAATTCTGTTTGCAAAAGAATGGATGTAGCAAGCTTGTATCCTTGAACTCGAATGTGATTTGCTTTCTTGCAATTTCCAATGGCAACTTTCAAATCTTCATGGATGGAGCTTCAAACCAGTATGCATACACTCAGAAAGATCTATGGAGAAGGTTTGTGAAGAAAAATGGGATAGCAATGAAGAAGAATGAAGAGATTGAATGTGACTTGCAATGGAGGCTTTTGGATTTCACTCTCTCTTCTATACACCAATTAACACCAACCCTGCATCTGAGCAAGTTGCAATGGTTATATAGAATGGTTTAGAACAGTCTAGAACCCCCTAGAACAATCCAATGAGAAATTCATCTTTTCATGTCATGGTATTTTAATTTCTCATTTCTCACCACATGTTATACCATGCCATAACCCTTGTAACTTACCATTCTGACTTGATTTTATCACCACATGAGATTTAGGGTTAGTTGTAATGCATAAGTACCTTGTTTATTGAGTTTTTCCTTGTTTTGGTTTGGTACCTTAAGATGCAAGTAATCAAATTACAAGGAAGCCCTATGATGCAAGCCTCAAATCAAAATTGTGGCTGAACCATTGTTCTTAGAATGTCATTTGGAGTCAAAATGACCTATTACATGACATGGTTTGGACTTATAACTTGGGATTTCCATTTTTCAAATTCACTTGAATTAACTTATGCCTCATTTTTAGGCCATTTTTATCACTTTTTGATATGAGCCTTTTCAACATCTTATGACCTCCCTACTAGCCTTAAAACATTATTCTAAGCAAGTTTAATGTTGAAGATTTTTCCATTTGAAGCTTGGAAGTAGGAGATATGGCCTTATGCTTGAAATGACCTATAACTTCCAAATGACCAAAATGCCCTTGGCTTGTCAAAGCCATAAGTTGAGTTCTACAAATCCTATCAAGGACTTCTAGTACTCTATAGAAAGCTAAGTAGATTCTCTTCAACATTCATGTTTACCAAGAATCCATAGGAATCATCCTACTAGGGAAAAAGTTGTCTGCAAGTTGGGTGACTTTCAAGGACCCAGATTCACATACCTCAGATGACCTGTAATTTGTCAAAACCATAACTTGAGCTCCACAAATCCTATCAAGGACTTATACTACTAAACTTAAAGCTAAGAACAAGCTATACAACATTCATGTTGTGGGGAAGATGATATGACAATCACATCTTGAGCTAAACTGCCTTGAAGATAGGGATCAAACTAGGGGATTTTACACTGTCAATCCTTAGAAACCCTAGCTTGAAACTTCTCAAACTCCTCAATCATGATGAGTTGGTCTAGGAATCATCCTTATAACACTTCAATGCTTCATTCCATGATCACATGGCTCTTGGATTAGGTCTCAACCCTCTCCAAATCATCAGTTGACCTAGGGTTGATACAGTCAAACCCTAATTCTACCACTCCTGGTTGAATCTTCTAAATTCTTGTACAATGACCTCTCTAGGCCTCATGATGGCTTTCAAGACATCTCACAAGATTTCTCAAAGCTTCAAGTCCATCCTCATAGTCTCAGAATAATCTGAGGAGCTCCCACAACTCTCAAGTTATGAGTCACACAACCTTGGCTTCAACCAATTCCTCTGAGGATCTCTTGGGTTTTCTGACAAAGGTATCAACCTTTGAACATTTGAATAGCCCTCTTGGCTAGCTTCAAAGTCTCATATAACTTTTGATGGGTAAATAAATGTTGGTCAAATTTTGGGGTGCAACACATATTCCAGACAGTGCGTCGTGCGCATCCCGAAGAAGGATGATTCCTCTTTCTCCAGCAAAGTTCAGCAGCCTCTCCCCGCAAAGTCTAAACACGAGATCGTGAGCATTGACATGTCTCCCCAGGAAGAGATGATTCTCTCCCCAATCAGATGCATCCTGAAGGAACGTCATCTCCTCAACTGAGTCAGGCGCCGAAGCGCGTGTTCATCCCCCAGCACCGGGTCACAAGTGCAGGTTTCGTAGGAAACTATTCGTTCACTGAAGTGTGCAGCAACTGATAGTCCAGACTGAAGTCTCCAGTGGAATTGAAATTCCCCACCAGAGGCGTACTCTCCCCCGAAGTCGGATGATTCCTTCTTCCCCAGCGGAATTGAAATTCCCCACCAGAGTCGTACTCTCCCCCGGAGTCGGATGATTCCTTCTTCCCCAGCGGAATTGAGATTCCCCACAGAGTCGTACTCTCCCCGGCAAGCAGAATGATTTCTCCTCCCTCAGCCGAGTTTGAAGATCCCCAAGAGAGGCGAATCCTTGGATGCTGCTCAAGCCATGATTGGTTTTCCCCAGTGGAAGGTTGAACAACCGAAGTTGTTTCCCCACAGAGTCGTTATCTCCAGAGAAGTAGCCATGAAGGCCACGCAGGTTATTCCCGTGATTGACATCGCTTTCCCTCAGCAGGTCCAGGTTCTCATAGAGCTTCGTTCCCCTGCAGCAGTCAACTGAAGTTGTCGCCCCGCAGCAGTCAACTGAAGTTGTGTCCCCTGCGGAGTCCAATTGAGATTGGCGTGACCATGTTCTCCTCAGCAGGATGATTCCTCTATCTGAGTAGTTCTTTCTCCTTGATAGGAGGATTCCCCCTTCGGCATTTATTTTACTGATGGGATCGCATCATTGTGCATGATTGCATAGCATTTATCATAAACGCATAGCATTTCCACCGTGTGGAGCATTGTGCCATTGCCGAAGCATATGCATAATAAACATGATCTAGGTTGTTACCGTTCTTGTTTTGCAGGTGTTCCGCCACAGAATTGATTGCTCCAGATGATTCCTGACATCCTCACCAACGAAATCGCTTGCTCAAGATGAGTCTTGAGGTCCCCAGCGGAGTCTTCGGTTCAAGATGATTCTTGAATTCCCCAGCAGGGCCGTTTGCTTAAGATGATTCTTAAGACCCCAGTGCAGTCACCAGAGTTGGTTGCTCAAGTTGATACTTAGAGTCCCCAATAAAGGTTGCCCAGGATGATTCCTGAAATCCCCGGCAGGGTGTTCGCTCAGGATGATTCCTGAAATCCCCAGAATGATTGACGGTTCAAGATGATTCTTGAAGTCCCCAGTGCAGTGTCGCACCTCGAAAAATTCATTTCGAATATACGACCCTCGCGCAAAAGGCGCGGAAATGCGGTTCGACAGAGTCGCCACCGAACTTTATTTTTTCCGAATGAACGGGAGAGGAAAACATCGAGAAAACCTCATAAACGCGGAAGGAACACGGCCTTCGCAACCATATTTCTGGGTTCGGGAGTCGGTTACGCGAGGGGAAGGTATTACCACCCCTTACGTCCGTCGTACTCGACGGGAACCTCTTAATTCGAGTTAATGAATGTTAGCTAAACTTAATTCTTCTCTTCTCGCTACTAAATGCTAAAGGATACTATAAAGGGATAAAAACACTAGGGGAAAGGGGATGGTTAGAAGATAGGGTGCTCGCCAAGGATTGGGGCCCTTGTCCCTACGTATGCTCATTCGAACGAGAATGAGAAATCAGAGCTTCGTAGTTCGACTACGGGAAAGGATGGGGGAAACGGAAGATGGAGGGAATTGTGCTCGCCAAGATCATCGCAATCTTGTGCCTACGTATCTTACATTCAATAGTGAATGAAGAATCAGAGCGTTCGTAGTTCGTGGTAACGACCACGAAAGAAACTGGATTGAATTGGATTTGAAGTGGGTATGGATGACGACTACTTGAAGTTTAAGAAAGACTTCTCGGACCCAAGTAATCGGGAGAGCTAACCAAAGACTTGGAACACTCTCTTTTTCATCATGAAGGAATGATGTGTTTGAAAGGATAAGGTTAAAATGATGATGATTAATTAAGGCTTAAGAAAGACTTCTCAAACTCCAAATAATCGGGAGAGCGGATCAAAGACTTGGAACACTCTCTTTTTCATCGCAAGAGATGTTATGTTTGAAAGGATGAGTTTGAATTGATGACGATTACTTGAAGCTTAAGAAAGACTTCTCAAACTCTAAATAATCGGGAGAGCGAACCAAAGACTTGGGACACTCTCTTTTCATCGTAAAAGGAGTTGTTTGAAAGGTGAGTGAAAGGATGAGTAATTGGAGATGGTTGAGTATTATCGAGTTTGTTAATATTATTTAAAGGTGTCAATTGCTCACACACGAATAAGATAATTCGCATATAAACAACAGAAAGCAAGCTCAAAGACTTGAACCCACTCTTTACACCTTGAAAAGGATTGAATAGTTGTTAGTTGATTGATAGTTTGTTTCGAAAATCCTCTTGACGTTGGATCAAGGGTTTGACTCATTATCGCGTGCAAAACGTGCTGAAAATGAAATTGTTTGAAAAAAAAGAGACCGACTTGACTTACGCATCAAGGGTCGAGTTGTAATAGGTTGATGGCGAATGCGTATGAGCACTCGACTTACGAGGTTTGAAAATGGCTCGATGATGAATCGAGAATTAGTTTGAAAATAGTTTGAATCCGCTCTAGTCCCTATGGGTGCTCCTAGGAGATTAACTAATAATCAAAGAAATACGAAACATACATCGGAATGGGAGAGGGATACATGTAAGTTACACAGGATTGCACGAAATAAAGGGGTCTCATTGTCAGGTAGCCCAAGAGAAAGCCGTGTGTGTGCATTTGTATCCTAAACTACGCTTTGAGAAAAGTCGGGCACGACTCAAAATTAGGATACCTGCAAATGACCAAAGGTCCGACAGTCCACCAATTTGGCTTTTAGGAGTTTTGATAATTTATTAGGTATTTTCGAATATGGGTGAACGAATGAATAATGATAATATGATAATAATATGAATAAATAATATGACAATAATATAGTAAGATAATATCTGCAATAATATTTAACGGAAATTAAATTCAATGGTCAATGAATCGAATCGGGACACGAAAGAATAGATCT
Organism: Lathyrus sativus; assembly: GCA_963859935.3. Classification (NCBI taxonomy): domain Eukaryota; kingdom Viridiplantae; phylum Streptophyta; class Magnoliopsida; order Fabales; family Fabaceae; genus Lathyrus; species Lathyrus sativus. The sequence continues at coordinate 136,251,296 of OZ012741.1, read as the reverse complement.
CGTCTTAATCGCAAACATAATGCCGATTAATCGAAGGTAGCCTATCACGATCCCAAAGTATGGAAAATGACCCCAATGGTTATTCACCATAGATTTGAAATCGAGAAGGTTATCAACTTCGATACGCGACGCTTACAAATAAAAGACTTCATCGATCCAAAAATTGAAATAAAATCGGAGAAGGAAGGTGGTCTCAGATCCTTTGTTTCACGCCAATAATTTGACGGTTAAACGGTGGTAATCTCGTCATCGACCTTGATGAGGAAAATGGGACAAAAAGCCCAATAGCAAATAGAAATAAGATCTAACTTCTAAAAAATATTAAAATCCCCTAAGATTAGAAATATTATACATATAAAAACTATATATATATATATATATATATATATATATATATATATATATATATATATATATATATATATATATATATATATATATATATATATATATATATATATATATATATATATATATATATATATATATATATATATATATATATATATATATATATATATATATATATATATATATATATATATTTTAAAATAACTAATATGTAAACATAATATGTTATTCAAATCTTAAAATTAGAGTAACATATTAACAAACCTAATTAACAAATAATATATAAAAAAGAAGAAAAAGTGAGTGCTGTGAAGTGAGTGAGAATCATATGGGCCTCAAAAGCCCATCATCTCACCAAAAACGGTTTAAAAAAAAGAAAAAAAAGAAAAGCCAGATCAAGCGGACCGTGGAAGTCCATCGTCCAGTTCAATACATCCACACAGCCATCAAATATTTAAAACAAGAAAAGCCCAATAAATTAAAATGAAGATCAATATGGCTCACACCCATTCAACACAAATGAGGAACAAAACCTTCAGAAACAAAACGTATGCAACCCGCTCGCAAGCACCAAATCGCGGCCTAGCAACACCTCAACTACAGATAACTTCAAACCTTTTTCGTGGTAGAAAAACTTAAGGATGCTTGAAATCTTCGTTTTACGTGTGTATGGTTTTCAATCACCTCAGATTCGCATCGCTTCGAAGTCTCTCTTCGTCTCAAATTCCATTTTTCGGTTCTGTTTTGACATAAGTTTCTGGTTAAAAATGGGTTGAAGTTGAAGATTCTAAGTTGGTTGTGATAACGGAGGAGGGGTTGTTGTGGGTTTTGTTTAGGGTTCACGGTGATTGGAGGAAGGAGATCAAGTGAAGAATTTATGGTTTTGGGGAATCTGATGAAGGTTGAAGAAGGGGTTCGGTTTTGGTTTGAAAGAAGGTTCGGTGAAGATTCCAGAAGAAGGGTATTTTTGAAGTCTAAAGGTTGAAACAAGTGAAGAAACGAAAGGGATTAGGGGTGTGGATTTCGAGTTTTAAGATGAATTTGATAATGGTTCGTGGCAAGCTTTTAGGGAGAGAAGAAGTAGTTTCATTCGAGTTGGCTGAGAAATAGAAAGGGTGAAGGTCAGAAGTTTGTGGTTTCTGTTGCAGTGAAGAGAGAATGGTGAATGAAAATAATGGAAGTTGTGGTGTGAAGGTTGCTAGGGTTTGTGTTGAGAAGGAAGATTCAAGAGAGGAAGTCCCCTCCTTTTCTACTCTTTTAAAATGGATTGTTGTGCTCTGTTTTCTGGTGAAAGGATTTGATGAAGGGGACTTAAGTTGAAGGAAAAGATGAAGGTTTTATCTTGGAGGTGAAGTTCTACTGTAGGTGAAGAATGAGTTGGAGTTTTGAAGTTTTTGGGGTGAGGAGTTTTTTTTTATGTTGGTTGAACATTGAAGAATGTGTAGGTTATGAGCATTATGAAGATTGAATGGTTCCACAGTTCATAGGTTGAAGAATAGAGGAGGGTTGATAAGGTTGAAGGTTTGGGTTATTGAAGATTGTCAAAGACAGATTGGAGCGAAATGGAGGTGTTTTCAGGTTTGGATCTTTTTCGTTGAAGTTTAAAGTTGGTTTTGTTGGTTATCTTAAATGTGGTTCATGAGAAAAGTGTTTTGAAAGTTCGTGTTTCAGAAAATGGAATCCCTTGAAGGAGAGATGTTCCGGTTTTTATCATTTTGGCATGTTGAGTGTGGCTTTATGTCTACTTTGTTGGGCAAAGCTTGTTGGTATGCACAGTTTGAAGCAGAGGTTTGCAGGTTGTACAAAGGTTGGTGATTACAGAAACAGCTATAGCAGGTTTTTGCCTGACGTGGGATTTGTTGGTTTTTTTTTTGGATTTAAGTGGTACAGGCTGGGATTAAGTGTTGTAGCAGATTTTGGTCTGGTGTGTCTTTGAAGTAGCAGGTAAGGTTTTGCTGGTCTAGTGTGACTTTGTGCAGGTATAGCAGTATGTCCATCCTATTTTGGTGTAAAGTTGGGGCAAGTTATTTTGTTGGCTTTGTTTGTGGTGTGTGGGCTGGTTTAGGTTTGTTGTTTTGTGTAGGTAGTTTATGTTGGGTTAAAAAAAAAAAGAAGAGCTGTGAGGGTTATTATCGAATGGTTTTTTGGTTTGAGAGGAAAGGGTTTGGTTTATTAATCATTCGAGGAAAGAGCTCTGGGTTGGTTCTTGATGTTGTATTGAAATAATGAACTGACGTTTTTTTTTAAGGTGATTTAGGTGAGTGTGAAGAAAAGGTATTACTCCCTCCTTTGCAATGCTAATATCAGTTCTCCCTCCTTCCTTTCTCTCTGATTTCTTTTTCTTTCCTGTTTTCATGTGCAGGTATTGGTGTGGGACAGTTGTAAGCAGTAGGTTTTGTACAATTTTGGTTTGTGGTAGCAGAATGGTGCAGGGTGCAGAGGCTTTGTCCTAAACTTACTTCAACAAGACCATGTAAAACCTGTCATGAAACTTTTTATCTTTCCTTTTTCCACTATTTGAGGATACTTTACTATCGTAATACTGATCTTGTGTAGGGACAACGGCAGGAGATATGGACCACATAAGCAAAGTCACTTGAGGGATGAGGCTCGAGGAATTATCATACCGTGAGCTACCGTTACAGAGGCACTCATGGGTGCGCACAAGATCAAAGTCATTGCGTGACACCTTGCTGTTGGCGTTGCTGCGTAAAGTGCGCCATTGTCAACTTCACAACGTTATCTTGCCACGGCCGGTTTTGCTGCCGTAAACTACAATTAAAGATGGATAAATCTGAAGCTATCTCACTTTGGTAAACTTCAAAACATTCTCAATCTCTACTTAAACTGATAATATCTTCTATTCATAATATGGTAGAAATTTAAAATGGTGATTTCTCAATCTTTGATTGCTCCTGTCATTGTTGAAATTTCAGACTGTGGAAATTAACACTCTGCGGTATTAGTGGATATCGTCGTCACCTTCTGTAATGACGATTCCATAGCAAAATGAGTAACCTTAGTGGCATGATGAAATTCTTAGCGTGGTCTTTTTTTACTTTGTCGCTTCCGCAACAACTATGCTCTGTGATTCCTGTTTTCTCCGTGTACAGGTTATGTGCTGAAACTTCACTACGGAGACGTGGACTATGCGGAAAGTGACGGTTGATAACTACAGCAAAATTTGAATATAGTTGTACGGAGGAGATGCCCTTTGGACTCCACACTCGTCAACAAAGAAAACACAAAGGCCAAGGTATATATTACACAGTGACCTGTTAATTGGAAAGTGGGATGAGTTATGTTGAGTATCAAACTCCTCTTTATGCTTGATTAAGCATTTTCATTAAATTGTATGGCACTACTTGCAACATCAATTCCTTGCACTTAGAGAGAATGTCACGAGTCACACATGATGTGTACCTCATGGGGTGTGTGTTTATTGTTTATTGTGAAAACAAATGATGTACTCCTGAAACGGGAATTGTTTATGAGCTTCGGTAATATATTTTTTCGACCAGAATTGATTTTCGTATAAATAGACATGAGCCTTTCATATTCTTGGCAATTTGTACAGTAAAATGGATCATTGATCTTGGAGTTTTTCTGAACTCTTTTTTTTTAAAAAAGATTTTCTTGCAGTTTTCATTGGGCTTTTGGCTTCTATCATGGACTCCACAGGAAAATTGAGTTGGGCTTACACCAAAAACTTGGCTAACAGATTTGAGACTTTGATTCTCACCTCACTCATAAACAACTTGGAAATCGCCATAAGGTCATGATAGCCAAACTTGAAAATTTTGAGTTAACATGATGAAAACTTGACATTTCGCGAAAATCAAATTCCAACTAAAATTCCTGACTTGAAATAATTGCAACTTGAGTCAATTTTAAGAAAAAGAATCGACCATAGATCAATCTTGAATTAAACAGAGTCCAAATAATTGACCCACATACATATGATTTGGGTACAAAAAGACATAATCTCTTGCATGAATAACCAATTTAGGTCGGAAATACTGAGTAATACTCATTACCTGTCTGAGTCACCTCACACCAACTTGAACCACAAGCAAAGGCAACATATTTTTTTTTGTTTTCTGAACAACGTTAGTAGGTGGATATACAAGTTAAAGCTATACAGGTAGGACAAATTAGGGGTATGACACGCAGTTGTTTGTCCAAGATGATTCTTGAAGTCCACAGCAGAGTTGATTCATCCAGAATGATTTCTGGATCCCCGAAGCGGAGTTACATGATAGTTCTCCAGAATCCCCAGCGGAGATGCATTATCCCCAGCAGGTTTTTGAACGGCGAAGTTGAAACCTCCCTTGAAGACTCCATGATTGAAGTCTGGCCATGTTAATGAAGCAGTTCTCTCAGCTGATGCGGAGTGCCTGATGGCATAGGTTTAGATATTCCCAGTTGGCTCATGAATGACCAAGAATTCTATTCCCGACTTGCTGATGAAGTCCGGCTGATGCCCGACAATTATTTGGATGCCTGATGGCATGATCAACCTGATGGTTGGAGTCCGGCTGATGCCCGACAGTTTCTTTGAATGCCTGATGGCATGATCAACCTGATGGTTGAAGTCCGGCTGATGCCCGACAATTTCTTTGAATGCCTGATGGCATGATCAACCTGATGGTTGAAGTCCGGCTGATGCAAGACAATTTCTTGAATGCCTGATGGCATGGTCAACCTGATGGTTGAAGTCCGGCTGATGCCCGACAGTTCTTTGAATGCCTGATGGCATGATCAACCTGATGGTTGAAGTCCGGCTGATGCCCGACAAGTTCTTTGAATGCCTGATCGCATGATCAACCTGATGGTTGAAGTCCGGCTGATGCCCGACAGTTTTCTTTGAATGCCTGATGGCATGATCAACCGGATGTTTGACCTGAAGAGTCCCGAGGAATCGTGATGCCTGATGGCGTGATCGATATGTACTACCAGTTACCGTGTGACCCATTATCCAGCTAGTTGTCGTGCAGCTATTATTTCAGTTTTCGAAGATTTGTTCCCGTCAGAGTACCGTGTACTTGTGCAGTTGGCAAATTTCTGGGTTTATCGGTATTCAACCGTCTCGCACCTTGATTGGCTGAGAGCCGTTCGCTCCTCACCCAGTCAGGTTCAAGCCGTTTGAATAGGGGCAGCTGTTGCACCCCAAAATTTGACCAACATTTATTTACCTAGCATGATCATCTGCTTCTCATTGATATGTGTGCAGTAGGTCAAGAGGTATGAGTACCAATCAAGACATTGAAGCTAGCCAGGAAGTTTGTTCAAGTGTTCAAAGGTTGATACCTTTGTCAGAGAATTCAAGAGATCCTCAGAAAGATTGGTTGAAACCAAGGGTGTATGCCTCATAACTTGAGAGTTGTGGGAGCCCCTCAGATGATTCTGAGGCTATGAGGATGGACTTGAAGCTTTGAGAAAGCTTATGAGATGTCTTGAAAGCCATCATGAAGCCTAGAGAGGTCATTGTACAAGAATTCAGAAGACTCAGCCATGAGTGGTGGAATTAGGGTTTGACTGGGTCAACCCTAGGTCAACTGATGATTTGGAGAGGGTTGAGACCTAATCCAAGAGCCATGTGATCATGGATTGATGCATTGAGATGCTATACGGATGATTCCTATACCAACTCATCATGATTGAAGAGTTTGAGAAGTTTCAAGCTAGGGTTTCTAAGGCTTGACAGTGTAAAATCCCCTAGTTTGGTCTCTATCTTCAAGGCAGTTTAGCTCAAGATGTGATGGTCATCTCATCTTCCCCATAACATGAATGTTGTATAGCTTGCTCTTAGATTTAATTTGAGTACTAGAAGTCCTTGATAGGATTTGTAGAGCTCAAGTTATGACTTTGACAAGTTACAGGTCATCTGAGGTATGTGAATCTGGATCCTTGAAAGTCACCCAACTTGCATCCAACTTTTGCCCTAGTAGGATGATTCCTATGAATTCTTGGCCAACATGAATGTTGTTACTCATCTTCTTAGCTTTCTATAGAGTACTAGAAGTCCTAGATAGGATTTGTAGAACTCAAGTTATGGCTTTGACAAGTCAAGGACATTTTGGTCATTTGGATATTATAGGTCATTTCAAGCATAAGGCCATATCTCCTATTTCCAAGCTTCAAATGGAAAAATCTTCAACATCAAACTTGCTTAGAATGGGGTTTTAAGGCTATTAGGTAGGTCATGAGATTTTGAAAAGGCTTGTATCAAAAAGTGATAAAAATGACCTAAAATGGATGCATAAGTTAAATAAGTTGAAATTGGAAATTGGAAATCCCAAGTTACACATCCAAACCATGTCATATAATAGGTCATTTTGACTCTAAAAGGCATTCTAAAAGCAATGGTTCAGCCACAATTTTGATTTGAGGCCTAGATCATGGGGCTGATTTGGAAATGGCTTGCTTGCATCTTAAGGCACAAAGGCAAAACTCAAAGAAACTCAATGTACAAGTTAGTTATGCATCTCAACACATCACACATCTCATATGGGGAGAATTTCAAGTCAGAATTGGTGGTTACAAGGGCTATGACATGAGATAGCACATAAGGAGAAGTGAATTCATAATGTCATGACATGAGAATTTCAATTTCTCATGGGAAGGTTCTAGATGGTTCTAGATGATTCTAAACCACTCTATATAACCTATAGGACTTGCTCAGATGCAAGGTTGGTGTAAGATTTGAGAGAAGAGAGAGTTGGTCATTTCAATTGCCTCCATTGCAAGTTGAAAGTGAATTCCCTATTCTGAACCATTTCCATTCATTCTTTCCATCTAAACACACTCCATTGATGATAGTGAAGCTGTGCAGATCATTTTGAGAGCAAATCCATGGTGAATTGAGGAATTGGCAATTGGATTTTCAAGGTAGCAAGTCAGAATCGAATTCTGAGATTCAAGCACTTCCCCTCAAATCTTTTGCAAACAGTAGCAAGATCATCATCCAAGGAAGCTTTCTGAAGAATTTCAAGGCTTGAAGTGAAGGTTTTCACCATCTGTTGATCAAGAAATACCAGGTTTGCAAATTCTCCACTACACCATAATTTATGCATTACTAGGTTAGTTTATTAGTGTAGAAAGGTTAGAGACACATAGGTGATGATTTCTGGAGAGTCAGGGATCAATTGATGAAGATTGAATATTGGACACCATTTCTTTGATGATCAAGAACTCGTGGTATAATGAGACATAACATGAATTAGATAGCTAATTTCATTCAGTGTGAGTTGGTGAGTATTCTAATGCAAGAAAATCCAAGAATTATTGAAGTTGAGGATGGACCATAATTTCAATCTTGAATCGTGTTTCATGTTGGAGGAGGTTTCAGTGTAATCTAGGGTTATGGTTGTATTCAACATGAAAAATGAAGCATGTTAGTGTTTTGAATTGTTAAATTTGATGTTGATTTGAGAGCATACGATGGGAGGGAAATCTGAACTTTGAAACTCTGTTCATGGTGGTTTTCCCTCCAAACCCTAGCTGAAGGTTAAAGACGACCTCTCCTCCGTTGGATCATCCCATGACTTGTTGACCCTACCCTAATCCCACGGCTTGCATTCAATCTCAGCATAAGAGGGAATTCTGAGTTCGTCATGAAACACTCCGTTTCATTAAAGGAGCTTCTTGGGCCTTAGTAAGAGGATCACTAATCACACCCCCACCCGCGGCCCATGTTTAAATTGTATTGCATTTCTTTACTTATTGCACCACTTCTTTTTCTTTTTTCTTTTCATTTCATTAATTGTTTTTCTGAATTAATATGGGCCTAGCACGCATGACTACCCACACCCCCATTTTTAGCCCATTGATGATTTGAACTGTCCATAGTTACTATCTGCACCCAAGTTTTATCTTTTTCATTTTATTTTCTCCATTTTATGTTAAACTTTGAAAAATCATAATAAATGGAAAAATAATGATTTTCAAGTGGGAATTTTTTCTCCTATTTCCTTTTGATGTCTAGAAAATTGTCAAATAAGAATATTTTCATTTCATGCATTTTTAAGATTTTTTGTGTATTTTCTATTTTAATAGCTTTTTAATTCTTTTATGTTGATACATGAATTTGTAGAATTTTGTTTAGCTAGTTCCCTTCATATTTTTAGGCCATTCTTTTTAGGATAGTTAGAGTAAGACTTTAGCTCCCCCCCTGGATTTATTCCATAGTTTTGTGATGAATTTTAGAGTAGTTTTGCTTAGATGATTTTAGGTTGTATAGAACTAGGTTAATCCTTAACATAGGTCCACAATAACACTAGAATTTTGGGTTTCTAGGTCAAGATAGATATTGGGACATATAAGGGTATTAAGGGTAGGTATGTAGGATCCCTTAGGAATTATATTAGATTTTAATATAGTAGTATGCTATTTTTAAGTGATTTTTGTAGTTGATGATTGTTTGTGTTGCCCTTGTGGGCTTGCATTTTTGTTTGCTTTGCTTGGTGGGCTTGGAGAGCTTGGTATTGCTTGGAGTAGCATTGCGGAGCATAGTAGGAGCATTGAGGAGCATTGAGGAACTTGAGAGCTTGATCTTATTTGTTTTGTTGATTGTTTTAGGGTTAGGGATTAGGAAGAGTTTAGACTTAGTTAACTTCCTTCTTAAACATGGATGGTATCTTTCACCTCCATTCCTCCCCATGATTCAAAGTCCTTCCATGGTATTCACCTCTCTCCTTTGGAGGGATAAGTGATTGTACCTAGGAAGTAGAACTTTTGAGGGAACCATTCCTTTGATGTTGAACCCTTATAGGTCACCTTTGGTGGTCAATAAGCAGTTCAATGTCCCAGCTTATCCAGTAAGTGATTTCCTCTGGTTTGAGTATCTTGAGAGATGTTGAGCTTGGGTTTGAAGATGAAGACTTCATTGAAGAGTGTAGAAGAGGATGAATCCTTGAGTATTGCCATTCCAGCTGAAGCTTGAAGAGCAACAAAAGCAAGTTGATACTTGAAGATCAATGAAGATCCAGTGAAGCCTGAAGGTGGAGCTGATCAAGGAGCTGAAGCTCAGAGAAGATGAGTTGAAACTTATGTTGAAGAGTTGAAACCTGGGAAAGCAAATTGATATTTGTCAAGAGTGATGGAAGTCTGAAGACTGAGTTGCTGTTGGAAGAGCTGAAGCTTGGAGTTGAGAGAGAAGTTGATCTACTTTCTTTTCTTTTTCTTTTCTGTATTGACATGCTTTGTTTGACTTGATTGATGCATTAGAATAAGTCCATATCTAGAATAAGTAGAATCTAGGAGCATGATTGCACTAGAGGTTGAGTTGCTCCCTCTGCTTGTATTGTTACTGTGTGGCTTTGCTTGCGGGTATTCGGTAGAGCCCAGCTCCCTTGCCCATGTGGTCTGTTTGCCTGTTGGCATTTTATTTCATTTCTTCTGTATGATTGCAGTTTGCTGTATTTTGCTTGATAGCATGTTGTTTTATATTTCAGTATGATTACTGTTATCCATTCTGGCTTGAGGTTGAGATGAGCTTGTGGAGGCTGAAGCCCCACACACATTTCCTCCCTCACTTGCATTGCATGCATTTTACTGTTTAAGCTGATGCTTTGTCTGTTTTGGTGTATCATTGACATGATCCCTTAGGACTCTCAGTTCCTTTGATAAGGAATTGATGATAGAACTTTAGGTTGAAACCTATGCATGACAACTTCTAGGAGTTCCCTGTTCAAACCTCAACCATAGGATGAATCCATGGCATTACAACAGTAGGACTTGATAGTCTCCCTCCTAGTTGGGCCTGTTCTCTTCTCATCTCAAAACAGTTTAAGATACAGTAATCATGAATGATTTCTTTCGTACGTTACAAGCCTTAAGCTATCTGAGAAAGGATTGTGGGAGAGTTTCTTTTCCACAGTCTGGATGTTTAGTATGGTACCCTTTGGGTGACATGCAACGCATTCACTCTCAGGTCATAGTCTCTAGTGCGATTGAAATTGCAAACACAATAAAAAACACTTCTTTCGTAAAAGACAGGAAATAAACCGTAGTGTCCCGAACTACGTGAGCTTTGATCTCTCATACCTGTTGAGAGTACGTAGGCACAATACTGATGTATTGGCGAGCTACCTTCCCCCATAACCCGTCGTAGGTCGAACTACGTTGACTCTGATTTCTCGTTCTCTGATGAGAATACGTAGGCATAAAGTGCGACGCTTTGCCGAGTCATTTTTCTTTTCTGTTTAAGCCGACCTTGATAGGTAGATAGATGAAACCAACCCGTCCAGTAATCACAACAAGCGTGGATCCCGTCGAGTACGACGAACGTGAGGGGTGCTAATACCTTCCCCTTGCGTAACCGACTCCCGAACCCAGACAATGGTTGCAACGACCTTGTCTTACCCTTTTTCGTTAGGTTTTTCCGATCGTTTCCTTTCCCGCTCTGAGGGATAAATAACGAAAGGTGGCGACTCTTCTATTTTGCCGGCACCTTATTTTCGCGTAAGCGACAGAAAGCACCCAACGTGTTTTGCTTATTTGTATCAGAGTGGCGCAACAGAAGCGTGGGAGAAGTAGTATGTTAGACTGTTTTACCGCTGTCACTTGTGGGAATTTCATGATATGTTCATGTACCTAAGTTGAGGAAGTGCAAGTGCATTCATTCAGATAGATGGTGTACAAGTGAGAAAGGAATTGACCGTTAAGGCATTGCTAGTTCAGGTTGATGAACGAGAAGCAACTTCGAGGTAAAGGGATTCCTTTGGCGGAAGTAGTTTGGGAGATTGGGAGATGAGATATTCTTTAATTAATAATGAGATGAGATATTTTATGAGAAAATAAATTGGTAGATAATTTGAGAAGAATTATGATGGAAGGAAATATGATGAAAAGACATATAAAGGAAAAGTGAAGAGAAAAGAAAAGAATAGAAACATAAGGGAAAGAATAGAGAAAGAGGAGAAAAGAGAAGAGAAGAGGGAAACTTGGAGAAATCATCAAGAATCAACTTCAAGCTTCAATCCAATCAAGATAAGGGTGAGAAACATTATTATTTGATCAATGTGTATGATTATGTATGAGTTGTGTTGGATTTGTTGGTAGTTTTCTCTACTTTCCATTTCTAGGGAAAATGAGTTAAATCTATAGAAACCGAGTTTTAACGGATGAAACTCGAAATAAATTATGTGGTTTAGTCGGGTAGTGTTTAGCCGAGAGTATTGGGTTTCATTTGAGTGAATTTGATCGAGTTTATGAGTTTTGCGATTTTTGGAGAAATTGGAGGTTAAGATTTTGGGTGAAATTCGGAAGTCGTAGAATTAGTTTTTTATGATCCTAAATTATCCCTATATGAGTGGTGATGATGAGTAAGTATTTAATCGGGTGAAAACTATTTAATCGGGGGACTTTTTGGGGCTTTTAAGCCCGAACCCATAGCCGTTTTTTTGAGTTTTTCAGGTGTTAATCGGTTAACCATATACGTTAACCGATTAACATAGTGTTGGGGGCCTAAAAACTGACTTTTTGGAGTGGTTAATCGGTTAACCATATGCGGTAACTGATTAACACTGTAAGTGTGAGAAAATATTATTTTCAAAACTTCTAAAATTCATAACTTCACCGTTTATCGGATTTTGACGTTCTTTATATCAAACTGAAGCTAATAATATGTTCTATAACTTGTTGAAAAGAAATATTATTTTTAGCCGATTTTATCGATTAATCGAGATTAATTATTTTAAGTAAGTGAGGCTTAATTAATTAGAGCGTTCGGTTGCAATCGACCTCTTCTTGTATGAGTAGCTTATATGTTGTTGTATGGTGTGTTGTGGGTAGCCGTATGGCGTGAATCCTAGAATATTGAATCGATTGTGATTTTGTGGCTGTTTGGCAATATATGCATTGTTTGAATTAAACGTGAATGCATGATGAGATTGACTGTGAATGTGTATACCTTGTATGAAATGGTATGTGATGAATGATGAATATATATTATAGAATATATATATATATATATATATATATATATATATATATATATATATATATATATATATATATATATATATATATATATATATATATATATATATATATATATATATATATATATATATATATATATATATATATATATATATATATATATATATATATATATATATATATATATATATATATATATATATATATATATATATATATATATATATATATATATATATATATATATATATATATATATATATATATATATATATATATATATATATATATATATATATATATATATATATATATATATATATATATATATATATATATATATATATATTGTGAGTGCATATTGTTTGTATGCGATTGTATGTAAATAATGCATGGGAACATATTGTGAATATGTGTGCATTGCTTGTGTTTGTATGTTAAGAATGCATGAGAACATATTGTGAATATGTGTGCATTGCTTGTGTTTGTGTGTGAAGAATGCATGGGAACATATTGGTGAATATGTGTGCATTGCTTGATAAATGTGATGATTTAAAGTATGAATACTTTGATTGTGTGAATATGTTGTGTGTGCAATCATGTTATAATTCTTGAAGTGATGAATTATTTTAATGCATGGGATTAAGACGCGGGAACGGTCTTAAGTGCATTTTGTTGGTTGATTGCATATGCATAATTTAGTCAAGAGGCAATGTTTGCTAGTTTCGTGGAGACTAGTGGCTTATCCCAAACCTAGAAGGGTGGGTTTGAAGCCTAGGGAACGGGCTTTGTTGTTATCGGTCTAGAAGGGTGGACCGGGTTTAAACGTAAAAACCGAAAAATGATAACAAATGTTGGTACCACATAGCATTGAGTTGCATTGAGTTTTGATTGAGTCCCATAGCATAAGTGTCATTGATATATGAAGCATGCTTGTGACTGGGATGTTTTTGGATAATTGGGAAATATGCATGAAGGGATATGCTTGATGCACGTTCATATTTGTGATTGTTGTATGAAGCATGAGTGTGTGCATGACTTGTTGATTCGAGAGTGTGAATATAAGGTTGTTGTATGCAAAAATGCTTATGTGTATGTTATGTGGATTGATGAGGACTATGGATATGTGCATGATGAATATGCTTGATGATTGTCCATATTTGTTTATATAAGTATGCTTTGTAAAGTATATGATGAGTTATGATGAAGTATGCTGAGACTTGTCGAATATGCGTATGTGCATTACTTGTGTAATTGAGAAATGTGAATGTGTAATAATGAATTGGTGGATAAAACATAACATGTGTATGTTTATGTGGGACGTTGAGATTTATGGAAGTATGCATGATGATAATGCTTGATGAATGTCTATGTTTGTTTATATGCACGTTGTGATGCATCTGATAATGGAAATGAATTGGGGTGAGATGGTGTGGGTTATATGTGTTCTATACTTGTGTGTGTGTGTATATATATATATATATATATATATATATATATATATATATATATATATATATATATATATATATATATATATATATATATATATATATATATATATAATTGTATGCATTGATTATTATGATAATATTTCTCACCCTTCTGCTGGAATGATGTCCTATATGACATCGTGCAGGTATCTTGGTGTATTTAATTATGTTGGGTCAGGTCATGCTCTGGTTATGTAACACTGGGATCCTTGGGTTATGCCTTAGAGATGTTGTGTATTCTATGTTGTGTTTTAAATGTATTTGAAATATGTGATAATGGCCTTTGTGCCTAAGTGTTGATGATTATGTGATGAACATGAATATTCTGTGAAGGGATTTATGTAAATAAATTGAATCCGCTGTTACATGCAAGATGAAAAATTTAATAGCATCACTATTTATTTCAATGTTACATGAGCATGACAGGTGAATGTTGAGATTTTGTAAAATTGTGTGATGCCCTTTTGTAAAAGCATGTTATTTTACTCTGATTAATTATGTATTTTTCCGTGGGGTTAGAAGGGTGTTACACATTCCCAAGTCGGTTCTTGCTTTCTGTCTCTTTTTGCTCTTGGCTTTGACGCCGTCTCTTTTTCCTTTTCTTTTAGTGTTGGTTCCTCGACTACATAGGCTTTGATTTTCTCATTGCACTATGAGGATACGTAGGCACAAGATTGTGAAATCTTGGCGAGCCACCTTCCTCCGTCTTCTTCTTCTGTCTCTCTGGTCTGCCCAGATCCCATTGTTTCCTGGTTCCTTGAACTATGAAGCTCTGACTTCCTCACATTATGAGGATACGTAGGCACGAGGACCCTAATCCTCTATGAGCATGTTCTTTTCCTTTTCCTTTCCTCTCTCTCCTTTATTTTAGTTAGAATCCTTTAGATAGATAACACATCCAAGTCTAGAAGTAAGCGAAATAGTTCTCATTGGGTACGACGGATGCTTAAGGTGCTAGTACCTTCCTTTTGCATAACCGACCCCCTTTCCCGTTTCTCTTCCCTTGGGTTTTATCGATATTTTCCCTGTCCTTCAGGACTAAATAAAGTTTGGTGGTGACTATGTTGTATCTTTGAGTGTGTGATTCACTCAGGTATAATCCCGCTAGCTTCACCACTTTATAAGCAACAACTACGATCCTCTCTGATATATGATACTGACCAATAAACCAAGGAGTAAGCTTCCTCGACTTTAAGGCATGCCCAACACCGGTCACCAAAGTGACTCTCAAGAATACTTGGTCTCCCTCTTGAAACTCAAGCTCCTTCCTCCTCTTATCATGGTGACTCTTCTTCCTACCCTATGAAGCTTTCATCTTCTCCTGAATTAGATTCACCTTCTCAGTAGTCTGTTGGATAATCTCGGGTCCAAGCACCACACTCTCACCAAATTCATGCCAACACAGAGGTGTCTTACACCTGTGATCATACAATGCTTCAAAAGCCGCCATTCCAATACTATAATGATAAATGTTATTATAAGTAATCTCAATAAATGACAAATGACTATCTCAAGCACCTCCTTGTTCAAGAACACAAGCCCTCAACAAATCCTCTAAAGTATGAATGGTCCTCTATGTTTGACCATATGTTTATGGATGGTAAGCTGGACTCAACCTCAACTTCGAACCCAAAGCCTCCTGCAATCATTTCCAAAATCTAGAAGTGAACATCGGATCTCTATCCAACTCAATACTCAACAGAAGTCCATGTAGCTTTACAATCACACATATATAAATCTCTGCCAACTTTTGCAACGAAAAACTGATGTTAATCAGAATAAAGCACGTCGACTTTGTCAATCTATCAACAACCTCCCAAATGGCATCATGCCCTCTAGGAGTATTCGGAAACCCAGTCACAAAATCCATAGAAATACTCCCATTTCCACTCTAGAATATCTAACGATTGTATCAACCATGCATGCTTTTGATGTTTAACTTTTGACTACTGACCAGTCAAACAAGCATACACAAACTGTGCCATATCATGTTTTAATCCAGGCCACCAAAATATCTTCTTCAAATCTTGATACATCTTTGTGTCTCCTGGATATATACTCAAGATACTTCTATGACTTTCTTCCAGAATCATCTTTTTCAACTCAGAATCATCTGAAATACAAGTTTTGTCATAGGAATCTCAACACACCTTACTCATCCACTCAAAAATCACTATCCTCAGTCTGATTACTTCCAACCATCAAGTCAACCAAATTCAAATCCAACTTTTGACTCTCTTTAATATTATTAAGAAAATCATTGTTGATCTTCAACATACCCAATATCACACTCTGAGGTGTCAGCTCACAGACCAAGTGTGACAGATATGATTCATATACTCCATAAACATACCAGGTGCATCAGAAATGTTGAACGACATCACCAAATACTCATAATATCCATAACAAGTTCTGAAAGTCGTCTTCTGAATATCTTCATCCTTCACTTGAATCTGATGATAACCCGACCCATGTCAATTTTGCTAAACAAATTTGCACCCACCAACTGATCAATCAAGTCATGTTTTCTCAGAAGTGGATACTTGTTCTTAATCGTCACTTTATTTAACTCTCAGTAATCCATACACAACCTTATACTACCATCTTTCTTCTTTACCAACAACATCGAAGCTCCCAAAGGAGAAACACTTGGTCTCAGAAATTTTTTTTCCAGCAAATCTTCTAATTGCTTCTTCAACTCTACTAACTCTGACGCCGACGTCCTGTATGGTGCCATGGAAATAGGCCTCGTACCAGGTACAAGATCAACAGAGAACTCCACCTACAATTCATCAACCGCAACTTGCCTCTGTTGCACCCCAAATTTTGCCCAACATTTCATTACCTAGCTTATGTTTCATTTCATTCACATTAGCATTATCATTTGCATTTCATTTACATGGGTGCAGGAGATCAAGAGGTATGACTACAAATCAAGAGCTATACAAGACTGTGAGGCTATCTAAAAAGTTATTCAAGTGTTCAAGGGTTGATATCCTTGTCAGAGAAGTTGAAAGAGCCTCAGAAAGAGTGGTTGAAACCAATTGTGTAGGTCTCCTAACTTGAGAGTTGTGGAAAGCCATCAGATGATTCTGAGGCCATGAGGATGGACTTGAGGTCTTGAGAGAGCTCATGAGAAGTGTTGAAGATCACTTTGAGGCCTAGACAGGTCATTGTGCAAGATTCAGAAGCCTCAGCCATGAGTGGTGCAATTAGGGTTTGACTGGGTCAACCCTAAGTCAACTGAGGATTTAAAGAAGGTTGAGACCTAATCCAAGATCCATGTGATCATGGATTGATGCATTAAGATGTTATAAGGATGATTCCAAGGTTAACTCATCATGATTGAAGAGTTTGAGAAGTTTCAGGCTAGGGTTTCTAAGACTTGACAGTGTAAAATCCACTGGCTTGACCCCTAACTTCAAGACTATTTAACTCAAGATATGATCTTCATCTCATCTTGACCCCAACGTGATTGTTTTAGGGCATTATCTTAGCTTTAATTTGAGTACTAGAAGTCCTTGATAGGATTCATAGAACTCAAGTTATGAGCCAGACAAGTTACAAGTCATCTGAGGTATGTGAGTTTGGAGCTTGAAAGTTACCCAACTTGCATGACACCTTTGCCCTAGAAGTATGATTCCTATGAACTTTTGGTCAACATGGATGTTGTTCCTTATTCTCTTAGCTTTCTAAAGAGTACTACAAGTCTATGATTGGATTTGTAGAACAAAAGTTGTGGCTTTGACAAGTCAAGGGTATTTTGGGTAATTGGGCATTACAGGTCATTTTGAACCATAAGTCAATTTCACCATCTTGCAAGCCTCAAATGGATTTTTGTTCAACATGAAAGTTGCTCAAAATGATGTTTTTAGCGTATCCAAGTATCAAGTGTCCATTGATATGGATTATATCAAGCATTGGTGGAGGAAAGTTCATATAAAGGCCATTTTAATGAATTAAAAGGTGAAAAATCAAAATAATTGGAAACAACATGTTTTCAAGTCAAATTTGTATTCATTTTGAATGGAATTGATGTTCTAAAGAGATTGGTATTATTAGATTGTTTATTTGAAGTGCTTAACATGGCCATTTGGAAGGTTGCTTCACAAGATGAGAACCACTTCATTACACTCCACAAGGGTTAAGTGAATCATTGGGAATGATTTTGAAGGGTGAACAAGGCTAGAAGGTGGATATCAACATTGAAATTTTGGAAGAGAATGAAAATCCAAAATCCACAAATGGGCTTGGTTTGGGCCTCCAATTGTTGAAACAGAATATAAATAAGCTTTGGATCAGTTTAGGAAGTTTCTAGTGCCAAAATTCATGGAGAAGCCATTGATGCAAAGTGAAGAAGAAAGCTTGAAATTGAGATTTCCTTTTGGAGAATCAGAAGTTTTCAGCAGGAATTGATAATCAAGAATCATTCAGCATTGATCACTGAAGGTTTCTGCACGATTTGGAAGAGAATTGAAGCCTGAATCCACTGCAATCGAAGGCCAAAGCCAGGTTTTAACTTCTTGAATTTTCTCTCTGTTTGTGTGTTTTTAATGAACTAGAAGCATGCGGTTAGGTTCCCCTTATAATCTAGATGGATTTTGGATAGTTAATTTGAACTTTAGTGACAATTTAGGGTTGACACCATTTTCGGTTAAGATCGATATCTTGCGATCCTTGCATTTTTAGCGTAAATGAATGGTATAGTTGAATTCCTGGTGAAATTTAAGGCAAGTTTCATTTAGGAATCGTGGAGAATGGTTGAGTGTAGATAGAGTTAGGGTTGAGCAGGGGTGGCCGGAAAAGCCATCGGCGATGGCCTGGTTCGCGCGTGTTTTGTTGCTTGCAGAAATTCAAAAGGTTGAAGAGATAATCACATCCATCCATTCGTATTGAAGACTTGACTTAGTCCATCCATCCAAGCGTTCTCAATGAGCCACGTATGCCCCCCCTTAAACGCCCCGTTTTGATAAATGGATTTCCCCAGCCTTGTGAGCTTCGCTGCATGAACCAAGAAGGAGCGAGTTTGAATCCTCGGGTGTACTTCATGTTTCTTTTAATTTGGGAATTGAATGAACTGAAGTAATTGTCATAGGCGTTGGGCTTGGCAGGCTTGTACTATCCCCACCCCACCATCAGGCCCAACATGATTTTACAACGTAAAAGGACTGCTTAGTGCACCCCTCCCTGGTTTTTTTTTCTTTGAACTGAGTTGAAACTCAGATGGGCCCAGCGCCCAGTTGCTAGTGACATCCCCTTTCTCCTGGGCCCAAGCGAAACTAGCTTGTTTTGCTGCTTAGTGCACCGCTTCCATCTATTTCTCTTATTTTGTTCTTTTTTAATTTTTGTTTTCATGTTGTTTGATTTTAATTCCCAAAAAATAGTAAAAATTGATATTAAATCTTGAAAAAAATTGTGGATACAATTTAAAATGTTTAGAATTTTGTCATGATTTTATTTTCCATTTTTCATGCATTTTCATTTTATTGCATATTTTTTGGTTTAACATGTGCTTAATGGTGGAATATTGATGATATGATGTTGTCCATTTTCTTTCTCACTCATGGTTCTGAATTTGATCTTGATTTTTTGTATGCTGTTTGTGTACATATTGATGTTGCCTTGTGATTTTTATCATGAGTTTTAGATGATTTTAAATATGCTTTTAGTGTGGTTGTTTAGGTGTGCTTTTTAGTGGATCTCTTTAGTGATACCTTGCAACTTAGGATTTTATTAGAGGACTTAGGTATTGAATTAGGTCCTGATTTTTTTAACTGTAGATCATTAGCAAATGCATGTTCCCATAGAAAAATAATTGGATTTTTAGAATGTGTTTTGATATTTTAGATAGAATATTCAAGTTGATTGTTCATTTGGTGTTTCAATTTTGGTGGTTGATTTGGAATGGACTCAAAGTGGGCTTCCCTTGCATAGTGGGCTTCTGGTTCTTGTTGGAGGATATCATGGACATGATTAAGCTTGTGTGGAATGGCTGGTGGAGCTTGGAGTGGAGCTTTTCCTTCTTTTTTGTTAGCTTTGTGTAGCTTAGGAGATTAGGGCTTTATGAGAGAGCTTTAGAAATAGATTTTTCTTCAAATAATGGTTGGTTTCATTCCCATTCCATCCCCATCCTATGATTCAAAGTCCTCATGTTAAAAATCTCATCTCTCCTTATGAGGGATGTGTGACATTTACAATGAGTAGAACTTTTGAGGATGCGTTTCTCTGATGACTGGTTGAGTGTCAGATGGGAT
Organism: Lathyrus sativus; assembly: GCA_963859935.3. NCBI lineage: Eukaryota > Viridiplantae > Streptophyta > Magnoliopsida > Fabales > Fabaceae > Lathyrus > Lathyrus sativus. The sequence goes on along the minus strand of OZ012741.1, from coordinate 136,231,252 downwards.
TCCTTGGGTTTCCTGTTTGCTTCCCATTATCAAATAATCATCTTATTGATTCTCTTTATTCTTGGTGGAGCCTATTGAAGATGGAAGCTTGAAGATGGAGTACCTCTCTCCTTTTCTTGAAGATGATAGACTTGAAGAACAGTTACAAACTGTGGACTGGATTGCTGTCAGAAGATTGCTTTGCTGTGAAGTTGTGGAAGCTGTTGATTTGCTTTCTTGACTGTCTGCTTTCTTTTTCTGCAACTGTATTGATGTGACTTGATTGGTGTGATGCATTTATATTAGGTCATGTAGTTGAATAAGCCTAAGAGCACCCTAAGGGTTGAGCTTCTCCCCTTGCTTGTATTGCATTAGAGGTTGAGTTTCTCCCTCTGCTTGTATTTTTACTGTATGGCTTTGCTTGCTGGTATTCGGTAGAGCTCCGCTCCCTTGCCTGTGTGGTTTGTGGTTTGATTGATGGCATTCTATTTTCTTCTATTATTTTTGCAGTTATTCATATCTGGCTTGAGGTTGAGACGAGCTTGTGGAGGCTTATGCCCCACACACATTTCCTCCCTCACTTGCACTGCATGCATGTTACAGTCGTTTACTGTTTACTGTTTAAGCTGATGCTTTATCTGTTTTTGTATATCATTGACATGATCCCCTAGGAATCTCACTTCCTTTGATAAGGAAGCGATGATTAGAACTTTAGGTTGAAACCTATGCATGATAACTTCTAGGAGATCCCTGTTTCAAACCTCAACCATAGGATGAATCCTTGGCATGAAAACATTAGGACTTGATAGTCTCCCCGTAGTTGCCCCTCTCCTTCTCATTTCAAAACAAATTAAAATACAGTAATAAAGGTTAACTGATGTCGTATGTTATGAGCCTTAAGCTATTTGAGAAAGCGTTGTTGAAGGGTCACTCTTCAACAGTCTGGATGTTTAGTATGGTACCCTTAGGGTGACATGCGACGCATTCACTCTCAAGTCATAGTCTCTAGTGCGATATTAGTTGCAAACATCCATAAAAAACAGTTCTTCCGTAAAAGACAGAAAACAAACTTCAAACCTTTTTGCCCCGTGGGCCCATAATTCAAAGGAAGCTTTTCTGAAGAAAAGAGTGTCGTTAACTCTCAGTTCTACCGCAAACGGTAACACCTAAGTTTCCAAGGGTCGAGCTGCGTACACCAAACTGCTGGAACTGTCTATTAACCCTACTCGAAAAACAGATGAATCTGAACCCCCGTAATCCATATTATGCCGAACTACGTAAGCTCTGATCTCTCATACCTGTTGAGAGTACGTAGGCACAGTACTGACGTATTGGCGAGCCACCTTCCCCGTAACCCGTATTATCCCGAACTACGTAAGCTCTGATCTCTCATATCTGTTGAGAGTACGTAGGCACAATACTGATGTATTGGCGAGCCACCTTCCCCCATCACCCGTAGTTAGTCGAACTACGTTGACTCTGATTTTTCATTCTCTGATGAGAATACGTAGGCATAAAGTGCGACGCTTTGCCGAGTCATTTTCTTTTCTTTTCAGACCAGCCTTGATAGGTAGATAGTAAATAAACCTGTCAGATAAACACAACAAGCGTGGATCCCATCGAGTATGATGGACGTGAGGGGTGCCAATACCTTCCCTTTGCGTAACCGACTCCTGAACCCAGACATTGGTTGCGATGACCTTGTCTTATACTATTTTCGTCAGGTTTTCCGATCGTTTCCTTTCCCGTTCCGAGGGGTAAATAACGAAAGGTGGCGACTCTTCTGTTTTGCCGGCACCTTATTTTCGCGGTAGCGACAGCTGGCGACTCTGCTGGGGACTTGATAGTTTCCTGGGGATCCAACGTACCTGATGCGAGTCAATCTGGGGATCCAATGTCCCCTGTGCGAGAGTCAATCCTAGCGCTTGTGTGTTTACTTGTTGGGTTTTATTTATTTATCGCATTTTACCTTCCCGCATTTTATTTTCAGTATGATATGATTATCTGTGCTGTTGTGGGGAGGGGCATTCTGATGAGTGATGAGCCAAAATCCAGGCTTGAGAGCATATACCTAGCATTAGAGTGGAGATTAGTGACGAACCTGTATGCTTAGCATGCACCAGCCCCCATGAAATCCACACTCAGACGAGATCCTCTTTGATGACTTCTCTTCTGGCCCTTAGGGCTCGACGTGAGGTTGGATCTAAGGGTTGTCGACTCTGGGGACCGATCATTTGTGATTCAGCTAAGAGAGTCCGCTTCAAGAGATGATGATGCCACACCTTCTAGGTATCGTATCATTGTTTCTTGAAAGTCTGTGACGCTGTTGAACGCATAGGATGTCGAACCTTGTCCGTGATTAGGTCCATACCTGTGAGCAGGGTCGGGTTATTGCAGGAAACCTTAACCTCCAGACAACCTGGTTTTCTTGACAGTGAATCAGTTTTGTTGGTATCAGGGGTTCTTATCATCAGAGATGTGTTTGTTCCTGACATAGCAGATTTTTGGTCCTCTTCAGGGTTTTGTTATCAGAGTAGTGTTATGGTTATGTTGAAACAGAGCTTTGGTCTCCTCGACAGCAGCCTTGATCTTCTGCAGCATCCTAGCATTCTTGCATCTTGCATCTTGCATGTCTTTTCATTTTCATTGGCATATCATTAACATGTGTCTGTGTTGCAGGTGCATACTTCATCCCTGATTCTAGTGATCTAGCTTCCCCGACCATCATGGAGACTCTGAAAAGAACCATTGCCTACAGATTCCCTACACCAGATGTCAGTGCCATCCTAAGTTTGAAGACCCTGGCTGATGAGACAGTTCTGGCAAAATTCAGGCAGACGTATGGGAGATTGCTGAAGTATGTCTACAAACCCTCCGCCCACGAGATCAGTGGTCTGTACACGTTGCTACAGTTTTACGAGGCCCCGCTGAGATGCTTTCTATTTCCCGACTATGTTTTGGCCCCTACTCTGGAGGAGTATGCTGACTTGATAGGCATTCCTGTTAAGGATCAAATGCTTTTTCATCATGTTGACACTGAACCTAAGCTGGTTGACCTAGCAATTATCTTGCTTTTGGATGAGTCTGAATTAAGAAAAGGGTTCACTCGGAGAGACAAAGTGTTTGGCTTCCCTATATCATTTGTGGTGGAGGTAGCTCAAAAGTTTGCTAAGAAAGATCGTTGGGATGTGTTCAGTGTTGTTCTGGCTGTGTGCATATACGGGATTGTGTTGTTCCCGAATCTTCCCGACTTCGTAGATGCTGACGCTTTCTACTTGCTCGCCTCAGGGAATCAAGTTCCCACCTTGCTTGGTGACCTGTATCATTCTACCCACTACAAGAATGAGAACAGGAGAGGGAAAATGGTGTCCTGTTGCGCTCCTCTATTGTACTGGTGGTTTGATAGCCACATGCCCAAGAGGGGTCCCTTTGCTTCTTCTGCAGCCATAGCTGAGTGGTCTGAGCGCCTGATGGGTTTATCTGCAGATAGTATCGTTTGGTTTGACCGAGATATGCTGGGTATTGAAGTCATCCACAGCTGCAATGGTTTTCCTAATGTTCCATTGATTGGAAGAAAAGGATGCATCAACTACAATCCCTCACTACTGGTCAAACAGTTCAGGTATGCCCTGAGAGGTCCGCCGAAAGATGAGGAGGTGCAAGAATCTCTGTACCTCAACGGGTTGCTTGAAAGTGACACGCTGACCAAGCTAGAGCATGCTTGGGCTAACATCCACAGACGAGGAAAGATGTTGTTGGGTAAGAGCAACAACCAGGCTTATGAGCCTTATGTGAGTTGGGTTCAGAATAGAGCACAAAAGTCTTTGATGCCATTTCCTCCAGTGGCTCCTCCAGCTCCCCTCATGAATGAGAAGCCAACCACTGTAGACATCCTGAAGTATGAACAGGTAGTGGCTGAAAAGGAAGAGTTGAAGAAAGCCAATGAAGAATTGGAGAAAGAGCTGGCAGAAGCTAGAAGCGAGAGGAGCGAAGTCGTCCACTCCTTCAAGCGGAAGACAGAGTTGGTGAACAAGTTGGGTACAGACTTGACTAAACAGATAGCTGAGCGTGAACGCTTGGGTCTGGACTTCAAATTTGTCAATGACGTACTAGCCACTAAGAAGCAGCACTTGGATGAAGCGTACAGAAGAATATCCAAGTTTAATCAGCAGTGGAATGCCACTCTAGCCAACGGCAAGGAGCGGGAAGATAAACTGAAACATCAGATCTCCAAATTGAAAGCTCAGGTGAAGGCTAGTGAGAAGAGGTTTGATGAAGAAACTGCTCGCAGATATGCCGCTGAAGACCTGCTAAACAAGGCTCTCGCTAACCAGAAGGAGCGCAAGCAGATGTTTGAATCCAAGAAACGGAGGTTAGAAGATTGTTTCGGCGAAGGAGCTTGGGAAGACTCCGTTGAAGGTCTTCAATACACTATTATGCAGAGGGAGTTACTCGTCGAGGGGTTGCTCACTCATGCCTGATCATCCAGAAACCAAGGGGCTGTTAGAAGAGTTTCGCGCCCGTGGCCGTGCTTGACTATATTTGTAATCCTTTGTTTTCGATCATTGTTGTATGCTGACCATCACCAGGCTTGTTGGTCGAGGTCATGCTATTGATTCTGCTTGTACTCAGTGACGTTGTATGCCGCCTTGATGGGCTTTCTTTATATATATGAGATGTTATTTCCATGACTGGATCCAAACTTCTTATTATCAGCACTGGCACTCAGGCACTAGAATCGGGGGAGAAATCTCCCTAACACACAAATACACGTTTGCATTTGCATGAAGCATTTGCATGACGAGCACCTTGTTGTTTTTCTAACCCTTTGTGTATGTAGGTTGTTCCAGGATTGACCGAAGACCGATCCACCGATACTTGACCAGAGCGAATCAAGCTAGAGCAATGGAACAAGTGCAAACTAACATCCAGGAACTCCGAGAGAGGATGGACCGCTTCATGGAGCTCATGCAAGTGGTCGCTACCGACCAAGACCAACTCCGAACTCTAGTTCATCCACTAATCTCAAGGGTTGACAGCAATGGTGTGCTTCATGGTGGGAGCATTCCAGTCCCTCCACCTGTTGAAACTCCTCAGGGTGGCATCCCCGTGACCGGGGGGAATGGAAGTGTTAAAGGCAATGTGATCACTAACATCGGGCCCAATGGTAATACAACTGGCGTCGGTAATGGTAACTTTGAGGCCAATGGCAACACTGGACTAGGCAACGGCAACACAGGTGTTGGAAATCTGTATGGGCCTAATGGCACTCAGCCATGGATAGAAGATTGCCAAGAAGATTTGTTTTCACAAAGGAGTGCTGAGGGAGAATTGAATGTTGAGGCACGTCTGAGGTTTAAAGCACTCGAGGAAAAAATGAAGAGTTTCGAAAACCTGAACACCATGGGTGTCGACATGACTAAACTGGGATTGATTTCTGATTTCAAGGTGCCGCCTAAATTTAAGGTACCCGACTTTGAGAAATACAAGGGCACCACTTGCCCTCGTGTCCACTTAAGGTCATACTACCGAAAGATGTCCGCTCACTCTGAAGATGAGAAGCTGCTGTTGCACTTCTTCCAGGATAGCTTGTTCGGTCCATCCCTGGAATGGTATATGGGTTTGGAACCCATCAGTATGCGCACATGGAAAGAACTTGCTGAGGCCTTTGTACACCATTATCAGTATAACAGTGACTTGGCTCCGAACCGGGTTCAACTGCAGAACTTGTCACAGAAGAACAATGAGGGGTTCAAAGAGTACGCCCATCGATGGCGTGAATTAGCAGCTAGAGTTCAGCCGCCGATGGTTGAACGAGAGCTTGTTGAGATGTTTGTAGCCACTCTCCCAAGGGTCTATTACGAGAAATTGGTCAGTGGTATGTCAGGGAGTTTCTCCGATCTCATCATTACTGGCGAGCACGTTGAAAATGGGATCAAATTGGGGAAAATTCAGGGTGTTGATCTATCCTCAGCTAGAGGAGGAAAGAAACCATACAGTAACAAAAGGCGTGAAGGAGAGACGAGCGTTGTGTCTAACGCTCGGAGGAAAGGTAAGGGCCAGCGCCAGCAGGTTGCTAGCATAACCATCCCTGCTATCCAACAACCCCAGCCGCAGCAGCAACCAAATCAGCAAGGGTACAAAAGGTATCAGAACAGGGCACCTCTGGAAAATCGTCACCTTGAGACACCACCCATGTCTTATGCTCAGCTATTACAAACTCTGCTTCAGTTACAGCTAGTCCAGAAAAGAACCCTGGCTCCCTTGACAGGGGCACCTCCACAGGGTTATGATGCGAATGCAACATGTGATTTTCACTCAGGGGCACCTGGCCACACGATAGAAAACTGTAAGGCCTTCAAGCACAAGGTGCAAGATATGGTGGATGCTAAAATCATCAATTTTTCAGATAATGTGCCGAATGTCACAAAGAACCCTATGTCGAACCATAAGGGAGGTGGGGTGAATGCCATTATTGAAGAAGAGGACTCAGATTTATTGACTGATGTCAGGGATCTGAAGACACCGCTTAGCTTCGTTAAACCCAAGCTGATGAAGAGAGGCTTCTTTCCGGGCTGTGGAGAATTGTGTATGGGCTGTGCGACTCGTCCTGATGGTTGTGAACAGTTGATAATGGGGATTCAGAGTCTGATGACTGAAGGAATCTTGCAGTTTAGCCGAAGGGCCGAATGTGGATCTGGAGAGGTAATGCTGAAACAGGATGATGAGGTTGCCACCATCACCATCCCTTGCAAGACAATAACCATTTCTGCGCCCAGGCCGCCCACAATTACCATCACAAAGGCTGGGCCGATACCTTTTGAAAGCACCAACGCTGTCCCATGGCACTATGGGGAAGACGTCTACGGTAACGGACATAAATTGGAACTGGAGCCATCAGGGCAGTCTGTGGATAACCTAGTGGGAACTGGCGGAATCACACGTAGCGGAAGAGTATTTGCTCCACCTGAGATTGTGGTAGACAAAGCAGAGAAAACTGATAAGGGAAAGAGTACAGTCGTTGAGGAAACCCCTCGTGGGGTAGAAAAGGACTTACTTGTAAAGGACGTTGAAGAGTTCATGCGGTTGATCAAGAAGAGTGATTACAAGATCGTTGATCACCTCCATCAAACACCATCGAAAATCTCTATTCTAAATTTGTTGCTGTGTTCTGAGGCACATCGCAGCGCGCTGCTAAAGGTTTTGAATGCCACGTATGTACCGCAGGAGATCTCGATCGACCAGTTGGAGGGGGTAGTAGCCCACGTGAACGCTGGAAACGGGTTAGGGTTCACTGACCTGGAGCTGACGCCAAAGGGAAGAAACCACAACAGCGCCCTGCACATCTCGATAGAGTGTAGGGGAACAATTATGTCCCATGTGTTGGTAGACACTGGGTCATCGCTCAATGTTCTCCCGAAGAAGGTGTTGATGAAGCTAGACACGAGAGGATTGATTTTCACACCCAGTGATCTGGTTGTGAAGGCTTTCGACGAAACCAAGCGTCGTGTCTTTGGAGAGGTAACTCTGCCAATCCAAGTTGGGCCGGAAACTTTCGACGCAGTCTTCTACATCATGGACATCATGCCAGCCTATAGTTGTCTGTTAGGCCGGCCATGGATCCATTCTGCTGGTGCCGTGACCTCCACGTTGCACCAGAAGCTCAAGTATGCTGTAGGAGGCAGCATTGTAACCGTCTGCGGCGAGGAAGATATAATGGTGAGCCATTTATCGTCCTTCAAATATGTTGAGATGGATGGGGAAATCCACGAAACCCTATGTCAGGCATTCGAAGTTGTTAAGGTCAAAGACGTGACTCTAGTAATGATTGAGAAACCAGAGATGACTCTCTCTTCCTTCAAGGAAGCCCGGGCCGTTGTTCAAGCCGGATCTACCCCAGGCTGGGGGCAAGTTCTAGAAATACCTAACAATCACGATAAGTTTGGGTTAGGATACTCTCCTACGGCTGAAGCCTCCTCTTCTCACAGTGCGTCCCAAGGAAAAGGGCCGATCCAGTTTACAAGTGGCGGGGTAATATTTGAAAGTGTCAACGCAGTGTCTGAAGACGGCGAAGACAACGATTGCGACCTGGAGTCCTGGATCCAGCCAAGCAAACCAGGCCAGAGCCTCAACAACTGGTCCATCAGGGATATCATCCAAGTGACAGGAAAAGAGTAATGATTTACTTTCTCCAATTATTGTACAACCCTATGTCCTACCCGGGGCATAGTGGTTTTATTGTCAGGGCCTTGTTTGATTATGTACATGCATTTTACCAATAAATCAAAAGGCATTTTTCTTCACATTCAAATGTTGTGATCTCTGTTATTCCTGTTTTATATTTGTTTTGAAAAACAATAAAATGGCAATAGGGTTTGTGCTAACCTGCATATCCTTGTTTTAAGCTTAACCATTGTTATTGCAGGATCCACATAGCAGATGACATCGACTCTGGACCTTCTACGACTCACTTCGACTTCGATTGCCCGATCTATCAAGCCGAAGAAGAGATTGACGAAGACGTAGACCTTCCCGAAGAGTTGGCCCGTTTATTGAAACAATAAGAGAAAGTCATTCTGCCTCACGAGGAAGAAGTTGAGATTGTAAATTTGGGTTCTGAGGAACTTGTCAGGAACGTTAGGATAGGGGCTGCACTGCAGAGTAATGTCAAGCAGAGATTGGTCGAGATGCTTCAAGAGTATAGTGACATCTTTGCTTGGTCATACGAAGATATGCCCGAACTTGATACGGACATGGTGGTCCATCACTTGCCGATGCGAGAAGATTGTCCTCCCGTTAAGCAGAAGCTTAGAAGGACACGACCAGATATGGTCGTTAAGATCAAAGAAGAAGTGCAAAAGCAGCTTGATGCTGGCTTCTTAGCGGTCACTACTTACCCTCCGTGGGTCGCCAACATAGTGCCTATACCGAAGAAGGACGGTAAGGTACGAATGTCCGTCGATTATCGGGATTTGAATAGGGCGAGCTCTAAAGATGATTTCCCGCTCCCTCATATTGATGTATTGGTCGACAATACAACTCAGTTCTCCATGTTTTCGTTCATGGATGGCTTCTCCGGCTACAATTAGATCAATATGGCGCCGGAGGATATAGAGAAAACCACGTTTATCACACCTTGGGGAACATTTTACTACAAGGTAATGCCTTTCGGTCTGAAGAACGTAGGGGCCACTTACCAACGAGCAATGGTTACTTTGTTTCATGACATGATTCACCATGAGATTGAAGTCTATGTTGATGACATGCTTGCGAAGTCCCAAACGGAGGAGGGACATCTGGTCAATTTGCTGAAGCTTTTTGTGAGGCTTAGGAAATTCAGGTTGAGGATGAATCCTAACAAGTGTACTTTCGGAGTACGGTCTGAAAAACTACTGGGGTTTATCATGAGTGAAAGAGGCATTGAGGTTGATCCTGCAAAGATAAAAGCAATACAAGAAATGCCAGCGCCAAAAACTGAAAAAGAAGTTCGTGGTTTCCTGGGAAGAATAAACTACATTGCAAGGTTTATTTCTCAGCTCACGGCCATGTGTGAACCGATGTTCAAACTACTAAAGAAAGATCAGGCAATTATCTGGAACGAGGATTGCTAGAAGGCATTTGATAAGATAAAACAGTATTTGCAGGAACCTCCCATCTTGATACCCCTAGTGGCCGGAAGACCCTTAATCATGTACTTGATAATTCTTGAGAATAGTATGGGGTGTGTTCTCGGTCAGCACGACGAGACAGGCAGAAAGGAGCATGCCATTTATTATTTGAGTAAAAAGTTCACAGATTGTGAATCCCGTTACTCGATGCTGGAGAAAACGTGTTGTGCACTCGCCTGGGCTGCCAAACGTTTACGACAGTACATGCTCAATCACACAACCATGCTAATTTCGAAGATGGATTCGATCAAGTACGTCTTCAAGAAGCAAGCGCTTTCGGGCAGGATTGCCAGATGGAAAATGGTGTTGACGGAATATGACATTCAGTACATTTCCCAGAAGGCCATCAAGGGAAGTGTATTGTCTGAATACCTTGCCGAACAGCCAATCGAGGATTATCAGCCAATGAGATTTGAATTCCCTGATGAGGATATCATGTTTCTCAAAGTGAAAGATTGTGATGAACCGTTGCCCGACGAGGGTCCAGACAAGAAATCCCAATGGAAATTGATATTTGACGGGGTGGTTAATTCTTACGGAAGTGGCATTGGGGCAATCATCACGACTCCCCATGGGCCCCACATCCCATTCACTGCTAGACTGACGTTTCCGGTCACCAATAACGAAGCAGAATACGAAGCATGCATCATGGGTCTAGAAGAAGCAATTGACTTGAGAATCAAGAACCTAGATGTATATGGTGACTCGGCACTTGTGATTAACCAGATTAAAGGGGAGTGGGAGATTCGTCAATCGAATTTGGTGCCGTACATGAACTATGCCAGAAGGATGCTTCCGTTCTTTGATCGAGTGGAACTCCATCATGTGCCCAGAGCTGAAAATCAGATGGCTGATGCCTTAGCCACGTTGGCTTCGATGTATCAAGTCAATTTTTGGAATGAAGCTCCAAGGATTGTCCTTTCTTGTCTTGATAGACCTGCATTCGTCTTTGCGATCGTGGAAGCCTCCGATGGCAAGCCATGGTTCCATGATATCCAGACCTTCCTTATGACTAAGGAGTATCCTGCGGGAGCATCAACCCAGGATAAGAAGACTCTGAGGAGGCTGTCTGGAAATTTCTATCTCAATCCTGATGGAGTTCTCTATAAAAGAAACCACGACCTCGTGCTACTCAGATGTGTATATGAGAAAGAAGCGAATATGCTCATGGAAGAAGCCCATGAAGGAACATTTGGTACGCACGCCGGCCGGCATGCTATAACGAGAAAGATCCTGAGTGCAGGATATTACTGGCTGACAATGGAATCAGATTGCTTTAAATTCGCGAAGAGATGTCATAAATTCCAGGTTTATACTGATAAAATTCATGTACCGCCGTGCCTGTTGAATGTCAGGTCCTCCCCGTGGCCGTTCTCCATGTGGGGCATCGACATGATAGGCAAGATCGAGCCCACTGCATCTAATGGTCAACGCTTCATTTTAGTAGCCATCGACTACTTCACCAAGTGGGTGGAGGCAGCCTCGTATGCTAATGTGACCAAGAAGGTGGTGGCTAAATTCATAAAGAGGGACATCATATGTCGATACAGAATTCCCGAGCGGATCATTACTGATAATGGTTCGAATCTGAATAACAAGATGATGAAGGAGTTATGCCAAAGTTTCAAGATTGAACACCACAACTCATCTCCTTACCGGTCGAAGATGAATGGCGCCGTTGAAGCGGCCAATAAAAACATTAAGAAGATTGTACAGAAGATGGTTGTGACCTATAAAGATTGGCACGAGATGTTGCCATTTGCACTGCACGGTTATCGTACGACAGTACGTACATCAATCGGGGAAACTCCTTTCTCACTGGTGTACGGTATGGAAGTTGTCCTACCGTTAGAAGTTGAGATTCCTTCTTTACGAGTTTTGGTTGACGTGAAACTCGATGAGGCAGAATGGATTAAGAATCGACTAAACCAACTCAGCCTGATGGACGAGAAGAGATTAGCATCGATTGCATATGGTCGTCTGTACCAGAGCCAAATGAAGAAAGCTTATGATAAGAAGGTGCGTCCTAGAAGCTTTCAGACGGGTGATCTCGTCCTGAAGAAGATTCTTCCTCCACACTCCGATCACAGGGGCAAGTGGACTCCCAATTACGAAGGTCCGTACGTCGTCAGCAAGGTCTTCTCGGGAGGAGCCTTGTTGTTATCCACAATGGATGGCGAAGACTTTGCATCCCCGGTGAACGCAGACGCAGTTAAAAAATACTTTGCTTAAAAAATGACCCGCTAGAAAGAAAAAAGAATATCCAGGCAAAAATGGGGCATCCCGGCGAACCATAAAAAGGAAAAAGGTTCGGGCAAAAGTTAGGGATATAAATGAAAAAATGTACACCCGCAAAGTCGAAAACCTGGAAGGGCGACTTTGGCAAAAAAGGGTATCCCGGTGAATCGAAAACCCGAAAGGGTGGTTCAGGCAAAACTTAGGGATTTGAAAAAGCAAATGACTGCGTTCCGCGTATGGACTTTCATTGTTTAGTGGTTTGGAAGACCTGAGGGCCGTTTATCTGAATCAATCTCTTCTGAAGTTGAAGCATCGGATATGTATCGAAGTCGAGTGGGTCATAGAGGGATCAACTCATGGTGTTCGTCTACGCCACATTGCCGACATTTGTGTATATACTGATGTATATTTATGTTATTATACCTGTGCAGCTTCCTCATTCCAGGAGCTTGCATCTATTGTAAAACATTTTTGCCCATTCAGGGGTTCGTTATCAATGAAACGTATACTATTCAGCAATTCTGTGTGTTTATTTAGCATTTGTCTGTTTTGTTTGCGAAAAAGAACGCCGATGTTTTTGATAAAATGCGCACACATAAACTTACTGGCCTAGGCCACTAATTGTTGAAACATTGAATTACTTGAACATTGTCGCCGGATGGTAACCTTGATAGGTCCCTTTGAGAAGGGTATCTTGTCTGTTTGTTTGTGTTGTTGCAGGTATGGCATATTCCATGCAGTACGCCGTATGTGCTCCCAAGTAGGATGATTCCTTCTCCCCCAGCAAGTTCAGCAACGTATCCCCATGGAGTCTGAACATGGAACCGTGAGCTTTGATATGTCTCCCCAAGCAGAGAAAATTCTCCCCAACCAGATGCGTCCTGAGGCAGGATCATCATTTCCCCAGCTGAGTCATGCACTGAAGTGTATGTTCATCCCTAGCACTGGGTCAATGTGCAGTTTTCTCGCATAAGACTAATCGCAAGTGTGCAGCTTTTGATAGTTCATACTGAAGTCTCCAGCGGAATTGAAATTCCCCACATAGTTGTATTCTCCCCGGCAGGTAGGAGTGATTCCAGCGTCTGGTTATCCTCCTCAGCCGAGTTTGCAGTTCCCCAAGAGAGTTGAGTCCTTGGAAGTCGTGCGGGCCATGATTGGTTTTCCCCAGTAGAATGTTGAATAGCTGATGCTGTATTTCCCCATTGGAGTCATTATCTCCAGGAAAGCTTTGCCGCGAAGGCCGTGCAGTTTATTTCTGTGATTGACATCGTTTTCCTCAACAGTTTGTGGCTCGTATACCCAGTTGAGCTAGTACGGGTTCTTGAAGAACCTCGTCCCCCACAACAGTCGTCTGGAGTTCGTTTCCCCAGATTTAGTCCAATTGAGATTGGTGTGTCTTCTTCTCCTCGGTAGGATAATTCCTCCTCTCCACCAGAGTGATCCTTTCTCCTTGACAAGAGGATCTTCCCTTCAACATTTATTTTGCTGATGGGGTCGTAGCATTTTGCATGATTGCATAGCATTTACCCTAAAATGCGTAGCATTTCCACCGTGTCGAGCATTGCGCCATTGTCAAAGCATATGCATATGAAACATGAGCTAGGTCGTTGTTGTTCTTGTTTTGCAGGTGTTCCTCCGCAGGATGGTTTGCTCAAGATGATTCTTGAATCTCCCCAGTGAAGTTGTTTGCTTAAGATGATTCTTAAAAATCCCTAGTGAATTCGCCAGAGTTGGTTGCTCCAGTTGATGCTTAGAGTCCCCAGCAGAGTGTTTGCGCAGGATGATTCCTGAAATCTCCAGCAGAGTTATTGGTTCAGGATGAGTCTTGAAGTCCTTGGCGGAGTTATTTGTCCAAGATGATTCTTGAAGTCCTCAGCAGAGTTGATCCATCCAGAATGATTTCTGAATCCCCGAAGCAAAGTTACTTGATAGTTCTCTAGAATCTCCAGCGGAGATGTGTCATCCCCAACATGTTTTCAACAGGGAAGTTGAAATTTCCTTGAAGACTTATTGATTGAAGTCCGGCAACGGTGCCAAAACCCCTGACTTACTGATGAAGTCTAACTGCGATGTCGAAGCAGTTATCTCAGCTGACGCAGAGGGCTTGACGGCAAAAGAATATACATCCTTATTGGTTCCTGAATGATTAAGGATTCCATTTGAAGACTTATTGATGAAGTCCAACTGTGATGTCAAAGTTGTTCTCTCAGCTGATGCGGAGTGCCTGATGGCAGAAGTTTGGATATCCCTATTTGGTTCATGATTGACCGAGGATTCTATTCCCGACTTACTGACAAAGTCTGGCTGACGCCCGAAAATTTCTTTGAATGCCCGACGACATAATTAAATTGATTGTTAAAAAGTTCCTAATGATCTGATGAGTCCCGAGGAATTCTTCTGCAGTGGCGCAGAATGCCTGACGGCAGAATCAGCCATCATGCACCAGTTACCGAGTAATCAGTGATCCCTTATTGACTTACTGATGAAGTCCGACAAAGATGTTGTTGACGTTCCTAGCGACATGATGAGTCCATAGGCGACGATAAGGAATTCTTCTGCAGTGGCGCAGAATGCCCGACGGCATAATCAGCCATCATTCACCAGTTACCGAGAAACCGGTGATCCCTTATTGACTTACTGATGAAGTTCGACAAAGATACTATCGACGTTCCTAGCGACATGATGAGTCCATAGGCGACAATAAGGAATTCTTCTGCTATGACGCAGAATGCCTGACGGCATGATCATCCATCCATTACCAGTTACCATGTAACCAGTGATCCCTTGATGACTTGAGTACGAAGATCTACGGAAAAATCAGATGATCAACCTGACGGAGATTAGACCCTTCACAAATTCCCGTGTGACCAATTTCCCAGTAGAGTTGTCGTGCAACTGGTGTGCTCAGTTTTTGAAGATGTTCCTACCAATCAGAGTATCATTTACCTGTGCGCGGTCGGCAAATCACTAGTTACCATGTAACCGGTGATCCCTTGATGATTTGAGGATGCAATGATATCAGATAAATTATAGAATCATCCTGACGGAGGTTCAGATCAGTATTTCCCCAGCTAGTTGTCGTGCAGCTATTATTTCAGTTTCCGAAGATTTGTCCCATCAGAGTACTGTGTACTTGTGCAGTTGGCAAATTTCCAGGTTTGTTGGTATTCAACCGTCTTTTACCTTGATTGTGTGAGAGTCGTTCGCTTCTCACCCAGTCAGGTCTAAGCCGTTTGAATAGGGGCAGATGTTGCACCCAAAATTTGCCCAACATTTCTTTACCTAGCTTATGTTTCATTTCATTCACATTAGCATTATCATTTGCATTTCATTGACATGGGTGCAGGAGATCAAGAGGTATGACTACAAATCAAGAGCTATACAAGACTGTGAGGCTAGCTAAGAAGGTTATTCAAGTGTTCAAGGGTTGATATCCTTGTCAGAGAAGTTGAAAGAGCCTCAAAAAGAGTGGTTGAAACCAAGTGTGTAGGTCTCCTAACTTAAGAGTTGTGGAAAGCCATCAGATGATTCTGAGGCCATGAGGATGGACTTGAGGTCTTGAGAGAGCTCATGAGAAGTGTTGAAGATCACTTTGAGGCCTAGACAGGTCATTGTGCAAGATTAAGAAGCCTCAGCCATGAGTGGTGCAGTTAGGGTTTGACAGGGTCAACCCTAAGTCAACTGAGGATTTGAAGAAGGTTAAGACCTAATCCAAGAGCCATGTGATCATGGATTGATGCATTAAGATGTTCTAGGGATGACTCCAAGGTTAACTCATCATGATTGAAGAGTTTGAGAAGTTTCAGGCTAGGGTTTCTAAGACTTGACAGTGTAAAATCCACTGGCTTGACCCCTAACTTCAAGACTATTTAACTCAAGATATGATCTTCATCTCATCTTGACCCCAACATGATTGTTGTAGGGCATGATCTTATATTTAATTTGAGTACTAGAAGTCCTTGATAGGATTCATAGAACTCAAGTTATGAGCCATACAAGTTACAAGTCATCTGAGGTATGTGAATTTGGAGCTTGAAAGTTACCCAACATGCATGACACTTTTTCCCTAGAAGGATGATTCCTATGAACTTTTGGTAAACATGAATGTTGTTCCTTATTCTATTAGCTTTCTAAAGAGTACTAGAAGTCCATGATTGGATTTGTAGAACTCATGTTGTGGCTTTGACAAGTCAAGGGTATTTTGGGTATTTGGGCATTACAGGTCATTTTAAACCATAAGTCAATTTCACCATCTTGCAAGCCTCAAATAGATTTTTGTTCAACATGAAAGTTGCTCAAAATGATGTTTTTAGCTTATCCAAGTATCAAGTGTCCATTGATATGGATTATATCAAGCATTGATGGAGGAAAGTTCATATAAAGGCCATTTTAATGAATTAAAAGGTGAAAATTCAAAATAATTGGAAACAACATATTTTCAAGTCAAATTTATAGTCATTTTGAATGGAATTGATGTTCTAAAGAGATTGGAATTATTACATTTTTGATTTGAAGTGCTTAACATGGCCATTTCGAAGGTTGCTTCACAAGAAAGAAACATATCCAACACATTCCATGGATTGAAATCAAAGGATGAGAACTACTTCATTACACTCCACAAGGGTTAAGTGAATCATTGGGAATGATTTTGAAGGGTGAACAAGGCTAGAAGGTGGATATCAACATTGAAATTTTGGAAGAGAATGAAAATCCAAAATCCACAAATGGGCTTGGTTTGGGACTCCAATTGTTTAAACAGAATATAAATAAGCTTTGGATCAGTTTAGGAAGTTTCTAGTGCCAAAATTCGTGGAGAAGCCATTGATGCAAAGTGAAGAAGAAAGCTTGAAATTGAGATTTCGTTTTGGAGAATCAGAAGTTTTCAGCAAGAATTGATCATCAAGAATCATTCACCATTGATCACTGAAGGTTTCTGCACGATTTGGAAGAGAATTGAAGCCTGAATCCACTGCAATCGAAGGCCAAAGCCAGGTTTTAACTTCTTGAATTTTATCTCTGTTTGTGTGTTTTTAATGAACTAGAAGCACGCAGTTAGGTTCCCCTTATGATCTAGATGGATTTTGGATAGTTAGTTTGAACTTTAGTGACAACTTAGGGTTGACACCATTTTCGGTTAAGATTGATATCTTGCGATCCTTGCGTTTTTAACGTGAATGAATGGTATAGTTGAATTCCTGGTGAAATTTAGGGCAAGTTTCATTTAGGAATTGTGGAGAATGGTTGAGTGTAGACGGAGTTAGGGTTGAGCAGGGGTGGCTGGAAAAGCCACCAGCGATGGCCTGGTTCGCGCGTGTTTTGTTGCTTGCAGAAATTCAAATGGATGAAGAGATAATCACGTCCATCCATTCGTGTTGAAGACTCGACTTAGTCGATCCATCTAAGCGTTCTCAATGAGCCACGTATGCCCCCCGTAAACGCCCCGTTTTAATAAATGGAATTCCCCAGCCTTGTGAGCTTCGTTGCATGAACCAAGAAGGAGTGAGTTCGAATCCTCGCGTGTACTTCATGTTTCTTTTAATTTGTACTATCCCCACCCCACCATCAGGCCCAACATGTTTTTACTTCATGTTTCTTTGCCTTGTAATTTTTATCATGATTTTTAGATGATCTTAAATATGCTTTTAGTGTGGTTGTTTAGGTGTGCTTTTTAGTGGATCTCTTTAGTGATACCTTGCAACTTAGGATTTTATTAGAGGACTTAGGGATTGAATTAGGTCCTGATTTTTTTAACTGTAGATCATTAACAAATGCATGTTCCCATAGAAAAATAATTAGATTTTTAGAATGTGTTTTGATATTTTAGATATAATATTCAAGTTGATTGTTCATTTGGTGTTTCAATTTTGGTGGTTGATTTGGAATGGACTCAAAGTGGGCTTCCCTTGCATAGTGGGCTTCTGGTTCTTATTGGAGGATATCATGGACATGATTAAGCTTGTGTGGAATGGCTGGTGGATCTTGGAGTGGAGCTTTTCCTTCTTTTTTGTTAGCTTTGTGTAGCTTAGGAGATAAGGGCTTTAGGAGAGAGCTTTAGAAATAGATTTATCTTCATATAATGGTTGGCTTCATTCCCATTCCATCCCCATCCTATGATTCAAGCTCCTCATGCTAAAAGTATCATCTCTCCTTAGGAGGGATGTGTGACATTTACAATGAGTAGAACTTTTGAGGATGCCTTTCTCTAATGGTTGAGTGTCAGATGGGATTCCTTGGGTTTCCTGTCTTCTTCCCATTATCAAATAATCATCTTATTGATTATCTTTATTATTGGTGAGCCTATTGAAGATGGAAGCTTGAAGATGGAATACCTCTCTCCTTTTCTTGAAGATGATAGACTTGAAGAACAGTTACAGACTGTGGACTGGATTGCTGTCAGAAGATTGCTTTGCTGTGAAGCTGTGGAAGCTGTTGATTTGCTTTCTTGACTGTCTGTTTTCTTTTTCTGCAACTGTATTGATGTGACTTGATTGGTGTGATGCATTTATATTAGGTCATGTAGTTGAATAAGCCTAAGAGCACCATAAGGGTTGAGCTTCTCCCCTTGCTTGTATTGCATTAGAGGTTGAGTTTCTCCCTCTGCTTGTATTTTTACTGTATTGCTTTGCTTGCTGGTATTCGGTAGAGCTCCGCTCCCTTGCCTATGTGGTTTGTGGTTTGCTTGATGGCATTCTATTTTCTTCTATTATTTTTGCAGTTATTCATATCTGGCTTGAGGTTGAGACGAGCTTGTGGAGGCTTATGCCCCACACACATTTCCTCCCTCACTTGCACTGCATGCATGTTACAGTCGTTTACTGTTTACTGTTTAAGCTGATGCTTTATCTGTTTCTGTATATCATTGACATGATCCCCTAGGAATCTCACATCCTTTGATAAGGAAGCGATGATTAGAACTTTAGGTTGAAACCTATGCATGATAACTTCTAGGAGATCCCTGTTTCAAACCTCAACCATAGGATGAATCCTAGGCATGACAACATTAGGACTTGATAGTCTCCCCGTAGTTGCCCCTCTCCTTCTCATCTCAAAACAAATTAAAATACAGTAATAAAGGTTAATTGATGTCGTACGTTACGAGCCTTAAGCTATTTGAGAAAGGGTTGTTGAAGGGTCACTCTTCAACAGTCTGGATGTTTAGTATGGTACCCTTAGGGTGACATGCGACGCGTTCACTCTCAAGTCATAGTCTCTAGTGCGATATTAGTTGCAAACATCCATGAAAAACAGTTCTTCCGTAAAAGAAAGAAAACAAACTTCAAACCTTTTTGCCCCGTGGGCCCATAATTCAAAGGAAGCTTTTCTGAAGAAAAGAGTGTCGTTAACTCTCAGTTCTACCGCAAACGGTAACACCTAAGTCTCCAAGGGTCGAGCTGCGTACACCAAACTGCTGGAACTGTCTGTTAACCCTACTCGAAAAGCAGATGAATCTGAACCCCTGTAATCCATATTATGCCGAATTACGTAAACTCTGATCTCTCATACTTGTTGAGAGTACGTAGGCACAGTACTGACGTATTGGCGAGCCACCTTCCCCGTAACCCGTATTATCCCGAACTACATAAGCTCTGATCTCTCATATCTGTTGAGAGTACGTAGGCATAATACTGATGTATTGGCGAGCCACCTTCCCCCATCACCCGTAGTTAGTCGAACTACGTTGACTCTGATTTTTTATTCTCTGATGAGAATACGTAGGCATAAAGTGCGACGCTTTGCCGAGTCATTTTCTTTTCTTTTCAGACCAGCCTTGATAGGTAGATAGTAAATAAACCCGTCAGATAAACACAATAAGCATGGATCCCATCGAGTACGATGGATGTGAGGGGTGCTAATACCTTCCCCTTGTGTAACCGACTCCCGAACCCAGACATTGGTTGCGATGACCTTGTCTTATAGCTTTTCGTTAGGTTTTTCCGATCGTTTCCTTTCCCGTTCCGAGGGATAAATAACTAAAGGTGGCGACTCTTCTGTTTTGCCGACACCTTATTTTCGCGGTAACGACTGCCTCTTCAAAGACAAGGATGCAAACAATGCAAGCACTTGAGCTTCCTCTTCCAAAAGCTCTTTCAACTCTCTAGCAGACACAAAACCAACTTCTTCCTCATCATCAGGAGCAAGAAATTGCACCAACTTGTTATAACATTTGATATGAACATGATAGAAATCCAATAATAGCAATCAAAAGCGTATTATTAATGTAACATATACCTTTGATTAACCTATCATCACTCAAAGTATGAGTCCACGACAAAGCAAACACCTTTCCTCCAGGTGAAGCTTGCTTTGGCTTCTAAAAATTAGTACTGTTATATCCTAGTTCACCATAATAGTAGCGAGTCAACACATTTCCCTTACAATCAACAATCAGATGTTCTGTCTTCCCACATTGGTAACACTTCTTCACATCACTCTTGCATTCACTGACATGATAACCCAACTCACCATATCTATAGTGTTAGAACACAAATTGGTTCTTAATAATATCTCTATGTTTTGATGATAACTATTAGGAAATTTTGTATTTAAGAATTATATACTCTAAAATTTGCTTGAGAGTTTTTACTGCAGATAGTAAAGAAATTAATACTTCAGAAGCAAATCAGAGTTGAATGAAAGAAATTAACTAGACTCTGAAGCGCCAGATGCACTCATTAAAAGATTCTGATTGTTGCCAACAGAAGATTCTGAGCGTAGCCTCTAGAAGATTCTGAAGCAGAAGCTCCAGAAGAATCTGAATCAGAAGCTCCAGAAGAATCTGAAGCAGAAGCTCCAGAAGAATCTGAAGCAAGTCAGAAGCATCTGAAGCAAAGAAGAAATTTTGGTATGAAGAGTTTTTCAAAGCATGGATTCTACAGAAGTTTCTGAAAGTACTAAAGCTGCCAGTACCTAAGTTCTGTTTCAAATATGCTCTGATATTTAACACGCTGAAAGCACACCTGCTGCAGAAGACTCTGATCCAGCAAGCTCTGATCATCATCAGAAGACTCTGACTCAATTAGACTCTGATGAACTTGCTGAAAACTGAAGAAGAAATATTCAAAGATTATATCCGTTGGAGTAAATCAAACGTCTCTTTCCTTATTTATGCTAGACACAAGAACACAGACAAAAAGGATTTTTCTGTGCTTTCTTCTTCTAGGAAAGGTCACTTGATGTGAAAACAAAAAGGCTCAGACCTTTTGGGACACTCTTCTCAACGTGCAGCTCCCTTGGATCAGCTGCCTATAAAAGCAAGTCTCCACCAAATTCTTCAGTTAGACGTTTTGCTGAAAAGAAATTAAAACATTCAAGCTCTCATACTTTCATATTGTTCTTAGAATTAATTTCATTGTACTTAAACTTAAGAGAAATATCACTGTTGTGATTAAAGCTTTTTAGAAGCATTCTTACTCTTGTATTAGATTTACATTGATTGTAAAGGATTTCCTTAAGAGGATTCAGTTGGAATCAGTAACTCTTGAGAAGACTAAGAACAGTTGTTCTTAGGTGTTACTATTGTAATCTGTTTGATTAAATAGTGGATTAAGTCCTTGTTTGAGAAAGGCAAATCACTCTAGGAAGGGTGGAATGGAGTAGTTGAGTTCAACGAACCAGGATAAAAATACTTGTGTTTCAATTCTAAGTTTTAATCTTTCATACTTATTCAACCCCCCTTCTAAGTATTATCTCACCTTCAGTTGGTATCAGAGCCTGGTTCTGTGTGTGCTACCACTTAACAGTGTCAGTAAAGATCCAGAGAGAAATACTTTGATATATATTTAGTTGTTACTATGGTTGATAATATAACATCCAACATTAACAATAAATATGAATAAAGGGACAGAATCAGCACCAAACCCCCTATGTTTGATGGGGAGAAATTTGATTACTGGAAAGACAGAATTGAAAGTTTTTTCCTTGGATATGATGCTGATTTATGGGATCTAGTCATAGATGGATATGTTCATCCCACAGATGGGAATGGAAAGAAGATTGATAGAAAATCTATGACAGATGCTCAGAAGAAAGATTTTAGAAATCATCACAAGGCCAGAACAATATTATTGAATGCAATTTCTCATACTGAGTATGAAAAAATTACAAACAGGGAAACTGCTTTTGATATGTTTGAATCCTTAAAGATGACTCATGAGGGAAATTCTCTAGTCAAGGAAACAAAAGCTCTGGTTCTGATCCAGAAGTATGAGGCCTTCAAGATGGAAGACTCTGAATCTGTTGAAGCTATGTTCTCCAGATTTCAGATCCTCACAGCTGGGCTAAAGGTTCTAGACAAGGGATACTCCACATCAGATCATGTAAAGAAAATCATCAGAAGTCTACCTACCAGATGGAGACCAATGGTGACTGCCTTGAAGATGGCTAAAGATCTGAACAAGATCTCTTTAGAAGAACTCATCAGCTCACTAAGGAGCGATGAAATTGAGCTTGAGGAAGATGAACCTCAGAAGAAAGAAAAAGGTAAATTTGTTGCTTTAAAATCTAATAAATCTGCTAAAGCTTTGCAGGTTATTGAAGAAAGCTCTGAAGAATCTTCTTCTGAAGAAGAAGATGAATTATCCATGTTGTCCAGAAGGATCAACAAACTCTGGAAGCACAAGGGAAAGAAGTTCAACAACTTCAGAAGATCTGATCATAGAAAGGAATCTTCTGGGTACAGAAGATCTGGCAAGAAAGAAGTTGTATGCTATGAGTGCAAAGAACCTGGGCATTACAAGAATGATTGCCCCAAACTTCAAAAAGAAAAACCCAAGAAGAAGTTTAACAAAAAGAAGAAGGTTCTGATGGCAACATGGGATGACTCAGATGAATCTGAACCATATTTTGAATTAGAAGAAGAATGTGCTAATGTTGCACTGATGGCCAACACAGAAGATCAGGAGGAAGGAACCTCAGGATATGAATTAGATTCTGAATCTGATGATGACGCTGAAAAGGTAATGGCTAAACTTACCAAAGAAGAACTTATAAAAGTTTTATCAGAAGTTCTTAAAAGTTATAACAATATCAAACTCAAATACAAGAAGCTGAAAAGCAATCTTGAATTTGAAATTGATCTTCTAAAGACAGAACTTGTTGAGCAAAAAGAAAGTAATCTGAAAATCAAAAATGACTTTGAAATAACTCAACAAGAATCTGAATCTGAGACTAAGTCATGTGAAAACATTTTAGAAAAATATGACTCTAGCTTTCAGAGATTCCTTACTAAGAGCATAGACAGAAGCAAGATGGCTTCTATGATCTATGTTGTTAGTGGGAACAACAGAAGAGGTATTGGATATGAATCTTCATCTAGAAGTAATCCAAAATCTGTTGACAAACTTTTCATCAAGAAGACACCTCTGCATTCTCAATTTAAATTTGGTCACTTAAATGACATTAAACACACAAGCTCTGAGAAGAATACTTATGTGTTTAAACCCAAGGCAAGTCAGAATAAACATTATGTTGAAAAACAGAAGTTTAGACAAACCTACAAACCAACTAACCCCAAAGGACCCAAGAAGATCTGGGTACCTAAAAATAAAATAATTCCTGTTGCAGATGTTCTTAGCAGCAAGGTCAGGACACCAATCATGGTACTTGGACTCTGGATGCTCACGACACATGACAGGAGAAAAGTCTATGTTCCAAAGCCTGGAACATAGATCTGGAGGTGATGTGAAGTTTGGAGGGAACCAGAAGGGCAAGATCATTGGATCTGGCACCATTGGAAATGGTAAACTTCCCTCTATTACTAATGTTTTACTTGTTGAAGGGTTAAAGCATAACTTATTGTCCATAAGTCAATTAAGTGACAATGGTTATGATATTACCTTTAATCAAAAATGTTGTAAAGCTATTAGTCAAAAGGATGGCTCTATCCTATTTAGTGGTAAGAGGAAAAACAACATTTATAAAATAAATCTTTCAGAACTTAAAGTTCAAAATGTTAAATGCCTCTTGTCTGTTAATGAAGAGCAATGGGTCTGGCACAGAAGATTGGGCCATATTAATATGAGACGTATATCTCAGATTAATAAACTTAATCTTGTCAGAGGACTCCCTAATCTGAAGTTCACTTCAGATGCTCTTTGTGAAGCATGCCAAAAAGGGAAGTTTTCAAAATCATCTTTTAAATCAAAAAATGTTGTTTCTACTTCCAAACCACTAGAATTACTTCATATTGATCTGTTTGGACCAGTGAAAACTGCATCCATCAGAGGCAAGAAGTATGGATTAGTCATTATTGATGACTATAGTAGATGGACATGGGTAAAGTTCTTAAAACACAAGGATGAGTCACATTCTGTGTTCTTTGACTTCTGCAAGCAAGTCCAGAATGAAAAAGATTTCAAAATTATAAAAGTCAGAAGTGATCATGGTGGTGAATTTGAAAATAAATATTTTGAAAAATATTTTTCTGAAAATGGCATTGCTCATGATTTTTCCTGTCCTAGAACTCCACAACAAAATGGGGTTGTAGAGAGGAAAAACAGAACTCTGCAAGAAATGGCCAGAACCATGATCAATGAGACAAATCTGGCAAAACACTTTTAGGCAGAAGCAATCAACACAGCCTGTTATATTCAGAACAGAGTGTCTGTAAGACCTCTTCTGAAAAAGACTCCTTATGAACTGTGGAAGAACAGAAAGCCCAACATTTCATATTTTCATCCTTTTGGATGTATTTGCTATATGTTAAATACTAAGAAAAATATGAACAAGTTTGATTCCAAAGCACAGAAGTGTTTCATGCTTAGATATTCTGAACGCTCTAAAGGCTACAAAGTATACAACACTGAGACACAGATTGTGGAAGAATCCATTCATGTCAGATTTGATGATAAGCTTGGCTCTGAAAAGCCAAAGCAGCTTGAAAACTCTGCAGATAGAGAAGTAGTCTTCATTGACTCTAAAGTCCTAGAAGCAGACAAAAGTCAAGTGAAGGAACCAGAAGCAACGCCAGATGCTATTCCTTTAACTTCTCAGATGAACAATCTAAACATTTCTGAAGAATCAACTATTAGAGGATCATCATCCAGAATTAAAGCTTCTCATCCAGAAAATGCCATTATTGGAAAGAAAGATGATCCCATCAGAACAAGATCCTTTCTAAGATCATCTGAAGCATCACTATTTGGACTGGTGTCAGAAATTGAACCATCTTCTGTAGATGAAGCTCTGCAAGACAATGATTAGATTATTGCCATGCAAGAAGAGCTAAATCAATTCACCAGAAATGATGTATGGGATCTAGTTCAAAGACCACAAGGATTCAATATAATTGGTACAAAATGGGTCTTCAGAAATAAGCTAAATGAGAAAGGAGAAGTTGAAAGAAATAAGGCAAGGCTGGTTGCTCAAGGGTACATTCAACAAGAAGGTATTGATTACACTGAAACTTATGCTCCAGTGGCAAGGTTAGAATCTATACGCCTTCTTATTTCTTTTGCTGCACAAAATAACATCACTCTGTATCAGATGGATGTTAAAAGTGCCTTTCTTAATGGTATTATAGAAGAAGAAGTTTATGTCCACCAACCTCCTGGTTTTGAAAATGAAAAATTTCCAGATCATGTTTTCAAACTAAAGAAATCTCTATATGGTTTAAAACAAGCTCCCAGAGCTTGGTATGAGAGATTGAGCAATTTTCTTCTGGAGAAAAATTTCATCAAAGGCAAAGTGGATACAACACTCTTTTGTAAATCAATTAAGAAAGATCTTCTAATTTGTCAAATTTATGTGGATGATATTATTTTTGGATCAACAAATATTATGCTTGGAAAGGAGTTTGCTACATGTATGCAGGAAGAATTTGAAATGAGCATGATGGGAGAACTCAGATTCTTTCTAGGAATCCAAGTCAATCAAACTCCAGAGTGCACTTACATACATCAGACCAAATATGTTAAAGAACTTCTGAAGAAATTTAACATGGCTGATAGTAAGCTGGCAAAGACTCCCATGCATCCAACTAGCTCACTTGGCAAGGAAGAGGTAAGTAAGAAAGTAGACCAGAAGCTCTACAGAGGTATGATTGGTTCTCTTTTTTATCTAACTGCTTCTAGACCTGACATATTGTTCAGTGTTTGCCTGTGTGCTAGATTCCAATCAGATCCTAGAGAATCACACTTGACTGCTGTCAAGAGGATTCTAAGGTATCTGAAAGGTACTTCTAATGTGGGCTTGTGTTACAGAAAATATGATGATTTCAAATTAGTTGGATTCTGTGATGCTGACTACGCTAGAGATAGAGTGGAAAGGAAAAGTACTTCTGGAAGTTGTCAATTTCTAGGAAGAAATCTAATCTCCTGGTACAGCAAGAAGCAACCCACAATTGCATTTTCAACCACAGAGGCAGAATATATTGCTGCTGCTGGATGTAGCACGCAGATGCTCTGGATGAAAATCAACTAGAAGATTATCAAATTTTTGAAAGTAACATTTCTATCTTTTGTGATAATACTTCTGCTATATGTTTGTCCAAGAACCCCATTTTACATTCTAAGGCAAAACATATAGAAATTAAGCATCATTTCATCAGAGACTATGTTCAGAAGGGAATAATAAATTTAGCCTTTGTTGATACAGATCATCAATGGGCAGATATTTTTACAAAACCCCTTGTTGAAGATAGATTCAAATTTATTCTGAAAAATATTGGTATGGATTTTTGTCCAGAATGTTATTTGTCAGAAGCAAATTTTTACAGATGCAAAGATGCCTAATGCTCTGAAGTATTTCCTCTGTTTGCTTACTTAATCTGCTTAATATTTTTTGTGAAACTCTGAACTAACAATCCTTAGAAGATCTGAACGTTAGTTAACGTTTCATTTCTCAAGAGAATTCAGAACACATGCAAGCAAACACGTGTCACACCAAATCTGCAAAGGTGGCGTGTACATTATTGAAGAGACGTTTGAGGTGAAGTTTGAATAGTGAAAATCTTGATTTTCCCCCCAATTTGTCAGAAGCAATAAATGTTTGAAATGATTATTATTCTTTTCATTTAATGCTTGTTCAAACGTGCAAAAAATTCTGACTGATGGTATGCCTAATTGTTTTAGTATAAATACTTGACCTATCTTCACTTTTCACAATCTCAAAAAATTTTATGCATTTTCATCTTCTCTTCTCTCTGCATAAAAACCCTAAACCTAAGCGTGTGACAAAACAATCTTCAATGGCTACTTCATCATCAACAGCTGCTCAATTCCAATCTTCAATGGCTGCAGTTACTTCTGCAAACATGGGTGTTGCTCCTTACTCTCCTCCTAAAAGAACTCTACTGACCCCTGTTGAAAAGTTGGAGGTTTTGTGTGAATCCATGGTAGAATTTGATTCACTTGCAGAAAATGGCTTTGAATTTCGTTCTATCATTGGTGCTCAAGGATGGGTAAAGTACTTTGATAGACTCTTTGGACCAGTTTACCCCCTCCTTGTGAAAGAGTTCTGGATCCATGCATCAGTTTACCCTAAATTCATTCTATCTTTTGTACTGGGAAAAGAAATCATTATAATAGAAGATCTGATCAGAAAGCTAATTGGATATGAAGAAACAGATGGTGTTTCCCACTTGCCAGCTGGGCGTGTGGATATGGATGAAGTGTATGAAGAAGTAATGACTACTGGTCAAGCTTCTAACAAATTCAAGGATCTGAAGCCTGACTACAAGATCTGGGCTAAGATCTTCATGGGATGCATCCATCATAGGAAATCAACAAACTCTCCAGACTATGTCAATAATGAACAACTCTATTTCATGTATTGCCTCAGCCAAAGCACCAAGGTAGGTCTTCCATATATTCTCTTTATGCATCTGTGGAACCATATAAATGCCTCTAGAGAGTATGTGAAAGAAAAAGGACAGAAGATCAGAACCTGGATCCCTTTTGGAAGGTTGATCTCAGATCTTCTAACTGAGAATGGATTGGTCTCTGCTCTGTACGCTGCTGGAGTTACAGAGGAATTGGAATTCATAATGGGAAAGCCTCTGAATGCCAAAAGTCTTCAGAGACTTAAAATAGTGGATGAACTCACAACAGCTCCCATGAAGCTGAATGTTTCTGAAATGAGTAAGAAGAGGATTCCTGTAGATGATTTTCCATTGTTCTTTGCTGAAGAACCAAGACACATTATTGTGATGTACATTGATGAATGTAAGAAAGAAGGAAAGCATGTTCCTGCAAACATAATACAACTAGCAAGACAACCTCTACCTGAAGCAGAAGAAGAAGAAGAAACACAAATCCAAAGAAAGAGGACTCAGCCAGCAGCAGAAGATGTACCTATTCAGAAGAAGGTCAAGATTGCTGAGAAGCCACAGAAGCTCTTGAAGAGAAAAGATTCTGGAGACACTTCTTCTGTACTAGCCAAGAGAATCAAGATAAAAGGTACTAAATCTTCTGTATCTTCTGCAAGTAATGTTGTTTTAAATGATTCTAATATTAAGTTTGTTCCTAAACCACCCTCTACACAAACTACTTCTGTTACTGCTCCTAGTTCTAAATCACCACAAAAACAAACTTCTGTTCCAACACCAACAACAACACAAACAATTCCAACACCAAAAGTCTCTGTACCACAATCATCTCAACCAAAAATCCAAATCAAACATTTTGTTCCACAAAAACAATCCTCCCAGAAACAACCTTCAGATCAACAGCCTACAGAACAACAACCACAACCTTCTGTACAACAAAAATCCTCTGAACCATCTAAACAAAAGCCATCTGAACATCAACAGCATCCACAAGAAAAACAACCTGAAAAACCACAAGAATCTCAACCAGAAAAAGCCTTTGAAAATCAACCACCATCAAATAATCCATCATCAAAATCATCTGAACCCCTAGCATCTGAACCTACAAAAATAACACTTGTTCAAGTCTCATATGAACCAATCACAATCCCATCTGATACACCCATCTCAAAACCACCATCAAAACTCTCTGAAATTCCTTCAGAACCAACAAACACCTCTGAACACCACATTCCTGAAACAGAAGTTCTTGATGTCACACCCTTAAAAACGGTGTTTCAAGTATCTTCTACTTCCTGCACACCAACCACCTCTTCAAACTCCTCAGAATCAGACATCCACCCAGACTTTCTAGTCTCTCCATCTCACAGAGACTCTGAGGTAACCCAACCAGAACCCATTATACCTTCTAAAGCTCCCATTCCAGATCCTATTCCCACACCTGCACCATCATCTGAAATACTGATTCCAAGTTCCAACCGAAGAACATCTATTTCTTGTGCCCAAGTTTAATCACTATTTCACAATTTGGCATATGGCTTCAAACTCAAAGATTTTTATGACAGAGTTGAACCATCTGACCCTATCACCCCTCTGAAACCAAAACTCACGATGACCCTTCCATCTGTGATTCTTGACTATATAAAATCCAAGTCAGATGTAGATTCCTTAGCAACTATATCCTGCTCTGCTAAAACTGATAAAGTTGTTGCTTCAGCTATCCCCATTTCCTCTGATAACAATGTTGCTTCTGCTGAACCTCACAAATCTGCCTTCCAACCCTACTCAAATGAACCTTTTGATGTAGTTACCCTTCACACCAGAGAAAAACCTCATCTGTTAAATGCCTTAAACAGATCAAAAGAAAAATCTCCTGAAATTCCTTTCATTCCATATTATCCTCCTCCTCTGATCTCTATTCAGAAATCTCTTTTTCCACCTACTCCCCAACCAAAACCAATAACTCTGGAAACCCTGTTACATCCTAAGCCCAGACTTAATGTTAATCCTTTATTTCGATCATTTTTGCAAGAAATACAGTTGTATTTAGGTACTGTACAGAAGAAATGCTCAGCAACAATGGATGCCAAAGAATCTGATATCATCTGGAATGGATTCATAAACAGATTCAACTCTGTGGCCTCAAATCTAAAGAACATTTGTTCTGATGATGCGAAGCTCAGATTTGCTGAAGCTGCAAGAACTCTACTCTAGACTGTCAAGAAATCTGAACCTCTGCTCCTTATAGATGCTCCTCCCTCATCAGAAGAATCTACTGAAATTGCATCTGAAGAAAGTCAATTGGCCATGACTCTGGTAGACCCTCCTTCTAGCTCTAATGCTCCAGACTCTACAGAACCCATGGAAATTGACTCTGTTCAAGCTCCAGAACCTGATCATACTTCTTCATCTGAGTTAAAGAAAGAACATCCAGATTTTGAAGATAAGATTGCTGCTCTGGAAGCTGGTCAATCTGAGATCAAGTCCTGGATGGCAAAACAGGATAAGAAGTCTGAGGACATGACAGAATGGATGTCTAAGCAGGATCAGAAGAATGAAACTATGGCTAAGTGGATGTCCAAGCAAGAGCAGTCCTCCTCTGAGATTACAGATCTGTTGAAGATGCTTTTGTCCAAACACTCTTAGACTTTCATTTTTTTTCATTCTGTTGTTTTTGTATCTGATGTTTGCCTATGTACCTTAGTGATATATCTTCTTATGCATGTACTCTTGATCTGATCTTATTGAATGAATCAAAGTTTTCTCCATTGAATTATCTCATTTACTGTTTCCTTTTATTTGTCTTTTTAAAGTGTTTACTTTTTGCTTATGACAAAAAAGGGGGAGAAAATATAGATCTGAACTGTTTAATATAACTTCACCAGAATGCAACTTCAGACATATTTATTCTATCTAACATTTAATCTGAGTTTTCTAGAACATTTGATAAGTACATTCTGTAAAAGAAACCCTAAGTCTCTCAGATCTTTATGACTATTATCAAACTCTGAATCTTAAATCTGCAAGACATTCTGATTTCAAATGTTAAAAGAACAAACAAGATCTAACTCTGAAGATTACTCAAGACAAAAGAGAAGTTTCTATTCCTTATATGTATTTATCTCAGGGGGAGATTTAACATCTCAGGGGGAGTTATAACTTCAATATTTTCAATTAAACAAAATTTCTGATGTTTTTGTCATCATCAAAAAGGGGGAGATTGTTAGAACACAGATTGGTTCTTAATAATATCTCTATGTTTTGATGATAACTATTAGGAAATTTTGTATTTAAGAATTATATACTCTAAAATTTGCTTGAGAGTTTTTACTGCAGATAGTAAAGAAATTAATACTCCAGAAGCAAATCAGAATTGAATGTAAGAAATTAACTAGACTCTGAAGCGCCATATGCACTCATTAAAAGATTCTGATTGCTGCCAACAGAAGATTCTGAGCGTAGCCTCCAGAAGATTCTGAATCAGAAGCTCCAGAATAATCTGAATCAGAAGCTCCAGAAGAATCTGAAGCAGAAGCTCCAGAAGAATCAGAAGCAAATCAGAAGCATCTGAAGCAAAGAAGAATTTTTGGTATGAAGAGTTTTTCAAAGCATGGATTCTACAGAAGTTTCTGAAAGTACTAGAGTTGCCAGTACTGAAGTTCTGTTTCAAATATGCTCTGATATTTAACACGCTGAAAGCACACCTGCTGCAGAAGACTCTGATCCAGCAAGCTCTGATCATCATCAGAAGACTCTGACTCAATTAGACTCTGATGAACTTGCTGAAAACTAAAGAAGAAATATTCAAAGATTATATCCGTTGGAGTAAATCAAACGTCTCTTTCCTTATTTATGCTAGACACAAGAACACAGACAAAAAGGATTTTTCTGTACTTTCTTCTTCTAGGAAAGGTCACTTGATGCGAAGACAAAAAGGCTCAGACCTTTTGGGACACTCTTCTCAACGTGCAGCTCCCTTGGATCAGCTGCCTATAAAAGCAAGTCTCCACCAAATTCTTCAGTTAGACGTTTTGATGAAAAGAAATTAAAACATTCAAGCTCTCATACTTTCATATTCTTCTTAGAATTAATTTCATTGTACTTAAACTTAAGAGAATTATCACTGTTGTGATTAAAGCTTTTTAGAAGCATTCTTACTCTTATATTAGATTTACATTGATTGTAAAGGATTTCCTTAGGAGGATTCAGTTGGAATCAGTAGCTCTTGAGAATACTAAGAGCAGTTGTTCTTAGGTGTTACTATTGTAATCTGTTTGATTAAATAGTGGATTAAGTCCTTGTTTGAGAAAGGCAAATCACTCTAGGAAGGGTGGATTGGAGTAGTTGAGTTCAACGAACCAGGATAAAAATACTTGTGTTTCAATTCTAAGTTTTAATCTTTCATACTTATTCAACCCCCTTCTAAGTATTATCTCACCTTCATATAGAACTTAAGAGGAGTGGGGTCACCTCCCCTACTTGGCCTCTTACCATCAGTAACATTCTACTTACCTTTCTCAGCCAGAGCATTATATGGCTTCCCACAGTTCACATTATACTTTCTCTTCTTCTCACTCAAACTCTTATAATGAGCTGACCGAGCATTATTATCCTCCTAAAAAACTCTATAACTATTCACCAACTTCATAAACCTCCAAATTTGTTGGTATCCAATCACCTGCTTAATCTCATGACACAAACCATTCTAAAACTTGATACACTTTGAGAACTCAGATGTCGCCTCATTGTTATGCGGATAGAACTTAGCAAGTTCCACAAATCTGGTAGCATACTCACTAATAGTTAAATTACCCTGCTTCAGCTCCAAAAACTCAATCTCCTTCTTCCCACGAACATCTTCTGGAAAATACTTCCTCAAAAACTCCCTACGGAACACAACACAGGTAACAACTTCACCTGAAGTCCCCAACACCTAATGGGTGTTGATCCACCAGTCATTAGCCTCCTCATCTAGCATATGAGTACCAAACTGTACCTTCTTCTCTTCTGAACAATCTATAACACAAACGATCCTTTCAATCTCCTTGAGTCAAGCTTGTGCTCCATCAAGATCATACCTTCCCTTGAAAGTAGGCGGTTTGTCCTTTTGAAACATCCCTAAATGACGAAACTCATCATTCCCACCAGCATTAGGATGATTCTGAATAGCCTACAAAGTAGCAACAATAGATACATCGTTTCTTCCAGACATTTCTGTTTCACACCAACAACAACAACAATGGTTAGAAGACAACATCGATAGTATTCAACAATCACACCACACCGACTCAACAAATTGGTCGGACAGACAGACCTGCTCTGATACCACTATGTAACATCCTAAAAATCTCCCGTGTAATTTAAATAAAATATTAGAGTATTTCAGAACATAAAACACTTAGGATGTTACTTTCACCAAAAACCCACTCGTACAACATGATATGTAACACAATACTATTAAAAATTATTAATTATAATAGTAAAAATAAAACATGTCTAAAATCAACTTTATTTAAGCAGCGGAAACACAACATCAAAGAATTATTCCAAACATAAATATGAAATAGTGTAATTATAAAAAAAATCCAACATAGGAGATAATATAAGTCTCCACTAAAAATCAAACACACAAACGCCAACCCGTAATGTTACACATCAGAGCAGACGCCGACTCTATAAAAATAAATGGAAGACTTCATCTTCCACTCACATAAACTCCTATACTGCCAGTTATCTGCACGATGCTTATGTAAAGGCAACATTCAAACAAAAAGTGTGAGATATCATAATTATACAAAGAAAAATATGATAATAAGTAAGCAATCATATTATTTCATGCATAATCACCCATTCCACAACACACATCCATACAATCAACCCAATCACTAACTGAACACAACAACTAATGCAACCAAGATGCAATGCAATGGGACTCTCAACTCGACTCAATTCTTGTGGTACCATTCGGTTCAATTCAGAACCCGATTCGTATTTCAGAATACCATTTCTATCAGAATATCAGTTACATCACTCACTCCCCATCAGGCACATGACCTTCACGATCGCTCACACCCACTAGGCACACAACCTATATAGAAACCACACGATTCTATAACTAGAATCCAAATAAGACGCTCACACCCCATCAGGCACACGTCTTATCTCACAACTCGACATCATGAATGCATGCAATGTATTATACATGCAACAACAACATCAAGTACAACGACCAACACCTCTAAAGTCAAAGTACTCCGTCAATATTGGTCATCATGCACCAACACAACATGTTATAACAGTCTAGCAACATCAACACCCATCATAACAAGCAACAACGAATGCATATAGGATTATGTCACACCACCACATAAACATTTCAATGCATTTCACACCACTACACAACAATTATACCCCTTGTAACCAGTCACCCAACATAAAACGCACTCAGTGTAACCGGTTACCACATTTCAGGTAACTGATTACACCCTTACCAAAATGCCCAAAAACATGTTTTTAACACAGTGTAACCGGTTACCACAATTCAAGTAACTGATGACACTTGCAACAGGAGCACTTTTCTACTGCTTTTCCAAACGAAAATCACTTTTCTTTCCATCCCAAAACCTCATTTTTCCTACTTCTTAAAAAACATAATTTGATCCAAAACTCAATTTTCAAAAACATCAAAACTCCAATTCTTTTCATAAAAATTACTCATAACTTAGTTCCGACTCTAACTCTTAACCCTAAACAGCAATGCAACATCTATATCATACAATTCCAACAATTCCAACAACAACAATACATCAATTCATCGATCACAACGTCAACTACAACATCATCATACCACTCATAATTCAGAATTTAAGGATTCAATCCAACAACATACAATTGCCACAATATTTATAGCATAGAGAGAAGAAAAGCACAAACCACACATATAGATAAGCTATCCATCATCATCATATAATCTCTTAGATAATTATAACCGCACCTTTACCTTAGAGTTCTTGCAAAAGTTTCTTCTACCTCAACAATGGTGATCTCTTCTTCCTAGATCTACCCTCCTTGCCCTAACTCTCTTCTTTAATTCTTCTCTTGTTTTCCGTATCTGACAACTTCTCTCCAATTCTCTTTTTCTTATTATTATATTATATTATTATTATTATTATTATTATTATTAATTCCCATCTAATTAAATAATAACAACAACAATAATAATGATAATAATAATAATAATAATAATTTAATCTAAATAATATCTACCTTATATTATTTTAAATAAATATTTACTAACTAATATAATCTAATTAGTTTTACTCACCACAACACTAAATTTCTACTCAATTTCTCGTACATCTCCAACATCTTAAAGTTTATTCTTAAAGCCATTATCCCACAACAAAGATAGCTCAAACACACAAATAACACAACGGTTTCCCTTGAAAAATGGAAAATAACCGCTAATCTTCCAAATCTAACTTTGGTTACTCACAGGATCGATCAGATTGATCCTAGGACTTGTGCTAAAGGTTTATGTTTTGAAATCTATCTAAGTTACACACTTCGACAGTGTTTAGAAAAAGGCTTTAATCATAAAGGTGTTTGTTCGACTGAAGCAAAAGAGAAGATAGAAATTTAGAAGAAAAGAGATAGGGATCTTAGAAAGGAATTTAGGACGAAGATAAAGTAAAGTGCATAGTGTCGCTACTGCGAAAAAAGAAGGTCGGCAATGACTAACAGAGTCTCCACCTATCGTTATTGATCCCAAAGAAGGGAAAGGAAATGATCGGAAAAAAACCTGACGAAAACGGGAAAATACGAGGTCATCGCAACCAAGTCCTAGGTTTGGGAGTCAGTTACGCAAGGGGAAGGTATGAGCACCCCTCATGTCCGTCGTACTCGATGGGATCCACGCTTGGGTTGTCTAGTCTATGGGTGAAAAACAATCTTGACTCGATAGAGCATCGCCGCTCTATGCCTACGTATTCCCTCATGCAATGGGAAAGTCAGAGTCAACGTAGTTCGGGAAACTACGGGGGGAGATTGCTCGCCAAGACATCGCGTCTTGTGCCTACGTATTCTCATCTGGCATGAGAAATCAGAGCAAAACGTAGTTAAGGCTAACTACGGGTAACCAGGGTGTTCTCGATCACACGGGGGTGAGAGAAAGGGTTGACGATACTAGCGTGCACATTCTAGCAGTTAGGTGTATTGCTGCTCGACCATTGGAGACTTAGGCGTTACCTGTTTGCGGTAGAACGGACGTAGTATGTCGGGTTTAGAGGTATGGGAAACTACGGGACTTAGAACTATGGTCTGGTCTCAATTGCGCTAGGGCAAGAGAAAGGGATAGATTAGTCGTCAGCGGGAAAGTCTCGAACACACAGAAGCGAGAGAACAGAGAAGTTAGTTGTTAGCTTGCTCGCTAGGAAATCGCATCCTATGCCTACATATTCTCGTCCGGTACGAGAAATTAGAGCAGGTATAGTTCAGCTAACTACAGGAAACAGTCTCGATTGCCCGGGGGCAAGAGAAGGGAGCTCAATCGCCAGAACGCGAGAGAAAAGGGGAAGTCTCTATCGCCAGGTTGCGAGAGAAAAGGTTCAGAACGGGACGCACACGCGAAGTCCTAGACGTAGGAGCGAATGCGTCCCATATTATCCTAAGGACATATACTAAACACTCTAGGCAATTGAGAGGTGACCACTCAATCACCATTTCCCACGTATCTAAACGAATACTCACAACACTCGACGGTTGAAAAGAAAGAGATGAAAGAAGTGAAATAAAAACAACATTATCTAACGGAGTGGTTCCGTTGACCCTTGACTTTTGCGTGCAAATTCCATTTCCAAGCTTTACACTTTTATCCTCGATGATGATATTTCGAACCAGAACCAATGTGACGCTGAACCGTCATAATTCGAGTTATAAAAGAAATCAAACCCCAAGAGGTAGCGCATTGATATCCGTGTCAAAGACAAGATGGAGGAATGATATTGAGAATCATTCTCCGATTAAATTATGTCACACGGCCAGCACAACAGAAAAGGTAAAATAAAATCAGAAGAAGAATAAAAGATGGGGAGAGGAAAAGCGGTCTCAGATCCTACATCATCCATCAACAAGTTGATTTATAATGGTTTAAGGAGGTCTCGTCATCGACCTACAAAAAAATGGTGAGAAAAATCCAATAATAAACTGAAAATAAGAAATTAACTTCAAAAGATGAGATAAAACTCCTAGAAAAAATAAATTCTAAAAGGAAATATTAAAATAAATTGACAAGAAATGAATATAAAAACTATTATATGAAAATAGAATATAAAAACTATATACTAAATATATACATATAATATTCAAAGAAAAATAAAACTATAATATTCTAAAAGAAAATAATATATACAAAATATAATTTTAAAACAAATATCCAAAATTACAATAAAGAAATCTATACAAAATAAAATCAAAAATAAAATAAAGCACATGGGTGTAACAGTAGCAACAGGGGGTACAACCCAGAAATGGTTGGGCTTAAGCTGAAAGCCCAAAAAAACAAACAGCAGCCAAATGGGGGTGGGGGGTATGAACGAATACGGGGAGTACAACATATGAAAAAACCGTTGGGCTTTAAGAGCTAAAGCCCAAACAAAAATAAACAGCAAAAGGATAAAGGGGGGAACAAATGGAAACGGGGGTGCAAGGATCCAATAAAAAGACAACTGGGCCGTAAGGCCCACCAACTGTCCAAAGAAAACCCAGGTGTCATCTTCCTCTTCACCTTTTTGAAACCCTAGCTCAGCCGTTCACAGTTCCATCTCCAACCTCGTCGTCTTCTCCGTCTCCACTCTATCTTCAACCTCACTCAAAATCTCTGTGTAGTTAACCAATCATGTACCTGTAATACCAGACAACCATAAAAACTTAATCTAAAACGGTGATTCGCGAATAGAGTGATGTCACGAATGGAGTGGATCGAGATTCTTGTTTTGGAGCTCTAGAGTTTGTGAAGAACAGAATGCATCTTGGAGCGGAGGTTCTGGGTATTCGTTCCATTGATGGATGTTGAAAGATGCTTCACGGAATCAACGATGTTGAAGTTGATTTGCTGCTATTGCTTGCTCGTGATGGTGCAATGACGAAACTCACGGAGGACGGGAATGGTTTTGCATGTAGATCTGAGTTTCTATTGAAGTTAACGCATGGAGATCTGGGGTCTGGTGTTTGGATCTGACGATTTCGCATGAGTTGAAGCTTGTTGTTGGAGTTAGATCTGAGACTGGATGAGGTTTGGATCGAAGCTTCATTGTTGTTTGCATGTAGATGACAATGGATATGGGGAATCTGGAGATGCTAGGAAGTTTGTTCAATGAAGTTGATGAAGAGGATAGCTCACGAATATGGTGAATCGGAAGTGAGATTAAAGTTTATTTGAAGGCTCGCAAATCCGAGTCATTTGAGATGAAGAAATGTTAATGTGTTCATTGAATTGAGGACTAACACGAGGACGGTGATGGATTATGTTTTCTTGAGTTTGTATGAACGCAGATCTGGAGGTTTGTTGGTGACTTTGAAGATTGGGGATGAATGTGCTGGGAAAATGATGAATGTATGAAGGTTGATGAAGGATTTGGATGAGTTTCTGGAAAAGTGTTTGAGCATTCATGGATTTCTGGAAAATATTTGATGAACACGAATAAGTTCATGGAGATGGATGAACATGGCTGGGTTTCGCATGAAGATTTGATGAGTCTTCTGGGAAATTTGTATGAAGGTGGTTGAGGATCTAGGGAAAAATTGAAGAACATGATGAACGTTTGAAGTTTCCGGTGGTTGGATGAATTTCCCGGTGAAGGATTCCGGCGAGGTTTGATCTGTTTAATTTCGCCGATGGGATTTCCGACGGTATGCATGGCCGGAGGTGAGGTGGCGTCCTTGGGACGCGTGCTAGAGAGTTAATGAAGAGAGAGAGTCAGGCTATTTATAGCACTGACAAGTGTCGCATGGCAGGACTGATTAGTGGAAAAAGTTGCATTAACAATGGATTAGTTGACAAATTAAATGATTAAAAACTAACTTAATTAATTAAACTAAAGGCAATTAAATATAGGCTATTAAACCTAACTAATACTAATTAAGACTAAAGTTGGATTAATAAAGCTAAACACTTAACAAATCTAATTAACGAAGCTGATTAGCAATTAAAAAATAAAAACTTATTAGAAATTGAAAGTTTAATGCAACGTATTAACTAAGCCAATTAGTAACTAACGAAATTAATTAAAACTAATCAAATAATATCCTAATAGCCTAATTAAAATTCAGATTAACAATCTAAAAACTAACAACAAATAATATCCTAATGAACCAAATATCCAATAATAATCTAATATCAAAATTAAAAACTATCAAATAAATTCTAATAATTCTAAAACAAATACTTAATATTTTGGAAAAAAACAATTAATTATAATAAGAAAATATTATTAAAATCTATTAAAAAAATCTTAAAATATTCTTAAAAAAACAATTAATTCTAGAAAACTATTTAAAATCTATTTTCTAAGTCAAAATTAAGGAATAAATTCTAGAAAATGCTAATAAATCCAACAAAAATCAATTACATCAATTAACAAAAAAAACGAGAATATAGCGAAATAAATGGTAAAAACCGGACACTGAAATATCCTCAAAAATAACAGCGTAGACCGAATCACCGGGACAAGTACAAATTCCACAACAGAACCTGCTTAATCGAACTGGTCTAAAATGCCTGAGACGCGAGAAAAGAATTGTAATCCCGATAAAATCAGTCTGGCCAAAAAAGTGCATAGTATGCGATATGCAGATGCAAATGCAAAATGAATCGAAACATAAGCCAAATTGTTAGAAATGGTTGGTCAAATTTTGGGGTGCAACAGCTGCCCCTATTCAAACGGCTTGGACCTGAAGGGTTGAAAAGCGAACAACTTTCAAACATTCAAAAGTAAAAGGCGGTTGAATACCAAAGAACCCGGAAATTTGCCAACCGCAAAATATTAGAACTGAAAACTCTGATATATTGGAACAAAGATCTCCGGAAGTAAACGCATAATGATAAGCATCTAACATCGCCGCCAGTCATTCACAAAGTTGATAAACATCTTATCCAAAAGTCACATCGTTTAATGGTAAACGGAAAGCAAATATCAACACTCACCTTGTCTAAAGGTAGACAGAAAGAAACATAACCAGCATTCACATCATCTACGGGTAGACAGGAAGAAAACTTGTACGAAAGATCACATCGTCTAATGGTAGACAGAAAGGCACCCGAATACTCACATCGTCTAGGGATAGACGGAAAGTCACCACTAAAAGCTGGATCAACATGCACTTGATCCCTTCACATTGTCTCAGGATAGACAACAAGAAAACCAATACTCACATCGTCTAATGGTAGACGGGAAGACACCGAATACTCACATCGTCTAATGGTAGACGGTAAAACACCAAAATATTTCTCACCAAACTGCAGAATTCTTTCGTCCATAAGAGTTGATGGAAAGAAAATATCTTCAAAGGGCCACATCTTCAATAGGAATTGACAGAAAGAAAACCATCTTCAAAGAGGCATGTCGTCAATAGGAATTGCCAACAAAAGAAACCAATCATTCTTCAAAGAGTAACAATGTCAATAGGAATTGACAGCACGAAAACCCTTCTAAAACGCCATCTTATTCAATAAACGGAAAGAAAACCACATCCGAAGGTCACGTCGTCTAAGGATAGACGGAGAGAAAACCTGATGGGGAAACACGTCGTCAATAGGGATTGACAGAACGAAAATCTGCTCAGAGATACACATTGTTAATAGAGATTAACGGAAAGAGAAACCGTCGACATCAGAGGAGTGGTGGACAAAGGAACTCTGCTT
Organism: Lathyrus sativus; assembly: GCA_963859935.3. Lineage (NCBI taxonomy): Eukaryota > Viridiplantae > Streptophyta > Magnoliopsida > Fabales > Fabaceae > Lathyrus > Lathyrus sativus. The sequence continues at coordinate 136,190,685 of OZ012741.1, read as the reverse complement.
GGGGATGTCATCATCAGAGGGCTTATGGACCAAACATAACCGACGTATGATCTGAAACCCGAGAGAAAGTAAGCTGATGAGCTGTTTGAATAAAGTTGTTGGGTAAATGCCCATGTATCGATCGTAGGGTGATTCACGTTACCACGGAAGGCTAATAACAACCTGGCTTATGCTTCGAATGCATATGCGTATGTTTGAATATGGCGTAATGCTCCATACGAAATGGAAATGCAACGCGTTTGAGGATGAAATGCAAATATGATGATATATGCAAAGATGCAAAGGCAGGCTCGGGCAGCTGGAGAAAAGTTGTACACAGAATGGTTATTTCAACAAAATAAATGCTGGAAAGATGAAGCCAACTCCGCTGGGGAATAATAGAAGGTGCCAAGCACGATTGGACTTTCCTGTGGATAGCTTACACGTGCCAATGATGATTGGACTTTTGCTGGAGAAAACACACGGAGTCTTCCTACGTACCAAAGGGAATTGGATTTGCAAAGAATCAAATACGACTGATGCTGGAAAAGATACCCTATCTGAACTCAAAGGTTTTTGGTTAAAGGGTCAAAGGGATAGTAACGTGACTTCCCGACATTCGTCTTGCACTTGAAAGTTGACTGAACCTGAATAGCTTTGAACAACTCTGATAATATGGAGAGGAACAAATCCTTCGCTTCTAATATGCCCCAACCTGTGGGATCTCTGTGGGGATATTCCTTAAAAGGAAATCTGGAATCTCATGCCCTGATGGCTTGATATGCATTGACTAAACACCTTGAACCTCGGAGAAGTTCTTCACATTAATTGCCCCACGGGTAAGGAATGACCTCCCCCAGTCTTGCAATGATTGTGCCCCTAATTGGTTGATCTGTGGAGGAATAGTCCTGACTGACTTCGAGAGATTTATCGAATCTCGACCTGACTGCCCCAGATTAACTGCATCTTGGGATGGTTGGCTCCCATTTTGTGATCATTTGATATGACTTGCCCCTGCTCAACGGAGGACTCAGGCGCTCTGCATCTTATCTTAGTCAAACTTTCCACTGTGGAAACTTTCCTGCTATCAAGCGTTTACTCAAAAGTAAAACAAGCTGTCCTGCATAAAAGATATATTAAATGCAATGCATATGACAGTTTTGACATTCCAATCTGTTCACTAGAGAAATATTGTGACATAAAGTGAATAAATCATTTATCAACATGTCAACATTAGTACAAGACTGTAAGAGGAATCCTTTTAGGAGTCAGTTTCGATGTGATATTTACCGAAGTATGCTTTCGAAACAAACCTATTTCAATTAGGACTTTTTCAGGTTGTAATTTGGTCAGGTTCATGGTTTACAAGGAAAGGATAACGGTTCAAAGCTTATTTTAACCCACCCATTCTCTGTGATATTCTCCAATCCTATATTCAGCTAATCCGATGCTAGCGCTCTCTTCTCAGAGGTTGAATGATAGGAGTGATGATTCGGGAAACCACAAGCTTTTTGAGTGACAGTCACTCGCTTTTTTTGTCTTTGGTGCCTGAATCACACGACTTGTTTTTCATCATCATTTTTAATTTCCCTAACTTTTGCCTGGACTGACTCTTTCGAGTTTCTTTTGATTTCAAAGTCCAGCGGGATGCCCTAATTTTTCCTAAGTCGATTTTTTTCAAGATTCGACTTAGCATGCTCTGTTCTCTTTTTTCTTTTAATTCTTTTTGTTTTCGAACAAATCGTGTGACACCGGCTTGTCTGACTCTTTGGGGAATAACGTGACTATTTCACTCCTTATCAGTAAGGTTTAACCACTGTTGTTCTTTAGGCACGACCTATACAGGTGTGATTGATCCTCGAACGGGAACACTCTTATTGCAATTTGGATATTCGGCCGAACTAGCTGACACCTACCCTGCCCCGGGTTAAGATTTAGGGTTTTTCGTTTTCAAAAAGAAACTCCTACTACTAGGCTCAAAAGGGGTTGACAAGGGATTATCATCCTTATATCTGTGGTGTTTAGGAATTGAAACAATGCCTGTACATCATCAGCAGATTTTATTTCAAAAGCATACTTTCGGAAGCTTGCGCGTCTTTTAAACTTCGTCATCCTCCCTAGATTTCGCTTAAACAAGCGTTAGGCATCTGTAAAAAAAAACAATTAGTGAACAAGAATGGATTAAATCAAAACATGCATATTCATTTCATTCTCATTATCAATGGAAAACAACAAGTTTTACAAATGAGTTTGCACTTTAACAGAAAAGAGACTACAAATGTAAAGAAATGACATAAAAAGAAATTTCCAGCTTCGGGGAACTGGGCTTTCAAGTCTTGACTTGCTGCTGAACCAGCCATCCTCAGTACTGATCGTCGAAGTCATCCTAATACTCTTTTGAACATCGGCTCTCGATGAACTCTTCCATAACATTGGCAGCTGAACCCTCATGACTGGTTGAAGGAGAATCATTGATCTGAATAATACCCTGAGGCGTGATGGAAAACTTGTTAGAGTCTAACAGAGTCTGAACTTGGATCCTAAGCACCTTGCAGTCCTCAGTTGAATGCCCCTGTACCCCAGCATGGTACTCACAGCGGGCATTGACATCGAAACCTGGAGGATACGAAGGAATCTCTAGACTAATCTTCTTCGGCACTATCAACCCACCTCTGATCAAATCTGGCAATATCTGACTATACGGTACCGGCAACTGAGCAAAATGCCTTTCAGGTTTCCTTGGTCTTCGTCGAGTGTGCTGACGTGGCTGACGATGGTATGACCGTTGGCTCTGAACACTTGACACGTCTGAAGACTGAACCTGAGATGCCGAAGATTCTGAGATAAGATCACTTCCTTTCTCCCATTCTTCCTGAGAACTAACAACTGATTCATTCTCCTCAGCAGAGATGAAGGGAATGTCTCTAATCTTCCCATTCTTGAGTCCGCTCTCGACACGTTCACCCATTATCACCAAGTCAGCAAAGTTTGACATTCCACCGCTGATTAACTTGTCAAAGTAATGGCCCTTCAGAGTACCCAAGAAGATGTCAACCAGTTCTCTATCCTGAAACGGTGGTTGAACGTGAGCTGCAAATTCTCTCCATCTCTGCACATATCCTCTGAAGGATTCATTGTCCACCTGTGATAATTCTTGCAACTGCATCCGACTGGGAGCCGTGTCAAGGTTGTAACTGTACTGCTTCACGAAGGCATTGGCTAAATCTAACCATGATCTGATGCAATCATTCTTCAACTGCATATACCAATTCAACGATGCTCCACTCAGACTGTCCTGAAAACAGTGAATCATAAGCTTGTCATTATGGACATGCGAAGTCATTCTCCTACAAAACATTACCAGATGCTGCTTCGGACAACTATCCCCTTTGACCTTCTCAAAATTCGGCATTTTGAACTTCGGGGACATCACAAGACCTGGCACTAAGCACATGCTCGAAGCATTCAGATCGAGAGTATTCCGAATTATTAGGGTATCAAGCTTTTCCTCCAACAACTGACATTTTCTCATAAATTCAACAATCTGTGGGTTCTCAGCATTAACCTTTGGAACAACCTTCTGGGAACCTGGCTCAGAGAATGTGAAGCTCTGATAGTCTGTGTCATGAAGAGAAGATGAATCTCTATCTCTGGCAATAGAATGCTCTTCGACAGTGTCGCTACTGCGAAAATCGGCGCCGGCAATACAGAAGAGTCGCCACCGTGCGTTATTTATCCCAAAGGAGGGAAAGGAAACACTCGAAGTAAACCTAACGCAAAGACGGGAAAAGGTATGGTCATCGCAACCAAAACCTGGATTCGGGAGTCGGTTACGCAAGGGGAAGGTATTAGCACCCCTCACGTCCATCGTACTCGATGGGATCCACGCTTGCTTGTTTGTATGGATTACACTTCTATCTAAACTAAAGGATGAGGTCTGAAAAGAAAAGAAAACATGACTCGGTAAAGCATCGCACTTTATGCCTACGTATTCCCGTCTGGAACGAGAAATCAGAGTCAACGTAGTTCGCCTAACTACGGGTGAAGGTGGGTGAAGGTTGCTCGCTAGGATATCGCATCCTATGCCTACGTACTTCTACACTGCATGGAAGATCAGAGCAAACGTAGTTCGGGCTACGCACGACACAAGCTGTTCAAATGTCTTTTATGAAAAATCTCACCGTAAACAAGGGTTTTCTTATTGCAAAAAGGTTTGTGTTTGTTCAAATCTTTTGACGGAAGAAATGAATTGATCTCTGTCATAACCTTTATTAGTGTTTTTTCTGTTGTTTGAAGAAAGAAGAGATGACACTCTAAAATCCTAGGGTTAAAAAGGGCATAAAATCTACCCTAATGTTATCATACATGGGTTAGCTCCTAATGTCTGTCATGTTACTCTCTTGCACGGAGAGAAACAGAGCTCCTAAGGGAATAAACGGAAAGCAAAAACAGATACAGTAAACAGTAAAATAATGCATGAATGCAACACACAAGCTAGGCAAGGGAGCCAAACTCCCTCGAACCTGAACACAATAGGTAAAAGTGAAGCACATTTCACTTTAAACCTAGGGGAATTAATACACACAATACAGCAAAAGCCCCAAGTTCTGACAGCAAAAATCCCAAGTTGATGCACATCACATCCTCTTTCAAAAGAATCTCCAAGCTCTTTTTTCATTAGGCCCCCAAGCTCTAGCTAGCTTCTTGCTTTGACAATCTTCATCTTCAATGATCTCCATCTTCAAGGGTAAGCACTCCAGGATAACAGAATAGAATCAAGAGATCTAGTTTGGCATGCTAAGCAGCTCATGAACAACCAAAGGAAGCTCACAAGGGAATAGCATAGTGGGACAGGTTCCCTCAAAGTTCTACCTCTAAGACCAATCACTTATCCCTCCAAAGGAGAGAGGTGTGTTCTTAGAAGGACTTTTAGTCACTGGGAAGGGATGGAAGCACAGGAAGCATTCCATGTTTCATGAATCAAATCTCTAATCTAGAGCTCTACCTAGCTCCTAAACCCTAAAGCCTTCAACAGCTCCCAGCAAGCTTCAAACATCTTCAACTTCTGGATCTCTAGTCTTCAATCTTCTCCTCATCATGCTCCTTCAACAAGGTCCTCCAGCAAGCAAAGCCCCAAAGCAAACCCCAAAATAAACCCCACAAACAGATAAACACCAAGATAGCATACCATACAATCAATCAATTTAGAAAATACCCTAAAAATATTAAAGAAAGGGGGAAAAATCCAATGTTCATTCACAAGGGTCTATTATACTTACCCATAATATCCCTATAGTCCCATACCCAAAATCAAACTAAAACTCCTAAAAGAAATGATTTACTTCACCTATGTCACACCTAAAACCCTAATTTTAACCTCTCTAATCTCACCTAATCAAACTACCTCACAATTAATCCTAAAAATCACAAATTAAATCCTCTATGCAAGTTAAGGTCCTAAGTGAAATACCCTAAAAAGAATGGGTCCTAAATCTAAAGGGACCTAGTCAAACTAAAATGAACAAAATGAAGTATCAAACTATATCTCTTAAAGAGCTATTAAAATGAAAAATATACAAAAAATATCAAAATGAAATAAAATGATAATTTTAATATTTGCTAATTTTTTTAACAGAGTCATGAAAATAATACAAAAAGAGGCAATTAAAAATATGCTTTTTTCGTTTTATTATGGATTTTACAAAATCAAGGAAAATAAAGAAAATCAAAAAAATGACAAAATAAAAGAAAATAGGAGGAGGGGTGCAGTTAGCATATGCGCTCAGTTCAATTGATCATTGGGCTCAGACCTAGGGGGTGCCATTAGCATAGCGCGCAAGGCCCATAGTTGTTTTCAGAAAATGAACAAAAAACAAAAAGAAAAAGAGAAAGGAACGGTGTAAAAAGCAACCCAATGTAGTGTTATTTGTGATGGGCCTTGATAGGGGGGTGGGGTTATCAAATTTCATTCAGGCCCAGGCGTTTCATAAATGAAACGCAGCGTTTTTGCTGCATTTCAGTCTTTCCCTCCCAAATCTAATTAAACGTGGAGCGTTAGATTATAATCTAAGTCAAAGGTCCTATGATCATCTGACGGTCCAAACTTCATCCCCAACCTCTCGCTAGGGTTTGCAGTGAAAAACCAGGTTCTTGATACAATCTTCCACTCACTCATACTCCCTCACCTCTCAATGAAATCCAAAGGTACAAAGACCAAAAATGGCCTACGTTCTTCCCTCTACAAAACCATGGTTTTAGTTTTCCCTAGAACTCAACCTAAAGTAAAACACGATAGGTATAAACCTAGGGCACCACTCATTTTCACTGACATGCACTTTGATAATTCTTGATAATCTTCGTACTAATGTGATCATCACCTCTCCCTGGTTATTCTAAGCTAATGCTCGTGGATTGTAATTCCTCATACCTCATGTTCTTGTTCATCAAAGTTTCACTGCCCTAAAGTAAACCTTCATCAATGGAGCCCTAACTTTCTGGAGATCATCTTCTACCTATCCCTAACAACTCTAACCTAACAAACTAAGCTAACAATGCATAATTAATAGTGTAGAGAGCAATATGCATACCTGCAATTTTTGTTGAAACATATGAGAATTGGCTTGATTCAGTGCTTGCAATCCTTCACAAATGCTCCTCAGATGGTGATCTTGTTTCTGTTTGCAACAAACTAGATGGAGAGAGCTTGTAATATGAGATTCGAATCTGGTTTGGATTCTTGCAAATTCAACCTTAGATCTTCAATCCTCCATGGATGAGCCTCTGAATCAACTTGTATGCAACCAATAAGATCAATGGAGTATCAATGAATGGGAAGAATGAATTGAATTGATACTGAATATGGAGTTTCACTCTTTCTTGCAATTGAAGCAATAATGGAATCCTCTCCCTCCTTTCTCTCTTCTCACCAACCTTTTCTCTTAATGATCTCAACTCAATATATAGAGAACCATGGAAAGATCTAGAGTCTTCTAGATCAGTCTAGGATGATTCTAGAAACTTCATGAATTTCTCATGTTATGACATAATCCCCATCTCATGATATCTGCCTTCAATCTAACTTGCAGCCCCTTAAACACTTTTGAAAATCTCATGACATGAGTTATTGAGGAGTGTATGATGCTTACCAAGCTAATCCCTTGCCTTGTGTTAAGTTTCACATGAATACCTTATTATGCAAGTAATGGATTTACAAAGCAACTCCATTTTTAAAGCCCTATCTCAAAATTGTGGCTGAACCAAAGTCTTTAAAATGTTGTTTAGACTCAATTTGATATATTACATGACCCATTTTGGATTTATAGATTGCCCAAACCAATTTTCAATTTGAACTTTTTTAAGTTATGTCCATTTTTTAAGTCATTTTCACCAACTATGGTCAATTCTTGCTACAAGCTTTTCCAACATGCCATGACATCTTTTCTAGACTTAAAATGCCATTTTGAGCAACTTTGATGTTGTGAAGTTTTTCATTTGAAGCTTCCTTGTATGAGTTTTAGGCATAGGCTAAGAATGACCTATAATTCCACTTTCCCAAAATACCCCTGACTTGCACAAGCTATAACTTGAGCTTCACATATAAGATAAAGGCATACCATACCTTTTTGGAAAGGGGAGATCATGAGGAACAACCCTTATGTGTGCCAAGAATTCATTTGAAAACTCCTTGAAGGTCAAAAGTTGCTTGGAAGACAGACAACTTTCACAGACAAATTTCAGTGTCCTCAGATGACCTGTAACTTGCAAGAGCTATAACTTGAGTTCTATAAATCATCTTGATGACTTCCACCACTCAAATTAAAGCTATGAAGATGCTCTACAAGTCTCATGTGTACCAAGAGTTCATATGAAGCTTTCATTTTGAATTACACTGCTTGGAAGTTTGACCTAAATCAGGGGATTTTACACTAAAACCCTAATTTGGTAACTTCACTTCTCCTTGACTTATTTTAATTTTTATTTGGCACAACACCACATCCATATCCATATAGAAAATAATGAATCCCACATTCTTCAAATGAGCCTTGATGCCTTTCAAATCAAGCCCTTGACCTAGGATTGACCTAGATAAGACCCTAGTTGACTGACTTCAACTGAGGCTCTTGCAATCATTCCAATGACTTGGTTACTCCTAAAAAATGATCATCTAGGCTCTTCATAACATCCATACACACTCCATGCTCTTGGCTCATAGCTCACACTTCCTCTGATGATCCCCAAATAACCTCAAGATAGGGGAGAACCCAATGAGTGATCTAAGTAATCTTGAATATGAATGAAACCCCTTGAACATGCCCCTTGAGACAAGAATGGTACTTGATCCCCTGATTAAGATTAGCTTGCTTATGCTATGCTATGCAGATGAATACACTATGTACATGATGACAATGCAAATGATTATGCAATTGAAACATAAGCCTAGGCTAAAAAAAATTGGGCAAATTTTGGGGTGCAACAGCTGCCCCTATTCAAGCGGCTTGGACCCGACTGGATGAAGAGCGCGCAGCCTTCAGACATTCGAGGTACGAGACGGTTGAATACGAAAGAACCCGAAAATTTGCCAATCGCAAAAATAAATTGCGTGCGACTACTGCTTGGTGTCGCTACTGCGAAAATCGGCGCCGGCTGACAGAAGAGTCGCCACCGTGCGTTATTTATCCCTCAGAGCGGGAAAGGAAACGCTCGAAGTAAACCTCGCAAAAAACGGGGAAAAGGTATGGTCATCGCAACCATAGCCTGGGTTCGGGAGTCGGTTACGCAAGGGGAAGGTATTAGCACCCCTCACGTCCGTCGTACTCGACGGGATCCACGCTTGCTTGGGTTGTCTACTGGATGCAAAACAATCTATCTACGGCTGCTAAATCTTAAACGGAAGGGAATTGACTCGATAGAGCGTCGCACTCTACGCCTACGTATTCTCGAGAGAGAAAGTCAGAGTCAACGTAGTTCGGGACTACGGGGAAAATTGGCTCGCCAAGACATCGCGTCTTGTGCCTACGTACTTCCACTGAATGGAAGATCAGAGCTTTACGTAGTTCAGACTAACTACGGCTAAACAAACATTCTCACACAGCAGTGAGAAAAAACAACTGGTTTCACAGGGTCGGGAACCTATGGTCAAAACTATGGCTGAGTCTCAAATGCACTGGGGCAAGAGAGAAAAAGGGTATCAATTAGTCGTCAGCGGGAAAGTCTCGATCGCACAGCCGCGAGAGAACAACAGGTTAGTCGTTAGTGTGCTCGCTAGGATATCGCATCCTATGCCTACATATCTTCGTCTGGTACGAAGAATCAGAGCAGCTGTAGTTCGGCTACTATCGGACCACAGCTCAAATCTCGTTTTATTCATCTCTGAAAAAATGATTACAATGAGCATACTGAAATAAATCTCCTAGGAAACGCTATCCTATTCTATCTTGAAAAATCGACTGAAAATAGCCCCCTAACAAATGGGCTTCTAAACTCTCCTAAAAGTCGAGAAATAAAATCTATGAAAATATCCCTAAAAGAAAATGCTTGAAAAATATTAAATCGAAACTTTAATTTTCTTTTTTCTCCTTTTCTCTTTTCTCATATTTTTCTTCTCTCAAAATATTTTTCTTTTCTCAAAAATATTTTCTTTTATTTTTCACAATATTTTCTCTACATTTTTTCTCAATATTTTTCTATTTTTTCTCAACATTTCTTTATTTCTTCTTTTTTCAAATCAATTCTTTTTTTTTATTTTTCTTTTAATACTTTCTTTTCTATTTTTCTCAATATTTTTCTATTTTTTCTCACTTTTCTTTTTCTTCTTTTTATGTAACAAGTAAAAAATAAAAAAAAGTGAAAAGAAGAAAATAAAAGGGGCTGGGGTGTATTTGGTACAAGGGGAGTTGCAGAAAAAAATAAAATAATAAAAAACAACTAAATTGGGCCCAGCCCAAGTCTCCCAAACAAAAAATGCAGCAGGGGGGGTGTGGCGTGGAAACTGGGTGTGTAAGCCAGAAAGGTTCGTTGGGCCCAAGACTTGCTCCAAAAAAACGTGAGGGAGGTGTCAAAAAAATGGTAACTGGGCCTTGGCCCAATCCTCTTCCATCGTCTCTCTCCATTCCACTCAGTTTCAGAAAAACCCTAGATGCTTCCTCCGCCGCCGCAAGTCTCCGTCTCTCTCGTTCTCCACCGTTCGTTCCTTTCTCCTTCACGAATCCCTCCACACCTCTCTACGCAACCAACTTCAGACGCTGATTCTGGATAAACTCTTGGCGGAAGAATCCCAACAAAGACGAAGAAACAAAGACCTGAAGATTTGCGAGCGCGTGTTCTTGAGATTTCTGGAAAGTTCTTGATGAAGATTTTCTGGAAAAAATCTGGAGGTTCGTTGAAGTTGATGTATGAATGATTTTGGAAATCTCTTGATACACGCGCGATCGGTAATTTTCTCTGAAGATCCTTCTCGTATTGTTGATGTTGACAAAATCTCGTGAATCATCAATGGAGGTCGTTGAGGATCGGTTGAGTGGTGGTTTCCTGTTGATGATTGTTGCTATTGGATCTGGAGATCGTTGAAGTTCTTGAAGGTTGGATGAAGCTCTGGGAGGATGATTCTGGGAAGCGTTCTGATCTTGATGATGATGAAAGATCGAAGGTTGACGATGAATGTTTCTGGTGTTTGTGGTGGTTTTTTCTGGAGATCATGGATGGTGACGAAGGGAAGAAAATGAAGGTGAAGATCTGGAAATTCCAGTTTCCGGTGGGGTCACGGTGGCCGGAGTACATGCACGGCGGCCGCTGGAGTTCTTCCGGTGAGGTTCTGGTGAAGCACGTGGAGGCGCCACGTGGTGGAGAAAGTGGAGGGGCTCGCTGCATGCCCTCCACGTGGCCTGAAAGGTGGCTGAGAGAGAGATAGGGTCTGGGTACGTGGCGTGGCCTGGCAATGAAAAGTGGGTCCTCTCTCCAACACGTGGCTGCGTCTGGCTTTTATGGTGAGAAACTCGCTGGATTGTTCTGGAAGTTTCTAGCACATGCTGGAAAATAGCTGGGAATTTGCTGAATATTGGACTCATTCTGGACCCTTTTTTTGCTGAATCATGGACAAAAACCCCCATACTGGGCCTGCGAAAAAAGAACTAAGCCCAATACGAAAATGACTTTAAAAATCTGCACAAAACTGGATTATGATATTAAAACAACTAATCAACACTTAATCCCACTAAACTAATAATACCCTAACATACTAATCAGAAAATTAAATCTAAAATTGATTAAATGTCTATTAAAACTATAACAGAAAAAATAAAAACCTATTTATTTTTATAAAAGAAACTCTAAACATTTATTATTTTTATAAAAGAAATTCTAGAAAACAATTAAATTCTATTTAAATTTCTAAAAAAACTATACTACCATATTATCTAAAAATATTAAAATCTATAAAAGATCTATTAAATCCTAAAATGAATTTAAAAATCTATTTAATTCTATAAAATGCTAAAAAATTGATTTAAAAAGAATTAAAAAATATCAAAAATTCTATTAAATCCTAAAAATTGATTTAAAAGCTATTTTAACCCTAAAAAAATCCTATAAAATCCAGAAAAATCCCAATAATTCCCAGAGGGACAAAATGAGCACCGAACGACACAAAAATAATCGGTAAAAATAAACGGGCACCGAAAAATCCCAAAAATCGATTCTACTGATCAAAAACACCTGAAACACGAGACGGGAGCTGTGATCCCTGATAAAATCAACACAAATGAAAAATGCAATGTATGCGATATGCAGATGCGAATGCGGTTATGCGTCGAAACATCGAGCCAAATACGAGACCCGGTTGGTCAAATTTTGGGGTGCAACAGCTGCCCCTATTCAAGCGACTTCGACCTGAATGGGTGAAGAGCGCTCAGCCTTCAAACATTCAAGGTAGATGACGGTTGAATACAAATGGAACCCTGAAATTTGCCAACCGCAAGAATATAGCTTCCAATAAACTGAAGTTTGGTTGTCACGGCAACATCTGGTCAATTTTCTGATAAAATTTTCTTCTTCTTTTCAACACCTGTGTGACGCCACAAGTATTGAAATAATGCTTCATAAAGCAAACACTTTGATTCCCATCTCTCTCGTGGGATCAAATCTGGTCGACTCACAGTTCAATGCGAACTTGAGGACAATTCTCCTGGGGGATTCTGAATGGAACTGCCTTGCACCTGTTTTGACAAAGGGGGCAGCTTCAGAAGTCTGATATATGTCAATCTTTGTTGTTGTTGTTGTTGTTTTTTTTCCGATGCTGACGTAACACCCAAATATGAAGAATCACTCCGCTGGGGAAGATAAGAAGCTGAACCACACAACTCTGCAGGTGAACAAATTCGAAATCCAATAGGTAACCATCTTGGTCTATGTTTCGACATGCGTATGCTTGAAATGATGCAATGCCCTATATGACCTGGATATGCTATGCGTTTTGTTTGAAAATGCAATGCCCTATATGACATGAATATGCTATGCGTTTTGTTTGAAAATGCGAGGCTTAGACGGCATGGATATGCTATATGCTTGTATAAATGCTATGACTATATATGCAAATGCTAATGCAGGCTCGAGCTGCCAGAGAACACCAGGTCTGAAAACCACTTGGCAAAATAAATGCCGAAGGAAACGCCAACTCTACTGGGGATGACCTGAAGTCACAGAACCATCTCAGCAAAATAAATGCTGGCAACGAGAAATCAAATCCGCTGAGGATAATCATCCTGCTGGAGAAGTGGAAGGGCAACCCTGCTTGACGACTTCACTGGGGAAAGACAGACAACTCTGCTCGGGGATGCTTTCTTCAAACCATTGGCGACTGACTGCGCTCTGCGGGGATTGACCCAAACTGAGGTCGATTGAATGCAGCACACTGCTGGAAATGCTCCTACTATCGAGGATATCAATCTTAATCTGCTGAAGATACTACTCTGATACGGGGTAATCTTGACTCTCCCGGGGATAATAAGCAACTTTCATCTGCTGAAGAATGGCAATTCTGATTTAACAATATTCACAAGGAATTCAAACATTACTCGGAGCACTGGCATTAATCGAGCTTCGTATCGGGAAACATGTCAACATACGGGTCATTGGGAAATACCGTGTCAGATACCTTTAGGTTTTTTTTTTTCGTTTTTCTGGTTTAGGATAAACATGAGCTATGTACACAATGAAATGGAAAATACTAGGCGAGAACTAGCATTCAAAGGTAGACTACCAGGCGAGAACTGATAGGAAAATAGGTTAAGAAAATTGATTTTTGTTTTTTTTTTTTTGAACATCAGACGAGGCTGACTGGATAACAGACTAAGGTATAGACAACCAGGCGAGAACTGGCTGAAAGCTAACGTACACCAGGCGAGAACTGGCATACCACATAGGTTAAAACACATGAGAACTGATTACGCGACGACATGTACCAGGCGAGAACTGATACAACTTTTGAAGAAACGGTGACCAAACGAGAATTGGTTACCAATAAACTGCACCAGGACGGGAACTGCTGCTTACAATAAACTGCACCAGGACGGGAACTGATGCTTACGGAAGGTGGGCCAGACGAGAACTGGTTACCGGTTTGCCAGGCGAGAACTGGACTTTGGAAACGACTGGTTACTGACACGCAACAGGTTTAAACTGCAGGATAATGATCCAACGACAACAAGACCTTCTTATCTGAAAGGGTTTTGGTTTTGATAAGGGTATTGACATGATTCCCCGATACTCAACTCTGGCTGGGGATGAACAAGCTGGTTTGAATAACTTGCCCCTGGTATACTCAGCTGGGGATAAAAAGACTGGCTTAAACAACTTGCCCCAGTACAATTCAACCTGCCCCAATCTAACTCTTGGGAATACCTGCTCTGAACAACTTGCTACGAGAAGACTTCGAGAATACTTGCCCTGGTATCTGCATGACAAAAGAATTCAATCTCCAATCAAACACCTAACAACCCAGTTGATTTCAACATTCTCTGCGATGACTTGCCCCTGAATGAGCGTTCTAGCGACTCAACCTGATCTGATTATCCACCTGAAGTACTTGCTTTCAAATCTCAGCGCTCTGCATAACTGCCCCTGATTGGATCTTGAGAAGACTCCTTCTGATCAACTGCTTCTCAAACAAATGCCCCTGCTCAACTGAAGCTTCGGGACTTGTCCTCAGACTGACTGATACTGAACTTACTGGAAGATAATGCCCCTGATTCAAAAGGCTTCACAACATACACCATTCTGGTTCAGACTGCTGGATTACTCAGTCCTATTCGATTATTTTCTGCTGGAATTTCTTTCATGCCAACTACTAACCTGCAATTTGAATTGTCTGTTCACGAATGGTAATCTTAATGCAATGGTTATGCAGATTTTGAAAAAATTTTGAGCTGTCACTCATTTACATGCATATGATTGAGAGTGACGAATGAAACAAAGTTCAAACGTAGTGCTTACGTGGTCAGTGAAAATACAACCAAGATGTGACTAGCAAGTCAAGAAGGAGTCAGGTTACTCAACCTTATCGTAATGCGCTTCAGAATAACCCTACCTCAATTAGGTCTTTTAAGGGTTGTATCGTGGTCGGGTTCACGGTTCGTGAAACAAAGGATATTCGGCTCAAATTTGATTTGTACCCACCCCGTCTACGTGATGATCTCCGATCCTAAGGTTCAGTTAACCTGGCACAAGTACTCGCCTCTTCGAGAAATATGTTGAATGGTAAGAACCACAGTTAAGGAATTCATAAGCTTTTCTTCTAAAGTGATAGTTACTCCTTCTTCGCTTTCGGTGTCTATGTACACGACTTTGTGATTTGCTGGGGAAAATTTTCTTTTTAATGTCCCCTCTTTCCGTTCTTTTGATTCCCTAATTTTTGCCTGGACTGACTCCTTTTGAGTTCTTTTCGATTCTTCGATTTCTTTTGAAGTCCAGCGGGATGCCCTGATTTTTGCCTAAGTATTTAGCTTTCCAGCTTTTCTTTCTTTTTACTTAGCGGGCTTTCTTTCTTTCTTTCTTTTGGAACAAAGTCGTGCGACACTGGTTGTCTTGATTGCTCCGAAAGGATTGTAACTGTCTCACTCCTGATTGGTGAGATTTGACCTTTTGAAGGTATCGACTGATTGGTCCTTGAAAGACAACACTCCTCTGCAAGACTTGAATGCTCGGTCAAGCTAACTGTCAACTACCCTGCCCCGGGTTAAGATGTGAGGGTTTTAAAAGTCCGAAAAAACTTCTACTTCCTGGCTCGAAGTGGTTAACAAGGGACTAACTCCTTATATCTCCAGTGTTTGGGGAATTTGAAACAATGCCTTGTACGTCATCGGTACGGTCTTATCTGAAAGCATACAATCATCGGTTATGAGTTTCAGTTTCGTCATCCTCCCTCCAATCTTTGCTAGTCACAGCGAAAAAATGGAGTGAATAAAGTGCGAGTGTCAGTGCAATGCAGTAAATGAGCGACAGCGACATGATTAATTCAGAAAAATGCATAATCACTTTATTATTATCACCATTCGAAACATACAATGCTTAAAGCAGGTAGTAACTAACAGAAAAAGAAACTACAAATGCAAATGATGTAAAAGCTTGAGAACTGCCAAATGCTGAGGCGCCTGCCTGTCTGAACCACTGGCTTTTGCTGGGGAATAGACCCTCTGAATCTACGAGCTTAGACAGCTGAGCGGCTAGGGATGAACAAACAGAAACCCTTCTCGAAAGGAAATGCGATCCTGATCAATCAACTGCTGTACCTTCGCCTGAAATGCTTTACAATCTTCCGTCGAATGCCCCGGTGAGCCACCATGATAACCACACTGAACGTGGGGATTATACCCAGGAGGGTAAGGTTCTGGAACTGGCTTAAGAGCTTTCGGCTCCACCAAAGACTTCTGAATCAAAGATGGTAGCAACTGGCTATACGGTATAGGCACTGGGTGAAAAGGACCATTCCTCCGTTCCAAATTGTTACGAGGTCTGTTCTGATTCTGACGCTGATTCTGATAACCTCGGCCACGAGTTCGCTGATTTGCAATGGAAGCGAGATAAGATTCCTGATAGAGTGCCCCAGGCACGGATGTCTGTTCAGTATAACAAGCCACGGGAGGTACTGATCTCTGATAAGATGATGAACCAACAAAATTCACTGATTCGCTTTGAGGATATTCAATCTTTGGCATGACTGAGTTGATCACCACTTCTTCTTCACTCTGATAGTCACAAGGGTATTCAGTTTCACTAGCTTGATCATATGGAGTAATCTGAATTTTCCCCATTCTTATGGAGTACTCAAGGCGTTCTCCTAATGCTACCACGTCAGAGAAACTTGCCGGAACTCCGAGCAATCTTTTGAAGTACGGATATTGTAGGGAATCTACAAACATGCTTGCCAGCTCTTGGTCTAACAGCGGGGGACGCACTTTAGCAGCAAATTCTCTCCATCTCTGAGCATACCTCCTGATAGGTTCATTGATCTCTTGAGACAACTCTTGCAAATGCATGCGATAAGGAGCAATGTCTAGGTTGTAATCGTACTGCTTCAGAAAAGCTCTGGCTAAATCCATCCATGACTGAATCTGATTCCTCTCTAACTGCATATACCACCTCAAAGATGCCCCAGTCAGACTATCTTGAAAGCAATGGATCATCAACTTGTCATTTCGCGCAAACGCAGTCATTCTTCGACAGAACATCATCAAATGCAGCTTTGGACAGCTATCTCCCGTGTACTTCTCAAATTTCGGCACTTTGAACTTGTAAGGCAACACCAGGTCAGGAACCAAACACATGCCTACAGCATCCAGGTTGACAGCATCTTTGGCTTTCAAAGCTTTCATTTGCTCTTCCAACACTCGGACTCTTCTACCATCGTCAAGGGCTCTTGGATCTACTATCCCAGCTGCTGGAATATCTCTTCGGTAATTCATCACAGGGAAAGCAACACCTTGGTTGTTGACAGGAGGAGGACGCTCATTCTGGGCAACAAACTGCTCATGTCGATCTCGGTTCTCAACAGAAGGCTGTACAACTTGGTCTGCAGCAACATTGTTCACTTGCGGGGAGTCTTCCATGGAATCATACAGAGGGTTGGACGCCATAGTGAACCCTGTCAAGGTGATAGGAGACTGGAAATTGCCTTCTTACATGGCTACCAATAATCTTCAGCTGACTTCGACACTTGATTCTGCTCAAATCTACTCAACCCCTAGGTCGGTCTTCTGACAATCAACAGCTGCTCAATCCAAACTCCGGGTAATCACCTTCAGGAAACAAAGGCTGGATCAGAACTCTGGCTAGCTGGAGGATGATATGCAATGCAACACTGATATGCATATGATATGCAAAATGCAGCAAACAATGGGACCACAGCCCCCACACAAAATCTGAATACTGCGGCGCTGCTGACGGAGACGTTCTCTGAAAAGAAGACCAGAATAACGGGTAGGTTGAAAGTCAAGTTTCCTGCACAAAAAAACCCCCCCACTCACAGGTGTGGACCTATATCTGACAAGGTACGGCATCCTATGCGGTCGTCAGCGTCACAGACTTTCAGAACTGACGATACGATTCCCAGAAGGAGTGGCATCATCAAGTCCTGAAGAGGCCTCACTCAGCTAACTTCCAAATGATCGGTTCCCAGAGTCGACAATCCAACTAACCAGCAACCCACGCCAACCAAAGGAAGGGACAGGAGGCCAACCAGCAGAATCTCGTCTGAGTGTAGATTTCATGGGACACCAAAGCAAGGCAAAGCAAGCGGGCACCCACTAATTTCTACTCTAAGTCTAAGGTGCACTCCAAGCCCAGGTCCGGCTTATCTCTCAATATCATAGAACACCCGTAACACCCCAACAGCAACAGATAATATCGATAAATAAGCACCTAATAGACAAGCAAACAAGCGCTAGGATTGACTCTCTCGAAGGGACGTTGGATCCCACAAATTGACTCGCTCTCGGGACATTGGATCCCTAGGAAACTATCGCATTCCCCAGCAGAGTCGCCAGCTGTCGCTACTGCGAAAATCGGCGCCGGCTGACAGAAGAGTCGCCACCGTGCGTTATTTATCCCTCAGAGCGGGAAAGGAAACGCTCGAAGTAAACCTCGCAAAAAACGGGGAAAAGGTATGGTCATCGCAACCATAGCCTGGGTTCGGGAGTCGGTTACGCAAGGGGAAGGTATTAGCACCCCTCACGTCCGTCGTACTCGACGGGATCCACGCTTGCTTGGGTTGTCTACTGGATGCAAAACAATCTATCTACGGCTGCTAAATCTTAAACGGAAGGGAATTGACTCGATAGAGCGTCGCACTCTACGCCTACGTATTCTCGAGAGAGAAAGTCAGAGTCAACGTAGTTCGGGACTACGGGGAAAATTGGCTCGCCAAGACATCGCGTCTTGTGCCTACGTACTTCCACTGAATGGAAGATCAGAGCTTTACGTAGTTCAGACTAACTACGGCTAAACAAACATTCTCACACAGCAGTGAGAAAAAACAACTGGTTTCACAGGGTCGGGAACCTATGGTCAAAACTATGGCTGAGTCTCAAATGCACTGGGGCAAGAGAGAAAAAGGGTATCAATTAGTCGTCAGCGGGAAAGTCTCGATCGCACA
The DNA here is from genome assembly GCA_963859935.3 of Lathyrus sativus. Taxonomy (NCBI): domain Eukaryota; kingdom Viridiplantae; phylum Streptophyta; class Magnoliopsida; order Fabales; family Fabaceae; genus Lathyrus; species Lathyrus sativus. The sequence continues at coordinate 136,172,066 of OZ012741.1, read as the reverse complement.
GCCGCGAGAGAACAACAGGTTAGTCGTTAGTGTGCTCGCTAGGATATCGCATCCTATGCCTACATATCTTCGTCTGGTACGAAGAATCAGAGCAGCTGTAGTTCGGCTACTATCGGACCACAGCTCAAATCTCGTTTTATTCATCTCTGAAAAAATGATTACAATGAGCATACTGAAATAAATCTCCTAGGAAACGCTATCCTATTCTATCTTGAAAAATCGACTGAAAATAGCCCCCTAACAAATGGGCTTCTAAACTCTCCTAAAAGTCGAGAAATAAAATCTATGAAAATATCCCTAAAAGAAAATGCTTGAAAAATATTAAATCGAAACTTTAATTTTCTTTTTTCTCCTTTTCTCTTTTCTCATATTTTTCTTCTCTCAAAATATTTTTCTTTTCTCAAAAATATTTTCTTTTATTTTTCACAATATTTTCTCTACATTTTTTCTCAATATTTTTCTATTTTTTCTCAACATTTCTTTATTTCTTCTTTTTTCAAATCAATTCTTTTTTTTTATTTTTCTTTTAATACTTTCTTTTCTATTTTTCTCAATATTTTTCTATTTTTTCTCACTTTTCTTTTTCTTCTTTTTATGTAACAAGTAAAAAATAAAAAAAAGTGAAAAGAAGAAAATAAAAGGGGCTGGGGTGTATTTGGTACAAGGGGAGTTGCAGAAAAAAATAAAATAATAAAAAACAACTAAATTGGGCCCAGCCCAAGTCTCCCAAACAAAAAATGCAGCAGGGGGGGTGTGGCGTGGAAACTGGGTGTGTAAGCCAGAAAGGTTCGTTGGGCCCAAGACTTGCTCCAAAAAAACGTGAGGGAGGTGTCAAAAAAATGGTAACTGGGCCTTGGCCCAATCCTCTTCCATCGTCTCTCTCCATTCCACTCAGTTTCAGAAAAACCCTAGATGCTTCCTCCGCCGCCGCAAGTCTCCGTCTCTCTCGTTCTCCACCGTTCGTTCCTTTCTCCTTCACGAATCCCTCCACACCTCTCTACGCAACCAACTTCAGACGCTGATTCTGGATAAACTCTTGGCGGAAGAATCCCAACAAAGACGAAGAAACAAAGACCTGAAGATTTGCGAGCGCGTGTTCTTGAGATTTCTGGAAAGTTCTTGATGAAGATTTTCTGGAAAAAATCTGGAGGTTCGTTGAAGTTGATGTATGAATGATTTTGGAAATCTCTTGATACACGCGCGATCGGTAATTTTCTCTGAAGATCCTTCTCGTATTGTTGATGTTGACAAAATCTCGTGAATCATCAATGGAGGTCGTTGAGGATCGGTTGAGTGGTGGTTTCCTGTTGATGATTGTTGCTATTGGATCTGGAGATCGTTGAAGTTCTTGAAGGTTGGATGAAGCTCTGGGAGGATGATTCTGGGAAGCGTTCTGATCTTGATGATGATGAAAGATCGAAGGTTGACGATGAATGTTTCTGGTGTTTGTGGTGGTTTTTTCTGGAGATCATGGATGGTGACGAAGGGAAGAAAATGAAGGTGAAGATCTGGAAATTCCAGTTTCCGGTGGGGTCACGGTGGCCGGAGTACATGCACGGCGGCCGCTGGAGTTCTTCCGGTGAGGTTCTGGTGAAGCACGTGGAGGCGCCACGTGGTGGAGAAAGTGGAGGGGCTCGCTGCATGCCCTCCACGTGGCCTGAAAGGTGGCTGAGAGAGAGATAGGGTCTGGGTACGTGGCGTGGCCTGGCAATGAAAAGTGGGTCCTCTCTCCAACACGTGGCTGCGTCTGGCTTTTATGGTGAGAAACTCGCTGGATTGTTCTGGAAGTTTCTAGCACATGCTGGAAAATAGCTGGGAATTTGCTGAATATTGGACTCATTCTGGACCCTTTTTTTGCTGAATCATGGACAAAAACCCCCATACTGGGCCTGCGAAAAAAGAACTAAGCCCAATACGAAAATGACTTTAAAAATCTGCACAAAACTGGATTATGATATTAAAACAACTAATCAACACTTAATCCCACTAAACTAATAATACCCTAACATACTAATCAGAAAATTAAATCTAAAATTGATTAAATGTCTATTAAAACTATAACAGAAAAAATAAAAACCTATTTATTTTTATAAAAGAAACTCTAAACATTTATTATTTTTATAAAAGAAATTCTAGAAAACAATTAAATTCTATTTAAATTTCTAAAAAAACTATACTACCATATTATCTAAAAATATTAAAATCTATAAAAGATCTATTAAATCCTAAAATGAATTTAAAAATCTATTTAATTCTATAAAATGCTAAAAAATTGATTTAAAAAGAATTAAAAAATATCAAAAATTCTATTAAATCCTAAAAATTGATTTAAAAGCTATTTTAACCCTAAAAAAATCCTATAAAATCCAGAAAAATCCCAATAATTCCCAGAGGGACAAAATGAGCACCGAACGACACAAAAATAATCGGTAAAAATAAACGGGCACCGAAAAATCCCAAAAATCGATTCTACTGATCAAAAACACCTGAAACACGAGACGGGAGCTGTGATCCCTGATAAAATCAACACAAATGAAAAATGCAATGTATGCGATATGCAGATGCGAATGCGGTTATGCGTCGAAACATCGAGCCAAATACGAGACCCGGTTGGTCAAATTTTGGGGTGCAACACTTAGGAAGAGTCCCAGGGAACTGGCTTCTGTTGTCACAGCAACAACTAACCATCCATCTGTCAACCTGTTCTGTGAAATATTCTAATATTGTCCGCAGACCACTCTATTCCGAAGAAATGGGCATACACCAAACAACGAGGAATTGTTGATATCACTTACCAACCTCTGTTGACCTCACTTATCAACCGAGCACACGCTAACCAGCGGGAGAATATTGACTTCACTTGTCATGTTGACTTCGCTGATCAACCTTTCGTATCCTGAAGAAACGAGCAAACGCTTAACCAAACGAGACAATGCTGATTTCACTTATCAACCTTCCATTCGTACCTGAACGAGCATCCTGCGGGGACACGAGAAACTTAACCAAGCAACTCTGAGAGGACAATTCTGACGACTGCCGTCAAACACCTGCTGGGGAAATTGGGAACTTAACCAAGCACCCTGACGAGAATAACCTTGTTGAAAAATAAGAGGAATTTAACCAAACAACTCCTGTGACGAATACCCTGCTGGGGACTATGAGGGACTTAAACCCAGTAACTCATTGAAGTAACACCCTACTGGAGAACATAACTCTGCTGGGGGAACTACGGGTAACCACCCAAAAATCTGCATTACCATCTTCTAATGCTGACACCACAGCATCCTGAGAAAGACTCAGTTGGGGAGAAAGAGAAGTGCTTGACCAAGCAACTCTGCTAGGGGAACATGTGGCATAACAAACACGATCACTGCATATCTTACACCACAAATCCATAAAAATGAGACGAACACGACCACTGCGTGTATCACAAACAACATCAACTAAAGGGACAAACATGACGAACACGATCACTGCGTGTTTCGATGTCACAAACGAAACCACATAATGAGACAAACACGACGAACACGATCACTGCGTGTTGCGTTACAACCAGAACCACATGATAGGACGAACACGATCACTGCGCGTTTCGACCATAAATCCAACCGGATAAGATAAACACGATCACTGTGTGCCAGACGGAATAAATCCATATAGAAGAGGCGAACACGTTCCCTGCGTACTTCAACCACCCATATGATGAACACGATCACTGCGTGTGCTGTAATAGGACAAACACGATCACTGCGTGTATTGACCGACAAACCCCCAAAATGATGTCAACACGATCACTGCGTGCTTCGCACCACAAGTCCAAATGGTTCTATCAACACGATCACTGCGTGCTATACGAATACGATCACTGCGTATCTTGAACACGATCACTGCGTGTTTGAACATGATCACTGCGTGTTCTGAGCCACGATCCTCTTGACTGGAGAAAACACGATCACTGCATGTTGTGTGTCTCAACTAACCCACATAACTGGACGAATATGATCACTGCATATTCTAACCATACATAGGGTGAACGCGATCACTGCGCATTTCATGTCACGGCCCTCTTGACTGGAGGAAACACGATCACTGCGTGCCTTCAAACATGGGACGAATACGATCACTGCGTACTTCGGCCACAAACAACCAGATGAACACGTTCACTGCGTGCCTCACCCTATAACCAAACCGTATAACGGGCGAATACGATCACTGCGTATACCGACCAACAAAAACTAGATGAACACGATCACTGCGTGTCAATCTATAACCACTGTATAACGGACGAATACGATCACTGCGCATATCGACCAACAAACATCACATGATACGATAAACACGATCACTGCGTGTTTCGCACCACCAATGGAGTGAACACGATCATTGCGTGTCCTGCCCAATAAACCCCCGAGACAATACCAACACGATCACTGCGTGCCTTACAAAACAATCTTCTTAGATCAGGACGAACACGATCATTGCGCCATTCGACCACAGATACACATACCAAGATCAACACGATCACTGCATGTCCTACAACATGAACCCCATAACATAACGATGACCACGATCACTGCGTGCCCTGCGCCACAACTCTCTTGACAGGAGAAAACACAATCACTGCGCGTCTGTGCCGCAAACGAACATACGGGATGAATACGATCACCGCGTACCTCTTCCGCGAAAACCCCACCATAACGACGACCACGATCACTGCGGGCCCTGCGCCACAACTCTCTTGACAGGAGAAAACACGATCACTGCGCGTCTGTGCCGCAAACAAAACATACACATCTCTGCAAACCACGATCTCACTTATCGACAGAGAAGATACCTGATGCTGGACGGGTAATCAACCCTGCTTATGCTTCCAAATGCACAGGTTTGATAATGCCGTAATGCTTCCATACTGCATGGAAATGCTACGTATTTTGGGTAAAATGCAAGTATGATGATGCATGCTTATGCAAAAAGTCGCTTCAGCAAAATAAATGCTGAAGACAAACTGGATCCGCCGGGGATGACCATCCTGCTGGGGATGTAGCTCACAAACTCAAAACTTCAAACTCTGCTGAAAAATGATCATCCTGACGAGGAAGGATCAACCTGTTGGTGAAAGAGAAAAGCGGTCCTGGAAACTGCTTTCAAAAGGTATCAACACTCTGATTACGCCCTGTGAGGATAATTCATCCTGCTATCACTGAGCTAGGGACTGACCGGCGTGCTCTGATTCGCACTACGCAAGAGACTCTTTGGGGAAGTTAATCACATCCATCTCGACCTTCGCTGGGGAGGACTCTGCTTCGCTTGATAAGCTAATCCTGAACTACTGAAAATACATTGATCTTTTCCTTTGACGCAATATCCACTCTCCTGGGGAGACAACATTCAATTTTTCCTGGGGCGACTTCACTGGGGAAGGACACAACGTTCATCCTCCGGAGAGGGTACTAGCCTGCCATGGACTCTGGCGGGGAACTTTGCGAGCTTTTGAATACCTGCAAAAGTCAACAAGCAAACACAAGGCAATCTATGCAAAAAAGAAACATCTTGGTAATCACCCATGACAACCATTCAGGTAATTTCCGGTTTTAACAATCATCGGCCGAGGCCCGCCTGTTTACACGCATGTAAGTTTATCAAAAAACATCAGCGTTTTTTACAAACAAAACTGTAAAAATTAAAACCAAAGTCACACACTACACTGGATAAAACACTTTATTGATAACGGCCTGAGAATAGGCAATATTTGTACATCAGATGCAACTCCTGAAAAGAGGTAGTCACGCATAAACAAAATGCAGAATTATACAAATATACAGAATAAAATTTGTACACATGTCGGCAACATGTTATAGACGAACACCATGAACCGATCCTCCTATGACTCGTCGGACTCTGACGCTTTCCCGATCTCTGTCTTCGAAAGAAATTGCTTTGGATAGTTGACCCCCAGATGCTCCCAAACCACTAACAATCAAACTTGGACCGCAGTCATTTGCTTCTCAAATCCCTAACTTTTGTGTGAATCACCCTTTGCGGGTTTTCGATTCACCAGGATACCCATTTTTGCCGAAGCCACCCAGTGTAGGTTTTCGACTTCGCGGGTGTACATTTTTTCATTTTATCCCTAATTTTTGCCCGAACCTTTTTATTCTGTTTTTTTGGTTCGCCAGGATGCCCCATTTTTGCCTGGACTCTCTTTTTACTGTCCAGCGGGTCAATTTTTAAGCAAAGTATTTTTTAACTGCGTCCGAGTTCACAGGGGACGAAAAGTCTTCACCATCCATGGTGGATAACAATAAGGCTCCTCTGGAGAAGACCTTTCTCACGACGTATGGACCCTCGTAATTGGGAGTCCATTTGCCCCTATGATCCGATTGCGGTGGGAGAATCTTCTTCAGCACAAGATCACCCGTCTGAAAGCTTCGAGGTCGAATCTTCTTGTCGAACGCTTTCTTCATCCGGCTCTGATACAGCCTACCATGTGCAATGGATGCCAGTCTCTTCTCGTCTATCAAGTTCAACTGATTCAATCTACTTCTCGCCCATTCTGCTTCGTCAAGCTGAACCTCAAGAAAAACCCTCAAAGATGGTATCTCAACCTCCAGTGGCAGGACTGCCTCCATGCCATACACCAGTGAGAACGGAGTTGCCCCGGTTGATGTACGCACCGTCGTGCGATAACCGTGCAAAGCAAACGGCAACATCTCATGCCAATCCTTATACGTTACCACCATCTTCTGAACAATTTTCTTTATGTTCTTGTTGGCCGCTTCAACAACGCCATTCATCTTGGGTCTGTACGGAGATGAATTATGATGCTCGATCTTAAACTCCCGACAAAGATCCTTCATCATCTTACTATTTAAGTTCGAACCATTATCAGTAATGATTCGCTCAGGAATACCGTATCGGCAAATTATATCTCTCTTGATAAATCTGGCCACCACCTGTTTGGTCACGTTGGCGTAAGAAGCCGCTTCCACCCACTTAGTGAAGTAATCGATCGCAACCAGAATGAAGCGATGCCCGTTAGATGCCGTAGGCTCGATTTTGCCAATCATATGAATTCCCCACATGGAGAAAGGCCATGGGGATGCCATAACGTTCAGTGGACTGGGTGGCACATGGATCTTATCGGCATAGATCTGGCACTTGTGACACCGCTTGGCAAATTTGAAACAATCCGTCTCCATTGTTAACCAGTAATACCCTGCTCGCAACAATTTCCTGGTCATAGCATGTCCACCCGCATGCGTACCGAAAGTTCCTTCATGGACCTCTTCCATGAGCAAGTTGGCTTCCTTCTCATCTACACATCGGAGGAGTACCAAATCGTGGTTCCTTCTATACAAAACACCATCGGGATTCAGATAGAAGTTGCCTGCTAATCTCCTTAGAGTCTTCTGATCACGACTGGATGCCCCAGCCGGATATTCCTTGTTCTTCAGGAAATTCTGTATGTCGAAATACCAAGGCTTACCGTCAGATGCTTCATCAATTGCGAACACAAAGGCCGGCCTATCAAGGCGAGAGATGACAATCCTGGGAGCCTCATTCCAGTGATTAACCTTGTACATCGATGACAACGTTGCAAGAGCATCTGCCATTTGATTCTCCGCCCGGGGTACATGATGAAATTCCACCCTATCGAAGAAAGGTAACAACCTTCTCGCATAATTCATGTACGGCACCAAATTAGGTTGGCGGGTCTCCCACTCTCCCTTAATCTGATTCACAACCAATGCTGAATCCCCATATACGTCCAGATTCTTGATCCTCAGATCAATAGCCTCCTCTAACCCCATAATACAAGCTTCATACTCGGCTTCATTATTCGTCACTGGAAAAGTTAATCTGGCTGTGAACGGAATATGCGACCCGTGGGGAGTTGTAATAATTGCCCCAATCCCACTACCATACGAATTGACAGCCCCATCAAAAATCAATTTCCACTGGGAACTCCGCTCAGGACCCTCACCAGGCAACGGCTCATCACAATCTTTATCTTTCAAGTACATTATGTCCTCATCAGGAAACTCAAACTTCATAGGCTGATAATCCTCAATTGGCTGTTCGGCGAGATATTCGGACAAAACACTTCCCTTAATGACCTTCTGGGAAACATACTGGATATCGTATTCTGTCAATACCATCTGCCATCTAGAAATCCTTCCAGAGAGCGCTTGCTTTTCAAACACATATTTGATCGGATCCATCTTCGATATCAGCATGGTTGTATGATTCAGCATGTACTGTCTTAGACGTTTGGCAGCCCACGCCAATGCACAGCACGTCTTTTCGAGCATAGAGTATAGAGATTCACAATCCGTGAACTTTTTACTCAAGTAGTAAATTGCATGCTCTTTCCGTCCTGTCTCGTCATGTTGACCGAGAACACAACCCATACTGTTCTCAAGAACCGTCAGATACATAATCAGTGGTCGTCCCGCTACTGGGGGTATCAACACCGGAGGTTCCTGCAAGTATTCTTTTATCTTTTCAAATGCCCTTCGGCAATTGTCATTCCAGACCACCGCTTGATCTTTCTTTAACAGTTTAAATAATGGTTCGCACGTGGTCGTTAGGTGAGAGATGAACCTAGCAATGTAGTTCAACCTCCCTAGGAACCCACGAACTTCTTTTTCTGTTCTCGGTGCTGGCATCTCTTGTATTGCTTTTATTTTTGCAGGATCGACCTCGATTCCTTTCTTGCTCACAATGAACCCCAGTAACTTCCCGGATCTCACTCCAAAGGTACATTTGTTAGGATTCAGCCTCAGCCTGAACTTCCTCAGCCTCTTGAACAACTTCAGCAGATTAACCAAATGCTCTTCCTCCGTTTGAGACTTGGCAATCATGTCATCAACATACACCTCAATCTCTTTGTGCATCATGTCGTGAAAAAGCGTTGTCATAGCCCGCTGGTACGTTGCCCCAGCATTTTTCAAACCAAAGGGCATCACCTTATAACAAAAGGTCCCCCACGGGGTGATAAAGGTCGTTTTTTCCATATCCTCCGGAGCCATTTTGATCTGGTTGTACCCCGAAAATCCATCCATGAAGGAGAATACTGAAAACTGAGTTGTGTTGTCAACTAACACATCTATATGCGGCAGCGGGAAATCATCTTTCGGGCTCGCTTTGTTTAGATCCCTATAATCAACACACATCCGAACCTTGCCATCTTTCTTTGGCACAGGCACGATATTAGCGACCCAAGTAGGATAGGTGGTGACAGCCAGGAATCCAGCATCCCATTGCTTCTGCACTTCTTCCTTTATCTTTACGGCCATGTCAGGACGAGTCCTTCTGAGTTTCTGCTTCACAGGTGGGCAATCTTCCCTCAACGGAAGACGGTGAACAACCATATCAGTATCCAAACCTGGCATGTCCTCATAGGACCAAGCAAATATATCACTGTATTCACGCAGCATCTCGACGAGCTCTTGCTTGATGTCAACCTGCAACGCGACCCCTATACGGATATTCCTGACGCATTCTTCAGACCCTAAGTTGACAATATCGATCTCTTCCTGGTGAGGCAAGATGACTCTCTCCTCTTGCTTCAATAACCGACTCAGCTCTTCTGGTAAGTCACTATCCTCCACAATCTCCTCCTCAGCTTGGAAGATCGGATGCTCGAAGTCTAAACGAGTCATAGGAAGTTTTTGGTCAATGTCATCTGAAAATTCATGAATCCTGCGAGGGAAACGGTTAAGTGCTTCAAAATGATATACAAGCAAAATGCATAACCACGCTGCCATTTTATTGAAAAATAAAAAACAGAAAGAAAAGGATCGCGATATTTGAATGTAAAAAACGCCGTCATTTATTGATCATGCAAACATACAGGTAAACAGTTAGGCCCTAAGACAAGATCAACGATGCCCTGGGCAAGGCATGTGATCATACAATGATTAAAAAACAATGCATTACTGTTTGGTTACTTGGATGACGTCCTGGATGGACCAGTTGCATAGGCTTTGGCCTGGCGTGCTGGGTCGAATCCATGCGTCCACGTCGCAGTCGCTGTCCACTTCCTCCGTATCAGACACTGTATTAATCCTTTCGAAGCTAACCCCTCCGGGCGTGAACACCACAGGTCCCTTGTACTTAAGCGCACTCTGTGAGGGAGATGGGCGGTACCCCAAGCCATACCTATCTTGCTTCACTAGGATGTCCAGAACCTGCCCCCACTTCTGAGTCTCTCCTGCTTGTACCAACGCCTTGGCTTCTTTATATGAGGAGACGACCGCCTCTTGCCCTTCACTCTTTAACGGAGCCTCTTCTTTAACCTTCACCCCTTCGAACGCTTGACACAGCGTTTCATGAATCTCTCCATCTACCTCCACATACTTGAAGGAAGACAAATGACTGACTAAGATATCCTCTTCGCCACACACCGTCACAATACTCCCCTCAACCATATACTTCAGCTTCTGATGGAGTGTAGAAGTTACTGCCCCAGCGGCATGAATCCAAGGTCTCCCGATCAAACAACTATATGCAGGCTGGATGTCCATGATGTGAAACACTGTATCAAACACCTCTGGACCTACCTGGATGGGTAGCGTTACTGATCCGAATACCGACCTCCTCGTTCCGTCAAAGGCCCTCACCACCAAATCACTAGGTGTGCACAACAACCCACGGGTATCCAATTTCAGCAGGGCTTTCTTTGGTAACACATTCAACGAGGACCCAGTGTCTACCAGCACGTGGGATAAAATAGTGCCCCGGCACTCGATAGAGATGTGCAAGGCATTATTATGATCACGCCCTCGAGGCGTTAAGTCAAAATCCGTGAATCCCAGACCATGCCCCGCGTTAACATGTGCCATAACTCCCTCCAGCTGATTAACTGAAATCTCTTGCGGCACGAAGGATGTCTCAAGTACCTTCAACAGGGCATTTCTATGCGCCTCAGAACACAACAACAGCGATAATATGGAGATCTTTGACGGGGTCTGCTGCAGGTGCTCTACAATCTTGTAATCACTTTTGCGAATCAATCTCATGAATTCTTCCACATCTTTGGTTATCGGTTCTTTCTCCTTACTCCCCAAAGATTCCCCCTCAACAACTTTGCTCTTACCCCTAGCGAGCCTCTCTGCCTCGACTTCAGGTGAAGTGAAAATTCTCCCGCTCCGGGTTATACCACCCGCTCCCACTATGTTGTCTACGGATCCCGCTGGCGGATCATTCAAGTCAATCTTTTCCCCATTGCAATACACTTCAGCACCGTAGCACCACGGGACTGCCTTTGTGCTCTCGTACGGGACTGGTTTAGCCTTGGTAATAGTAATGGTCGGCCTTTTCGATAATGCCAAAATCGTCACTGATTTGAACGGAATGGTGATTGTAGCAACCTCGCTGCGCTCTTGTTCAGATTCTGTCTCGACAGACTTCTCTCGCCCTACAGACCTGTCAAACTGCAGGATTCCTTCATCAATCAAACCTTGAACTCCCCTCTTCAACTTCTCACAGCCCCCAGGTTGAAACAAACAGTCAGCACACTCTTCGCTGCATCCGGGATAGACTCCTCCTTTCAACAAGCGCTGCTTTACGTAACTCGAAGGGGTTTTCAGCTCGCTCACCTCCGAAACCAAGTCCAACTCATCATTTAGCAGGATTGCATTGGCCCTAGCCCCACCATGCTTGGGCATTGGCTGCTGCATGATATTGGGACCGTCCTTCCCGAAGTTAATAGTTGTACTATCAAGCAAATCCTATACTTTATGCTTGAAAGCCAGGCAGTTTTCAATATTGTGCCCTGGTGCACCCGAATGGAAGTCACAGTGCTCATTAACATCATACCCGACTGGTGGCTGGCCAGTTGGTGGTGCTAAGGTCCTCTTCTCGACTAGCTGCAATTTCAACAAAGTTTGAAGGAGTTCTGCATATGATACCGGCGGTACTTCGAATACTCTCCTCGGTCGTGGGTTCTGAAGTCTGCGCTGATTATTATTAGGCTGCTACTGAGCCTGCTGCTGTAGTTGTTGTCTCTGCTGCTGAGAAGGCCCTGGAATGGTTACGCTTGCAACTTGCGACTGCTGATGCCAGTTCTGACCTCCATTCCTTCGTCGAGCATTGTATACAGCGTTGGTATCACCCTGCCTTTTACCACCAAACGTCTTCTTATTACCTCCTGCGGAACTGGACTCACCCGCTTGAATTTTACCAATCTTTACCCCGTTTTCAATGCGCTCCCCCATCAAGATCAACTCAGAGAAAGTACTCATCGAAAAATTGAGCAACCGGTCATAGTACATTCCAGAGAAAGTTCCTATGAACATATCCATCATTTCGCGCTCCACCATCGGAGGGTGTACCCTAGCAGCCAGATCTCGCCATCTCTGGGCGTATTCTTTAAAGCTCTCGCTAGACTTTTGAGACATTCTTTGCAGCTGGACTCGGTTGGGGGCGAGATCACTATTGTACTGATAATGTCGAACAAAAGCCTCTGCCAGCTCTTTCCAACTCCTGATCTGAGTAGGCTCCAAGCTCATGTACCACTCCAGCGATGGCCCTGACAGGCTATCCTGGAAGAAGTGCATTAGCATCTTTTCATCCTCAGAATACACAGACATACGCCTGTAAAATGCACGCACATGCACCCTAGGGCATGTATCCCCTTTGTACTTATCAAATGACGGCGCTTTGAATTTCAGCGGGACCCTCAACCCTGGGACTAACCCCATATTTGACATATCCATCCCAAGAGCATTCTGGCTGGCCAATCCGTTCACCTTCTCTTCTAGCAATCTCATCCGATGGTTGTCATCCCTAGCTCTTTCATAACCCTCGTTCTGACCAGAGAATACATCCTCCTGACTATCCTCCCAGCGAGGTACTGCATCGTATCCAACATAATCTGCATCACGGCCCGGACTCGTTTGGAAATACCTGGGGTCATACCTCAGATTACCCATCTCTTGAGCGTTGTATGCACCAGTTCCATATCCAAGATTACCGTAACCATAGCCACCAAACCCAGCCTTGGCGCCAGCAGTGCTGCCATACCCCATGTTCCTACCATTGAAGCCCTGGTTACCATTGATACCATTCATTCCGACATTCTCAACGCCCCCATTGAAACCCTGGTTGACATTATCCACAAATACCCCAACAGTATCTGCATTGGCATTCATATTACCGGCGTTCCCACCTCCACCTACAGGACCAATTTCTCCAGCATTCAAACCGTTTACGGGAATAACATCAGCACTTTGACGATTCTCAACTCGGGGAGAAGCAGCAATATTTTCACCATGCGGTGTCCCATTGTTTTCAGCCCGTGCGACTATCGGTTGAACCAGATTCTACAGCTGCTCTTGTCCTTTGGCGATGGTCTCCATGGTTTGCATGAGCAGGGCCATCCTGTCACGCATCTCTTGCATTTCACTCTGCACGTTGTCCATGATCTTCTTGTGATTAGTTCTGGTAGAGTAACGGTGGACCCGCTTTTCTGCAATCCTGAAAATACCTGAAGTGGATGCAGGAGATAAGATACACGGATCACAAACCTGTAATGCAAATATGAGTATGTATGCAAAATGCAATATGTGCCTGTGCATTGGGGAATATTACTCCCCCCATTCTAGTGCTAATACATTTGATACAGGGTAGCACCGTGACAGTGCGGTGACAAAAGTTGCAAGAAGTTGAAATTCAATCACAAAAGAGAAAACAACTCATATATTGAACAGGCCTTCAAAGGCAAAAGTATAACACCAACGTATCACAAGACGAACAAAAGCATGACCTCAACCCACAAGCCGAGTGATGGTCAGCATACAATAAAGCATGAACAAATCAGGTATGCCCATAATCCCTATACTCCCCTAACAGCTTCTTTGTCTTGGGATGATCAGGCTGAACAAGCAATCCCTCTATGAGTAGACTCCTCTGCTTAAGAACTCGCCGCAAGTCGTTGATGGACTCTTCCCATGTGCCTTCACCAAAGCACTCATCTAGCTTCCTCTTCTGGGATCGAGCTTCCTTTCTGTGGGCATCAACTTGCTTCAGTGCATCTTGAAGAGCATATCTAGTCATGACTTCTTCTTCATGCTGCCTCCTGGTGGCCTTCAATTGGTCCTGAAGATCGGAGATCTGTTGCTTCAACTTATCCTCCCGTTCCTTGTTGTTAGTAAGAGTGGCATTCCACGTCTTATTGAATGAAGCGATCTCTCGGTAAGCGATGTCCAACGACTTCTTCTTAGCTTCCATCATGTCATGAGAGCTCTTAAAGTCTTGTCTCAGGCGTTCCCGCTTCTGCTTTTCTTTAACCAACTTAGTCTTCAACAAGGTTACCATCTCAGTTTGTTGTTGAAGGGAGTACGCAGCTTCGTTCTTCTCACTTCGAATCTGGGCCAATTCCCTTTCTAGATCTTCATTAACCACCAACAAAGCTTCCTTTTCCTTCACCACTTGCTCATAAACCTCAATGGGAACAATCGTGGGTTCCTCTACCGGAGTAGGGACAGGAGATGACACAAAAGGATAGGGCATCTGAATCTGCTTGACCCTTTCTCGCATCCAAGCTTTGTACGGAGGATAAGCCTGACAGTCGCTCTTTCCCAACAATGGTTTTCCCCTTCTAGAGATGTGATTCCAAGCGTGTTGCAGCTTTGCCAATAAGTCTCCACTCAGGTCACCTGTGAAGTACAGAGATTCCTATACCTCTTCTGCCTTCGGCGGGCTCTTCAATGCATATCCAAACTGACGAACAAGTAAAGAAGGATTGTAATTGATACATCCTTTCCTCCCAATTAAGGACACGTTTGGATATCCTGCATAGCTAAAAATAATCTCGGAACCCAGCAAATTCCTATCAAACCAAACCATCTCCTCAGAAGTCAATCTCATAAGGCGCTCGGACCAATCAGACTCATTTGCAAGCTCTACGAAAGGACCCTTCTTCGATAAGTGTTTATCAAACCACATCTTCAGTAAAGGCACGCAACAATGAACACTCTTCCCTCGCCGGTTCTCATTCTTGTAATGGAGGGAATGGTAGAAATCCCCAATCAATGTCGATACTGGATTGCCGACAGCAAATAGATGAAGTGCGTTAAAGTCAACAAAGTCTGGAAGATTTGGGAATAGCACTATCCCATATATACACAAAGCCAACAAAGCGTTGAATACCACCCAACAATCACTCTTGGCATACTCTCGCGCCTTGCTAACCAGAAAATTAAGAGCGAATCCAGGAATCCCGTACCAAGAAGTCACCAACAGCTCAGAAGCATCCATATGCAAAGACACCGCTAAATCCTCCAACTTAGGTTTAACGTCAAAATGAATGAACGGGACCTTGTTCTGTACTGGCAAACTAAGGAATTCTGCATATTCCTCCATAGTAGGACCCATAAGGAAATCTGTAAACGTGAAGCATCTCAAAGCAGGATCGTAAAACTGCAGCAATGTATACAATCCAATCAAATCATGTGCACTGGGTCTACAAACCAAGCTCAAAAGCCTCCCATAACTCTTCTTGAAGCTAGCCCTAACATCATCATCAGCAAGAGCAATCAAACTCAATATAGAATTCACATCCGGAGTGGGCAACTTATACGCAACTGTCTTCCGCACACTACCCATATCCACAATCAAAAATCCGGAGCACTAAAACAGGGAAGTATGTAATGCACCTGCAGCACAGACACACGTTAATGAAATGCAATGATAAATGGGTATGCAAACAATGCAATGCAAACAGCTGCAACAGGGGATCAAGTGCCCTGAATAAAACGCCCAAGTCACACCAAGAACAGGTCTCAGACAGACCCTCCAATACTCATCAAACCCTGGTCTCAGACAGACCTCACAAAGAACTCCAGCCTGGTCTCGGATAGACCCAATAATATAACCCACACCTGGTCTCTGACAGACCTAGTAACAGTCCATAAAATATCCACAATCCTGTATCTCATAAGAAATAAACCGGTAGTCTGACGGTCAGGGTACCTGCATGCCCCAAATCCGTCTCACGGGTAGATGTCCCTATAACTAACACAAGGTACGACATCCTATGCGGTCGTTGGCGTCACAGACTTTCAGGGTTGATGATACGATTCCCAGAAGGAGTGGCATCATCAAATCCTGAAGAGGCCTCACTTAGCCAACTTCCAAATGATCGGTCCCCGGAGTCGACAATCCAACTAACCAACAACCCACTGCACCCAAAGGGTGAAACAGGAAGTCAACCAGAAGGACCTCGTCCGAGCGTAGATTTCGCGGGAAGCTAGTACATGCAAAGCATGCACACCCCCACTAATCTCTACTCTAATTCTAGGTGCACTCAAGCCCAGGTCCGGCTTATCTCTCAATCATAGAACCCCCATCAAACCCACAATACAGCAATAATAATGATAATAAAATGCTGAAATGTAAATGCAGAAATGTAAATCCATACAAAGCCCACGACGGGAAAACAAGCGCTAGGATTGACTCGCGTAGGGAACCGTTGGAGTCCCCACCAGAGTCGCCAGCTGTCGCTACTACGAAAATCGGCGCCGGCAATACAGAAGAGTCGCCACCGTGCGTTATTTATCCCAAAGGAGGGAAAGGAAACGCTCGAAGTAAACCTAACGCAAAGACGGGAAAAGGTATGGTCATCGTAACCAAAACCTGGATTCGGGAGTCGGTTACGTAAGGGGAAGGTATTAGCACCCCTCACGTCCATCATACTCGATGGGATCCACGCTTGCTTGTTTGTACGGATTACACTTCTATCTAAAATAAAGGATGAGGTCTGAAAAGAAAAGAAAACATGACTCGGTAAAGCATCGCACTTTATGCCTACGTATTCCCGTCTGGAACGAGAAATCAGAGTCAACGTAGTTCGCCTAACTACGGGTGAAGGTGGGTGAAGGTTGCTCGCTAGGATATCGCATCCTATGCCTACGTACTTCCACACTGCATGGAAGATCAGAGCAAACGTAGTTCGGGCTACGCACGACACAAGCTGTTCAAATGTCTTTTATGAAAAATCTCACCTTGAACAAGGGTTTTCTTATTGCAAAAAGGTTTGTGTTTGTTCAAATCTTTTGACGGAAGAAATGAATTGATCTCTGTCATAACCTTTATTAATGTTTTTTCTGTTGTTTGAAGAAAGAAGAGATGACACTCTAAAATCCTAGGGTTAAAAAGGGCATAAAATCTACCCTAATGTTATCATACATGGGTTAGCTCCTAATGTCTGTCATGTTACTCTCTTGCACGGAGAGAAACAGAGCTCCTAAGGGAATAAACGGAAAGCAAAAACAGATACAGTAAACAGTAAAATAATGCATGAATGCAGCACACAAGCTAGGCAAGGGAGCCAAACTCCCTAGAACCTGAACACAATAGGTAAAAGTGAAGCACATTTCACTTTAAACCTAGGGGAATTAATACACACAATACAGTAAAAGCCCCAACTTCTGACAGCAAAAATCCCAAGTTGATGCACAACACATCCTCTTTCAAAAGAATCTCCAAGCTCTTTCTTCATTAGGCCCCCAAGCTCTATCTAGCTTCTTGCTTTGACAATCTTCATCTTCAATGATCTCCATCTTCAAGGGTAAGCACTCCAGGATAACAGAATAGAATCAAGAGATCTAGTTTGGCATGCTAAGCAGCTCATGAACAACCAAAGGAAGCTCACAAGGGATTAGCATAGTGGGACAGGTTCCCTCAAAGTTCTACCTCTAAGACCAATCACTTATCCCTCCAAAGGAGGGAGGTGTGTTCTTAGAAGGACTTTTAGTCACTGGGAAGGGATGGAAGCACAGAAGCATTCCATGTTTCATGAATCAAATCTCTAATCTAGAGCTCTACCTAGCTCCTAAACCCTAAAGCCTTCAACAGCTCCCAGCAAGCTTCAAACATCTTCAACTTCTGGATCTCTAGTCTTCAATCTTCTCCTCATCATGCTCCTTCAACAAGGTCCTCCAGCAAGCAAAGCCCCAAAGCAAACCCCAAAATAAACCCCACAAACAGATAAACACCAAGATAGCATACCATACAATCAATCAATTTAGAAAATACCCTAAAAATATTAAAGAAAGGGGGAAAAATCCAATGTTCATTCACAAGGGTCTATTATACTTACCCATAATATCCCTATAGTCCCATACCCAAAATCAAACTAAAACTCCTAAAAGAAATGATTTACTTCACCTATGTCACACCTAAAACCCTAATTTTAACCTCTCTAATCTCACCTAATCAAACTACCTCACAATTAATCCTAAAAATCACAAATTAAATCCTCTATGCAAGTTAAGGTCCTAAGTGAAATACCCTAAAAAGAATGGGTCCTAAATCTAAAGGGACCTAGTCAAACTAAAATGAACATAATGAAGTATCAAACTATATCTCTTAAAAAGCTATTAAAATGAAAAATATACAAAAAATATCAAAATGAATAAAATGCTAATTTTAATATTTGCTAATTTTCTTAACAGAGTCATGAAAATAATACAAAAAGAGGCAATTAAAAATATGCTTTTTTCGTTTTATTATGGATTTTACAAAATTAAGGAAAATAAAGAAAATCAAAAAAATGACAAAATAAAAGAAAATAGGAGGAGGGGTTCAGTTAGCATATGCGCTCAGTTCAATTGATCATTGGGCTCAGACCTAGGGGGTGCCATTAGCATAGCGCGCAAGGCCCATAGTTGTTTTCAGAAAATGAACAAAAAACAAAAAGAAAAAGAGAAAGGAACGGTGTAAAAAGCAACCCAATGTAGTGTTATTTGTGATGGGCCTTGATAGGGGGGTGGGGTTATCAAATTTCATTCAGGCCCAGGCGTTTCATAAATGAAACGCAGCGTTTTTGCTGCATTTCAGTCTTTCCCTCCCAAATCTAATTAAACGTGGAGCGTTAGATTATAATCCAAGTCAAAGGTCCTATGATCATCTGACGGTCCAAACTTCATCCCCAGCCTCTCGCTAGGGTTTGCAGTGAAAAACCAGGTTCTTGATACAATCTTCCACTCACTCATACTCCCTCACCTCTCAATGAAATCCAAAGGTACAAAGACCAAAAATGGCCTACGTTCTTCCCTCTACAAAACCATGGTTTTAGTTTTCCCTAGAACTCAACCTAAAGTAAAACACGATAGGTATAAACCTAGGGCACCACTCATTTTCACTGACATGCACTTTGATCATTCTTGATAATCTTGGTACTAATGTGATCATCACCTCTCCCTGGTTATTCTAAGCTAATGCTCGTGGATTGTAATTCCTCATACCTCATGTTCTTGTTCATCAAAGTTTCACTGCCCTAAAGTAAACCTTCATCAATGGAGCCCTAACTTTCTGGAGATCATCTTCTACCTATCCCTAACAACTCTAACCTAACAAACTAAGCTAACAGTGCATAATTAATGGTGTAGAGAGCAATATGCATACCTGCAATTTTTGTTGAAACAGATGAGAATTGGCTTGATTCAGTGCTTGCAATCCTTCACAAATGCTCCTCAGATGGTGATCTTGTTTCTGTTTGCAACAAACTAGATGGAGAGAGCTTGTAATATGAGATTCGAATCTGGTTTGGATTCTTGCAACTTCAACCTTAGATCTTCAATCCTCCATGGATGAGCCTCTGAATCAACTTGTATGCAACCAATAAGATCAATGGAGTATCAATGAATGGGAAGAATGAATTGAATTGATACTGAATATGGAGTTTCACTCTTTCTTGCAATTGAAGCAATAATGGAATCCTCTCCCTCCTCTCTCTCTTCTCACCAACCTTTTCTCTTAATGATCTCAACTCAATATATAGAGAACCATGGAAAGATCTAGAGTCTTCTAGATCAGTCTAGGATGATTCTAGAAACTTCATGAATTTCTCATGTTATGACATAATCCCCATCTCATGATATCTCCCTTCAATATAACTTGCAGCCCCTTAAACACTTTTAAAAATCTCATGACATGAGTTATTGAGGAGTGTATGATGCTTACCAAGCTAATCCCTTGCCTTGTGTTAAGTTTCACATGAATACCTTATTATGCAAGTAATAGATTTACAAAGCAACTCCATTTTTAAAGCCCTATCTCAAAATTGTGGCTAAACCAAAGTCTTTAAAATGTTGTTTAGACTCAATTTGATATATTACATGACCCATTTTGGATTTATAGATTGCCCAAACCAATTTTCAGTTTGAACTTTTTCAAGTTATGTCCATTTTTTAAGTCATTTTCACCAACTATGTTCAATTCTTGCTACAAGCTTTTCCAACATGCCATTACCTCTTTTATAGACTTAAAATGCCATTTTGAGCAACTTTGATGTTGTGAAGGTTTTCATTTGAAGCTTCCTTGTATGAGTTTTAGGCATAGGCTAAGAATGACCTATAATTCCACTTTCCCAAAATACCCCTGACTTGCACAAGCTATAACTTGAGCTTCACATATCAGATAAAGGCATACCATACCTTTTTGGAAAGGGTAGATCATGAGGAACAACCCTTATGTTTTCCAAGAATTCATTTGAAAATTCCTTGAAGGTCAAACGTTGCTTGGAAGACAGACAACTTTCACAGACAAATTTCAGTGTCCTCAGATGACCTGTAACTTGCAAGAGCTATAACTTGAGTTCTATAAATCATCTTGATGACTTCCACCACTCAAATTAAAGCTATGAAGATGCTCTACAAGTCTCATGTGTACCAAGAGTTCATATGAAACTTTCATTTTGAATTACACTGCTTGGAAGTTTGACCTAAATCAGGGGATTTTACACTAAAACCCTAATTTGGTAACTTCACTTCTCCTTGACTTATTTTAATTTTTATTTGGCACAACACCACATCCATATCCATATAGAAAATAATGAATCCCACATTCTTCAAATGAGCCTTGATGCCTTTCAAATCAAGCCCTTGACCTAGGATTGACCTAGATAAGACCCTAGTTGACTGACTTCAACTGAGGCTCTTGCAATCATTCCAATGACTTGGTTACTCCTAAAAAATGATCATCTAGGCTCTTCATAACATCCATACACACTCCATGCTCTTGGCTCATAGCTCACACTTCCTCTGATGATCCCCAAATAACCTCAAGATAGGGGAGAACCCAATGAGTGATCTAAGTAATCTTGAATATGAATGAAACCCCTTGAACATGCCCCTTGATACAAGAATGGTACTTGATCCCCTGATTAAGATTAGCTTGCTTATGCTATGCTATGCAGATGAATACACTATGTACATGATGACAATGCAAATGATTATGCAATTGAAACATAAGCCTAGGCTAAAAAAAAATTGGGCAAATTTTGGGGTGCAACAGACAGGAATCTGCGTAGGCTGAGCTTGAGCAACATTGTTCACTGGAGTCTTCTGAATACCGACCTCCCCTCTAGTCATAGCTGTCATGGCTTCCATGAGTTGACTCAACTAATTCTTCATCAATTCAAACTCGGCCCTCGTAACAACCTGATTCTTCTCTCCTGAGTTCATGATCCTTCCAGAAGCTAACTCAAATCCTATGCGAATGTCGGGAAATCAACTGCGGGTTGGACAAAAGACGGGTAAGCTTTCTGTTCCGGCCAAGGATGGACATGCAAAAATGAGATGCACATGAAATGCAATGCAAAATGCAACAAACACGGGATCAAAGCCCCCACAAAGCTCTGAATACTGCTGCGCTGCTGACCGGATAAGTTCACTCTGATGAGAAGACCAAAATACTGGGTTGGCTGGAAGTCAAGTTTCCTGCAAAAACCCTCCCACTCACAGGTGTGGACCTAAACTGACAAAGGTTTGGCATCCTATGCCTTCGTCAACGTCATAGACTTTCAAGAAATGATGATACGTTCACCATTTTTGGTTTGGCATCATCATCTCTTGAAGAGGCCTCACTTAGCTGACTCATAATTGATCGGTTCCCAGAGTCGACGATCCTCAACTCCAAATTCATGTCGGATCCTAAGTATCGGAAAGGAAATCATCAAAGAGAATCTCGTATGAGCGTGAATTTCATGGGGAACTGTATCTGCTAAGCAAATAGGCCCCCACTAGTCTCCACTCTAATGCTACGTACGTACTCAAGCCTGGGTTTTGGCTTATCTCTCAGAGGAACAACCACCCAACAGCTCAACAGCAACAGATAGAAAATACAGTGTGGAAAATGTAAATGCAGTAATATACAAAATAAAGCACACAAAATATACACACCCACAAACCAAACAGACAAGCGCTAGGATGGACTCGCATATGGGATATTCCTGTCCCCAGCAGAGTCACCAGTTGTCGCTACTGCAAAAAAAGAAGACCGGCAATGACTAACATAGTCGCCACCTATCGTTATTGATCCCAAAGAAGGGAAAAGAAATGATCGGAAAAAAACCTGACGAAAACGGGAAAAGACAAGGTCATCGCAACCAAGTCCTAGGTTCGGGAGTCAGTTACGCAAGGGGAAGGTATGAGCACCATTCACTCCCGTCGTACTCGACGGGATCCACGCTTGGGTTGTCTAGTTTATGGGTGACAAACAATCTATCTACGGCTGCTAAAGCTAAACAGAAAGAACTGACTCGATAGAGCATCGCCGCTCTATGCCTACGTATTCCCTTGTGCAATGGGAAAGTCAGAGTCAACGTAGTTCGGGAAACTACAGGGGGAGATTGATCGCCAAGATGTCGCGTCTTGTGCCTACGTATTCTCATCTGTGTTCTCGATCACACGGGGGTGAGAGAAAGGGTTGACGATACTAGCGTGCGCATTCTAGCAGTTAGGTGTATTGCTGCTCGACCATTGGAGAATTAGGCGTTACCTGTTTGCGGTAGAACGGACGTAGTATGTCGGGTTTAGATGTATGGGAACCTACGGGACATAGAACTATGGTCTGGTCTCAATTGCGCTAGGGCAAGAGAAAGGGATAGATTAGTCGTCAGCGGGAAAGTCTCGATCGCACGGAACCGAGAAAACAGAGAAGTTAGCTGTTAGCGTGCTCGCTAGGACATCGCATCCTATGCCTAAATATTCTCGTCCGGTACGAGAAATCAGAGCAGCTGTAGTTCAGCTAACTACAAGAAACAGTCTCGATTGCACGGGGGTAAGAGAAGGGAGCTCAATCGCCAGAACGCGAGAGAAAAGGGGAAGTCTCAATCGCCAGGATGCGAGAGAAAAGGTTCAGAACGAGACACACACGCGAAGTCCTAGACGTAGGAGCGAATACGTTGCATATTGTCCTAAGGACATATACTAAACACTCTAGGCAATTGAGAGGTGACCACTCAATCACCATTTCCCACGTATCTAAACGAATACTCACAACACTCGACGGTTGAAAAGAAAGAGATGAAAGAAGTGAAATAAAAACAACGTTATCGAACGGAGTGGTTCCGTTGACCCTTGACTTTTGCGTGCAAATTCCATTTCCAAGCTCTACTCTTTTATCCTCGATGATGATATTTCAAACCAGAACCAATGTGACACTGAACCGTCATAATTCGACTTATAAAAGAAATCAAACCCCAAGAGGTAGTGTATTGATATTCATGTTAAAGACAAGATGGAGAAATGATATTGAGAATCATTCTCCGATTAAATTATGTCACACGGCCAGCACAACAGAAAAGGTAAAATAAAATCAGAAGAAGATGAAAAGATGAGGAGAGGAAAAGCGGTCTCGGATCCTACATCTGAAGGTGAGAAAAACACTTAGAAGGGGGGTTGAATAAGAGTTATAAGAAATATGGCAATAAAAACAACTTAAGATTTTTATCCTGGTTCGTTGAACTCAACTACTCCAGTCCACCTTATCAAAGATGATTTTCCTTTCTCTGCAAGGACTTAATCCACTATTGATCAACTGATTACAATAGAAAGCACTAAGAACAACTGTCTTAGTCTTCTCAAGAACTACTGACCACACCTTGGTCTTCTTAAGGAATTTCTTACAAATTAATGTAAACTAACAAGTGTTTGAATGCTTCTAATAAGCTGTATCACAACTGTGATGTTTACACTTAAGATTAAGTACAACAAAAACTATATGGGTTTATGAGAGATCAAATGAGTAAGATCTTGAGAGATTTTCTCTTTTATGAATCAAGCGTGTATTTCTTTCTGAGTGATCTAGCAATGAGTCAATGGTGAGTAGTGAATTAGCAACCTCAAAATGTTGAAGTAGTTCTCCTTTTATAGCTTTTTCAAATGCTTTGAGTGATGTGCAGCTTAATATAATATTTGATTGTATGACTTTTCATCACCAAAAGTATGGGCAGAGATATGCTTTCTGCAGAAAGGTATGGTTATAGAAACCTTGGGATTTGCACCACGTCACTTCTTTGGACAAATTAGCTGTTGGTTACTTTGGAAGTAGCACCATGTCTAATCAAGTTTACAGCTTCTTCAACAAGCTTCCTTCAAGATGAAGTCTTCATAATCTTCACTTTAGAACTTGTAGTAAGCATAAAAGGTATGGAATGCTTTAAGATGATCAGAGCTTAAGATGAATGATAAGTTTAGAGTCTTGATAGATGATCAGAGCTTAAGATGAATGATAAGTTTAGAGTCTTGATAGATGATCAGAGCTTAAGATGTATCAGAGTCTCAATCTTGATTAGAGTCTTCATCAGAGTATGCAGCAGTATGTGCTTCAGCGTGTAGTTCTATCAGAGCAGAGTTTTATAAATCAGATCCTCAATACATGCAGCGTGTAGTACTCTCAGAGTCTTCTGAAAAACTGTGCTTCTTAACTCTCATACAAAGATCTTCAATGCTTCAGAGTCTTCAGATCTTTCAGAGTCTTCTGCTTCAGATCCTTCTGCAGCTTCTGCTTCAGATTCTTCTGTAGCTTCTGCTTCAGAATCTTCTGCAGGCAGCATTCAGATTCTTCTATAAGATGATTCTGACTCTTCAGAGCCTTCCATAGTTCCATGTTCAGATTAATTTTCTCTTAGATATATATATATATACTTTAACATCTGCAGCAAATATTCATGAACAAATTTTAGAGTATATAATTCTTTAATACAAAATTTCATAAGAGTTATCATCAAAACATAGAGATATTACTAAGAAACAATCTGTGTTCTTACAATCTCCCCCTTTTTGATGATGACAAAACATGAGAAATTTTGTTCAATAAAAAGCAATAATTATAACCCCCCCTGAGATTAAGAATCTCCCCCTGAAATGAATACTCTAAAGGAAAAGAATACTTCCCTTTTTGCTTGGGTGTATTTCAGAATCAGAGTCTGATGACTTCTTTCAAACACAGAGTCTAGTTTTTCGTTTAGAATCAGAGTACAATTTGCTTCAAGAATCTGAGTCTGGTTGGGTAATTCTCAGGATAACTTCAATGAATTTATTTTGTCAGATGAAACAATAGAATCTGAAAGACTTAAGTTCAAAGATAGTTAATAATATGTCTGAATTTCATTTCAGTATTTGCTTATGGATTGAACAATCAGATTCTTTTTCTCCCCATTTTTGTCATAATCAAAAAGATGTGTAAAGACAGAAAAGATAACAGAAGAAAAGTAAAACAAACATTTTCATTCATTCAGATGGTTCACATAACAGATGATAAAAAAAATAGATGCAAACAACAGTGCAAAAAAAAACATGAAAAGAAACTAAGGTTGGCGAGATGCAATCAGGGTCAGAAGATCTGTAATCTTTGCAGTAGACTCTTCTTGCTTGGACATCCAAGTCTTAATCTCTTCAGTGGTTTGTTCTTGTTTGATCATCCAGGACTTGATTTCCTTAACCTCTTTCACAAGTTCTGAATTGTCAGTCTTCACTTCAGATTCAGACGCATCAATGTCTATATCAGATGCAACATCTTCAGATGGAGAGTCTTCAGCAGGAGCAGCTTCCAGAAGCAGCACTGGTGGTTTGGGAATGCTCAGTAGAGTCTGTCTGACCAAGTCAACAAACTTTGCCTTAGCATCTTCAGCACAGACTGCTTTGAGATGAGAAGCCACAACGTTGAACTTAGAGATGATTTATCCCAAGCAGCTTCAGACTTAACATGATCTATACTGAAGAGACACTCTTCTTCCACACGTGCAATCCCCATACGAACTTCCTTTTTGAAATTCTCAGACAGTTTATCAACATCTGATCTAGGGAAGGGGTAAAGGTATTCCTCAAGAGTCACTTTTTCAGCAGATTCAGAGTTTGGCTGAGGTTGTTCACAAGTGGTATCAAGAGGTGTTGGATCAGATGGTGGTTGTTTAGATGGTTGAGGTGCAGATGGTTGAGGTTCAGATGGTTGAGGTATAGATGGTTGAGGTTCAGATGGTAGTGGTATGGTGAGTTGAGGTGTAGGGGTTGTTGAAATTTCAGCTTCAGATGATGAAGGTTAAAAATCTGAGAGTTTGAATTTGGAGCGAAGTGAAAGTCTATGATTGATTTGGTCAGTTGCTTATAGGTCAGAAAATGTAGGTTTGAATAGATCAGGAATGTGTAAACAGGAGGGTGAGTGAACTTTTGATTCAGAATCAGATGATTCATTGGAGTGGCATGAGGTGGATGACAAGACAACCATGGTTGCAAGTGGTTGCAAATCAAGAATGTCATTGGATGATTGAAAGATAGAGGGTTCTGGAACAGGTAACGATTGTTCTATTATTGAGGGTTGTTCAGATGGTGTTGGTTGGGGAGGTTCAGGTGAAATGGGTTGAGATTGATGTTCTTGTGGTTGTTGTTGTTGTTCTGGTTGTGGTTGTTGTTGTGGTTGAGGTTATGGTTGAGGTTGTTCTGGTTGTTGATGTTCTGGTTGTGTTTCTGGTTGAGGTGGTTCAAATGGAGTTTGTACAAAAGATGGTTGAGAATGTGTAGGTTGAGATGGAGAGGGTTCAGATGAATGAATCCCAGATGATGGTGGTACAGATGATTATGGTCTAGAAGGTGATGGAGGAGATGAAGGTAATGGAGAGTGAATGGTTGGTAATTGATCAGATGTTAATACCTGTTTGATAGTTTCTCTAATGTCTTCCAGACTTGCTTCTGGAGGAGTTGGTTTCACTTTCTTTACCTTCTGAGGCTTAGCAGCAGCTTCAGAGGCTTTTCTCTTAGGCTGAGCCTCAGATCCTTCTTCAGCAATCTTCTTTGAACGCCTTTCTCTAAGAAGATTAGGCAGAACTTCTCCTTCCTTCTGGACGATGTTAACAGGCAGAGGAACACCAGTTAACAAACACTCAGCTATGTAGGATAAGATGATCTCCCTTGGTTCGTTAGCACTGAACATTGGAAAATCTTCAACAGGAATCCTTCTGTTGCTGACATCCTTAGTAGCAATTTTCTTAGGTTTGCTGGCAAGCTCTGTGATGACCTTCATCCTCTTCAGAGTATTGCCATTGATGACAGAACCTATGACATAGGACAGATCCTCTGTCAATCCAGCTTCATACAGATGTTCTACCAGACGATTCTCAGTCAGAATATCTGATATCAGTCTTCCCATAGGAATCCAATTCCTAACTTTTCCAGTTTTGACTCTTACTTCTTCTCTTGTTTCCTTTATATGATTCAGAAGATGACTAAACAGAAGATAAGGCAAGTCCGCCTTCTTTCCCTTGCTCATACAGAACATGAAGTAGAGTTGTTCAGCACTGAGATAATCTGGAGAATTTGATGATTTTCTGTGAAAGATGGAACTCATGAAAATCTTGGCCCAGATCCTATAGACTGGCTTCAGTTCCCTTACTTTGCTAGTTGGTTCCCTAGAAATACTAACTTCTTGACACACATCAGCAAGATCCACACGAGCAGATTGTAGGCTGGTTTCACCATCAGTTTCAGAGTACCCAATAAGTTGTCTGATCAGCTTCTCAGTAATCACAATCTCCTTTCCAAGGACCAAAGAATGGATGAATTTAGGGCACACCTGAGCATGTATCCAGAATTCTTTCACCAAAGTTGGATAAACAGGACCCATAAGCCTGTCAAAATACTTTGTCCAACTCTGAGTTTGAATGGTTGAAGAAAGATTAAACCCATTTTTTCCAATGGAATCAAAATCTACAAAGCATTCACTCAGAACTTCCAGATCTACAGTTGGAGTGAGAAGGGTTCTCACAGGTTCCTTGTACGCTTCAGCATTAGGAGAAGAAACAACAGTGGTTGATTGCATCTGAGCAGATGTTGATGAAGAAGATGCCATTGTTGTTCTTGAGTGAGAGGTTTTAGGTTTAGGGTTTAGATGAAGAGCAAAGAGAAGACATAAATGCATAAAACGTTCGTGAGGTGAAAAGTGTGAAATGGTGTGATTTGTGGTATTTATAGATAAAATCAGGCACACAAACAGTCACATAAGCACGCTTCACATATCATTAAATGAAAAAGTAAAAACATCATTGCACAACATTTATGATTCTGACAGATGGGGGGAAAATCAAGAAAAATCAGATTTTCAAAGCAATACCTCAAACGTTAATTCAGTAAGGTGCACTCTACCTTTCCAGTTTCTGAGCTACACGTGTTTGCTTGCATGTGCTTCTGAAATCTCTTGAGAAATGAAACGTTAGTCAACGTTCAGATCCTTTGAGCATTGTTAGTTCAGATTTACACAAATAAAATAATTCATGAAAATGAATAAATTGACAGATGAAATACTTCAGAGCATTAAACATTTTGCATCTGAGAAGTTTGCCTCTGATAAATATTATTTTGGACAAAAAGCCATACCAATATTTTTCAGAATAAACTTGAACCTATCTTCAGCAAGGGGTTTTGTAAAAATATCAGCCCATTGATGATCTGAATCAACAAAGGCTAAGTTTATAATACCCTTCTGAACATAGTCTCTGATGAAATGATGCTTAATTTCTATATGTTTTGCCTTAGAGTGTAAAATTGGATTTTTAGACAAACATATAGCAGAAGTATTATCACAGAAGATAGATACATTACTCTCAAAGATCTGATAGTCTTCTAACTGACTTTTCATCAAGAGCATATGCGTGCTACATCTAGCATCAACAATGTATTCTGCCTCTGTTGTGGAAAGTGCAATTGTGGGTTGCTTCTTGCTGTACCATGAGATCTGATGACTTCCAAGGAACTGACAGCTTCCAGAAGTACTTTTACGCTCTACTCTGTCTCCAGCATAGTCAGCATCACAGAATCCAACTAATGTATATTCATCAGATGTTCTGTAACACAGACCCATGTTAGTAGTACCTTTCAGATACCTTAGAATCCTCTTAGCAGCAGTTAAGTGAGATTCTCTAGGATCTGATTGGAATCTTGCACACAAGCATACACTGAACAAAATGGCAGGTCTAGAAGCAGTTAAGTAGAGAAGAGATCCTATCATACCTCTGTAGAGTTTCTGATCTACTTTCTTACTTACCTCTTCCTTACCAAGAGTACTTGTTGGATGCATAGGAGTCTTTGCCATCTTACTATCAGTCATGTTAAACTTCTTCAGAAGCTCTTTAACATATTTGGTTTGATGAATGTAAGTGCAATATGGAGTCTAGTTGACTTGAATTCCCAGAAAGAATCTCAATTCTCCCATCATGCTCATCTCAAATTCAGCCTGCATACATTGAGCAAACTTCTTTCCCAGCATAACATCTGTAGATCCAAATATAATATCATCCACATATATTTGACAAATTAAAAGATATTTCTTAAATGTTTTACAGAAGAGAGTTGTGTCTACTTTTCCTCTGATAAAGTTCTTTTCCAGTAGAAAATTACTTAATCTTTCATACCAAGCTCTGGGAGCTTGTTTCAAACCATAAAGAGATTTTTTGAGTTTGAAAACATGATCTGGAAATTTATCACTTTCAAAACCAGGAGGTTGATAGACATAAACTTCTTCTTCTATAATACCATTTAAGAAGGCATTCTTAACATCCATCTGATATAGAGTGATGTTATGTTGTGCAGCAAATGAAATAAGAAGGCGTATAGATTCTAACCTTGCCACTGGAGCATAAGTTTCAGTGTAATCAATACCTTCTTGTTGACTGTACCCTTGAGCTACCAGCCTTGCCTTGTTCCTAACAACTTCTCCTTGCTCATTTAATTTATTTCTGAATACCCACTTTGTTCCAATAATGTTGAAACCTTTTGGTCTAGGAACCAGATCCCACACATCATTTCTTGTAAATTGATTTAGCTCATCTTGCATTGCAAGTATCCAATCATTGTCACTCAGAGCCTCATCCATAGATGTTGGTTCAATAATAGACACCAACCCAAGAAGTGATGTTCCAGATGATCTGATAAACGACCTTGTTCTTATAGGGTCATCTTTCTTCCCAATAATCATTTCTTCTGGATGAGAAGCCTTGATTATGGATGATCCTTTAACTGTTGGTTCTTCAGAAATATTCATGTTATTCATCTGAGCAGCTAATGGAGTTGTATCTGGCATAGCTTCTTCTTGAGCTTTCTCTACCTCTGCTTTCTTAGATTCTATGAGAATAACTTCTCCATCTGCAGAGTTTTCAATCTGCTTTGGCTTTTGATTGCCAAGCTTATCATCAAATCTAACATGTATAGATTCCTCCACAATCTGTGTCTCAGTATTGTATACTCTGTAGCCTTTAGAGCGTTCAGAATATCCAAGCATGAAACACTTTTGTGCTTTAGAATTAAACTTGTTAAGATTCTCTTTAGTGTTTATTATAAAACAAATACATCCAAAAGGATGGAAATAAGAAATGTTTGGCTTTCTATTCCTCCACAATTCATAAGGAGTCTTTTCCAGAAGAGGTCTAATTGACACTCTGTTCTGAATGTAACATGTTGTGTTAATTGCCTCTTCCCAAAAATGTTTTGCCATGTTAGTCTCATTGATCATGGTTCTGGCCATCTCTTGCAAAGTTCTATTTTTCCTCTCTACAACTCCATTCTGTTGTGGAGTTCTAGGACAGGAGAAATCATGAGCAATGTCATTTTCATTAAAATATTTTTCAAAATTCATGTTTTCAAATTCACCACCATGATCACTTCTGACTTTAACAATTTTGAAATCTTTTTCAGTTTGGACTTGTTTGCAGAAGTCAAAGAACACAGAGTGTAACTCATCCTTGTGTTTTAGGAATTTTACCCATGTCCATCTGCTGTAGCCATCAACAATGACTAATCCATACTTCTTGCCTCTGATGGATGCAGTTTTCACTGGTCCAAACAAATCAATGTGAAGTAACTCTAATGGTTTTGAAGTTGAAACAACATTTTTGGATTTAAAATATGATTTTGAAAATTTTCCTTTCTGACATGCTTCACAAAGAGCGTCTGAGTTGAACTTCAGATTAGGAAGTCCTCTAACCAGATTAAGCTTATTAATCTGAGATATACGTCTCATATTAATATGACCCAATCTTCTGTGCCAGACCCATTGCTCCTTATTAACAAACATAAGGCATTTAACATTCTGAACCTTAAGTTCTGAAAGACTAATTTTATAAATGTCGTTTTTCCTTTTACAATTAAAGAGGATTGAGCCATCCTTTTGACTAACAGCTTTGCAACACTTTTGATTAAAGATAATGTCATAACCATGGTCACTTAATTGACTTATGGACAATAGATTATGAGCTAACCATTCAACTAGCAAGACATTAGTTATGGAAGGAAGTTCACCATTGCCTATGGTTCCAGAGCCAATTATCTTGCCCTTCTGATTCCCTCCAAACTTGACATCTCCTTCAGATCTAAGCTCCAGACTTTGGAACATAGACCTTTTTCCCGTCATATGTCGTGAGCATCCAGAGTCCAGGTACCATGACTGTAGTCTTGACTTTGCTGCTAAGGATGTGTGCAACATAGATTATCTTATCCTTAGGTACCCAGATTTTCTTGGGTCCTTTTTGGTTAGTTGCCTTAAAGCTTTTTCTGAACTTCTGTCTTTCAACATAAGACTTGTTCTGATTAGCTTTAGATTTATTAAACACAGATTTGTTCTGATTAGAACTTGTGTGTTTAATATCATTTAAGTGACCAAATGTAAACTGAGAATATAAGGGAGGATACTTGATATCCAGTTTATCTACAGATTTTGGATTTGAATCTTCATAAGAGAAAGATTTATATCCAACACCTTTTCTATAGTTTCTACTAATACCATAGATCATTGAAGCCATTTTGCTTCTATCTAGGCTATTAGTTAGAAACTTCCTGAAACTATAGTCATACTCTTGTAAAATATTTTTAGAGCATGATTCAGATTTTAAATCAGAGTTTAGTTGAGCAGTTTCTAAATTATTTTTCAATTGAAGATTTTCAGCTTTTAGTTCAGCTATTTCTGATTCAAACTTTTTACTCTCAAATTCAATATGCTTTAGAAGCGTTTTGTATTTGAGTTTAACTTTACTATAGTTTTCAAGAATATCAGATAAACTTTCAACAAGTTCCTGTCTAGAAAGTTCAGCAAATACCTCCTCAGAATCATATTCTAATTCTGATCTAGATGATTCAGCATTGTCCTCAATGTCAGCCATGAATGCTACATTTGCACATTCCTCTTCTGACTCTGATGACGAATCAGATGCATCTGAGTCATCCCAGGTAGCCATCAGAACTTTCTTTTTGTGATTTGACTTTCTTTTTGGGTTCTCCTTCGGGAGGCTTTGGACAATCACTCTTGTAGTGCCCAGGTTCTTTGCATTCATAGCAAATAACCTCTCTTTTTCCAGATTGTCTGTGTCTAGAGGATTCTCCAGATCTTCTGTATCCAGAGTGTTCTCTAGATCTTCTGTGCCCAGAAGATTCTTTGTGTTGATCTGGTTTTCTAAAGTTCTTGAACTTCCTTTGCTTATTCTTCCAGAGTTTATTGATTCTTCTGGATAACAAGGATAGTTCTTCTTCATCTTTAGAAGCAGACTCTTCAGAGCTTTCTCCTAATACCTGCAATGCTTTAACAACTTTATTAGATTTTAACACAATTGACTTACCTTTCTTTAGAGGCTCATCTTCCTCTAGTTCAATCTCATGACTCCTTAGAGAACTTATTAGTTCCTCCAGCGTAATCTTATTCAGATCCTTTGCCAGCTTCAGAGCAGTGACCATGGGTCTCCATCTGGTTGGCAAGCTTCTGATTATTTTCTTGACATGATCTGCTGTAGAGTAACCCTTGTCCAGAACCTTTAGGCCAGCAGTGAGAATCTGGAATCTGGAAAACATTGCTTCAATAGATTCAGATTCTTCCATCTTGAAAGCTTCATACTTCTGGATCAGCGCCAGAGCCTTGGTTTCTTTGACTTGAGAGTTCCCTTCATGAGTCATCTTCAGGGATTCAAATATATCAAAGGCAGTTTATCTGTTGGTTATTTTCTCATACTCAGTATGAGATATAGCATTTAGCAATATAGTTCTAGCCTTGTGGTGATTTCTGAATTCCTTCTTTTGCTCCTCAGTCATTGATTTTCTGTCAACTTTCTTGCCATTCCCATTAGTGGGATGAACATATCCATCAATAACTAAGTCCCAAATATCAGCATCAAATCCTAGAAAGAAACTTTCCAGTCTATCTTTCCAATAATCAAATTTCTCTCCATCAAACATGGGAGGTTTTGTGCTGACTTTTTCTTCATATTTGTTGTTGTTGGGTGTTGGAGTTTCAACAGCCATAATGTATATCAACCAAGAGTATCAAGAGTTTTTCCCACTGGATCTTTTTTGGTCACGGTTAAGTGATAGCACAAACAGAACCGGAGCTCTGATGCCAACTGAAGGTGAGAAAAACACTTAGAAGGGGGGGTTGAATAAGAGTTATAAGAAATATGGCAATAAAAACAACTTAAGATTTTTATCCTGGTTCGTTGAACTCAACTACTCCAGTCCACCTTATCAAAGATGATTTTCCTTTCTCTGCAAGGACTTAATCCACTATTGATCAACTGATTACAATAGAAAGCACTAAGAACAACTGTCTTAGTCTTCTCAAGAACTACTGACCACACCTTGGTCTTCTTAAGGAATTTCTTACAAATTAATGTAAACTAACAAGTGTTTGAATGCTTTTAATAAGCTGTATCACAACTGTGATGTTTACACTTAAGATTAAGTACAACAAAAACTATATGGTTTTATGAGAGATCAAATGAGTAAGATCTTGAGAGATTTTCTCTTTTATGAACCAAGCGTGTATTTCTTTCTGAGTGATCTAGCAATGAGCCAACGGTGAGTAGTGAATTAGCAACCTCAAAATGTTGAAGTTGTTCTCCTTTTATAGCTTTTTCAAATGCTTTGAGTGATGTGCAGCTTAATATAATATTTGATTGTATGACTTTTCATCACCAAAACTATGGGCAGAGATATGCTTTCTGCAGAAAGGTATGGTTGTAGAAGCCTTGGGATTTGCACCACGTCACATCTTTGGACAAATTAGCCGTTGGTTACTTTGGAAGTAGCACCATGTCTAATCAAGTTTACAGCTTCTTCAACAAGCTTCCTTCAAGATGAAGTCTTCATAATCTGAACTTTAGAACTTGTAGTAAGCATAAAAGGTATGGAATGCTTTAAGATAATCAGAGCTTAAGATGAATGATAAGTTCAGAGTCTTGATAGATGATCAGAGCTTAAGATGAATGATAAGTTCAGAGTCTTGATAGATGATCAGAGCTTAAGATGTATCAAAGTCTCAATCTTGATTAGAGTCTTCATCAGAGTATGCAGTAGTATGTGCTTCAGCATGTAGTTCTATCAGAGCAGAGTTTTATAAATCAGATCCTCAGTACATGCATCGTGTAGTACTCTCAGAGTCTTCTGAAAAACTGTGCTTCTTAAGTTTCATACAAAGATCTTCAATGCTTCAGAGTCTTCTACTTCAGATCCTTCTGCAGCTTCTGCTTCAGATTCTTCTGTAGCTTTTGCTTCAGAATCTTCTGCAGGCAGCATTCAGATTCTTCTATAAGATGATTCTGAATCTTCAGAGCCTTCCATAGTTCCATGTTCAGATTAATTTGCTCTTAGATATATATATACTTTAACATCTGCAGCAAATATTCATGAACAAATTTTAGAGGTATAATTCTTTAATACAAAATTTCATAAGAGTTGTCATAAAAACATAGAGATATTACTAAGAAACAATTTGTGTTCTTACAACATCATCCATCAACAAGTTGATTTATAATGGTTTACGGAGGTCTCGTCATCGACCTACAAAAAAATGGTGAGAAAAATCCAATAATAAACTGGAAATAAGAAATTAACTTCAAAAGATGAGATAAAACTCCTAGAAAAAATAAATTCTAAAAGGAAATATTAAAATAAATTGACAAGAAATGAATATAAAAACTATTATATGAAAATAGAATATAAAAACTATATACTAAATATATACATATAATATTCAAAGAAAAATAAAACTATAATATTCTAAAAGAAAATAATATATACAAAATATAATTTTAAAACAAATATCCAAAATTACAATAAATAAATCTATACAAAATAAAATCAAAAATAAAATAAAGCACAGGGGTGTAACAGCAGCAACAGGGGGTACAACCCAGAAATGGTTGGGCTTAAACTGAAAGCCCAAAACAACAAACAACAGCCAAATCGGGGGAGGGGGGGGTATGAACGAATACGGGGGGTACAACAATTGAAAAAACCGTTGGGCTTTAAGGGCTAAAGCCCAAACAAAAATAAACAGCAAAAGGAAAAAGGGGGGAACAAATGGAAACGGGGGTGCAAGGATCCAATAAACAGACAACTGGGCCGTAAGGCCCACTAACCATCCAAAGAAAACCCAGGTGTCATCTTCCTCTTCATCGTTTCGAAACCCTAGCTCAGCCGTTCACAGTTCCATTTCCAACCTCGCCGTCTTTTCCGTCTCCACTCTATCTTCAACCTCACTCAAAATCTATTTGTAGTTAACCAATCATGCACTGTAATACCAGACAACCACAAAAACTTAATCTAAAACGGTGATTCGCGAATAGACTGATGTCACGAATTGAGTGGATCGAGATCCTTGTTTTGGAGCTCTAGAGTTTGTGAAGAACAGAACGCGTCTTGAAGCGGAGGTTCTGGGTATTCGTTCCATTGATGGATGTTGAAAGATGCTTCATGGAATCAACGGTGTTTAAGTTAATTTGCTGTGATTGCTTGCTCGTGAAGGTGCAATGACAAAACTCACGGAGGACGGGAATGGTTTTGCATGTAGATCTGAGTTTCTATTGAAGTTAACAGATGAAGATCTGGGGTCTGGTGTTTGGATCTGATGATTTTGCATGAGTTGAAGCTTGTTGTTGGAGTTAGATCTGAGACTGGATGGGGTTTGGATCGAAGCTTCATTGTTGTTTGCATGTAGATGACAATGGATATGGGGAATCTGGAGATGCTATGAAGTTTGTTCAATGAAGTTGATGAAGAGGATAGCTCACGAAAATGGTGAATCGGAAGTGAGATTAAAGTTTATTTAAAGGTTCGCAAATCCGAGTCATGTGAGAGGAAGAAATGTTAATGTGTTTATTGAATTGATGACTAACACGAGGACGGTGATGGATTGTGTTTTCTTGAGTTTGTATGAACGCAGATCTGGAGGTTTGTTGGTGAGTTTGAAGATTTGGGATGAA
Source organism: Lathyrus sativus (assembly GCA_963859935.3). NCBI lineage: Eukaryota > Viridiplantae > Streptophyta > Magnoliopsida > Fabales > Fabaceae > Lathyrus > Lathyrus sativus. The sequence continues at coordinate 136,135,549 of OZ012741.1, read as the reverse complement.
TGTGCTGGGAAAATGATGAATGTATGAAGGTTGATGACAGATTCGGATGAGTTTCTGGAAAAGTGTTTGAGTGTTCATGGATTTCTAGAAAATATTTGATGAACACGAAGAAGTTCATGGAGATGGATGAACATGGTTGGGTTTCGCATGAAGATTTGATGAGTCTTCTGGGATGTTTGTATGAAGGTGGTTGAGGATCTGGGGAAAAATTGAAGAACATGATGAACGGTTGAAGTTTCTGGTGGTTGGATGAATTTCCCGGTGAAGGATTTCGGCGAGGTTTGATCCGTTTAATTTCGCCGATGGGATTGCCAGCGGTTTGCATGGCCGGAGGTGAGGTGGCGTCCTTGGGACGCGTGCCAGAGAGTTAATGAAGAGAGAGAGTCAAGCTATTTATAGCACTGACAAGTGTCGCATGGCAGGACTGCTTAATGGAAAAAGCTGCACTAACAATGGATTAGTTGACAAATTAAATGATTAAAAACAAACTTAATTAATTAAGCTAAAGGCAATTAAATACAGGCTATTAAACTTAACTAATACTAATTAAGACTAAAGCTGGATTAATAAAGCTAAACACTTAACAAAGCTAATTAACGAAGCTGATTAGCAATTAAAAAATAAAAACTGATTAGAAATTAAAAGTTTAATGCAACGTATTAACTAAGCCAATTAGTAACTAACGAAATTAATTAAAACTAATCAAATAATATCCTAATAGCCTAATTAAAATTCAGATTAACAATCTAAAAACTAAGAACAAATAATATCCTAATGAGCCAAATATCCAATAATAATCTAATATCTAAATTAAAAACTGTCAAATAAATTCTAATAAAAGAAAAATAATTAATTCTAAAACAAATACTTGATATTCTGAAAAAAAAAAAAAACAATTAATTCTAATAAGAAAATATTATTAAAATCTATTTAAAAAAATCTAAAAATATTCTTAAAAAAACAATTAATTCTAGAAAACTATTTAAAATCTATTCTCTAAGTCAAAATTAAGGAATAAAATCTAGAAAATGCTAATAAATCCAACAAAAATCAATTACATCAATTAACAAAAAAACGAGAATATAGCGAAATAAACGGTAAAAACCGGACACCGAAATATCCTAAAAAAGAACAGCGTAGACCGAATCATCGGGACAAGCACAAATTCCACAACAAAACCTGCTTAATCGAACTGGTCTGAAATGCCTGAGACGCGAGAAAAGAACTGTAATCCCGATAAAATCAGTCCGGCCAAAAAAATGCACAGTATGCTATATGCAGATGCAAATGCAAAATGAATTGAAACATAAGCCAAATTGTTAGAAATGGTTGGTCAAATTTTGGGGTGCAACACATAGAAGGGGGTAGATTGTAGAAAAAAGTAAAGGAAAACATTGTAAAGTAAAACAAGTAAATTAAACTTCATTGAAAGTAAAGATGGTGTGTTTACATAACGTACATTCTACTTGAACTCTTTTCTCTACACTCGAATACTTTGAGTAGATTTAGGAGTGACTTGTACAAATAGTAAATTACAACACTCTGAATTCTATGTCTAAGACTCCTATTTATAATAGTAAAAAATAACTACCAATAACCCCCTAAGGCCATCAGCTTCCGACAAGTGTCACAATGCATGAAGTCCTTTGCCAAACGAACGTCACTTGTCCCTCTTAGTTATAGGAAAGTATAACTACTCCCTCCATTATTTAAATTTCAAAAACTTCACTAATCTCCAGCCAGCATCTCGGTCGAAGGCTACTTCGTTTAAGATTCATAATTTTCTCTAAGTCCCACAATATTTGACTTCCCAATCGAAGGTCTCAAGGCTTCTGAAATCCCTTTACCTCTCAAAAGAATTTAATATTTTATTTAAATATTTTAATCTATATATATGTGGCGTCGAATTTTTGAGCTAAAAAATTGCCCCCAAAAAATGTCTTTTTCGACCTTTATGTAAAAAAAGAACCATTTTTTGACAGCGTCCAATTCGACATCGTCATTTCGACTTTCACCCAAGAATCAACGTGATTGACATATTGAGTTTGGGAAGACAAGAGAAGAAAGAAGAAAGACAAAACAGAAAACTGTTCCATTATCCCCGTGCACGTCCCTGACGTCATGGCTCATTATGGGCAATTTCTTGGAACTCACAAAAATCCTCAGACCATCATCATTCTTTTTAGGGCCTAAGACAATCACGGGTATAGGTGGTAACTGCCACCGCCCCATCTCTTTATCTTGGGACAACATGTGGCCCATTATATCTAGCCACTAATGATGAAAAAAAGACCTTTGATCTCCAAATATCCTATAAATAGTTCTTCAAAAAATCATTTCCAACTTTCCCACTCTTCAATAAATACTCACGTATTTTCAGATATCTTCTAACTCTTAAAAACCCATTTCCTCCCCGAACTTCATAAATGGCATCATCTATGGATGGAAATCAGGCTCAAAAGAAGAAGACATAAATCAAAGGATAATCAGCTGCACTGCTCCTTCCTCCTTTCGCCATGTTGACTGGGCCAAAAATAGTGAAGAATCAACAGTTCATCCGTGAACCCCTACTAGAAGAGAAGAGGCACATATACGAATCCCAGGTAATAATCTATGTTACTGTTGCAGGTAAACCTTTAGCTATGTCTGGTCTGTTGTCCTCATTGGGTCTCAACTACTCCAATCTTAGTGATTTTTCCCTTCCTACCGTAAAACCAAACCCTTAGGGAAAAAAGATTCCAGCAAACTTCCTACTAAGGGCCCAAATAGTTTAGCACTCTACAATGTAGACCTAAAATACCTTAACGATGGAGCCAGGTTATTCAGAGCCACCCCCTACTTCAAGGATTCTGATCTTTACTTAAACTGGTTGTCGAAGATGGAGAAAGTCAAGGCCAACAACTAGAAAGAAATTGGCATCTATGATTTGACCATGATGTCGAAGGTCGGCCCAACTTACTGCCCTCTCATGCTGGCTTCCTCATTATACTTATGGGATAGTACCCATTATACCTTCCATCTCCCATGTGGGATGGTGACACCAACACTGTTTGACATAGCCGCTATCACAGGGCTGAAACCCCATGGACTGGTTTATGACCCTGAGGTAGATTGCAACGACACCATATGATTCTCCAACACAAAACACACTTATACCCATTCATCAATCACTACCATGATAAAAACATAACCATAGTCGAAGATGAAGAACATATAGCTTTTCTAGCCATATGGCTATCTCGCTGCGTTTTTTGTACGAAATCTTTGCAGGTGACGCGGAAGTACCTCACATTGGCCAATCAACTGCATCTGAATCGAGTCATTTGTCTAAGTGAGATGATCCTGTCCAGTCTGTACAAATCCCTTGGCAAAGGCGCTGGCAGGATAAAGAACAAGGAAAGCCGCGGGAACCTGTTATTATCAGGCCCTTTCTGGTTACTTCAATTGTGGTTGAACACCACTTTTGAAACCATCCTCCCAAACAAAGGAGAAGTTGATGATGAGTCTACCGCGGTTACAGAAAGAAGGGTCGAATGGACTCGACTGGTTCAACTTACCCCAAGTGAAGAAGGACATAAGCTTAGAGCCAACCTTTCAGGGTTCATTCAGATGTTCGCAAAATGTCATGAGTTTACTCCGAGGATGGTTCCATTTGCATAGAGGAGGCATGATCTTGAGTGGTTTACCAAACCTTTCCCTCCTTTGCTTAAAAAACAAGAAGAAGAGTCGAAACTTGTCTGGGAGAGATTTTTGACAAGTCGACTAATAATTCACAAGCTCAACCTTCTCAGAGGCCAAGCATCTTTGATGGCCTATCAGCCTAACTTAGTACCACGGCAATTTGGTCTGATTCAAACCTTGCCTAAATGCTTGTATGATAAAAAGGACCATGTTATCCTTCCCCTCGCTGCTTTTAACCCTATTGAGTGTTCGACACACTTAGCTCGCCACGCTCACAAGTCCCTCTTTACACCCATTCATTTTGAACCTTCTTATTTCTGCTCCCAAGAATTCTACAACTGGTGGTCCAGACACTATACCTCGGAATTTCTTGACGTTTCAAGCTTTGTTCGCTTGATTGATCAGGCTTTCGTTGATGTGCAGGAGAAGATCAAGAAAGGTACATCTACACATATTAAAGATTTTCAAGCCTTCTAGAAGTACTTTGAAATAGCCTATCGACCAGATGATGTTAGTCGAACCATCCGTGAGGCTGCTGTCACTTTGAAGGAAAAGTTTTCAAAGAAAATGGAGAATCTGAAAATCCCTTCATACGTTCCTCATAAGAAACAGTATGAGGTAGCTTTTTCTTTGTTTCCTCCAAAGATCCCTCGATTTCCAACTACAAATTTTGGAGTGGCTCTTCCATTTCCATATTGGTTTATCTGTGGAGATCAGCAGTCAAGACCGAAAGCACAACGGGTGGTTCCGACTAAACATACGCTCGATACTTTCAAAGGGCACCTTCATGTTGGTATCGAAGATGTTCGCATGGAATCCGAAATTCTTGAAGGTCATCCCCCTTCGATTTGGACTCTTTTAACTGAACTTTATTGTTACTAGCTGGTAGCAATGTGATTTGTTTTGCAGCTTCCCCTAAAAGGAGTGCTCCTCCACTAAAAACTGGAGGCAAAATCGAAGGCCATAAGGTAATTTTCTATAGGCCTTTGTGGGTTTAACTCTCTTGCTGCTTCTAATATTTCTTAATATCTTAGGTGACTCGCAAGCCACCTACTCCTCAAAAGAAACTTAATAGGGTTTCCGCCCAAATAATTATTGACTCAGAGGAGGATGACGAATCTCCTCCTGAAGATTTACAACTGAAGAAGAGGCGAAAAGTCAGTCAAGGGATGGATATTGTTAGTACCCCACCTGCCCCTCCATTTGTCAAGACTCCAAAGCTAACCACTCATGTTCATGCTAAGGCTCCTGTTGAGGGTGCCTCGATTCCAACCATTGTTCCTGTCGAGAGCGACAATTTAGGTCCTGCTGATGGGGACACTAAGGTATACCTTGTGTTGAAGTACTTCTCGAAGTCCTGTTTTATTTATATCTTGTCTTTGCTTCTCACACCTGGTTTTTCTTTCATTTAGGCTGATGTTGGAGGTTCGAAACCTGCCTCGACCAAGTCTCCTTCCCCAGCCGTTCTTTTAAAGAGCCAAGGTGAGCCTACTTATCATCCTACATCTGACTTGGGCTCTAGTATGTGTTCTCTTGGAGAAATTAATAAACCTGAATCTACCACAGCTCCTCTTTCGCCAGACAAGACAACTACCAAGGAGTCCCAAACTGATGGGTCTAACCATGAAGAAGACAATACACCAGAGACTCTAGAGGTAGCAAATGAAGAAGATACTCATATGGAGGAAGATGCAACCCTAGCTGACGCAAGTAACTTTCCTTTAAATCAAACCACTAATGTTGATGATTGTCGCTACCATGAAAATAAGGTGTCGGCAAAACAGAAGAGTCGCCACCTTTCGTTATTTATCCCACAGAAAGGGAAAGGAAACGATCGAAAAAACCTGACGAAAAGGTATAAGACAAGGTCATCGCAACCATGTCTGGGTTCGGGAGTCGGTTACGCAAGGGGAAGGTATTAGCACCCCTCACGTCCGTTGTACTCAACGGGATCCACACTTGTTGTGTTTATCTTACGGGTTGGTTTTATCTATCTACCTATCAAGGCTGGTCTGAAAAAGAAAAAGAAAACTGACTCGGCAAAGCATCGCGCTTCGTGCCTATGTATTCTCGTCAACGTAGTTCGGCTAACTACGGGTTACGGGGAAGGTGGCTCGCCAATACGTCAGTATTGTGCCTACGTACTCTCAACAGGTGTGAGAGATCAGAGCTTACATAGTTCGGGATAATACGAATTACGGGGTTTAGATTCATCTATTTTTCCGAGTAGGGTTAACAAACAGTTCCAATAGTTTGGTGTATGCAGCTTGCTCGTCAGAGACTCGTGCTTTACCGTTTGCGGTAGAACTGAGAGTTAACGACACTCTTTTCTTCAAAAAAGTTTTCCTCGAGTTAAGGGCCCACGGGGCAAAAGGGTTTGAAGTCTGTTTTTGTCTATTACGGGAGAAGTCTTTTTTATGGTTGTTTGTAGTCCGTACAACTCTAGAGACTATGACTTAGGAACGAATGCGTCACATATCGTCCAAAGTACGTATACTAAACACTCTAGACGATTGAGAGGAGACCGCTCAATTATCATTACCCAAGTGGCTTAAGGCTCATAACGCGCTTGTACCAACCCGACTTTATTACGTTTTTTACTGTTGTTTTAGAGAGAAGAGAACGAACTTACAGGGAAACTGTCACGTCCTAATGATGTCATGCCAAGGATTCATCCTATGGTTGAGGTTTGAAACAGGGAACTCCTAGATGTTATCATGCAAAGGTTTCAACCTAAAGTTCTATCATCACTTCCTTGTCAAAGGAAGTGAGAGTCCTAGGGGATCATGTCAATGGGAAACAGGCAATAACTGCAAAAATCAATAAAGCAGATAAAACAGCAAATAAAACAGTAAAGATGCAAATGCAATGCAGCAATACAAGCAGAGGGAGACTCACTCAACCTCTAAGCAATCAAGCAAAGAAAACAATCAAAACAGACAAGCAAAGGGAGCTCAGCTCAACCTTTCAATGCAGGCACATCAGCTACAAAAGAAAAACAACACACAAGCAAGGGGAGGACCATCTCAACCCTTAATGCAAACAAGCAGAGGGAGACCCACTCAACCTCTTAAGGCAGTCATGATCCTAGCCTAAAATACTTTATATATGAACCTATTCTAATGCATCGAGAAATGTCAAACAAGGAAGAAAAAAGAAACCAAAATGAGCAACAGGGAAGTCATCCCAAGCTACACCAGGTTGGATGTGTATCAACACAAGAGTCCATCATGGGCTCAACCTCTTGAGGAATGCACAAAATCCAACAAAGGGAAGGATTAGGCTCTCCCAAGAGGGATCCTATGTCAATAGGACAGAAAAGATTGGGTATTAGTCCTAGATCTCAATCTAAGGTATATGGTTAAAGTGTATCAACACATAATGTCCATCTCAGGATCAACTTGTTGAGGAATGCACGGAATCCAACCAAGGGAAGGATTAGGCTCTCCCAATAGGGATCCTAAGAAAGGGACTTTGAGATGGATGACAGTATACAAACCAAGGGAATATAGCATGCCAAGAATATGAATCCAAGGCTCAACCTCATCTTCCCCATTTGAAATTGAAAGAAGGAAAGTGTCTCACGGTGGCCAGAGAAGACTCTGGTCGTCTTCTCCGGTAGCACCAACATCACCAGAATTCAAAACATGGCCAAAACACACGAAACTTATACTGTTCTACTCGTCTCTCCATAAGGAACATCATGACATGATTCTTTTCTTTTATTTTTCTCCAAAGATCAAGCAAATACGAGCCCTAACAGAAATAGTGCTCTTGCAAAAATCATCACTAAACTTCAAATTAAGGTCACAAATTTACTTTACTCTTCTCCCTGAGCAATTATCTATGTCCAATTCTTAAAATCCTTCAAGATTCAACCCTAACCGTGCCTTTGAACAATTCACTCATCATCAAGAATCATCTCAAAACCTTACCAAATCGTACCTAAATCCATCTAGGGTTCAAGACTAACCTAACCACATGCAATTTCTAACTTAATTCAGTCTCAATCAAGCATAATAATGAAAAGATGAAAACTTGTTTTGAGCTTTCACGGCGCGTGCCACAACCTCCAATTCTTGATCAATCTTGCTCAGAATCGTTGATAGATGCTTGCTGAAGAATCTTGAAGCTTCAATTTCCTCTGCAATGGCCTCTAAGATGGAAAACGATTTTCACCTTGTAACAAACTTTTTCAAGTGCTCCTTACCTCTTTCAAGCTTCTCCAATCACCAACCTTGCTTTGAAATCTTCTAGAAACTTATACAGGACTGTTTTGGATCCTTACCTGGCCCAATTATGGCCCAATTCAATCAATCCAAATTTCCAATTTTTCTCACTTTCCTCTCATGGCAATCGTGTTTTTTGGCTATGTTTCAGCTCAATTCTTGCTCAAGTGGCTTGCATAATGCTCCTTGAGCATGAATGGATCAGATTGAATGCTTAATTTGATCCTATGGTGTAGATTGGTGGTGTTACTTCAATTCCAAGTAACCTTTGAAATGTCCATGAATTATGACTCAAATCAAAATTCTGAAGTTGCCAATCCTCTCCAAATGTTTTCTACCTTCAAAAAATGCACAAACTTGCCAAGTTTTGCACAAAAATGAATTATTTATGAATTTCTCTTTTTATGCCTTTTAATTATGTCCTTTTTTCAAATTTTCTTCATACACTTCCATATTTAATCCATATCAACGAATGTTTGGGACATGGTTGGACAAATAACACCATTTTGAACAACTTTCAAGTTGATCAAAAGTCCATTTGAGGTGCCTAAGTTGATGAAATTGACCCCTAACCAAAAATGACCTGTAATTCCAAATTCCCAAAATACCCTTATCTTGTAAAGCTCATAAATTGAGTTCTACAAATGAAATCATGGACTTATAGTACTTTCTAGAAAGCTAAGAAGATAAGGAACAACATTCATGTTGGCCAAAAGTTCATGAGAATCATCCTTCTAGGGAAAAAGTGTCATGCAAGTTGGGTGACTTTCAAGCTCCAAATTCACATTCATCTGATGACCTGTAACTTGTCTGGCTCATAACTTGAGTTCTATAAACCCTATCAAGGACTTCTAGTACTCAAATTAAAGCTATGATCATGCTCTACAACAATCATGTTAGGGTCAAGGTGAGATGAAAATCACATCTTGAGTTATGTGGTCTTGAACTCGTCACACTCTTGATTCATGATGAGTTGACCTTGGAATCATCCCTTGGACATCTTAATACCTCAATCTATGATCACATGGCCTTGGAATTAGGTTTCGACCTTCTTCAAATCATCAGTTGACCTAGGGTTGACCCGATGAAACCCTAATTGTACCAATCTTGGTTGTAGCTTCATATCCTTTGCATAATGACCTGTCTATGCTTCAAAATGATCTTCAACACTTCTCATGAGGTCTCTCAAGGTCTCAAGTCCAACTTCATGGCTTCAGAATCATCTGAGGACTTTCTACAACTCTTAAGTTATGAGACCTACACATTTGGCTTCAACCACTTTCTCTGAGAATCTTTGGCTTCTCTGATGAGGATATCAACCCTTGAATACTTGAATAAGGCTCTCAGCTAGCTTCATAGCCTTGTGTAGCCCTTGGTTGGTAGTCATACCTCTTGATCTCCTGCATACATGTCAATGCAATGCAGATGATAATGCTAGAATGAATGCAATAAAACACAAGCTAAGTAAAGAAAGGTTGGGAAAATTTTGGGGTGCAACAGCTGCCCCTATTCAAACGGCTTGGACCTGACTGGGTAAGAAGCAAACGACTCTCAGACAATCAAGGTAAAAGACGGTTGAATACCAATAAACCCGGAAATTTGTCAACCGCCCAAGTAAACGATACTCTGATGGGAACAAATCTTCGGGAACTGAAATGATAGTTGCACAGCAACTTGCTGGAGAATTACTGATCTAAAAATATGATTTCACCGTAGCACTCCGCCCTTAAGTCGTCAAGGGATCACCGGTTACACGGTAACTGGTGAAGGATAGTTGATATTGATAGGTGCACGACAACTTGCTGGTGAATGATTAATCTCAAATCTCCGTCAGGATGACCATCTGATTTCATTGTAGATCTTCGTCCTCAAGTCATCAAGGGATCACTGGTTACACGGTAACTGGTAAAGCATAGCTGATTTTGCCGTCGGGCATTCTGCGCTACAGTAGAAGAATTCCTTATCATCGCCTATGGACTCGTCATGTCGCTAGGAACATCGACAATATCTTTGTCGGACTTCATCAGTAAGTCAATAAGGGATCACTGGTTGCACGGCAACTGGATGGTGAGCGACTAGTCTCAAATCTCCGTCAGGATGATCATCAGATTTCGCTGCAGCTTCTTCCTTAAGTCATCAAGGGATCACTAGTTACACGGCAACTAGCTGGTGAGCGACTAGTCTCAAATCTCCATCAGGATGATCATCCGATTTTGCTGCAGCTTCTTCCTTAAGTCATCAAGGGATCACTGGTTACACGGTAACTGGTGACACATAGCTGATATTGCCGTCAGGAATTCTGCGGCATGGCAGCAGAAGGATTCCTCGGGACTCATCGGGTCATTAGGAACTTTTGACAATCAAGTTAATTATGTTGTCAAGCATTCAAAGAAATTATCGGGTGTCAGCCGAACTTCATTAGTAAGTGTTGCACCCCAAAATTTGCCCAACCTTTTCTAACCTAGGTTTATGTTTCAATTGCATAGTCATTTGCATTGGTATCATGTACATAGTGTATTCATCTGCATTGCATAGCATAGGCAAGCTAATCTTAATTAGGGGATCAAGTGCTATTCTTATCTCAAGAGGTATACTCAAGGGGTTTCATTCATATTCAAGACTACTCAGGTCATCAGGGAAGAATTTGAGCTTTGAAGAGTTGACAGATTGATCAGTGAATTCTCTCCTATCTTGAGGCTAGTTGGGGATCATCAGAGGAAGTGTGAGCTATGAGCCAAGAGCATGATGTGTGTATGGATGTTATGAAGAGCCTAGATGATCATTGTGAAGAAGAACCAAGTCATTGGAATGATTGCAAGGGCCTCAGTTGAAGTCAGTCAACTAGGGTCAACACTAAGTCAACACTAGGTCAACCCTAGGTCAAAGAAGTGTTTTGAAAGGCATCAAGAATCATCTGAAGAATGTGGGATTCATCATTTGCTATATGGATATGGATATGATGTTTTTCTAAAGAAAAATCAGAAGAAATCAAGGAGAAGTGGAGTTACTAAATTAGGGTTTCAGTGTAAAATCCCCTAATTTAGGTCAAACTTCAAAGCAGTGTAACTCAAGATGCAAGCTTCATATGAATTCTTGGTCCACATGAAACTTGTATAGTATCTTCATAGCTTTAATTTGAGTGGTGGAAGTCATCAAGATGATTTATAGAACTCAAGTTATAGCTCTTGCAAGTTACAGGTCATCTGAGGGCACTGAAATTTGTCTGTGAAAATTGTCTGTCTTCCGAGCAACCTTTGACCTTCAAGGAGATTTCAAATGGACTTCTGGACAACATGAGAGTTGTTCCTTATTGTCTTAGCTTTCTATAATGGTATGGTATGCCTTCATATGATTTGTGGAACTCTACTTATGGTCTTGGCAAGCAAAGGGTATTTTGGTCATCTGAGAATTACAGGTCATTCTTAGCCTATGCCTAAAACTCCTACAAGGAAGCTTCAAATGAAAAACTTCACAACATAAAAGTTGATCAAAATGTCATTTTAAGTCTAGAAAAGAAGTCATGGAAGTTTGGAAATGCATAGAAAAAGACTTGACCAAAGTTGGTGAAAAATGACCTAAAAAAGGCATATAAGTTGAAAAAGTTGAAATGAAAAATTGGTTTGAGAGATCTACAAATCCAAAATGGGTCATCCAATATACCAAATTGAATCCAAACATCATTTTAAAGACATTGGTTCAGCCACTTTTTTGAGTTAGGGTTTAAATTTTGGACTTGCTTTGTATTTTTGTTACTTGCATAATAAGGCAAGTATGGAAAACTTGGCATAAGGTGAATTTTCAAGGCAAGGAGCTTGCATATCATTCCAATTTGGCATGTAAGGAGATTTTGAAGAGTTATAAGTGCATTGTAAGGAGATACCATGAGATATCAACATGTCATCAAGTGAGATTTTCATGAACTTTCCACCACATTCTAGAATCATTCTAAGATCAATCTAGAAACTTCTAGATCTGTCCATTATCATCTATATATTGAGTGTGGATCATTGGTGCAAAGGGTTGGTAAAAAGAGAGAAAAGAGAGGGTGATATACCATTTCTTCCATTTTTGCAATTCAAGATCAAACTCCATTTTTTTCTTCATCTCCATTGAATTCTTCTCCACAAATCAATTCTCTGGATCATATTGAACACATACATACAGATTGGAGTGGCCATTGATGAAGGTTTGAAGGTGTGGCTTCAAAATTGCAAGAGAAGCAAGTTGGATCCAAACTCACAATCCAAGCATTGTCCATCCAAGATCTTGCAAACAGAAAGGTTCTCATCCATTGAAGATCATTTGTGACAAGTTTCAAGCATTGGATTGGAGTGTAACTGTACTTGCCATCACCATTTTTCAGGTTTGCAAAAGCATTTGAATCTCTCTATTTATGCAGTACTAGATGAAATGGTTAGGGTAAACATGCTTAGAGACCTTAGGTGATTGATTCCTGAGAGTTAGAGAGAGTTCTATGAGGTTCCATAACAGGGTGATGATTCTTTGATGATCGAGATTAGGCTGGATATTGAATTATAATGATCATGCAATAGCTTGCCGAGATCAGTGTAGCATGATGAACAAGATAGGATAATTAGAATGAAGGATTGTGAGGTTCCATTGCTGAGTACAGTTGGTATGTCATGAAGTTACACCTATCGGGTTTTATCCTAGGGTTAGTTTCAATCCAAACTAAGGGCACCATCGTGTTTATGGGAAAGAATAGAGCAACTTTGCTCTTTATAGTGTAGGGTTTCATGGCCTATGGAGAGAGCACGAGGGACTTGAATATGGTTGCATGGGGAAGAGTATTCTGCAAACCCTAGCTTCATGTTGGGGACGATGACCAATAGCCGTCAGATCATCCTGAATTGTTGACATTTTAATCTAATCCAATGGCTGACATTTAAAGAAGAAGCGGAGGGAAAGTTTGAAGTGAAACGATGCGTTTCACTTAAACCTCAGCATGGGCCTGAACCAAATCTTCCTATCCCCACCCCCATCAGCGAGCCCAATTGAATTTTAACTGGAATTGATTGCTAAATGCACCGTGGTTTTAACATTTTTTCTTTTATTTTTCACTTGATTTTCTGAAGCACGCTGGGCCTTAATGCTTTTAATATTCGCACCCCCCACTTCATGGCCCATCAGGAATTTCAACTGGGCGCGTTTGCTTATAACACCCTCTCCCCATTTTAATTCTTCATTTTTGATTTTATTATCTTTTATATTTTCTTTGATCTTAAAAAAAATCATAAAAAATTGAAAATAGCTTAGTTTTAATTGGTTCTTTTTGTGGTAGATCAATAATTCTGTCTAGAAAAATATCCAATAATCAAAATGGCCTTTTATTTTGTTTTAATATTTTTTGTGCATTTTTCTTTTAAATAGATTTTTAATGAGTTTAGTTTAGTGCATAATTTTGTTGATTTTAATTCTAATAGTTCCCTTTAGATTTAGGACCCATTCTTTTTAGAGTGGTTAGTTTAGGACTTTAACTTGTATATAGGATTTAATTCATATTTTTAGGATTAAATTTTAGGTGATTTGATTAGGTGAGATTAGAGTGATGAAAATTAGGGTTTTAAGTGAAGCATAGGTGAGACAGATTAATTCTTTTAGGAATTTTTGATTTGATTTTTGGGGTATGGGACTATAGGGGTTATGGGTAGGTAATAGATCCCTTAGAAAATATTTGGATTCCCCTACTGCTATTAGTATATTGCTTATATTTGATTGATTGTGTGGTGTGCCCTCTTTAGGGTTTATTATTTTGTCTGTGTGGGGTATTGGGTTTGTTTGGGACTTGGGGTTTGAGCTGAACACTGAGATGATGAAGCCCATTTGAAGATCAGAGACTGAAGACCAACTCCCAGAGCTGATGAGGAGTATCTCTTGCTGGCAGCTGTTGAAGTTTCTAGGATCTAGGAGTTAGGCAGAGCTCTAGAGTAGCAAACTTGATTCATAAACATGGAAGGCCTTGTCTGCCTCCATCCTTTCTCTATGATTCAAAGTCTCTTTCAAATATCCACCTCCTTCCTTTGGAAGGATTAGTGAATACATTTGGAAGATAGAACTTTTGAGAGAAAACTGTCTGTACAATGTTAACAGTTAATGAGCCACCCTTGGTAGGCAGTTTACTGTTTAACATTCATTTCATCTTGTTGACTGATGTTCATTCTGGAGATTGAGACTTGAAGAAAAGCCATTGCAGATTGAAGAATGATAATCAAGACCTTGCTTGAAGCTTGAAGAAATGCCAGATGCTGATGAAGACTGTTGTTGCTGTTTCTTTTAGCTGTTTAATTCTTGATGTATTGATTGGTTTTCCCTGACTGTATTGTTTGTTGTTTAACTTGCTGGGTTGAAAGTGAATTCTGTTCACTTTTGCCTATTGTTTTCTAGGTTCAAGGTTGAGTGGGACTCCCTTGCCTCGCTTGTATTGTTGCATCCATGCATTTTACTGTTTTATGTATATATCTGTTGTTTCTGTTTCCGTCTATTCCCTTAGGATCTCTGTTTCTCTCTGCGCAAGAGAGGAATATGATAGACATTAGGTCTTAACCCATGCATGATAACATTAGGGTAGATTTTATTCCCCTTTTTCACCACTAGGATTTGTAGAGTGTCATCTCTTCTTCCTTCAAAACAACAGAAAAACACTAATAAAGGTTATAACAGAGATCAATTCATTTCTTCCGTCAAAAGATTTGAACAAACATCAACCTTTTTGCAATAAGAAAACCCTTGTTTAAGGTGAGATTTTTCATAAAAGACACTTAAACAGCTTGTGTCGTGCGTAGCCCGAACTATGTTTGCTCTGATCTTTCATGCTGTATGAAAGTACGTAGGCATAGGATGCGATATCCTAGCGAGCAACCTTCACCCATCTTCCCCGTAGTTAGGCGAACTACGTTGACTCTGATTTCTCGTTCCAGACGGGAATACGTAGGCATAAAGTGCGATGCTTTACCGAGTCATGTTTTCTTTTCTTTTCAGACCTCATCCTTTAGTTTAGATAGAAGTGTAATCCGTACAAGCCAAGCAAGCGTGGATCCCATCGAGTACGATGGACGTGAGGGGTGCTAATACCTTCCCCTTGCGTAACCGACTCCCGAATCCAGGTTTTGGTTGCGATGACCATACCTTTTCCCGTTTTTCGCGAGGTTTTCTCTGAGCGTTTCCTTTCCCTCCTGTAGGATAAATAACGCACGGTGGCGACTCTTCTGTCAGCCGGCGCCGATTTTCGCAGTAGCGACAGTAAGTCGGAAATAGAATCCTCAATCAATCATGAACCAATAGGGACATCTAAACTTTTGCCGTCAGGCACTCCTCGTCAGCTAGGAAAACTGCTTTGACATCACAGTTGGACTTCATCAGTAAGTCTTGAAATAGAATCCTTAACCAATCACGGACCAATAAGGATATCTGATCTTTTGCCGTTAGGCACTCTGCATCAGCTGGGAGAACTGCTTCGATATCGCAGTTAGACTTCATCAGTACGTCAGGAGGAGTTTGGCACTACTGTCGGACTTCAATCATCAAGTCTACAAGGGAAATTTCAACTTCTCTGCTCAAAACCTGTTGGGGATTCTGGAGAACTATCAAGTAACTCTGCTTCGGGGATTTCGGAATCATTCTGAACGAATAAACTTCGTTGAGGGACTCAAGAATCATCCTGAACAAACAACTTCGCTGGGGACTTCAAGAATCATCCTGAATAAACAACTTCATTGGGGAACATTTGCAAAACAAAAACGGTAACGACCTAGCTCATGTTTCACATGCGTATGTTTGACAATGGCGTAATGCTCCACACGGTGGAAATGCTACGCGTTTTAGGGTAAATGCTATGCAATAATGCAAAATGTTATGACCCCATCAGCAAAATAAATGTTGAAGGGAAAATCCTCCTGTCAAGGAGAAAGAACCACTCTGGTGGGGAGGAGGAGTCATCCTGCTGGTGAGAAGAAGTCACACCGATCTCAATTGGACTTATCCTAGGGAAACGAACTTCAGACGACTTTCTGCAGGGGACAAGGTTCTACGAGAACCTGTACTCGCTCAACTGGGTACACAAACCACAAACTTCTGAGGAAACAATGTCAATCGCATAAATAAACTGCACGGCCTTCATAGCTAGAATCTTCCTGGAGAAACAGACTCCGATGGGGAAGTACAGCATCAGCTATTCAACTTTCTCTACTGGGGAAAACCAATAACGGCTTGAACGGCTTTCAAGGACTCGGCTCTCTTGGGGGACTGCAAACTCGGCTGGGGATAGGAAACCAGACGCTGGAATACCTCCTATCTGCCGGGGAAAATACAACTCTGTGGAGAATTTCAATTCTGCCGGAGACTTCAGTCTGAACTATCGGAAGTTGAACACTCGCGAATAGTCTTCTACAAGAAAACTGCACATTGACCCACTGCTGGGGACGAGTATACACTTCTGCGCATGACTCAGCTGGGGAAATGATGATCCTGCCTAGGATACATCTTTGTTGGGGAGAATCTATCTCCTATCGGGGAGACACATCAATGCTCATAGTCCCAGGTTCAGACTCCATGGGGAAACACAACTGAACTCGCTAAGGAAGAAGGAATCATCCTGCTTGGAAAACATCTGGCGCACTGCCTGGACGGTGACGTCCCTGCAACAAAATGAACAAACAGACAAGATACCCTTCACAAAGGGACCTATTGAGGTTATCATCTGTGACAATGTTCAGGTAGTACAATGTTTCAACAATTATCGGCCTAGGCCAGGAAGTTTATATATGCGCATTTTATCAAAAACATCGGGAGTTCGTTTTTCGCAAACAAAACAGGTAATAGCTAAAATAATCAAACAAAAATACTGAATATTATATGTTTATTGATAACGAGCCCCTGAATGGGCGAAATGTTTTACAACAGATGCAAGCTCTTGAAATGAGGAAGTTGCGCAAGTATAAACATAAATATACATCAGTATATACACAAATGTCGGCAATGCGGTGTAGATGAACACCATGAGTTGATCCCTTTATGACCCACTCGACTTTGATACTTCTCCGACGCTTCAGCTTCAGAAGAGATTGATTCAGACGAACGACCCTCAGGTCTTCCCAAACCACTAAACAATGAAAGTTCACACGCGAAACGCAGTCATTTGCTTTTCTTAATCCCTAACTTTTTCCTGAACCGCCCTTTCGGGTTTTCGATTCACCGGGATACCCTTTTTTTCAAAGCCACCCTTTCAGGTTTTCGACTTTGCGGGTGTACATTTTTTCATTTATATCCCTAATTTGCCCGAACCTTTTTCCTTTTTTATGGTTTGCCGGGATGCCCCATTTTTGCCTGGATATTCTTTTTTTCTTTCCAGCGGGTCATTTTTAAGCAAAGTATTTTTTAATTGCGTCCGCGTTCACAGGAGATGCAAAATCTTCGCCATCCATCGTGCATAACAATAAGGCTCCTCCCGAGAAGACCTTGCTGACGACGTATGGACCTTCGTAGTTAGGAGTCCACTTGCCCCTGTGATCGGATTGTGGTGGAAGAATCTTCTTCAGGACGAGATCACCCGTCTGAAAGCTTCTAGGACGCACCTTCTTATCACAAGCTTTCTTCATTCGGCTCTGGTACAGACGACCATATGCAACCGATGTTCATCTCTTCTCATCCATCAGACTGAGTTGATTTAATCGGTTCTTAATCCATTCTGCCTCATCGAGTTTCACGTCAACCAAAAATCGCAAAGAAGGAATCTCAACTTCCAACGGTAGGACAACCTCCATACCGTACACTAGTGAGAAAGGGGTTGCCCCGGTTGATGTTCGTACCATCGTACGATAACCATGCAATGCAAATGGCAACGTCTCATGCCAATCTTTGTAGGTCACAACCATCTTTTGTACTATCTTTTTAATGTTCTTGTTGGCCGCTTCAACCGCACCATTCATCTTTGTCCGGTAAGGTGATGAGTTGTGATGTTCAATCTTGAAGCTCTGGCATAATTCCTTCATTATCTTATTATTCAGATTCGAAGCATTATCAGTAATGATCAGCTCGGGAATTCAATATCGACAGATGATGTCCTTCTTTATGAATCTGGCTACCATCTGCTTGGTCACGTTAGCGTACGAGGCTACCTCCACCCACTTGGTGAAGTAGTCGACGACTACCAAAATGAAGCGGTTACCGTTAGATGCAATGGGTTCGATCTTGCCTATCATATCAATGCCCCACATGGAGAACGGCCACGCGGATGACATGACATTCAACGGGCACGGCGGCACATGAATTTTATCAGCATAAATCTGGCATTTATGATATCTCTTCGTGAATTTGAAACAATCTGACTCCATCGTCAGCCAGTAATATCCTGCTCGTAATATTTTCCGCGTCATAGCATGTCCGCCGACATGCGTACCAAATGTGCCTTCATGGACCTCTTGCATAAGCAAACTAGCTTCTTTTTCGTCCACACATCTGAGTAGCACGAGATCATGATTTCTCTTATACAGAACTCCATCAGGATTGAGATAGAAATTTCCAGACAGCCTCCTCAGAGTCTTCTTATCCTGGGTTGACGCTCCCGCAGGATACTCCTTAGCCATAAGGAAGTTCTGGATATCATGGAACCATGGCTTGCCATCAGAGGCTTCCTCAATTGCAAAAACAAATGCAGGTCTGTCAAGACGGGAAATGACAATTCTTGGGGCTTCATTCCAAAAATTGACTTTGTACATTGATGCCAACGTGGCTAAGGCATCAGCCATCTGATTTTCTGCTCTAGGCACGTGATGGAGTTCCACTCGATCAAAGAACGGAAGCAGCCTTCTGGCATAATTCATGTACGAGACCAAATTCGACTAACGAGTCTCCCACTCCCCTTTAATTTGATTAACGAGTGATGAGTCACTGTATACATCCAGGTTTTTGATTCTCAAATCAATGGCTTCTTCTAAACCCATGATGCACGCCTCGTATTCCGCTTCATTGTTGGTGACTGGAAAAGTCAATTTAGCAGTGAATGGGATGTGGGATCCCTGGGGAGTCGTGATGATGGCCCCAATACCACTTCCGTATGAATTAACCGCACCGTCAAATATCAATTTCCACTGGGACTTCCTATCTGGCCCCTCGTCGGGCAACGATTCATCAACATAGACTTCAATCTCATGGTGAATCATGTCATGAAATAAAGTGACCATTGCTTGCTGGTAAGTGGCTCCTGCGTTCTTCAGACCGAAGGGCATTACCTTGTAGCAGAACGTCCCCCAAGGTGTAATGAACATGGATTCCTCCATGTCTTCCGGTGCCATCTTGATTTGATTATAGCTGGAGAAGCCATCCATGATAGAAAACACGAAAAATTGAGCTGTATTGTCGACCAACACATCAATATGAGAAAGCGGGAAATCATCTTTAGGGCTCGCCTTATTCAAATCCCGATAATCAACGCACATCCGTACCTTACCGTCCTTCTTCGGTACATGTACTATGTTGGCAACCAATGGAGGGTAAGTAGTGACCGCTAAAAACCAGCATCCAGTTGCTTTTGTAATTCTTCTTTGATCTTAACGGCCATATCTGGTCGTGTCCTTCTAAGCTCCTGCTTAACGGGAGGACAATCTTCTCGCAGTTGTAGATGATGGACCACTATGTCAGTGTCGAGCCTGGACATATCTTCATACGACCAAGCAAAGATGGGACTATACTCTAGAATCATCTCGACTAATCTTCGCTTAACATCGCTCTGTAATGCAGCCTCTATCCTGACATTTCTAACAAGTTCCTCAGAACCCAGATTAACAATCTCAATCTCTTCCTCGTGAGGCAGAATGATCTTATCTTCTTGTTTCAACAAACGAGCCAACTCTTCTGGAAGGTCTTCATCTTGATCAATCTCTTATTCAGCTTGATATATCGGGCAATCAAAGTCGAAGTGAGTCATAGAAGGTTCAGAGTCGATGTCATCTGTAGTGTGAATCCTGCAATAACAAGGGTTAAGCTTAAAACGAGGATATGCAGGTTAGCACAACCATATTGCCATTTTATTGTTTTTCAAAACTAAAGTAAAACAGGAATAACAGAGATCACAAAATTTGAATGCAAAGAAAACGCCCTTTGATTTATTGATAATATGTACATGCATAAGCAATCAGGGCCCTGACAATAAAACCGTTATGCCCCGGGTAGAGCATAAGGTTGTACAATAATTGGAAAACACAAAGCATTACTCTTTATGCGTCACTTGGATGACATCCTGGACGGACCAGTTGTTGAGGCTCTGGCCTGGTTTGCACAGTTGAATCCAGGATTCTAGGTCATAGTCACTATCCTCGTCGTCTTCATACACAACATTGACATTCTCAAATATCACCCGGCCTTTTGTGAACTGAATCGGCCCTTTGACGCATGGCGCACTACGAGAGGAAGAAGCATCAGCAGAAGGAGAATACCCTAACCCAAACCTATCCTGCTTGTTAGGGATTTCCAGAACTTTCCCCCAGCCTGGGGCAGAGCCAGCTTGAACAATAGCTTGAGCTTCCTTGAAGGAAGAGAGATTTATCTCAGGTTTTTCAATCATCACTGGAATCACATCCTTGACTTTAACGGCCTTGAACGCCTGGCACAAAGTTTCATGGATCTCTCCATCCACTTCGACATACTTAAAAGATGAAAAATGGCTCACCATTATGTCCTCTTCTCCACAGACGGTCACGATGCTGCCCCCCACAGCATACTTCAGTTTCTGGTGCAATGTGGAAGTTATTGCACCCGCATAATGGATCCAAGGCCGGCCCAATAGACAACTATAGGCGTGCATGATATCCATGATATAGAAGACCGCATCAAAGGTCTCTGGCCCAACTTGAATGGGTATAGTTACCTCTCCAAAGACGGTCTGCTTAGTTCCATCAAAAGCTTTTACCACCAGATCACTGGGTGTAAATATCAGCCCTCTCGTATCCAACCTCCTCAGAGCTTTCTTAGGGAGAACGTTCAGAGATGATCCCGTGTCCACCAACACATGGGACATGACCATTCCTCGACATTCTATCGAGATATGCAAGGCACTATTGTGGTTCCTTCCTTTCAGCGTCAGCTCTAAGTCAGTAAACCCTAATCCGTTCCCAGCATTCACATGAGCAACCACTTCCTCTAGCTGGTTGACGGAGATCTCTTGCGGTACATACGCTGCATTCAGAACCTTCAGCAGGGAATTGTGGTGTGCCTCAGAACACATCAACAAATTCAGAATCGAGATCTTAGACGGTGTCTGATAAAGATGATCAACTATCTTATAATCACTTTTCTTGATCAGTCTCATAAACTCTTCGGCGTATTTCACAAGCAGGTCTTTCTCTACCTCACGGGAGGTTTCTTCAACGACCTTACTTTTACCTCTGTCAGTCTTCTCAGCTTTGTCAGCTTTGTCAGCCATAATCTCTGGTGGAGCGAACACTCTTCCGCTACGCGTTATTCCCCCAGTCCGAACTAGGTTGTCAACAGATGGCCCAGATGGCTCCAGCTCCAACTTCTGTCCATTGCAATAGAGATCTGCCCCATAGTGCCATGGAACAACATTAGTACTCTCGAATGGTATAGGCCCAGCCTTCGTTATGGTGATCATAGGTGGCCTCGATGCAGAGATGGTAATTGTTTTACGAGGGATGGTGATGGTGGCAACCTCATCCTTCTACTTCAGCATTACTTCCCCTGATATGTTCTCAGCCCTCCGACTAAACTACAGAATTCCTTCATTCATCAAACTCTGAACCCCTGCTATCAACTGATCACAGCCATCTGAATGATTCTCACAATCCATACACAACTTCCCACAGCCCGGGAAAATACCTTTCTTCATCAACTTGGCTTTAACGAAACCAAGTGGTGTTTTCAGGTATTTGACATCAGTCAATAAGTCTGAATCTTCCTCTTCAATGATGGCGCTAACCCCCTCTCCCCCATGGTTGGGCATAGGGTTCTTTGTAACATTCGGAGCATTATCAGAAAATTTGATTATCTTGGCGTCAACCATATCTTGCACTTTGTGCTTGAATGCCTTACAGTTGTCAATCGAGTGGCCAGATGCCCCCGAATGAAACTCACATCTCGCATTCGCATCGTAGCTCGGTGGAGGTGTCCCTGTAAAGGGAGCCAAAGTTCTCTTCTGAACTAGCTGCAACTGAAGCAAAGTATGCAAAAGCTGGGCATACGACATAGGTGGGGTTTCAAGATGACGATTTGACAATGGTGCTTTATTCTGGTACCTCCAGTACCCTTGTTGGTTCTGCTGCTGCTGCTGATGTTGCTGGACAATAGGAATAGTAATGCTAGCGACCTGCTGGCACTGGCCTTTTCCTTTTCCCCGAGCACTAGAGATTGAGCTCGTCTCACCTTCACGTCTCTTACCACTGTAAGGTTTCTTTCCCCCTCCAGCTGAGGATACATCTATACCCTGAATCATTCCGAGTTTGATGCCATTCTCTACATGCTCTCCAGTGATTATGAGGTTGGAGAAGCTTCCCGACATACCACTGACAAGCTTCTCATGATAAACTCCTGGCAGAGTAGCCACGAACATCTCGACAAGTTCTCGCTCAACCATCGGTGGCTGAACTCTTGCTGCCAGTTCACGCCACCTCTGGGCGTACTCTTTAAATCCTTCATTATTCTTCTGAGACAAATTTTGTAGCTGAACCCGGTTGGAAGCCAGATCGTTGTTGTACTGATAATGGCGTACGAATGCTTCAACAAGGTCTTTCCATGTACGTACACTGGTGTTGCACCCTAAAATTTGCTCAACCTATTTCACCTGGTTTATGTTTCAATTGCATTGTCATTTGCATAATAAGTCATGTAGATCGTCTAATCATTTGCATAGCATAGCATCAAAAGTCATCTAACAGGGGACCAAGTGCCATTCGTATCAGAATGAGGCCCATCAAGGGGTTTTATTCAAGTTCAAGATCATCCAAGTAATCAAGAAATGAGTTGAAGCTTTGAAAAGTTTGAAGGTCAACCAGTGGATTTCTCTCCTAGATTGAGATATGTTGAAGATCATCAATGAGTGTGTGAGCCATGAGAGGTGTACAAAGATCATGGAAGACCTAGAGGGTCATTTTGAAGATGAGACAAGTCATGGATACAAGTACAAGAGCCACAGTTGAAGTGCAGTCAACTAGGGTTTCATCTGGGTCAACCCTAGGTCAAATGAGTGAATGAAGAGCATCAAGGCTTAGTTGGAGGATGTGGAATTCATGAATTGATATGTGTATACAAGTGTGGGGTTGTGCCAAGGAGAAATCAAAAGGAATCAAGAAGAAGAGGAGTTACTAACTTAGGGTTTCAATGTAAAAACCCTAATTTAGGCCTAATTTCCAAGCAAGATAAGTCAAAATTCATGTTTCAAATGAATTCATGGTAAACATGAAACATGTAGAGCATCTAAATAGCTTTAATTTGAGTACTAGAAGTCTTCAAGGAGATTTATAGAACTCAAGTTATGGTTCTTGCAAGTTATGGGTCACAGAGGACACTGAAATTTATCTGTGAAAGTCACTTGACTTCCAAGCAACCTTTGCTCATGAAGGAGTTTTCAAATGGATTCTTGGCCAACATAATAGTTGTATATCTTGATCTTAGATTTAATTTGAGTACTAGAAATCCTCAAGAGAATTTGTAGAACTCAAGTTATGATCTTGGCAACCCAAGGGTATTTTGGGAAAGTTGAATTACAAGTCATTTTTCAACATAGGTCCAAATCTCCATCTTCCACTCTTCAAATGAAAAAATGTTCAACATGAGATGTGTTCAAAATGATGTTTTTAGGCTAGATAAGAGGTCATGAGAACTTGGAATGGCTTGCTTCACAAAATCATAAAAATGGCCTAAAATGAAGGTGTATTTTAAATGAACCAATGTTGGAAATTAGGGTTTTTGATCTACACAATCAAACCAAGGCATATGACATACCAATTTGATTGTAAAAAGCATTTTAAGAACATTGACATTGCCACAATTTTGATTTGATGGATATTTTTAGGACTTGCTTTGTAAATGGCTTACTTGAATCATAAGGCATCATTGGAAAACCACTTGGCAAGGCAAATACAAGTCTCCTTTTCATCCATACTCCTCCAATATCTCATTTGGAGAGATTTCAAACTCAGAACAAGTGCATTGCAAGATAGGAGCATGAGATGATAAGTGCATATCATAAGACATGATATATCATGACATGAGATGATGAATTTCTCATTGGATCAGTCTAGATCTTTCTAGAGTCCTCCAACACACTCTATATATGCATATGAAGTGATCCCAAGCAAGATTTGGTGAGAATTGAAGGAGAGAAGAGAGGTTGAAACTTGAAACCTCCATGTGCAATTCAGAATCGGTTACAAGCATTTCATCCATTTCAATCCAAGACTTTGATTGTTCTAGCTTCCGTTGATACTAGTGAGTGATTCCAGATCAAAATCATTGCAAATTGGTGGCTGAATCGTGTTCTTGCAATTGAGTTTCATCACCTGCAACTCAGAATCGGTTTCCACAATCCAAGCCTCCTCAATCATTTATTTTGCATACAGAAGCAAGGTTGTGATTCATTGAAGGTGTATTGAAGTTCTCAAAGCTTGATTTGAAGATTTCATATCTCTGTTCATCTCAAATTTGCAGGTAGGTAAACTTCAATCCACAGCTCGATTTAGATAGTTTCCATTGGTTTTGATTAGTTAGATTCAATGTAGATGATCATGTGGAACTTTCTGGTAGCTTTAGGATCAGTTTAGAGATAATTGGTTGAATGATGCAATTTTTGTTCATGCTCGTATCTTGTTGTTCTTGGTGTTATAATCATGATTTGTTGGCTAGACATGCTCAGTGAAACGTGTGGAAGAGATTGAGCCACTCAATTTCATGTTTGGTGAGATTTGGTTCTTGAGTGATTTTCTGAGATTCAATCGTGTTTTGAGCTAGGATTAGTTTCAAGATGTTTGATTATCATAATTGAATTCCTGGTGAGATTTGGAGCATGTTACAGTTTTAAATCTTTGCATTTGATGGAGATTTGAGGGAGCACGGATTGGAGGAAGAGGAAGCTTCAAACTCTGTTCATCCATGGCTTTTCCCTCCATGAGAGTTTGAAGGTTGAAGACAACCTCTGCACCCTTAGATTATAGGGAGACTTTGACTAGAATCATGATCCAACGGCCACGCGTTTTCTATTTTTGTGAAGGGTGAGTCTGAGAGATGGAACGCTGCGTTTCATTTAAAACGTGGCATTGGGCTTAAGTGATGAATGTTATCCACACCCCTAGTCAGAGGCCCATGTGATATTACACTGAATGTCATTACTTCCTGCACCACGAATTTTTCTTTTTTCTTTCTATTTTCATTTTATTTTCTGATTAGCATTGGGCTTAAGTGATAAATGCTACCCCCACCCCTTTTTGGGCCCAGATGTCTGTTTACACTGCTTAGCATTGCTATTTGACACGCATGCTTTTCCATTTTTCTCATATTTTCTTTATTTTTTCACATATTTCTTTAAATTCTTTAAAAATTCATGATAAATTTAAAAATCAATATTTTTGCATGGGAGTTTTTTCTCCATTCTCATAATTGTCTCAATAAAATTATAGAAAAATAAAATTAGCACTTTTTTCAATTTTTCTATTTCTGGTGATTTTTTACATTTAGTTGCTTTTATTGCATTTTATTTGGTATATCCATTTTGCTGAATTTTGTTTAGCCATTTTATTTTACATTTTGATATGATTCTTTTTTCTATAGTTAGATTAGAGTATTAGGTTCCCCCTGAATATTTGTAACATTTTTGTGACTTAAATCCAATGGCTTTTGAGAGGTGTGAAGCAAGTGTGCTAGAATTAGGGTTTCAACTTGACATAGGTGCATTCAACACCTAGTTCGTGGGTTTTTAGTTTAGTTTAGGCCTTGGGGTTCATGTGGGGTATAGGGTACTTAGCTAGGGTCCCTTAGAAATTAAACTAGGATTTTATGATGAATATTTCCATTTTATTTGATTTTTGCAGGTTGATTGATATTGGTGTGTTTCCATCTTGGGAAGTTGCTTTATTTGTTGGGTTTGGGCCTTTTCTTTGGGTGTTAAAGCTTGTGATTGGCTTGAGGATGGTATGAAGACTTTGAGGATGATTGAAGACAAATGTTGATGCTTGGAGCTTGAAGTTGCTTGTGCTTGAAGATTGCTTGATGAAGACTTAGGAGATAGGAGATGTAGGAAGAGCTCTAGAATAGACTGATTTCTTCTGTCAAACATAGAGAGCTTCTTGTGCCTCTATTCCATCCTATGACACAAGGTCCCCTAAAAGAAGTTCCATATCTCCTTAGGAGGGATGTAGAGCATGCTTTGACTGGGTAGAACCTTGAGGATACCTGTCCCTGGCTGTGTTAAGATCTTAGTGATTTCCCTGGATTTTCACTAAGCCTCTTAACCTCCCAATTTCCTCTATCAGTTGATTCTCTCCTGTGAGTGTCTGCATTGATATTGTAAGCCTATTGGGGATAAAATTCATTGAAAACTGGTGAAGATGAAGCTTGTACCTGTCAGAGCTGGTTAAACTGTGAATTAGGGTTGTATTGCTGATTGAAGCTGTCTGTGCTTGCTAAAGTTGAAGATTATTGGAGATAAAAGTTTGCCTGAAGCTTGAATATTATTGGAAAGTGAAGATGGGATCTTGCCTGATGTTGTTACTGTCAACCTTTTGTTGTTCATCAACTGTAGATACCAGAGTTGGTGCTGTCTGAACTTGCTTACTGTAGGAGCTAGTGTGGCTTTCTGAGCTGGTATTGGGTGTGGTTTTCTTTGCTGTATTGTCTGTTGATTGTCCCTTAGGTTTGAAGTGAAGCTGTTTCACTCTGCCTATTGTTTATTGCTGCATCTCATGCATATTCTACGGTTTATTATATTTTTGTTGTTTCTTTTCCGTTTTTCCCCTAGGATCTCTGATTTCCTCTGTACATGAGGGAATTATGACAGACATTAGGTTGTAATCCATGCAGGATGACATTAGGGTAGTTTTGACTCCCATTTTCAAACCCTAGGTTTTTAGACTTCTCTTCTACCTTAGAACAATTCAAAACACAGTAATACGGATAATCGGTGTCGTACGTTACGAGCCTTAAGCTATTTGAGAAAGGTTGCTGGAGGGTCACTCTTCGGTAATCTGATTACTTAGTGTGTTACCCTTAGGGTGACATACGACGTAGTCACCATCAAATAATAGTCTCTAGTACGTCAGAGATTGCAAACATCATAAAAAACAGTTCTTGCGTAAAAGACTGAACACAAACATCAGAGTGTCATTTTTGTCCGCTTGGACTCTTAATCAAGAAAAACCCTTTCATAAGGAGATAAAAAACAGTCAGACAAGCTTGTGTCTTCCGTAGCCCGAACTACGTTTGCTCTGATCTTTCATGCTGTATGAAAGTATGTAGGCATAGGATGTGATATCCTAGCGAGCAACCTTCCCCTCCTTTCCCGTAGGTAGGCGAACTACGTTGACTCTGATTTCTCATTCCAAACGGGAATACGTAGACATAAAGTGCGATACTTTGCCGAGTCATTTTCTTTTCTTTTCAACCCAGACCTACAGAGTAGATAGAATAACACACCTTTCGATAGAAAACAAGCGTGGATCCCGTCGAGTACGACGGACGTGAGGGGTGCTAATACCTTCCCCTTGCGTAACTGACTCCCGAATCCAGGATTTGGTTGCGATGACCATTCCTTTCCCGTCTTTGCGTAAGGTTTACTCTGAGCGTTTCCTTTCCCTCCTTAGGGATAAATAACGCACGGTGGCGACTCTTCTGTTCAGCCGACGCCGATTTTCGCAGTAGCGACAGCTGGCGACTTTGCTGGGGACAGGAATATCCCCTATGCGAGTCAATCCTAGCGCTTGTTTTCCAGTCATGGGTGTTGTATAGATTTACTTTTCTGTCTTTTCTTTCCGCATTTTATTTATCAGCTTTATACTGTTATTGCTGCTGTGGGAAATCTGTTGAGAGATAAGCCGGACCTAGGCTTGAGGTTACACATAGACTTAGAAGTAGAGAGTAGTGGTTAGCCTGCTTGCTTAGCTCGCACCAGCTAGCCACGGAATTTACGCTCGGACGAGATTCTCTTTGATGCTTCTTGCCTGGCCCTTAGGGCTCAACAAGTTGTCTGACCCGAGGATTGTCGACTCTGGGAACCTATCAATTGGGATTCAACTAAGTGAGGCCGCTTCAAGGGATGATGATGCCACACCTTCTAGGTATCGTATCACCGCTCTTGAAAGTCTGTGACGTTGAACCCGCATAGGATGCCGTACCTCGTCTTCGAGTTAAGTACATACCTGTGAGGGGTAGGTGGGTCTGTTTGCAGGAAACCTGTGACCTCAGAACACCCGGTTTATCTCTGTCAGTAAGATGTGGTTACAGGGTTCTTTTGAGTGGTTGGTTTGGTTTGAGATGAAGATTGGATGGTTCTCAGGCTTCAGTACAGAGCAGCCCAGTCTATCAGCATTGCACTTGGTCCCTTGTTTGCATATGCATGTGCATTTTCATGATTGCATTTCATTAACATGTATTTATGTTGCAGGTGATCATTCCCCTCTGGTTCTAGTGTATCTTCTAGCTAGACATGGAGTCCCTGAAGAAGACAGTTGCTTACCGGTTGCATTCGCCAGATATCAGTTCCTTGTTGGGTCTAGTTGCTCTAGCAGATGAGAGTGTGAGGGCTGAGTTCAGAGTATCTTATGGGAGATTGCTTAGCATGTTGTATCGACCTTCAGCATTCGAGACGACTGGGGTGTATACTTTGATGCAGTTTTATGAGCCGCAGCTGAGATGCTTTTTATTTCCTGACTATATTCTGGCACGCACTTTGGAGGAGTATTCCGCGATGTTGGGAGTTCCTGTGTTGGAACAAATGCCCTTTGTACATGTTGATGCTGAGCCTGAGTTATCTGCACTTGCTGAGATCGTCAGTTTGGACGCTCCTGAGTTTCCTGGAGGGTTGGTTAAGCTGAATGGAGCCTATGGATTTCACTTGTCTGTCCTAGTTGAGAAGGCTACACAGTGCGCAAAGAGTGGATGTTGGGTTGCTTTCAGTGCTATTCTAGCTGTCTGTATCTACGGGATTGTCTTGTTTCCTAATGTGCCAGATTTTGTCGACTCTGACGCCTTTTTGATTCTTGCCTCGAAGAATCCAGTTCCTACTCTCTTGGGCGATGTTTATCATTCCATTCACTACAATAATGAGAAACATCGTGGAAAGAATGTTTCCTTTTGTCTTCCGCTCTTGTACAGGTGGTTCCAGGGGCACCTCCCGAAGACAGGACCTTTTGTGGATGTTGTCGATACTTTGGATTGGTCGTCCCGGTTGATGGGACTGTATGCTGAGAATGTCATTTGGTTTGATCGGAGTATGCTTGGTACTGACATTATATATAGTTGCAGTGGCTTTCCGAATGTCCCCTTGATTGGACGGAAAGGTTGTATCAACTATAACCCTTCATTGCTGGTAAGACAGTTCGGTTATGCTTTGAGGGACGCTCCTGTTGAGAAGGAGATACAGGAATCTCTGTATCTCACGGGCTTATCGGACACGACTTTTTTGATCAGATTGAGACATGCATGGGCTAACATCCATAGGAGGGGGAAGGCTTTGCTCGGTAAGAGCAACAACAGCGCTTATGATCCCTATTTGGCTTGGGTCCGCGAGAGAGTTGGTACTTCTTTGATGCCTTATCCTGCTGTGGAACCTCTGTATCTCCCTTTGATTGAGGTACCTCCTTTGGAAGAGAGTGAGAAGTATAGCAAGTTGTTGGCTGAAAACGAGGAACTGAAGAAAGCCAATGAGGAGTTAGAGAAGGAGATCTTCCAGTTACATCGTGAGAAGAAGGAAGCCACCTTCACTGTGAAGGAACAAATGGAATTGATTAACAGGTTGGGATCAGAGCTGACAGAAGCAACCAACAAGAAAGAAAAAGTGGGAATAACCTTAAATGGTGTTAGCAAGGTGCTTACTTCCAAGAAAGAACTTCTAAGCAAAGCTTATGCCCGTCTCAGCAAGTGGGAAGCTTTGTGGAATGCCACGCTTGCCAAGCGGAAGGAGCGGGAAGACGAACTGAAGCTGCAGATTGCCACGCTAGAGGCACAGATTAGAGCCCAAGACGCAAGGATTGCTGAAGAGACATCACTTAGGAGCGCTGTTGAGCTCAGAATAAGTGACATTGACGAGAAGCTGAGAGGTTATAAAGAGAAGGTCGGTTCCAAGAGGTACAGATCTGATGAGAGTTCTAGCAAAGGAGCCTACCAGGATGATGCCAAAAAGCTGAGATCCACTACCGAGCGGCATGCTTTACTGATACAGGAGCTGATCTACCGACTAGGGCGCTCGGAGACAATGGGGATTTTGGAGGACGTCAGGGCACGCCATTTGGCCTGATTTACCTTGTCTTTGTTATTTGTACTTGTATTTTGACCATCGTCAGGCTTGTTGGCCTAGGTCTCTTCAGTTGTATTCAGTTGTACTCTTGTACTCAGCCTCTTGGCATTTGTTATATATATGAGGGTTTTCTGATTCCTTGCTTGCTTGATAGGGACTCCATTGTCGTGATAGCCTTCTCTCCGAGACTAAAGTCGGGGGGGATATAACCTGTAGCATATTTACACAATTGCATCTGCATTCATATTGCATGACCGGTATCCTTGAATTTGTATCTTATTTCCTGCATCTTCAGGTTTTCCAGGATTGACGAACTAAGAGTTTATCACTATTCAAGCAGAAACAGCTGTAAGATAGATAATGGATCAAGTTCAGAATGAGATGCAGGAGATGCGCGGCAACATGACGCAGTTCATACAAGCTATGGAAACCATGACCAGGGGCCAGGAACAACTGCAGGCTATTGTACAACCTCTGATTGCACGGGCTAATGATGGTACCGCTGATATCACTCCTCATGACCGTCAAGGTTTCCTCCAGGGGTTTGGACGTCGACTTACAGAGATAGACATGAAGTATGTTCAAGCTGAGTTAATTGAAGTTCGAGGCCAACTGGGGCAATACATGAAGGACATGCACGCGTTGCGCTCGAATCAAGAAACGCTCGAAAAAGAGAATTACCGATTGAAGGCTCAGGTAGGATTGATGGCTGAAATATTGAGGAATGTGCTCAGAAGAGAATGTGAGCAAATGTCCGAAGCTACGGTCGGTTTACTTGCCCCACAGGGGTCGGAAGAACCAGTGCCCAGGCATGATAGGCCTAAGAGACCCTCTGCACAATTCAAAGCTCGGGGTTCTCCTTGTCGACAGGCGCGACTAATTTCTCAGGATAATTCAAGGGGGTATGGTAAAAGGATGAAGTTCTCTGGCAGGGTATTTGATGAGATTCCGGTAGATTATGATCAATTGGCGCAACTTTTGTTCCAACTTCAACTGATTAAACCCCTCACTTTGGCGCCATTGACTGGGCAGCCACCACCAGGCTATGATGTGAATGTCCATTGTGTCTTCCACGCCGGTGCACCAGGGCATAATGCCGCGGACTGCAAGCCGTTCAAGCAGAAGATTCAGGATTTGCTGGATGAGAAGGCAATTGAGTTTGTGCCAGGAGGTATAAAGGTCTCAGGGGCCGATATTCCTATTTCCTCACCGGAAGTTGCAAAAGAATCAAGGCATATCCTGGAATCATTGGAAACCGAATCCCCAGGTCCACAACAGTTGCCAATGCCTGGACTGAATTTGAGGATGACAGTGCATGAGCCTAAGGAACGGGTTGATCAAAACCAGCAGTGCATGAAACGCCAGCATCCGGCTCAGCGAAGAATTCAGGAGGGGAAGTCAAAGAGGGTATTTGAGGCACCTCCATCAACGTATGCTGAACTCTTTCAGACCTTGTTAGGGTTGCACCTTGTTGAAAAGAGAAAGTTGGCCCCACCAACGGGCACACCTCCATTTGGTTTCGACGCCAGTAAGCATTGTGAGTTTCATTCAGGGGCACCCGGACATGATATTGAGGGTTGCCACGCTTTCAAGCATAATGTCCAAGATTTGATCGACAGCAAGGCTATCAACTTTTCTGACAGAATCCCCAATGTGGTGCAGGGCCACGAACGAGCAAAGGTCGGGTTGATGAAAAAGGTTCCTAAATTTGGTCGGGCCAGGGGAAGCAGGCCAAGACAGCAGCAGACTACCCCCGACAATTGTTTCTGAGGATGGTTGACTCGCCAATAAGTCAAAATGCAAGAAGTCCGGTCCTGAGACACAGGCATTTTTCATGTTATCTTGTTCATGTCTTTACATTTGTAGTTGCCTTTCTGTTTAATTGAAAATTTCGTTTGTAAAACTTGTTGTTTTTTCAACTGATATTGATAAATGAAATAAAAATGCATGTTTTGAATTAATCCAGTCGTATTCACTCTTTGTGTTTTCATTTATTTCAAACGCTTGTTAAGTAGAATCCGGGGAGGATGACGAAAACAGATCACGAATAAGCTTCCGATTGTATGCTTTTGGATAAAAACCTGTTGATGATGTACAGGTATTGTTTCAATCCATAAACACCGGAGATATAAAGAAGATAATCCCTTGTTAACCCCTTTGAGCCTAGTAGTAGGAGTTTCTTTCTGAAAATGAAAAACCCTCAATCTTAACCCGGGGCAGGGTAGGTGTCAGTTAATTTGACCAAGCGTTCAAATAACAAAACGAGTGTCCGTTCGAGGATCAATCATGCCATTATAGGTCGTACCTAAAAAACCATGATGGTTAAACCTGGCCGATCAGGAGTGAAACAATCACAATCTCTTTAGCAAGTCCTACGAGTCGTGGTTGTATGATTTATGCAGAAAAAAAGGAAAAAAAGAAAAAATCGAAAAGAAAAAGCCCGCTAAGTCTAATCTTGAAAGCAAACGACTTAGGCAAAAATTAGGGTACCCCGCTGGACTCCAAAACTGAAGAAACTCAAAGGAGTTAGTCCAGGAAAAAGTTAGGGGAAAACGAAAAAGCGAAGAAATGAAAAGCGAAAAAGGATCACGAAAGAAAATCCTCGGAAAAGAACGAAATCGTATGGTTACCGGTGCCCAAACAAAGACGAAAAGAGAGTGAATGTCACTTCGAAAAAGAATGATTTCTTGAACTATCACTCCACCTTTAATAGGTGAACGCTGAAGTCAAACTAGCTGAACATAGGATTGGAGAACATCACGAAGAATGGGTGGGTCGAAATAAATTTTGAGCCTATATCTTTCCTTGTTAACCGTGAACCTGACCACGTTACAACCCGAAAAAGTCCTAATTGAAACAGGTTTAGTTCGAGAGAATACTCCGGTAAAGATCGCATCGAAACTGACTCCTAAAAGGGCTCCTCTTATCAGCATTAATATTGACAATTGATTCATTACATGTCACAAATTTTTTTCTAGTGAACAGACTTGGATTTTGAAACTGTCATATGCATTGCATTTAATATTCCTTTATGCAAGACAACTAGTTTTACTTGCGAGTAAGCGCATGCAGCAGGAAAGTTTCCTACAGTGGGAAGTCTGATCAGGATAGAATGCAGAATGTCTGAATGTTTTGTGAGCCAGGGCAGGCTATATCAATTAATCCCCAGTGGGAGTCAGCCATCCAAGAATCAGTTAATCTGGGGCAATTAGGCCGAGACTTGGCAGATCTCTCACAGCTAGGGGTCATTGCTTCACGAATCGACCGATCAGGGGCAAAAGGTTATTGCAAGACTGGAGCAGATCACCCTAAGAACAAAAAGTTTTGTTGGGACATCCTTTTGGGTTTGACGTGCAGAAGCAATTCATATCTAACCGTCAGGGTACAGAAATCGAAGAGTCTTTATCAGGAAATTGGTGTCGGTTCAGGGGCACGGTATTGTGAGGTAGCACCATGGCTAGATTTTCCTTTCAAGACGAAGTGTTCAGACTGGGGCATGTTGGTCTTTCTGGGGCAAATTTCCGAGAAGGTGGATGGAACTCGTGTTTCCCCATCCAAAATCTTTTGATGAAGAGCCTGATTTCAGTTGATGTCATTCCTCAGCTAGTCGCAGCTTATCCCCAGAGGATATCCCCAGCCAGTTAAAATTAATATCCCTTGCAGAGGTTGCACTCCCCAGGGAGTCGAGTATGTGAATGATCAATCCCCAGCTTGGAGGATTCCTGCAGAGTTTAGCCAAGTCATAGTTGGTTTAGAAGGATTATTCCCATAGAAGATGGTTTTCTTCCCGCAGGTCGTCATGCACTCGTCAGGATGATTATCCCCAGCGGAGCGGTAATTCCGAGTTTGTAAACTGTGTCCAGACAACATCGTTTCCTCCATAGGGATTTCATCGTTCCCCAGCTGAGTCGTTTCTTGCTCAGTCAGTTTACTTTCCCCAAGAGAGTCAATTCTTCCCCAGTGGAGTTACTCCCCCCAGCAGGTGTTCTTTCCTCCCAATGGAAATCAAAGTTTAATCTCCTCGGCAAAGTTGGTTGTATGCCCGACATTTATTTTGCTGGAGGACTGTATGATACCTGCTCATCCCCAGCATGGTGGTATTTGCTTTCAACAGCCGTGTTGAAGCAAGCTTGTCAAAGTTTCCCCAGCAGCTTGAGCCTGCATTTTCATTTGCATATAGTGTCATATTTGCATCTACCCAAAAACGCGTAGCATATCCGTGTCGTACGTAGCATTACGCCATAGTCGCCATGCGCATTTTCAAACATAAGCCAGGTTGGTTAACCTTTGGTATCCAAGTGTTGTTTCCCTTGCAGGTGGAGAGAGCTCTTGCTCAAATCAGTTACCAAATATTAAAAGCCTCAGACGTGTGATGATAATGTTCATCGCGTCATTATTCCCTACAGAGTTTCTTGTTTAAGTTTCTCTTACCCCTCCAGCAGAGTATTTCTTCAAAATTGTTGTTATGTCGTTGTCAAAAGACTTCGTGAATCGATTTTTGAAAGTTGCCACTTATGTCGCAGTAAGTGTCTGGTAGTTTGAGTTCAGAAAATCCCCAGTAGAGTCCTTTTCAGATTTATTGTCGTGCCAGTATTAAAAATTGAAAGATTGGACCATTATGTGTTACCCATTTGATTGATGGAGTTAGCTACTGCAAAGATAAGCAGAGAAGCTGTAATCAAAATATTACCCGTAGTGATGGCGGTGTTATCTTTCCCGTAGTGGTGGCGGAGTTATTACCCGTAGTGATGGCGGTGTTATCTTCCCGTAGTGGTGG
This sequence comes from Lathyrus sativus, assembly GCA_963859935.3. Taxonomy (NCBI): domain Eukaryota; kingdom Viridiplantae; phylum Streptophyta; class Magnoliopsida; order Fabales; family Fabaceae; genus Lathyrus; species Lathyrus sativus. The sequence goes on along the minus strand of OZ012741.1, from coordinate 136,100,394 downwards.
CGGAGTTATTACCCGTAGTGATGGCGGTGTTATCTTCCCGTAGTGGTGGCGGAGTTATTACCCGCAGTGGTGGCGGTGTTATCTTCCCGTAGTGATGGCGAAGTATTTCCCGTAGTGATGGCTGTGTTATTTTCCCGTAGTGGTGTCGGAGTTATTTCCCGTAGTGATGGTGGTGTTATTTTCCCGTAGTGGTGGCAGAGTTATTACCCGTAGTGATGGCGGTGTTATCTTCCCGTAGTGGTGGCGGAGTTATTACCCGTAGTGATGGCGGTGTTATCATTCCCGTAGTGGTGGCGGAGTTATTACCCGTAGTTATGGCGGTGTTATCTTCCTGTAGTGGTGGCGGAGTTATTACCCACAGTGGTGGCGGTGTTACTTTCCCGTAGTGGTGGCGGAGTTATTACCCGTAGTGATGGCGGTGTTATCTTCCCGTAGTGATGGCGGAGTATTTCCCGTAGTGATGGCGGTGTTATTTTCCTGTAGTGGTGGCGGAGTTATTACCCGTAGTGATGGCGGTGTTATCTTCCCGTAGTGATGGCGGAGTATTTCCCATAGTGATGGTGGTGTTATTTTCCCGTAGTGGTGGCGGAGTTATTACCCGTAGTGATGGCGGTGTTATCTTCCTGTAGTGATGGCGGAGTATTTCCCGTAGCGATGGCGGTGTTATTTTCCCAGAGTATTTCCCGCAGTGGTGGCGGTGGTATTTCCCGTATTGGTGGCGGAGCTCTTTCCTGTATCGTCGGCAGAGTTATGTTTGTTGACAAAAGTATTTCCCCAGTAAAGTCGTCCAGGTTATTGCTATATTGACAAGTTTAGTGTCGCGCAGGCAGTTAGTGTTGAAACCAGATCTGTATCAGGTGGTTGAACAGTTGTTACCGTAACAATCGGGTTCAATTGATGAATGGGGTTCCCCAAGCAGTGGTGCAGTTTATTTCTGCGGTTGACAAATTTCCGGGTTCTTGGTATTCAACCGTCTAGTACCTCGAATGTTTGAAGGCCATTCGCTCTTCACCCATTCGGGTCCAAGTCGCTTGAATAGGGGCAGCTGTTGCACCCTAAAATTTGTTCAACCTATTTCACCTGGTTTATGTTTCAATTGCATTGTCATTTGCATAATAAGTCATGTACATAGTCTAATCATTTGCATAGCATAGCATCACAAGTCATCTAACAGGGGGCCAAGTGCCATTCTTATCAGAATGAGGCCCATCAAGGGGTTTTATTCAATTTCAAGATCATCCAAGTAATCAAGAAATGAGTTGAAGCTTTGAAAAGTTTGAAGGTCAACCAGTGGATTTCTCTCCTAGATTGAGATATGTTAAAGATCATCAATGAGTGTGTGAGCCATGGGAGGTGTACAAAGATCATGGAAGACCTAGAGGGTCATTTTGAAGATGAGACAAGTCATGGATACAAGTACAAGAGCCACAGTTGAAGTGCAGTCAACTAGGGTTTCATCTGGGTCAACCCTAGGTCAAATGAGTGAATGAAGAGCATCAAGGCTTAGTTGGAGGATGTGTAATTCATGAATTGATATGTGTATACAGTTGTGGTGTTGTTCCAAGGATAAACCAAAAGGAATCAAGAAGAAGAGGAGTTACTAACTTAGGGTTTCAGTGTAAAAACCCTAATTTAGGCCTAATTTCCAAGCAAGATAAGTCAAAATGAAAGTTTCAAATGAATTCTTGGTCAACATGAAACTTGTAAAGCATCTCAATAGCTTTCATTTGAGTACTAGAAGTCTTCAAGGAGATTTATAGAACTCAAGTTATGGGTCACCAGAGGACACTGAAATTTATCTACGAAAGTCACTTGACTTCCAAGCAACTTCTTCTCATGAATGAGTTTTCAAATGGATTCTTGGACAACATAAGAGTTGTATATCTTGATTTTATCTTTAATTTGAGTACTAGAAGTCATCAAGAGGATATGTAGAACTCACGTTATGATCTTGGCAACCCAAGGGTATTTTGGGAAAGTTGAATTACAGGTCATTTTTCAATATAGGTCCAAATCTCCATCTTCCACTCTTCAAATGAAAAAATGTTCAACATGAGATGTGTTCAAAATGATGTTTTTAGGATAGATAAGAGGTCATGAGAACTTGGAATGGCTTGCTTCACAAAATCATAAAAATGGCCTAAAATGAAGGTGTATTTTAAATGAACCAAAGTTGGAAATTAGGGTTTTTGATCTACACAACCAAACCAAGGCATATGACATACCAATTTGATTGTAAAAAGCATTTTAAGAACATTGACATTGCCACAATTTTGAGTTGATGGATATTTTTAGGACTTGCTTTGTAAATGGCTTACTTGAATCATAAGGCATCATTGCAAAACCACTTGGCAAGGCAAATACAAGTCTCCTTTTCATCCATACTCCTCCAATATCTCATTTGGAGAGATTTCAAACTCAGAACAAGTGCATTTCAAGATAGGAGCATGAGATGATAAGTGCATATCATAAGACATGATATATCATGACATGAGATGATGAATTTCTCATTGGATCAGTCTAGATCTTTCTAGAGTCCTCCAACACACTCTATATATGCATATGAAGTGATCCCAAGCAAGATTTGGTGAGAATTGAAGGAGAGAAGAGAGGTTGAAACTTGAAACCTCCATGTGCAATTCAGAATCGGTTACAAGCATTTCATCCATTTCAATCCAAGACTTTGATTGTTCTAGCTTCCGTTGATACTAGTGAGTGATTCCAGATCAAAATCATAGCAAATTGGTGGCTGAATCGTGTTCTTGCAATTGAGTTTCATCACCTGCAACGCAGAATCGGTTTCCACAATCCAAGCCTCCTCAATCATTTCTTTTGCATACAAAAGCAAGGTTGTGATTCATTGAAGGTGTATTGAAGTTCTCAAAGCTTGATTTGAAGATTTCATATCTCTGTTCATCTCAAATTTGCAGGTAGGTAAACTTCAATCTACAGTTAGATTTAGATAGTTTCCATTGGTTTTGATTAGTTAGATTCAATGTAGATGATCATGTGGAACTTTCTGGTAGCTTTAGGATCAGTTTAGAGATAATTGGTTAAATGATGCAATTTCTGTTCATGCTTGTATCTTGTTGTTCTTGGTGTTATAATCATGATTTGTTGGCTAGAGATGCTCAGTGAAACGTGGGGAAGAGATTGAGCCACTCAATTTCATGTTTGGTGAGGTTTGGTTCTTGAGTGATTTTCTGAGATTCAATCGTGTTTTGAGCTAGGATTAGTTTCAAGATATTTGATTATCATAATTGAATTCCTGGTGAGATTTGGAGCATGTTAGGGTTTTAAATCTTTGCATTTGATGGAGATTTGAGGGAGCAAAGATTGGAGGAAGAGGAAGCTTCAAACTCTGTTCATCCCTGGCTTTTCCCTCCATGAGAGTTTGAAGGTTGAAGACAACCTCTGCACCCTTAGATTAGAGGGAGACTTTGACTAGAATCATGATCCAACGGCCACGCGTGTTCTATTTTTGTGAAGGGTGAGTCTGAGAGATGGAACGCTGCGTTTCATTTAAAACGTGGCATTGGGCTTAAGTGATGAATGTTATCCACACCCCTAGTCAGAAGCCCATGTGATATTACACTGAATGTCATTACTTCCTGCACCACAGATTTTTCTTTTTTCTTTCTATTTTCGTTTTATTTTCTGATTAGCATTGGGCTTAAGTGATAACTGCTACCCCCACCCCCTTTTGGGCCCAGATGTCTGTTTACACTGCTTAGCATTGCTATTTGACACGCAATGTTTTCCATTTTTCTCATATTTTCTTTATTTTCACATATTTCTTTTAATTCTTTAAAAATTCATAATAAATTCAAAAATCAATATTTTTGTATGGGAGTTTTTTCTCCATTCTGATAATTTCCTCAAGAAAATTATAGAAAAATAAAATTAGCATTTTAGTCAATTTTTCTATTTCTGGTGATTTTTTACATTTAGTTGCTTTTATTGCATTTTATTTGGTATATCCATTTTGCTGAATTTTGTTTAGCCATTTTATTTTACATTTTGATATGATTCTTTTTTCTATAGTTATATTAGAGTATTAGGTTCCCCCTGAATATTTGTCACATTTTTGTGACTTAAATCCAATGGCTTTTGAGAGGTGTGAAGCAAGTGTGCTAGAATTAGGGTTTCAACTTGACATAGGTGCATTCAACACCTAGTTCTTAGGTTTTTAGTTTGGTTTAGGCCTTGGGGTTCATGTGGGGTATATGGTACTTAGCTAGGGTCCCTTAGAAATTAAACTAGGATTTTATGATGAATATTTCCATTTTATTTGATTTTTGCAAGTTGATAGATATTGGTGTGTTTCCATCTTGGGAAGTTGCTTTGTTTGTTGGGTTTGGGCCTTTTCTTTGGGTGTTAAAGCTTGTGATTGGCTTGAGGATGGTATGAAGACTTTGAGGATGATTGAAGACAAATGTTGATGCTTGGAGCTTGAAGTTGCTTGTGCTTGAAGATTGCTTGATGAAGACTTAGGAGATAGGAGATGTAGGAAGAGCTCTAGAATAGACTGATTTCTTCTGTCAAACATAGAGAGCTTCTTGTGCCTCTATTCCATCCTATGACACAAGGTCCCCTAAAAGAAGTTCCATCTCTCCTTAGGAGGGATGTAGAGCATACTTTGACTAGGTAGAACCTTGAGGATACCTGTCCCTGGCTGTGTTAAGATCTTAGTGATTTCCCTGGATTTTCACTAAGCCTCTTAACCTCCCAATTTCCTCTATCAGTTGATTCTCTCCTGTGAGTGTCTGCATTGAGATTGTAAGCCTATTGAGGATAAAATTCATTGAAAACTGGTGAAGATGAAGCTTGTACCTGTCAGAGCTGGTTAAACTGTGAATCAGGGTTATATTGCTGATTGAAGTTGTCTGTGCTTGCTAAAGTTGAAGATTATTGGAGATAAAAGCTTGCCTGAAGCTTGAATATTATTGGAAAGTGAAGATGGGATCTTGCTTGAAGTTTTTACTGTCAACCTTTTGTTGTTCATCAACTGTAGATACCAGAGTTGGTGCTGACTGAACTTGCTTACTGTAGGAGCTAGTGTGGCTTTCTGAGCTGGTATTGGGTGTGGTTTTCTTTGCTGTATTGTCTGTTGATTGTCCCTTAGGTTTGAAGTGAAGCTGTTTCACTCTGCCTATTGTTTATTGTTGCATCTCATGCATATTCTACGGTTTATTGTATTTTTGTTGTTTCTTTTCCGTTTATCCCCTAGGATCTCTGATTTCCTCTGTACAGGAGGGAATTATGACAGACATTAGGTTGTAATCCATGCATGATGACATTAGGGTAGTTTTGACTCCCATTTTCAAACCCTAGGTTTTTAGACTTCTCTTCTACCTCAGAACAATTCAAAACACAGTAATACGGATAATCGGTGTCGTACGTTACGAGCCTTAAGCTATTTGAGAAAGGTTGCTGGAGGGTCACTCTTCGGTAATCTGATTACTTAGTGTGTTACCCTTAGGGTGACATACGACGTAGTCACCCTCAAATCATAGTCTCTAGTACGTCAGAGATTGCAAACATCATAAAAAACAGTTCTTGCGTAAAAGACTGAAAACAAACATCAGAGTGTCATTTTTGTCCGCTTGGACTCTTAATCAAGAAAAACCCTTATAAGGAGATAAAAAACAGTCAAACAAGCTTGTGTCTTCCGTAGCCCGAACTACGTTTGCTCTGATCTTTCATGCTGTATGAAAGTACGTAGGCATAGGATGCGATATCCTAGCGAGCAACCTTCCCCTCCTTTCCTGTAGGTAGGCGAACTACGTTGACTCTGATTTCTCGTTCCAGACGGGAATACGTAGGCATAAAGTGCGATACTTTGCCGAGTCATTTTCTTTTCTTTTCAACCCAGACCTATAGAGTAGATAGAATAACACACCTTTCGATAGAAAACAAGCGTGGATCTCGTCGAGTACGAAGGACGTGAGGGGTGCTAATACCTTCCCCTTGTGTAACCGACTCCCGAATCCAGGATTTGGTTGCGATGACCATTCCTTTCCCGTCTTTGCGTAAGGTTTATTCTGAGTGTTTCCTTTCCCTCCTTGGGGATAAATAACGCACGGTGGCGACTCTTCTGTTCAGCCGGCGCCGATTTTTGCAGTAGCGACAACTGGTGGGTTCCAAACCCATATACCACTCCAGCGAGGGGCCTAACAAGCTGTCTTGGAAGAGGTGCATCAGCAACTTCTCATCTTCAGAATGTGCGGACATCTTTCGATAGTATGACCTCAGATGGACACGGGGGCAAGTGGTGCCCTTATACTTCTCGAAGTCGGGTACCTTAAACTTGGGAGGCACCTTGAAGTCTGAGATCAGTCCCAGCTTGGTCATATCAACGCCCATGGTGTTCAAGTTCTCAAAACTCTTTATCTTGTCTTCGAGTGCTTTGAACCTTAAGTGGGCTTCAGAATTCAGTTCGCCCTCAGCTTCCTTCATTGAGAATATGTCCTCTTGACGATCCTCATGCCAAGGGTGATAGCCATTGCCAGCAGCAAACCCAGCAGCATCAAGACCATACAGATTACCAGCACCAACTTTCCCAGCATTACCCGTTCCTCCAGTATTGCCATTGCCCATACCAGCATTACCGTTGGCCTCAAAGTTTCCATTTCTGACTCCAGTCGTATTCCCATTAGCTCTAATATTAGTAACAACATTGACATTTCCACTTCCGTTCCCTCTAGTCACAGGGATGTTAGCATGAGGGGTCTCAACAAGCGGAGGGTTTACAATATTCCCCCCGTGTAGCACGTCATTGTTGTCGACGCGTGCAATCAGAGGTTGCACCAGATTCTAAGCTGGTCCTGGCCATTAGCGACCACTTGCATGAGATCCATTAAACGATCCATCCTCTCCCTGAGTTCTTGAATGTCAGTCTGAACCTGTTCCATTACTCTGGCTTGATTTGCTCTGGTAGAATACCGGTGAATCTGCCTTTGTTCAATCCTGAAATAACCTGCAAGTACAAGGGGTTAAAAAAATAGCTCGTGGTACCTGTTATGCAAATGATTCATGCAAATGTAAACGTGTGTCTGTGCCTTGGGGAGATTCCACCCCCCCCCGATCCTAGTTTCCAAGACAAATAAAGTCCAACATCAATCATGGAAAGAAATCCTCGTATATATATATATCTGAAAAACCTGCGCGGGCAGCGTACAACAATAATTGAATACACAGAAGCAGCAAGCGTGACCCCAACCAACAAGCCTGATGGTGGTCGGCATATCAATGCATAAAATGTACAAAGAAATCAAGTGCGACTACGGGCACAGAAATCCTCTAATAACTTCTTCGTAGTGGGATGGTCAGGCTGAGTGAGCAGACCCTGGATCAACAAATCCCTCTGCTTGATGGTACCTAGGAGGCCCTCAGAAACATCCCCATAATCTCTTCAGTGGTTTGTTCTTGTTTGATCATCCAGGACTTGATTTCCTTAACCTCTTTCATAAGTTCTGAATTGTCAGTCTTCACTTCAGATTCAGACGCATCAATGTCCATATCAGATACAACATCTTCAGATGGAGAGTCTTCAGCAGGAGCAGCTTCCAGAAGCAGCACTGGTGGTTTGGGAATGCTCAGTAGAGTCTGTCTGACCAAGTCAACAAACTTTGCCTTAGCATCTTCAACACAGACTGCTTTGAGATGAGAAGCCACAACGTTGAACTTAGAGATAATTTATCCCAAGCAGCTTCAGACTTAACAGGATCTATACTGAAGAGCCACTCTTCTTCCACACGTGCAATCCCCATACGAACTTCCTTTTTGAAATTCTCAGACAGTTTATCAACATCTGATCTAGGGAAGGGGTAAAGGTATTCCTCAAGAGTCACTTTTTCAGCAGATTCAGAGTTTGGCTGAGGTTGTTCACAAGTGGTATCAAGAGGTGTTGGATCAGATGGTGGTTGTTTAGATGGTTGAGGTGCAGATGGTTGAGGTTCAGATGGTTGAGGTATAGATGGTTGAGGTTTAGATGGTAGTGGTATGGTGAGTTGAGGTGTAGGGGTTGTTGAAATTTCAGCTTCAGATGATGAAGGTTGAAAATCTGAGAGTTTGAATTTGGAGCGAAGTGAAAGTCTATGATTGATTTGGTCAGTTGCTGATAGGTCAGAAAATGTAGGTTTGAATGGATCAGGAATGTGTAAATAGGAGGGTGAGTGAACTTTTGATTCAGAATCAGATGATTCAGTGGAGTGGCATGAGGTGGATGACAAGACAACCATGGTTGCAAGTGGTTGCAAACCAAGAATGTCATTGGATGATTGAAAGATAGAGGGTTCTGGAACAGGTAACGATTGTTCTATTATTGAGGGTTGTTCAGATGGTGTTAGTTGGGGAGGTTCAGGTGAAATGGGTTGAGATTGATGTTCTTGTGGTTGTTGTTGTTGTTGTTCTGGTTGTGGTTGTTGTTCTGGTTGAGGTTCTGGTTGAGGTTGTTCTGGTTGTTGATGTTCTGGTTGTGTTTCTGGTTGAGGTGGTTCAAATGGAGTTTGTACAGAAGATGGTTGAGAATGTGTAGGTTGAGATGGAGAGGGTTCAGATGAATGAATCCCAGATGATGGTGGTACAGATGATTGTGGTCTAGAAGGTGATGGAGGAGATGAAGGTAATGGAGAGTGAATGGTTGGTAATTGATCAGATGTTAATACCTGTTTGATAGTTTCTCTAATGTCTTCCAGACTTGCTTCTGGAGGAGTTGGTTTCACTTTCTTTACCTTCTGAGGCTTAGCAGCAGCTTCAGAGGCTTTTCTCTTAGGCTGAGCCTCAGATCCTTCTTCAGCAATCTTCTTTGAACGCCTTTCTCTAAGAAGATTAGGCAGAACTTCTCCTTCCTTCTGGACGATGTTAACAGGCAGAGGAACACCAGTTAACAAACACTCAGCTATGTAGGATAAGATGATCTCCCATGGTTCGTTAGCACTGAACATTGGAAAATCTTCAACAGGAATCCTTTTGTTGCTGACATCCTTAGTAGCAATTTTCTTAGGTTTGCTGGCATGCTCTGTGATAACCTTCATCCTCTTCAGAGTATTGCCATTGATGACAGAACCTATGACATAGGACAGATCCTCTGTCAATCCAGCTTCATACAGATGTTCTACCAGACGATTCTCAGTCAGAATATCTGATATCAGTCTTCCCATAGGAATCCAATTCCTAACTTTTCCAGTTTTGACTCTTACTTCTTCTCTTGTTTCCTTTATATGATTCAGAAGATGACTAAACAAAAGATAAGGCAAGTCCACCTTCTTTCCCTTGCTCATACAGAACATGAAGTAGAGTTGTTCAGCACTGACATAATCTGGAGAATTTGATGATTTTCTGTGAAAGATGGAACTCATGAAAATCTTGGCCCAGATCCTATAGACTGGCTTCAGTTCCCTTACTTTGCTAGTTGGTTCCCCAGAAATACTAACTTCTTGACACACATCAGCAAGATCCACACGAGCAGATTGTAGGCTGGTTTCACCATCAGTTTCAGAGTACCCAATAAGTTGTCTGATCAGCTTCTCAGTAATCACAATCTCCTTTCCAAGGACAGAAGAATGGATGAATTTAGGGCACACCTGAGCATGTATCCAGAATTCTTTCACCAAAGTTGGATAAACAAGACCCATAAGCCTGTCAAAATACTTTGTCCAACTCTGAGTTTGAATGGTTGAAGAAAGATTAAACCCATTTTCTTCAATGGAATCAAAATCTACAAAGCATTCACTCAGAACTTCCAGATCTACAGTTGGAGTGAGAAGGGTTCTCACAGGTTCCTTGTACGCTTCAGCATTAGGAGAAGAAACAACAGTGGTTGATTGCATCTGAGCAGATGTTGATGAAGAAGATGCCATTGTTGTTCTTGAGTGAGAGGTTTTAGGTTTAGGGTTTAGATGAAGAGCAAAGAGAAGACATAAATGCATAAAAGGTTCGTGAGGTGAAAAGTGTGAAATGGTGTGATTTGTGGTATTTATAGATAAAATCAGGCACACAAACAGTCACATAAGCACGCTTCACATATCATTAAATGAAAAAGTAAAAACATCATTGCACAACATTTATGATTCTGACAGATGGGGGGAAAATCAAGAAAAATCAGATTTTCAAAGCAATACCTCAAACGTTAATTCAGTAAGGTGCACTCTACCTTTCCAGTTTCTGAGCTACACGTGTTTGCTTGCATGTGCTTCTGAAATCTCTTGAGAAATGAAACGTTAGCCAATGTTCAGATCCTTTGAGCATTGTTAGTTCAGATTTACACAAATAAAATAATTCAAGAAAATGATTAAATTGACAGATGAAATACTTCAGAGCATTAAATATTTTGCATCTGAGAAGTTTGCCTCTGATAAATATTATTCTGGACAAAAAGCCATACCAATATTTTTCAGAATAAACTTGAACCTATCTTCAGCAAGGGGTTTTGTAAAAATATCAGCCCATTGATGATCTGAATCAACAAAGGCTAAGTTTATAATACCCTTCTGAACATAGTCTCTGATGAAATGATGCTTAATTTCTATATGTTTTGCCTTAGAGTGTAAAATTGGATTTTTAGACAAACATATAGCAGAAGTATTATCACAGAATATAGATACATTACTCTCAAAGATATGATAGTCTTCTAACTGACTTTTCATCCAGAGCATTTGCGTGCTACATCCAGCAGCAACAATGTATTCTGCCTCTGTTGTGGAAAGTGCAATTGTCGGTTGCTTCTTGCTGTACCATGAGATCAGATGACTTCCAAGGAACTGACAGCTTCCAGAAGTACTTTTACGCTCTACTCTGTCTCCAGCATAGTCAGCATCACAGAATCCAACTAATGTATATTCATCAGATGTTCTATAACACAGATCCATGTTAGTAGTACCTTTCAGATACCTTAGAATCCTCTTAACAGCAGTTAAGTGAGATTCTCTAGGATCTGATTGGAATCTTGCACACAAGCATACACTGAACAAAATGTCAGGTCTAGAAGCAGTTAAGTAGAGAAGAGATCCTATCATACCTCTGTAGAGTTTCTGATCTACTTTCTTACTTACCTCTTCCTTACCAAGAGTACTTGTTGGATGCATAGGAGTATTTCCCATCTTACTATCAGTCATGTTAAACTTCTTCAGAAGCTCTTTAACATATTTGGTCTGATGAATGTAAGTGCAATATGGAGTCTAGTTGACTTGAATTCCCAGAAAGAATCTCAATTCTCCCATCATGCTCATCTCAAATTCAGCCTGCATACATTGAGCAAACTCCTTTCCTAGCATAACATTTGTAGATCCAAATATAATATCATCCACATATATTTGACAAATTAAAATATCTTTCTTAAATGTTTTACAGAAGAGAGTTGTGTCTACTTTTCCTCTGATAAAGTTCTTTTCCAGTAGAAAATTACTTAATCTTTCATACCATGCTCTGGGAGCTTAATTCAAACCATAAAGAGATTTTTTGAGTTTGAAAACATGATCTGGAAATTTATCACTTTCAAAACCAGGAGGTTGATGGACATAAACTTCTTCTTCTATAATACCATTTAAGAAGGCACTCTTAACATCCATCTGATATAGAGTGATGTTATGTTGTGCAGCAAATGAAATAAGAAGGCGTATAGATTCTAACCTTGCCACTGGAGCATAAGTTTCAGTGTAATCAATACCTTCTTGTTGACTGTACCCTTGAGCTACCAGCCTTGCCTTGTTCCTAACAACTTCTCCTTGCTCATTTAATTTATTTCTGAATACCCACTTTGTTCCAATAATGTTGAAACCTTTTGGTCTAGGAACCAGATCCCACACATCATTTCTTGTAAATTGATTTAGCTCATCTTGCATTGCAAGTATCCAATCATTGTCACTCAGAGCCACATCCATAGATGTTGGTTCAATAATATACACCAACCCAAGAAGTGATGTTCTAGATGATCTGATAAACGACCTTGTTCTTATAGGGTCATCTTTCTTCCCAATAATCATTTCTTCTGGATGAGAAGCCTTGATTCTGGATGATCCTTTAACTGTTGGTTCTTCAGAAATATTCATGTTATTCATCTGAGCAGCTAATGAAGTTGCATCTGGCGTAGCTTCTTCTTGAGCTTTCTCTACCTCTGGTTTCTTAGATTCTATGAGAATAAGTTCTCCATCTGCAGAGTTTTCAATCTGCTTTGGCTTTTGATTGCCAAGCTTATCATCAAATCTAACATGTATAGATTCCTCCACAATCTGTGTCTTAGTATTGTATACTCTGTAGCCTTTAGAGTGTTCAGAATATCCAAGCATGAAACACTTTTGTGCTTTAGAATTAAACTTGTTAAGATTCTCTTTAGTGTTTATTATAAAATAAATACATCCAAAAGGATGGAAATAAGAAATGTTTGGCTTTCTATTCCTCCATAATTCATAAGGAGTCTTTTCCAGAAGAGGTCTAATTGACACTCTGTTCTGAATGTAACATGTTGTGTTAATTGCCTCTGCCCAAAAATGTTTTGCCATGTTAGTCTCATTGATCATGGTTCTGGCCATCTCTTGCAAAGTTCTATTTTTCCTCTCTACAACTCCATTCTGTTGTGGAGTTCTAGAACAGGAGAAATCATGAGCAATGCCATTTTCATTAAAATATTTTTCAAAATTCTTGTTTTCAAATTCACCACCATGATCACTTCTGAATTTAACAATTTTGAAATCTTTTTCAGTTTGGACTTGTTTGCAGAAGTCAAAGAACACAGAGTGTGACTCATCCTTGTGTTTTAGGAATTTTACCCATGTCCATCTATTGTAGTCATTAACAATGACTAATCCATACTTCTTGCCTCTGATGGATGCAGTTTTCACTGGTCCAAACAGATCAATGTGAAGTAACTCTAATGGTTTTGAAGTTGAAACAACATTTTTGGATTTAAAAGATGATTTTGAAAATTTTCCTTTCTGACATGCTTCACAAAGAGCGTCTGAGTTGAACTTCAGATTAGGAAGTCCTCTGACCAGATTAAGCTTATTAATCTGAGATATACGTGTCATATTAATATGACCCAATCTTCTGTGCCAGACCCATTGCTCCTCATTAACAAACATAAGGCATTTAACATTCTGAACCTTAAGTTCTGAAAGACTAATTTTATAAATGTCGTTTTTCCTTTTACAATTAAAGAGGATTGAGTCATCCTTTTGACTAACAGCTTTGCAACACTTTTGATTAAAGATAATGTCATAACCATGGTCACTTAATTGACTTATGGACAATAGATTATGAGCTAACCATTCAACTAGCAAGACATTAGTTATGGAAGGAAGTTTACCATTGCCTATGGTTCCAGAGCCAATTATCTTGCCCTTCTGATTCCCTCCAAACTTGACATCTCCTCCATATCTAAGCTCCAGACTTTGGAACATAGACCTTTTTCCCGTCATATGTCATGAGCATCCAGAGTCCAGGTACCATGACTGTAGTCTTGACTTTGCTGCTAAGGATGTCTGCAACATAGATTATCTTATCCTTAGGTACCCAGATTTTCTTGGGTCCTTTTTAGTTAGTTGCCTTAAAGCTTTTTCTAAACTTCTGTCTTTCAACATAAGACTTGTTCTGATTAGCTTTAGATTTATTAAACACAGATTTGTTCTGATTAGAACTTGTGTGTTTAATATCATTTAAGTGACCAAATGTAAACTAAGAATATAAGCGAGGATACTTGATATCCAGTTTATCTACAGATTTTGGATTTGAATCTTCATAAGAGAAAGATTTATATCCAACACCTTTTCTATAGTTTCTGCTAATACCATAGATCATTGAAGCCATTTTGCTTCTATCTAGGCTATTAGTTAGAAACTTCCTGAAACTATAGTCATACTCTTGTAAAATATTTTTAGAGCATGATTCAGATTTTAAATCAGAGTTTAGTTGAGCAGTTTCTAAATTATTTTTCAATTGAAGATTTTCAGCTTTTAGTTCAGCTATTTCTGATTCAAACTTGTTACTCTCAAATTCAATATGCTTTAGAAGCGTTTTGTATTTGAGTTTAACTTTACTATAGTTTTCAAGAATATCAGATAAACTTTCAACAAGTTCCTATCTAGAAAGTTCAGCAAATACCTCCTCAGAATCAGATTCTGATTTTGATCTAGATGATTCAGCACTGTCCTCAATGTCATCCATGAATGCTACATTTGCACATTCCTCTTCTGACTCTGATGACGAATCAGATGCATCTGAGTCATCCCAGGTAGCCATCAGAACTTTCTTTTTGTGATCTGACTTTCTTTTTGGGTTCTCCTTCGGAAGCTTTGGACAATCACTCTTGTAGTGCCAGGTTCTTTGCATTCATAGAAAATAACCTCTCTTTTTCCAGATCGTCTGTGTCTAGAGGATTCTCCAGATATTCTGTATCCAGAGTGTTCTCCAGATCTTCTGTGCCCAGAAGATTCTTTGTGTTGATCTGGTTTTCTAAAGTTCTTGAACTTCCTTTGCTTATTCTTCCAGAGTTTATTGATTCTTCTGGATAGCAAGGATAGTTCTTCTTCATCTTTAGAAGCAGACTCTTCAGAGTTTTCTTCTAATACCTACAATGCTTTAACAGCTTTATTAGATTTTAACGCAATTGACTTACCTTTCTTTAGAGGCTCATCTTCCTCTAGTTCAATCTCATAACTCCTTAGAGAACTGATTAGTTCCTCCAGCGTAATCTTGTTCAGATCCTTTGCCAGCTTCAGAGCAGTGACCATGGGTCTCCATCTGGTTGGCAAGCTTCTGATTATTTTCTTGACATGATCTGCTGTAGAGTAACCCTTGTCCAGAACCTTTAGGCCAGCAGTGAGAATCTGGAATCTAGAAAACATTGCTTCAATAGATTCAGATTCTTCCATCTTGAAAGCTTCATACTTCTGGATCAGCGCCAGAGCCTTGGTTTCTTTGACTTGAGAGTTCCCTTCATGAGTCATCTTCAGGTATTCAAATATATCAAAGGCAGTTTCTCTGTTGGTTATTTTCTCATATTCAGTATGAGATATAGCATTTAGCAATATAGTTCTAGCCTTGTGGTGATTTCTGAATTCCTTCTTTTGCTCCTCAGTCATTGATTTTCTGTCAACTTTCTTGCCATTCCCATTAGTGGGATGAACATATCCATCAATAACTAAGTCCCAAATATCAGCATCAAATCCTAGAAAGAAACTTTCCAGTCTATCTTTCCAATAATCAAATTTCTCTCCATCAAACATGGGAGGTTTTGTGCTGACTTTTTCTTCATATTTGTTGTTGTTGGGTGTTGGAGTTTCAGCAGCCATAATGTATATCAACCAAGAGTATCAAGAGTTTTTCCCACTGGATCTTTTCTGGTCATGGTTAAGTGATAGCACAAACAGAACCGGAGCTCTGATGCCAACTGAAGGTGAGAAAAACACTTAGAAGGGGGGTTGAATAAGAGTTATAAGAAATATGGCAATAAAAACAACTTAAGATTTTTATCCTGGTTCGTTGAACTCAACTACTCCAGTCCACCTTATCAAAGATGATTTTCCTTTCTCTGCAAGGACTTAATCCACTATTGATCAACTGATTACAATAGAAAGCACTAAGAACAACTGTCTTAGTCTTCTCAAGAACTACTGACCACACCTTGGTCTTCTTAAGGAATTTCTTACAAATTAATGTAAACTAACAAGTGTTTGAATGCTTCTAATAAGCTGTATCACAACTGTGATGTTTACACTTAAGATTAAGTACAACAAAAACTATATGGTTTTATGAGAGATCAAATGAGTAAGATCTTGAGAGATTTTCTCTTTTATGAATCAAGCGTGTATTTCTTTCTGAGTGATCTAGCAATGAGCCAACGGTGAGTAGTGAATTAGCAACCTCAAAATGTTGAAGTAGTTCTCCTTTTATAGCTTTTTCAAATGCTTTGAGTGATGTGCAGCTTAATATAATATTTGATTGTATGACTTTTCATCACCAAAAGTATGGGCAGAGATATGCTTTCTGCAGAAAGGTATGGTTGTAGAAGCCTTGGGATTTGCACCACGTCACTTCTTTGGACAAATTAGTCGTTGGTTACTTTGGAAGTAGCACCATGTCTAATCAAGTTTACAACTTCTTCAACAAGCTTCCTTCAAGATGAAGTTTTCATAATCTTCACTTTAGAACTTGTAGTAAGCATAAAAGGTATGGAATGCTTTAAGATAATCAGAGCTTAAGATGAATGATAAGTTCAGAGTCTTGATAGATGATCAGAGCTTAAGATGAATGATAAGTTCAGAGTCTTGATAGATGATCAGAGCTTAAGATGTATCAAAGTCTCAATCTTGATTAGAGTCTTCATCAGAGTATGCAGCAGTATGTGCTTCAGCATGTAGTTCTATCAGAGCAGAGTTTTATAAATCAGATCCTCAGTACATGCAGCGTGTAGTACTCTCAGAGTCTTCTGAAAAACTGTGCTTCTTAACTTTCATAAAAAGATCTTCAATGCTTCAGAGTCTTCTACTTCAGATCCTTCTGCAACTTCTACTTCAGATTCTTCTGTAGCTTCTGCTTCAGAATCTTCTGCAGGCAGCATTCAGATTCTTCTATAAGATGATTCTGACTCTTCAGATCCTTCCATAGTTCCATGTTCAGATTAATTTGCTCTTAGATATATATACTTTAACATCTGCAGCAAATATTTATGAACAAATTTTAGAGTATATAATTCTTTAATACAAAATTTCATAAGAGTTATCATAAAAACATAGAGATATTACTAAGAAACAATCTGTGTTCTTACAACATCATCCATCAACAAGTTGATTTAAAATGGTTTACGGAGGTCTCGTCATCGACCTACAAAAAAATGGTGAGAAAAATCCAATAATAAACTGGAAATAAGAAATTAACTTCAAAAGATGAGATAAAACTCCTAGAAAAAATAAATTCTAAAAGGAAATATTAAAATAAATTAACAAGAAATGAATATAAAAACTATTATATGAAAATAGAATATAAAAACTATATACTAAATATATACATATAATATTCAAAGAAAAATAAAACTATAATATTCTAAAAGAAAATAATATATACAAAATATAATTTTAAAACAAATATCCAAAATTACAATAAATAAATCTATATAAAATAAAATCAAAAATAAAATAAAGCACAGGGGTGTAACAGCAGCAACAGGGGGTACAACCCAGAAATGGTTGGGCTTAAACTGAAAGCCCAAAACAACAAACAACGGCCAAATGGGGGGGGGGGGGGGGGGGTATGAACGAATACGGGGGGGGGGGGGGGGGGGGGGTACAGCAATTGAAAAAACCGTTGGGCTTTAAGGGCTAAAGCCCAAACAAAAATAAACAGGAAAAAGGAAAAAGGGGGGAACAAATGGAAACGGGGGTGCAAGGATCTAATAAACAGACAACTGGGCCGTAAGGCCCACTAACCGTCCAAAGAAAACCCAGGTGTCATCTTCCTCTTCATCTTTTCGAAACCCTAGCTCAGCCGTTCACAGTTCCATCTCTAACCTCGCCGTATTTTCCGTCTCCACTCTATCTTCAACCTCACTCAAAATCTCTTTGTAGTTAACCAATCATGCACTGTAATACCAGACAACCACAAAAACTTAATCTAAAACGGTGATTCGTGAATAGACTGATGTCACGAATGGAGTGGATCGAGATCCTTGTTTTGGAGCTCTAGAGTTTGTGAAGAACAGAACGCGTCTTGGAGTGAAGGTTCTGGGTATTTGTTCCATTGATGGATGTTGAAAGATGCTTCATGGAATCAACGGTGTTTAAGTTAATTTGCTGCGATTGCTTGCTCGTGATGGTGCAATGACGAAACTCACGGAGGACGGGAATGGTTTTGCATGTAGATCTAAGTTTCTATTGAAGTTAACAGATGAAGATCTGGGGTCTGGTGTTTGGATCTGATGATTTTGCATGAGTTGAAGCTTGTTGTTGGAGTTAGATCTGAGACTGGATGGGGTTTGGATCGAAGCTTCATTGTTGTTTGCATGTAGATGACAATGGATATGGGGAATCTGGAGATGCTATGAAGTTTGTTCAATGAAGTTGATGAAGAGGATATCTCACGAAAATGGTGAATCGGAAGTGAGATTAAAGTTTATTTAAAGGTTCGCAAATCCGAGTCATGTGAGAGGAAGAAATGTTAATGTGTTTATTGAATTGAGGACTAACACGAGGACGGTGATGGATTGTGTTTTCTTGAGTTTGTATGAACGCAGATCTGGAGGTTTGTTGGTGAGTTTGAATATTTGGGATGAATGTGCTGGGAAAATGATGAATGTATGAAGGTTGATGACGGATTCAGATGAGTTTCTAGAAAAGTGTTTGAGTGTTCATGGATTTCTGGAAAATATTTGATGAACACGAAGAAGTTCATGGAGATGGATGAACATGCCTGGGTTTCGCATGAAGATTTGATGAGTCTTCTGGGATGTTTGTATGAAGGTGGTTGAGGATCTGGGGGGAAATTGAAGAACATGATGAACGTTTGAAGTTTCTGGTGGTTTGATGAATTTCCCGGTGAAGGATTCCGGCGAGGTTTGATCCGTTTAATTTCGCCGATGGGATTGCCGGCAGTTTGCATGGCCGGAGGTGAGGTGGCGTCCTTGGGACGCGTGCCAGAGAGTTAATGAAGAGAGAGAGTCAAGCTATTTATAGCACTGACAAGTGTCGCATGGCAGGACTGATTAATGGAAAAAGTTGCATTAACAATGGATTAGTTGACAAATTAAATGATTAAAAACAAACTTAATTAATTAAACTAAAGGCAATTAAATACAGGCTATTAAACTTAACTAATACTAATTAAGACTAAAGTTGGATTAATAAAGCTAAACACTTAACAAAGCTAATTAACGAAGCTGATTAGCAATTAAAAAATAAAAATTGATTAGAAATTAAAAGTTTAATGCAACGTATTAACTAAGCCAATTAGTAACTAACGAAATTAATTAAAACTAATCAAATAATATCCTAATAGCATAATTAAAATTCAGATTAACAATCTAAAAACTAAGAACAAATAATATCCTAATGAGCCAAATATCCAATAATAATCTAATATCTAAATTAAAAACTATCAAATAAATTCTAATAAAAGAAAAAGAATTAATTCTAAAACAAATACTTGATATTCTGAAAAGAAAAAAAAACAATTAATTCTAATAAGAAAATATTATTAAAATCTATTTAAAAAAATCTAAAAATATTCTTAAAAAAACAATTAATTCTAGAAAACTATTTAAAATCTATTTTCTAAGTCAAAATTAAGGAATAAAATCTAGAAAATGCTAATAAATCCAACAAAAATCAATTACATCAATTAACAAAAAAACGAGAATATAGCGAAATAAACGGTAAAAATCGGACACCGAAATATCCTCAAAAATAACAGCGTAGACCGAATCACCGGGACAAGCACAAATTCCACAACAAAACCTGCTTAATCGAACTGGTCTGAAATGCCTGAGACGCGAGAAAAGAGCTGTAATCCCGATAAAATCAGTCCGGCCAAAAAAAATGCACAATATGCTATATGCAGATGCAAATGCAAAATGAATCAAAACATAAGCCAAATTGTTAGAAATGGTTGGTCAAATTTTGGGGTGCAACACATAGAAGGGGGTAGATTGTAGAAAAAAGTAAAGGAAAACATTGTAAAGTAAAACAAGTAAATTAAACTTCATTGAAAGTAAAGATGGTGTGTTTACATAACGTACATTTTACTTGAACTCTTTTCTCTACACTCGGATACTTTGAGTAGATTTAGGAGTGACTTGTACAAATAGTAAATTACAACACTCTGAATTCTATGTCTAAGACTCCTATTTATAATAGTAAAAAATAACTACCAATAACCCCCTAAGGCCATCAGCTTCCGACAAGTGTCACAATGCATGAAGTTCTTTGCCAAACGAACGTCACTTGTCCCTCTTAGTTATAGGAAAGTATAACTACTCCCTCCATTATTTAAATTTCAAAAACTTCACTAATCTCCAGCCAGCATCTCGGTCGAAGGCTACTTCTTTTAAGATTCATAATTTTCTCTAAGTCCCACAATATTTGACTTCCCAATCGAAGGTCTCAAGGTTTCTAAAATATCTTTACCTCTCAAAAGACTTTAATATTTTATTTAAATATTTTAATCTATATATATGTGGCGTCGAATTTTTGAGCTAAAAAATTGCCCCCAAAAAATGTCTTTTTCGACCTTTATGTAGAAAAAGAACCATTTTTTGACAGCGTCCAATTCGACATCGTCATTTCGACTTTCACCCAAGCATCAACGTGATTGACTTCCTGAGTTTGGGAAGACAAGAGAAGAAAGAAGAAAGACAAAACAAAAAATTGTTCCATTATCCCCGTGCACGTCCCTGACGTCATGGGTCATTATGGGCAATTTCTTGGAACTCACAAAAATCCTCAGACCATCATCATTCTTTTTAGGGCCTAAGACAATCACGGGTATAGGTTGTAACTGCCACCGCCCCATCTCTTTATCTTGGGACAACATGTGGCCCATTATCTCTAGCCATTAATGATGAAAAAAAGACCTTTGATCTCCAAATATCCTATAAATAGTTCTTCAAAAAATCATTTCCAACTTTCCCACTCTTCAACAAATACTCACGTATTTTCATATATCTTCTAACTCTTAAAAACCCATTTCCTCCCCGAACTTCATAAATGGCATCATCTATGGATGGAAATTCGGCTCAAAAGAAGAAGACATAAATCAAAGGATAATCAGCTGCACTGCTCCTTCCTCCTTTCGCCACGTTGAGTGGGCCAAAAATAGTGAAGAATCAACAGTTCATCCGTGAACCCCTACTAGAAGAGAAGAGGCACATATACGAATCCCAGGTAATAATCTATATTACTGTTGTAGGTAAACCTTTAGCTATGTCTGGTCCATTGTCCTCATTGGGTCTCAACTACTCCAATCTTAGTGATTTTTCCCTTTCTACCGTAAAACCAAACCCTTAGGGAAAAAAGATTCCAGCAAACTTCCTACTAAGGGCCTAAATAGTTTAGCACTCTACAATGTAGACCTAAAATACCTTAACGATGGAGCCAGGTTATTCAGAGCCACCCCCTACTTCAAGGATTCTGATCTTTACTTAAACTGGTTGTCGAAGATGGAGAAAGTCAAGGCCAACGACTGGAAAGAAATTGGCATCTATGATTTGACCATGATGTCGAAGGTTGGCCCAACTTACTGCCCTCTCATGCTGGCTTCCTCATTATACTTCTGGGATAGTACCCATTATACCTTCCATCTCCCATGTGGGATGGTGACACCAACACTGTTCGACATAGCCGCTATCACAGGGCTGAAACCCCATGGACTGGTTTATGACCCTGAGGTAGATTGCAACGACACTATATGATTCTCCAACACATAACACACTTATACCCATTCATCAATCACTACCATGATAAAAACATAACCATAGTCGAAGATGAAGATGAAGAACATATAGCTTTTCTAGCCATGTGGCTATCTCGCTGCGTTTTTTGTACGAAATCTTTGTAGGTGACACGGAAGTACCTCACATTGGCCAATCAACTGCATCTGAATCGAGGCATTTGTCTAAGTGAGATGATCCTGTCCAGTCTGTACGAATCCCTCGGCAAAGGCGCTGGCAGGATAAAGAACAAGGAAAGCCGCGGGAACCTATTATTATCAGGCCCTTTCTGGTTACTTCAATTGTGATGGAACACCACTTTCGAAACCATCCTCCCAAACAAAGGAGAAGTTGATGATGAGTCTACTGCGGTTACAAAAAGAAGGGTCGAATGGACTCGACTGGTTCAACTTACCCCAAGTGAAGAAGGACATAAGCTTAGAGCCAACCTTTCAGGGTTCATTCAGATGTTCGCAAAATGTCATGAGTTTACTCCGAGGATGGTTCCATTTGCAGATAGGAGGCATGATCTTGAGTGGTTTACCAAACCTTTCCCTCCTTTGCTTAAAAAACAAGAAGAAGAGTCGAAACTTGTCTGGGAGAGATTTTTGACAAGTCGACTAATAATTCACAAGCTCAACCTTCTCAGAGGCCAAGCATCTTTGATGGCCTATCAGCCTAACTTAGTACCACGGCAATTTGGTCTGATTCAAACCTTGCCTAAATGCTTGTATGATAAAAAAGGCCCATGTTATCCTTCCCCTCGCTGCTTTTAACCCTATTGAGTGTTCGACACACTTAGCTCGCCACGCTCACAAGTCCCTCTTTACACCCATTCATTTTGAACCTTCTTATTTCTGCTCCCAAGAATTCTACAACTGGTGGTCCAGACACTATACCTCGGAATTTCTTGACGTTTCAAGCTTTGTTCACTTGATTGACCAGGCTTTCGTTGATGTGCAGGAGAAGATCAAGAAAGGTACATCTACACATATTAAAGATTTTCAAGCCTTCTAGAAGTACTTTGAAATAGCCTATCGACCAGATGATGTTAGTCGAACTATCCGTGAGGCTGCTGTCACTTTGAAGGAAAAGTTTTCAAAGAAAATGGAGAATCTGAAAATCCCTTCATACGTTCCTCATAAGAAACGGTATGAGGTAGCTTTTTCTTTGTTTCCTCCAAAGATCCCTCAATTTCCAACTGCAAATTTTGGAGTGGCTCTTGCCCCTCCATTTCCATATTGGTTTATCTGTGGAGATCAGCAGTCAGGACCGAATGCACAACGGGTGGTTCCGACTAAACATACGCTCGATACTTTCAAAGGGCACCTTCATGTTGGTATCGAAGATGTTCGCATGGAATCCGAAATTCTTGAAGGTCATCCCCCTTCGATTTGGACTCTTTTAACTGAACTTTATTGTTACTAGCTGGTAGCAATGTGATTTGTTTTGCAGTTGCCCCTAAAAGGAGTGCTCCTCCACTAAAAACTGGAGGCAAAATCGAAGGCCGTAAGGTAATTTTCTGTAGGTCTTTGTGGGTTTAACTCTCTTGCTGCTTCTAATATTTCCTAATATCTTAGGTGACTCGCAAGCCACCTACCCCTCAAAAGAAACTTAATAGGGTTTCCGCCCAAATAATTATTCACTCAGAGGATGATGACGAATCTCCTCCTGAAGATTTACAACTGAAGAAGAGGCGAAAAGTCAGTCAAGGGATGGATATTGTTAGTACCCCACCTGCCCCTCCATTTGTCAAGACTCCAAAGCTAACCACTCATGTTCATGCTAAGGCTCCTGTTGAGGGTGCCTCGATTCCAACCATTGTTCCTGTCGAGAGCGACAATTTGGGTCCTGCTGATGGGGACACTAAGGTATACCTTGTGTTGAAGTACTTCTCGAAGTCCTGTTTTATTTATATCTTGTCTTTGCTTCTCACACCTGGTTTTTCTTTCATTTAGGCTGATGTTGGAGGTTCGAAACCTGACTCGACCAAGTCTCCTTCCCTAGCCGTTCTTTTAAAGAGCCAAGGTGAGCCTACTTATCATCCTACATCTGACTTGGGCTCTGGTATGAGTTCTCTTGGAGAAATTAATAAACCTGAATCTACCACAACTCCTCTTTCGCCAGACAAGACAACTACCAAGCAGTCCCAAACTGATGGGTCTAACCATGAAGAAGACAATACACCAGAGACTCTAGAGGTAGCAAATGAAGAAGATACTCATATGGAGGAAGATGCAACCCTGGCTGACCCAAGTAACTCTCCTTTAAATCAAACCACTAATGTTGATGATTGTCGCTACCGCGAAAATAAGGTGCCGGAAAAACAGAAGAGTCGCCACCTTTCGTTATTTATCCCACAGAAAGGGAAAGGAAACAATCGAAAAAACCTGACAAAAAGGTATAAGACAAGGTCATCGCAACCATGTCTGGGTTCGGGAGTCGGTTACGCAAGGGGAAGGTATTAGCACCCCTCATGTCCGTTGTACTCAACGGGATCCACACTTGTTGTGTTTATCTGACGGGTTGGTTTTATCTATCTACCTATCAAGGCTGGTCTGATAAAGAAAAAGAAAACTGACTCGGCAAAGCATCGCGCTTCGTGCCTATGTATTCTCGTCAACATAGTTTGGCTAACTACGGGTTACGGGGAAGGTGGCTCGCCAATACGTCAGTATTGTGCCTACGTACTCTCAACAGGTGTGAGAGATCAGAGCTTACATAGTTCGGGATAATACGAATTACGGGGTTTAGATTCATCTATTTTTTCGAGTAGGGTTAACAAACAGTTCCAACAGTTTGGTGTATGCAGCTTGCTCGTCAGAGACTCGTGCGTTACCGTTTGCGGTAGAACTGAGAGTTAACGACACTTTTTTCTTCAAAAAAATTTTCCTCGAGTTAAGGGCCCACGGGGCAAAAGGGTTTGAAGTCTGTTTTTGTCTTTTACGGAAGAAGTCTTTTTTATGGTTGTTTGTAGTCCGTACAACTCTAGAGACTATGACTTAGGAACGAATGCGTCACATATCGTCCAAAGGATGTATACTAAACACTCTAGACGATTGAGAGGAGACCGCTCAATTATCATTACCCAAGTGGCTTAAGGCTCATAACGCGCTTGTACCAACCCGGCTTTATTACGTTTTTTACTGTTGTTTTAGAGAGAAGAGAACAAACTTACGGGGAAACTGTCACGTCCTAATGATGTCATGCCAAGGATTCATCCTAGGGTTGAGGTTTGAAACAGGGAACTCCTAGATGTTATCATGCAAAGGTTTCAACCTAAAGTTCTATCATCACTTCCTTGTCAAAGGAAGTGAGAGTCCTAGGGGATCATGTCAATGGGAAACAGACAATAACTGCAAAAATCATTAAAGCAGATAAAACAGCAAATAAAACAGTAAAGATGCAAATGCAATGCAGCAATACAAGCAGAGGGAGACTCACTCAACCTCTAAGCAATCAAGCAAAGAAAACAATCAAAACAGACAAGCAAAGGGAGCTCAACTCAACCTTTCAATGCAGGCACATCAGCTACAAAAGAAAAATAGCACACAAGCAAGGGGAGGACCACCTCAACCCTTAATGCAAACAAGCAGAGGGAGACCCACTCAACCTCTTAAGGCAGTCATGATCCTAGCCTAAAATACTCTATATATGAACCTATTCTAATGCATCGAGCAATGTCAAACAAGGAAGAAAAAAGAAACCAAAATGAGCAACAGGGAAGTCATCCCAAGCTACACCAGGTTGGATGTGTATCAACACAAGAGTCCGTGATGGGCTCAACCTCTTGAGGAATGCACAAAATCCAACAAAGGGAAGGATTAGGCTCTCCCAAGAGGGATCCTATGTCAATAGGACAGAAAAGATTAGGTATTAGTCCTAGATCTCAATCTAAGGTATATGGTTAAAGTGTATCAACACATAATGTCCATCTCAGGCTCAACCTGTTGAGGAATGCACAAAATCCAACCAAGGGAAGGATTAGGCTCTCCCAATAGGGATCCTAAGAAAGGGACTTTGAGATGGATGACAGTATACAAACCAAGGGAATATAGCATGCCAAGAATATGAATCCAAGGCTCAACCTCATCTTCCCCATTTGAAATTGAAAGAAGGAAAGTGTCTCACGGTGGTCGGAGAAGACTCTGGTCGTCTTCTCCGGTAGCACCAACATCACCAGAATTCAAAACATGGCCAAAACACACGAAACTTATACCGTTCTACTCGTCTCTCCATAAGGAACATCATGACATGATTCTTTTTTTTTCTCCAAAGATCAAGCAAATACGAGCCCTAACAGAAATAGTGCTCTTGCAAAAATCATCACTAAACTTCAAATTAAGGTCACAAATTTACTCTACTCTTCTCCCTGAGCAATTATCTATGTCCAATTCTTAAACTCATTCAAGATTCAACCCTAACCGTGCCTTTGAACAATTCACTCATCATCAAGAATCATCTCAAACCCTTACCAAATCGTACCTAAATCCATCTAGGGTTCAAGACTAACCTAACCACATGCATTTTCTAACTTAATTCAGTCTCAATCAAGCATAATAATGAAAAGATGAAAACTTGTTTTGAGCTTTCACAGCGCGTGCCACAACCTCCAATTCTTGATCAATCTTGCTCAGAATCGTTGATAGATGCTTGCTGAAGAATCTTGGAGCTTCAATTTCCTCTGCAATGGCCTCTAAGATGGAAAACGATTTTCACCTTGTAACAAACTTTTTCAAGTGCTCCTTACCTCTTTCAAGCTTCTCCAATCACCAACCTTGCTATGAAATCTTCCAGAAACTTATATAGGACTGTTTTGGATCCTTACCTGGCCCAATTATGGCCCAATTCAATCAATCCAAATTTCCAATTTTTCTCACTTTCCTCTCATGGCAATCATGTTTTTTGGCTCTGTTTCAGCTCAATTCTTGCTCAAATGGCTTGCATAATGCTCCTTGAGCATGAATGGATCAGATTGAATACTTAATTTGATCCTATGGTGTAGATTGGTGGTGTTACTTCAATTCCAAGTAACCTTTGAAATGTCCATGAATTATGACTCAAATCAAAATTCTGAAGTTGCCAATCCTCTCCAAATGTTTTCTACCTTCAAAAAATGCACAAACTTGCCAAGTTTTGCACAAAAATGAATTATTTATGAATTTCTCTTTTTATGCCTTTTAATTATGTCCTTTTTTCAAATTTTCTTCATACACTTCCATATTTAATCCATATCAACGAATGTTTGGGACATGGTTGGACAAATAACACCATTTTGAACAACTTTCAAGTTGATCAAAAGTCCATTTGAGGTGCCTAAGTTGATGAAATTGACCCCTAACCAAAAATGACCTGTAATTCCAAATTCCCAAAATACCCTTATCTTGTAAAGCTCATAAATTGAGTTCTACAAATGAAATCATGGACTTCTAGTACTTTCTAGAAATCTAAGAAGATAAGGAACAACATTCATGTTGGCCAAAAGTTCATGAGAATCCTCCTTCTAGGGAAAAAGTGTCATGTAAGTTGGGTGACTTTCAAGCTCCAAATTCACATTCATCTGATGACCTGTAAATTGTCTGGCTCATAACTTAAGTTCTATAAACCCTATCAAGGACTTCTAGTACTCAAATTAAAGCTATGATCATGATCTACAACAATCATGTTAGGGTCAAGGTGAGATGAAAATCACATCTTGAGTTATGTGGTCTTGAACTCGTCACACTCTTGATTCATGATGAGTTGACCTTGGAATCATCCCTTGGACATCTTAATACCTCAATCTATGATCACATGGCCTTGGAATTAGGTTTCAACCTTCTTCAAATCATCAGTTGACCTAGGGTTGACCCGATGAAACCCTAATTGTACCAATCTTGGTTGTAGCTTCATATCCTTTGCATAATGACCTGTCTAGGCTTCAAAATGATCTTCAACACTTCTCATGAGCTCTCTCAAGGTCTCAATTCCAACTTCATGGCTTCAGAATCATCTGAGGACTTCCTACAACTCTTAATTTATGAGACCTACACATTTGGCTTCAACCACTTTCTCTGAGAATCTTTGGCTTCTCTGATGAGGATATCAACCCTTGAATACTTGAATAAGGCTCTCAGCTAGCTTCATAGCCTTGTGTAGCCCTTGGTTGGTAGTCACACCTCTTGATCTCATGCATACATGTCAATGCAATGCAGATGATAATGCTAGAATGAATGCAATAAAACACAAGCTAAGTAAAGAAAGGTTGGGAAAATTTTGGGGTGCAACAGCTGCCCCTATTCAAACGGCTTGGACCTGACTGGGTAAGAAGCAAACGGCTCTCAGACAATCAAGGTAAAAGACGGTTGAATACCGATAAACTCGGAAATTTGTCAACCGCCCAAGTAAATGATACTTTGATGGGAACAAATCTTCGGGAACTGAAATGATAGTTGCACGGCAACTTGCTGGAGAATTACTGATCTAAAAATCGGATTTCACCGTAGCACTCCACCCTTAAGTCATCAAGGGATCACCGGTTACACGGTAACTGGTGAAGGATAGTTGATATTGATAGGTGCACAACAACTTGCTGGTGAATGATTAATCTTAAATCTCCGTCAGGATGACCATCTGATTTCACTGTAGATCTTCGTCCTCAAGTCATCAAGGGATCACCGGTTACACGGTAACTGGTAAAGCATAGCTGATTTTGCCGTCGGGCATTCTGCGCTACAGTAGAAGAATTCCTTATCATCGCCTATGGACTCGTCATGTCGCTAGGAACGTCGACAATATCTTTGTCGAACTCCATCAGTAAGTCAATAAGGGATCACTGGTTGCACGGCAACTGGCTGGTGAGCGACTAGTCTCAAATCTCCGTCAGGATGATCATCAGATTTCGCTGCAGCTTCTTCCTTAAGTCATCAAGGGATCACTAGTTACACGGCAACTAGCTGGTGAGCGACTAGTCTCAAATCTCTGTCAGGATGATCATCAGATTTTGCTGCAGCTTCTTCCTTAAGTCATCAAGGGATCACTGGTTACACGGTAGCTGGTGACACATAGCTGATATTGCCATCAGGAATTCTGCGGCACGGCAGCAGAAGGATTCCTCGGGACTCATTGGGTCATTAGGAACTTTTGACAATCAAGTTAATTATGTTGTCGGGCATTCAAAGAAATTCTCGGGTGTCAGCCGAACTTCATTAGTAAGTCAGAAATAGAATCCTCAATCAATCATGAACCAATAGGGACATCTAAACTTTTGCCGTCAGGCACTCCTCGTCAGCTAGGAAAACTGCTTCGACATCACAGTTGGACTTCATCAGTAAGTCTTGAAATAGAATCCTTAACCAATCACGGACCAATAAGGATATCTGATCTTTTGCCGTTAGGCACTCTGCATCAGTTGGGAGAACTGCTTCGATATCGCAGTTAGACTTCATCAGTACGTCAGGAGGAGTTTGGCACTACTGTCGGACTTCAATCATCAAGTCTACAAGGGAAATTTCAACTTCTCTGCTCAAAACCTGTTGGGGATTCTGGAGAACTATCAAGTAACTCTGCTTCGGGGATTTCGGAATCATTCTGAACGAATAAACTTCGTTGAGGGACTCAAGAATCATCCTGAACAAACAACTTCGCTGGGGACTTCAAGAATCATCTTGAATAAACAACTCCGTTGGGGAACATTTGCAAAACAAGAACGGTAACGACCTAGCTCATGTTTCACATGCGTATGTTTGACAATGGCGTAATGCTCCACACGGTGGAAATGCTACGCGTTTTAGGGTAAATGCTATGCAATAATGCAAAATGTTATGACCCCATCAGCAAAATAAATGCTGAAGGGAAAATTCTCCTGTCAAGGAGAAAGAATCACTCTGGTGGGGAGGAGGAGTCATCCTGCTGGTGAGAAGAAGTCACACCGATCTCAATTGGACTTATCCTGGGGAAACGAACTTCAGACGACTTTCTGCAGGGGACAAGGTTCTACGAGAACCTATACCCGCTCAACTGGGTACACAAACCACAAACTTTTGAGGAAACAATGTCAATCGCAGAAATAAACTGCACGGCCTTCACAGCTAGAATCTTCCTGGAGAAACAGACTTCGATGGGGAAGTACAGCATCAGCTATTCAACTTTCTCTACTGGGGAAAACCAATAACGGCTTGAACGGCTTCCAAGGACTCGGCTCTCTTGGGGGACTGTAAACTCGGCTGGGGATAGGAAACCAGACGCTGGAATACCTCCTATCTGCCGGGGAAAATACAACTCTATGGAGAATTTCAATTCTGCCGGAGACTTCAGTCTGAACTATCAGGAGTTGAACACTCGCGAATAGTCTTCTACGAGAAAACTGCACATTGACCCACTGTTGGGGACAAGTATACACTTCTGCGCATGACTCAGCTGGGGAAATGATGATCCTGCCTAGGATACATCTTTGTTGGGGAGAATCTATCTCCATTCGGGGAGACACATCAATGCTCATAGTCCCAGGTTCAGACTCCGTGGGGAAACACAACTAAACTCGCTGAGGAAGAAGGAATCATCCTGCTTGGAAAACATCTGGCGCACTGCCTGGAGGGTGACGTCCCTGCAACAAAATTAACAAACAGACAAGATACCCTTCACAAAGGGACCTATTGAGGTTATCATCTGTGACAATGTTCAGGTAGTACAATGTTTCAACAATTATCAGCCTAGGCCAGCAAGTTTATATATGCGCATTTTATGAAAAACATCGGGCGTTCGTTTTTCGCAAACAAAACAGGTAATAGCTAAAATAATCAAACAAAAAT
Source organism: Lathyrus sativus (assembly GCA_963859935.3). NCBI lineage: Eukaryota > Viridiplantae > Streptophyta > Magnoliopsida > Fabales > Fabaceae > Lathyrus > Lathyrus sativus. Next base: position 136,070,193 of record OZ012741.1, on the reverse strand, counting down.
ACTGAATATTATATGTTTATTGATAACGAGCCCCTGAATGGGCGGAATGTTTTACAATAGATGCAAGCTCTTGAAATGAGGAAGTTGCGCAAGTATAAACATAAATATACATCAGTATATACACAAATGTCGGCAATGCGGTGTAGATGAACACCATGAGTTAATCCCTTTATGACCCACTCGACTTCGATACTTCTTCGACGCTTCAGCTTCAGAAGAGATTGATTCAGACGAACGACCCTTAGGTCTTCCCAAACCACTAAACAATGAAAGTTCACACGCGGAACGTAGTCATTTGCTTTTCTTAATCCCTAACTTTTTCCTGAACCGCCCTTTCGGGTTTTCGATTCACCGGGATACCCTTTTTTCCAAAGCCACCCTTTCAGGTTTTCGACTTTGCGGGTGTACATTTTTTCATTTATATCCCTAATTTGCCCGAACCTTTTTCTTTTTTTATGGTTTGCCGGGATGCCCCATTTTTGCCTGGATATTCTTTTTTTCTTTCCAGCGGGTCATTTTTAAGCAAAGTATTTTTTAACTGCGTCCGTGTTCACAGGAGATGCAAAATCTTCACCATCCATCGTGCATAACAACAAGGCTCCTCCCGAGAAGACCTTGCTGACGATGTATGGACCTTCGTAGTTAGGAGTCCACTTGCCCCTGTGATCGGATTGTGGTGGAAGAATCTTCTTTAGGACGAGATCACCCGTCTGAAAGCTTCTAGGACGCACCTTCTTATCATAAACTTTCTTCATTCGGCTCTGGTACAGACGACCATATGCAACCGATGTTAATCTCTTCTCATCCATCAGACTGAGTTGATTTAATCGGTTCTTAATCCATTCTGCCTCATCGATTTTCACATCAACCAAAAATCACAAAGAAGGAATCTCAACTTCCAACGGTAGGACAACCTCCATACCGTACACTAGTGAGAAAGGGGTTGCCCCGGTTGATGTTCGTACCATCGTACGATAACCGTGCAATGCAAATGGCAACATCTCATGCCAATCTTTGTAGGTCACAACCATCTTTTGTACTATCTTTTTAATGTTCTTGTTGGCCGCTTCAACCGCACCATTCATCTTTGGCCGGTAAGGTGATGAGTTGTGATGTTCAATCTTGAAGCTCTGGCATAATTCCTTCATCATCTTATTATTCAGATTCAAACCATTATCAGTAATGATCAGCTCGGGAATTCCATATCGACAGATGATGTCCTTCTTTATGAATTTGGCTACCACCTGCTTGGTCACGTTAGCGTACGAGGCTACCTCCACCCACTTGGTGAAGTAGTCGACGGCTACCAAAATGAAGCGGTTATCGTTAGATGCAATGGGTTCGATCTTGCCTATCATATCAATGCCCCACATGGAGAATGGCCACGCGGATGACATGACATTCAACGGGTACGGCGGCACATGAATTTTATCAACATAAATTTGGCATTTATGATATCTCTTCGCGAATTTGAAACAATCTGACTCCATCGTCAGCCAGTAATATCCTGCTCGTAATATTTTCTGCGTCATAGCATGTCCGCCGGCATGCGTACCAAATGTGCCTTCATGGACCTCTTCCATAAGCAAACTAGCTTCTTTTTTGTCCACACATCTGAGTAGCACGAGATCATGATTTCTCTTATACAGAACTCCATCAGGATTGAGATAGAAATTTCCAGACAGCCTCCTCAGAGTCTTCTTATCCTGGGTTGACGCTCCCGCAGGATACTCCTTAGTCATAAGGAAGTTCTGGATATCATGGAACCATGGCTTGCCATCGGAGGCTTCCTCAATTGCAAAAACGAATGCAGGTCTGTCAAGACGGGAAATGACAATTCTTGGGGCTTCATTCCAAAAATTGACTTTGTACATTGATGCCAACGTGGCTAAGGCATCAGCCATCTGATTTTCTGCTCTAGGCACATGATGGATTTCCACTCGATCAAAGAACGGAAGCAGCCTTCTGGCATAATTCATGTACGAGACCAAATTCGACTGACGAGTCTCCCGCTCCCCTTTAATCTGATTAACAACGAGTGCTGAGTCACTGTATACATCCAGGTTTTTGATTCTCAAATCAATGGCTTCTTCTAAACCCATGATGCACGCCTCGTATTCCGCTTCATTGTTGGTGACTGGAAAAGTCAATCTAGCAGTGAATGGGATGTGGGATCCCTGGGGAGTCGTGATGATGGCCCCAATACCACTTCCGTATGAATTAACCGCACCGTCAAATATCAATTTCCACTGGGACTTCCTATCTGGCCCCTCGTCGGGCAACGATTCATCACAATCTTTCACTTTGAGAAACATGATATCCTCTTCAGGGAATTCAAATTTCATCGGCTGATAATCTTCAATATGTTGTTCGGCAAGGTATTCAGACAATACACTTCCCTTGATGGCCTTCTGGGAAATGTATTGAATGTCATACTCCATTAACACCATTTGCCATCTGGAAATCCTGCCTGAAAGCGCTTGCTTCTCGAAGACGTACTTAATCGGATCCATCTTCGAAATTAACATGGTCGTGTGATTGAGCATATACTGTCGCAAATGTTTGGCAGCCCACACAAGTGCGCAACACGTTTTTTCCAGCATTGAGTAATGGGACTCACAATTTGTGAACTTTTTACTCAAGTAATAAATGACGTGCTCATTTTTGCCAGTCCCGTCGTGCTGACCGAGAATGCAACCCATGCTATTCTCAAGAACTGACAAGTACATGAGTAGGGGTCTTCCGGCCACTGGGGGTATCAAAATTGGAGGTTCCTGCAGATATTGTTTTATCTTGTGAAATGCCTTCTGGCAATCCTCGTTCCAGATAATCGCCTGATCTTTTTCCAATAACTTGAACATCGGTTCACACGTGGCCGTGAGTTGAGATATAAACCTAGCAATGTAGTTTATTCTGCCCAGGAAACCACGAACTTCCTTTTCAGTCTTTGGCGCTGGCATATCTTGTATTGCTTTTATCTTAGCAGGATCAACCTCAATGCCTTTTTCACTCACAATAAACCCCAGTAGTTTTCCAGACCATACTCCGAAAGTACGTTTGTTAGGATTCAGCCTCAACTTGAACTTCCTAAGCCTCTCAAAAAGCTTCAGCAAATTGACCAGATGTCCCTCCTCCGTTTGGGATTTTGTAATCATGTCATCAACATAGACTTCAATCTCATGGTGAATCATGTCATGAAATAAAGTGACCATCGCTCGCTGGTAAGTGGCTCCTGCGTTCTTCAAACCGAAGGGCATTACCTTGTAGCAGAACGTCCCCCAAGGTGTAATGAACGTGGATTCCTCCATGTCTTCCGGTGCCATATTGATTTGATTATAGCTAGAGAAGCCATCCATGAATGAAAACACGAAAAATTGAGTTGTATTGTCGACCAACACATCAATATGAGAAAGCGGGAAATCATCTTTAGGGCTCGCCTTATTCAAATCCCGATAATCAACGCACATCCGTACCTTACCGTCCTTCTTCGGTACATGTACTATGTTGGCGACCAATGGAGGGTAAGTAGTGACCGCTAAAAAGCCAGCATCCAGTTGCTTTTGTAATTCTTCTTTGATCTTAACGGCCATATTTGGTCGTGTCCTTCTAAGCTTCTGCTTAACGGGAGGACAATCTTCTCGCAGTTGTAGATGATGGACCACTATGTCAGTGTCGAGCCCGGGCATATCTTCATACGACCAAGCAAAGATGGGACTATACTCTAGAATCATCTCGACTAATATTCGCTTAACATCGCTCTGTAATGCAGCCCCTATCTTGACATTTCTAACAAGTTCCTCAGAACCCAGATTAACAATCTCAATCTCTTCCTCGTGAGGCAAAATGATCTTATCTTCTTGTTTCAACAAACGAGCCAACTCTTCCAGAAGGTCTTCATCTTGATCAATCTCTTCTTCAGCTTGATATATCGGGCAATCAAAGCGAAGTGAGTCATAGAAGGTTCAGAGTCGATGTCATCTGTAGTGTGAATCCTGCAATAACAAGGGTTAAGCTTAAAACGAGGATATGCAGGTTAGCACAACCATATTGCCATTTTATTGTTTTTCAAAACTAAAGTAAAACAGGAATAACAGAGATCACAAAATTTGAATGCAAAGAAAACGCCCTTTGATTTATTGATAATATGTACATGGATAAGCAATCAGGGCCCTGACAATAAAATCGTTATGCCCCGGGTAGAGCATAAGGTTGTACAATAATTGGAAAACACAAAGCATTACTCTTTACGCGTCACTTGGATGACATCCTAGACGGACCAGTTGTTGAGGCTCTGGCCTGGTTTGCACAGCTGAATCCAGGATTCTAGCACAGTCACTATCCTCGTCGTCTTCATACACAACGTTGACATTCTCAAATATCACCCCGCCTTTTGTGAACTGAATCGGCCCTTTGACGCATGGCGCACTACGAGAGGAAGAAGCATCAGCAGAAGGAGAATACCCTAACCCAAACCTATCCTGCTTGTTAGGGATTTCCAGAACTTGCCCCCAGCCTGGGGCAGAGCCAGCTTGAACAATAGCTTGAGCTTCCTTGAAGGAAGAGAGATTTATCTCAGGTTTTTCAATCATCACTGGAATCACATCCTTGACTTTAACGGCCTTGAACGCTTGGCACAAAGTTTCGTGGATCTCGCCATCCACTTCGACATACTTAAAAGATGAAAAATGGCTCACCATTATGTCCTCTTCTCCACAGACAGTCACGATGCTGCACCCCACAACATACTTCAGTTTCTGGTGCAATGTGGAAGTTATTGCGCCCGCAGAATGGATCCAAGGCCGGCCCAATAGACAACTATAGGCGGGCATGATATCCATGATATAGAAGACCGCGTCAAAGGTCTCTGGCCCAACTTGAATGGGTATAGTTACCTCTCCAAAGACGGTCTGCTTAGTTCCATCAAAAGATTTTACCACCAGATCACTGGGTGTACATATCAGCCCTCTCGTATCCAACCTCATCAGATATTTCTTAGGGAGAACGTTCAGAGATGATCCCGTGTCCACCAACACATGGGACATGACCGTTCCTCGACATTCTATCGAGATATGCAAGGCACTATTGTGGTTCCTTCCTTTCAGCGTCAACTCTAAGTCAGTAAACCCTAATCCATTCCCAGCATTCACATGAGCAACCACTTCCTCTAGCTGGTTGACGGAGATCTCTTGCGGTACATACGCTGCATTCAGAACCTTCAGCAGGGCATTGTGGTGTGCCTCAGAACACAGCAACAAATTCAGAACCGAGATCTTAGACGGTGTCTGATAAAGATGATCAATTATCTTATAATCACTTTTCTTGATCAGTCTCATAAACTCTTCGGCGTATTTCACAAGCAGGTCTTTCTCTACCTCACGGGAGGTTTCTTCAACGACCTTACTTTTACCTCTGTCAGTCTTCTCAGCTTTATCAGCTTTGTCAGCCATAATCTCTGGTGGAGCAAACACTCTTCCGCTACGCGTTATTCCCCCAGTCCGAACTAGGTTGTCAACAGATGGCCCAGATGGCTCCAGGTCCAACTTCTGTCCATTGCAATAGACATCTGCCCCATAGTGCCATGGAAAAGCATTAGTACTCTCGAATGGTATAGGCCCAGCCTTCGTTATGGTGATCATTGGTGGCCTCGATGCAGAGATGGTAATTGTTTTACGAGGGATGGTGATGGTGGCAACCTCATCCTTCTACTTCAGCATTACTTCCCTTGATCTGTTCTCAGCCCTCTGACTAAACTGCAGAATTCCTTCATTCATCAAACTCTGAACCCCTGCTATCAACTGATCACAGCCATCTGAATGATTCTCACAATCCATACAGAACTTCCCACAGCCCAGGAAAATACCTTTCTTCATCAACTTGGCTTTAACGAAACCAAGTGGTGTTTTCAGGTCTTTGACATCAGTCAATAAGTCTGAATCTTCCTCTTCAATGATGGTGCTAACCCCCTCTCCCCCATGGTTGGGCATAGGGTTCTTTGTAACATTCGGAGCATTATCAGAAAATTTGATTATCTTGGTGTCAACCATATCTTGCACTTTGTGCTTGAATGCCTTACAGTTGTCAATCGAGTGGCCAGATGCCCCCGAATGAAACTCACATCTCGCATTCGCATCGTAGCCCGGTGGAGGTGTCCCTGTAAAGGGAGCCAAAGTTCTCTTCTGAACTAGCTTCAACTGAAGCAAAGTATGCAAAAGTTGGGCATACGACATAGGTGGGGTTTCAAGATCACGATTTGACAATGGTGCTTTATTCTGGTACCTCCAGTACCCTTGTTGGTTATGCTGCTACTGCTGAGGTTGCTGGACAATAGGAATAGTAATGCTAGCGACCTGCTGGCGCTGGCCTTTTCCTTTTCCCCGAGCACTAGACACTGAGCTCGTCTCACCTTCACGTCTCTTACCACTGTAAGGTTTCTTTCCCCCTCCAGCCGAGGATACATCTATACCCTGAATCTTTCTGAGTTTGATGCGATTCTCTACATGCTCTCCAGTGATTATGAGGTTGGAGAAGCTTCCTGACATACCACTAACAAGCTTCTCATAATAAACTCCTGGCAGAGTAGCCACGAACATCTCGACAAGTTCTCGCTCAACCATCGGTGGCTGAACTCTTGCTGCCAGTTCACGCCACCTCTGGGCGTACTCTTTAAATCCTTCATTGTTCTTCTGAGACAAATTTTGTAGCTGAACCCGGTTGGAAGCCAGATCGCTGTTGTATTGATAATGGCGTACGAATGCTTCAGCAAGGTCTTTCCACGTACGTACACTAGTGTGTTGCACCCTAAAATTTGCCTAACCTATTTCACCTGGTTTATGTTTCAATTGCATTGTCATTTGCATAATAAGTCATGTACATAGTCTAATCATTTGTATAGCATAGCATCACAAGTCATATAACAGGGGACCTAGTGCCATTCTTATCAGAATGAGGCCCATCAAGGGGTTTTATTCAAGTTCAAGATCATCCAAGTAATCAAGAAATGAGTTGAAGCTTTGAAAAGTTTGAAGGTCAACCAATGGATTTCTCTCCTAGATTGAGATATGTTGAAGATCATCAATGAGTGTGTGAGCCATGGGAGGTGTACAAAGATCATGGAAGACCTAGAGGGTCATTTTGAAGATGAGACAAGTCATGGATACAAGTACAAGAGCCACAGTTGAAGTGCAGTCAACTAGGGTTTCATATGGGTCAACCCTAGGTCAAATGAGTGAATGAAGAGCATCAAGGCTTAGTTGGAGGATATGGAATTCATGAATTAATATGTGTATACAAGTGTGGTGTTGTGCCAAGGAGAAATCAAAAGGAATCAAGAAGAAGAGGAGTTACTAACTTAGGGTTTCAGTGTAAAACCCTAATTTAGGCCTAATTTCCAAGCAAGATAAGTCAAAATGCAAGTTTCAAATGAATTCTTGGTCAACATGAAACTTGTATATCATCTCAATAGATTTAATTTGAGTACTATAAGTCTTCAAGGAGATTTATATAACTCAAGTTATGGTTCTTGCAAGTTATGGGTCACCAGAGGACACTGAAATTTATCTGTGAAAGTCAATTGACTTCCAGGCAACTTTTGCTCATGAAGGAGTTTTCAAATGGATTCTTGGCCAAAATAAGAGTTGTAGATATTGATCTTAGATTTAATTTGAGTACTAGAAGTCCTCAAGAGGATTTGTAGAACTCAAGTTATGATCTTGGAAACCCAAGGGTATTTTGGGAAAGTTGAATTACAGGTCATTTTTCAACGTAGGTCCAAATCTCCATCTTCCACTCTTCAAATGAAAAAATGTTCAACATGAGATGTGTTCAAAATGATGTTTTTAGGCTATATAATAGGTAATGAGAACTTGGAATGGCTTGCTTCACAAAATCATAAAAATGGCCTAAAATGAAGGTGTATTTTAAATGAACCAAAGTTGGAAATTAGGGTTTTTGATCTACACAACCAAACCAAGGCATATGACATACCAATTTGATTGTAAAAAGAATTTTAAGAACATTGACATTGCCACAATTTTGAGTTGATTGATATTTTTAGGACTTGCTTTGTAAATGGCTTACTTGAATCATAAGGCATCATTGCAAAACCACTTGGCAAGGCAAATACAAGTCTCCTTTTCATCCATACTCCTCCAATATCTCATTTGGAGAGATTTCAAACTCAGAACAAGTGCATTGCAAGATAGGAGCATGAGATGATAAGTGCATATCATAAGACATGATATATCATGACATGAGATGATGAATTTCTCATTGGATCAGTCTAGATCTTTCTAGAGTCCTCCAACACACTCTATATATGCATATGAAGTGATCCCAAGCAAGATTTGGTGAGAATTGAAGGAGAGAAGAGAGGTTGAAACTTGAAACCTCCATGTGCAATTCAGAATCGGTTACAAGCATTTCATCCATTTCAATCCAAGACTTTGATTGTTCTAGCTTCCATTGATACTAGTGAGTGATTCCAGATCAAAATCATAGCAAATTGGTGGCTGAATCGTGTTCTTGCAATTGAGTTTCATCACCTGCAACGCAGAATCGGTTTCCACAATCCAAGCCTCCTCAATCATTTCTTTTGCATACAGAAGCAAGGTTGTGATTCATTGAAGGTGTATTGAAGTTCTCAAAGCTTGATTTGAAGATTTCATATCTCTGTTCATCTCAAATTTGCAGGTAGGTAAACTTCAATCCACAGCTAGATTTAGATAGTTTCCATTGGTTTTGATTAGTTAGATTCAATGTAGATGATCATGTGGAACTTTCTGGTAGCTTTAGGATCAGTTTAGATATAATTGGTTGAATGATGCAATTTCTGTTCATGCTTGTATCTTGTTGTTCTTGGTGTTATAATCATGATTTGTTGGCTAGGGATGCTCAGTGAAACGTGGGGAAGAGATTGAGCCACTCAATTTCATGTTTAGTGAGATTTGGTTCTTGAGTGGTTTTCTGAGATTCAATCGTGTTTTGAGCTAGGATTAGTTTCAAGATGTTTGATTATCATAATTGAATTCCTGGTGAGATTTGGAGCGTGTTAGGGTTTTAAATCTTTGCATTTGATGGAGATTTGAGGGAGCACGGATTGGAGGAAGAGGAAGCTTCAAACTCTGTTCATCCATGGCTTTTCCCTCCATGAGAGTTTGAAGGTTGAAGACAACCTCTGCACCCTTAGATTAGAGGGAGACTTTGACTAGAATCATGATCCAACGGCCACGCGTGTTCTATTTTTGTGACGGATGAGTCTGAGAGATGGAACACTGCATTTCATTTAAAACGTGGCATTGGGCTTAAGTGATGAATGTTATCCACACCCCTAGTCAGAGGCCCATGTGATATTACACTGAATGTCATTACTTCCTGCACCACCGATTTTTCTTTTTTCTTTCTATTTTCGTTTTATTTTCTGATTAGCATTGGGCTTAAGTGATAACTGCTACCCCCACCCCCTTTTGGGCCCAGATGTCTGTTTACACTGCTTAGCATTGCTATTTGACACGCATGCTTTTCCATTTTTCTCATATTTTCTTTATTTTCACATATTTCTTTTAATTCTTTAAAAATTCATAATAAATTCAAAAATCAATATTTTTGTATGGGAAATTTTTCTCCATTCTTATAATTGTCTCAAAAAAATTATAGAAAAATAAAATTAGCATTTTAGTCAATTTTTCTATTTCTGGTGATTTTTTACATTTAGTTGCTTTTATTGCATTTTATTTAGTATATCCATTTTGCTGAATTTTGTTTAGCCATTTTATTTTACATTTTGATATGATTCTTTTTTCTATAGTTATATTAGAGTATTAGGTTCCCCCTGAATAGTTTTCACATTTTTGTGACTTAAATCAAATGGCTTTTGAGAGGTGTGAAGCAAGTTGTCTAGAATTAGGGATTCTTTATGATGAATATTTCCATTTTATTTGATTTTTGCAAGTTGATTGATATTGGTGTGTTTCCATCTTGGGAAGTTGCTTTGTTTGTTGGGTTTGGGCCTTTTCTTTGGGTGTTAAAGCTTGTGATTGGCTTGAGGATGGTATGAAGACTTTGAGGATGATTGAAGACAAATGTTGATGCTTGGAGCTTGAAGTTGCTTGTGCTTGAAGATTGCTTGATGAAGACTTAGGAGATAGGAAATGTAGGAAGAGCTCTAAAATAGACTGATTTCTTCTGTCAAACATAGAGAGCTTCTTGTGCCTCTATTCCATCCTATGACACAATGTCCCCTAAAAGAAGTTCCATCTCTCCTTAGGAGGGATGTAGAGCATGCTTTGACTGGGTAGAACCTTGAGGATACCTGTCCCTGGCTGTGTTAAGATCTTAGTGATTTCCCTGGATTTTCACTAAGCCTCTTAACCTCCCAATTTCCTCTATCAGTCGATTCTCTCCTGTGAGTGTCTGCATTGAGATTGCAAGCCTATTGAGGATAAAATTCATTGAAAACTGGTGAAGATGAAGCTTGTACCTGTCAGAGCTGGTTAAACTGTGAATTAATGTTGTATTGCTGATTGAAGTTGTCTGTGCTTGCTAAAGTTGAAGATTATTGGAGATAAAAGCTTGCCTGAAGCTTGAATATTATTGGAAAGTGAAGATGGGATCTTGCCTGAAGTTGTTACTGTCAACCTTTTGCTTTTCATCAACTGTAGATACCAGAGCTGGTGCTGTCTGAACTTGCTTACTGTAGGAGCTAGTGTGGCTTTTTGAGCTGGTATTGGGTGTGGTTTTCTTTGCTGTATTGTCTGTTGATTGTCCCTTAGGTTTGAAGTGAAGCTGTTTCACTCTGCCTATTGTTTATTGCTGCATCTCATGCATATTCTACGGTTTATTGTATTTTTGTTGTTTCTTTTCCGTTTATCCCCTAGGATCTCTGATTTCCTCTGTACAGGAGGGAATTATGACAGACATTAGGTTGTAATCCATGCATGATGACATTACGGTAGTTTTGACTCCCATTTTCAACCTCAGAACAATTCAAAACACAGTAATACGGATAATCGGTGTCGTACGTTACGAGCCTTAAGCTATTTGAGAAAGGTTGCTGGAGGGTCACTCTTCGGTAATCTGATTACTTAGTGTGTTACCCTTAGGGTGACATACGACGTAGTCACCCTCAAATCATAGTCTCTAGTACGTCAGAGATTGCAAACATCATAAAAAACAGTTCTTGTGTAAAAGACTGAAAACAAACATCAGAGTGTCATTTTTGTCCACTTGGACTCTTAATCAAGAAAAATCCTTTCATAAGGAGATAAAAAACAGTCAGACAAGCTTGTGTCTTCCGTAGCCCGAACTACGTTTGCTCTGATCTTTCACGCTGTATGAAAGTAAGTAGGCATAGGATGTTATATCCTAGCGAGCAACCTTCCCCTCCTTTCTCGTAGGTAGGCGAACTACGTTGACTCTGATTTCTCGTTCCAGACAGGAATACGTAGGCATAAAGTGCGATACTTTGCCGAGTCATTTTCTTTTCTTTTCAACCCAGACCTATAGAGTAGATAGAATAACACACCTTTCGATAGAAAACAAGCGTGGATCCCGTCGAGTACGACGGACGTGAGGGGTGCTAATACCTTCCCCTTGCGTAACCGACTCCCGAATCCAGGATTTGGTTGCGATGACCATTCCTTTCCCATCTTTGCGTAAGGTTTACTCTGAGCGTTTCCTTTCCCTCCTTGGGGATAAATAACGCACGGTGGCGACTCTTCTGTTCAGTCGGTGCCGATTTTCGCAGTAGCGACAACTGGTGGGTTCCAAACCCATATACCACTCCAGCGAGGGGCCTAACAGGCTGTCTTGGAAGAGGTGCATCAGCAACTTCTCATCTTCAGAATGTGCGGACATCTTTTGATAGTATGATCTCAGATGGACACGGGGGCAAGTGGTGCCCTTATACTTCTCGAAGTCGGGTACCTTAAATTTGGGAGGCACCTTGAAGTCTGAGATCAGTCCCAGCTTGGTCATGTCAACACCCATGGTGTTCAAGTTCTCAAAACTCTTTATCTTGTCTTCGAGTGCTTTGAACCTTAAGTGGGCTTCAGAATTCAGTTCGCCCTCAGCTTCCTTCATTGAGAATATGTCCTCTTGACGATCCTCATGCCAAGGGTGATAGCCATTGCCAGCAGCAAACCCAGCAGCATCAAGACCATACAGATTACCAGCACCAGCTTTCCCAGCATTACCCGTTCCTCCAGTATTGCCATTGCCCATACCAGCATTACCGTTGGCCTCAAAGTTGCCATTTCCGACTCCAGTCGTATTCCCATTAGCTCTAATATTAGTAACAACATTGCCATTGCCACCTCCGTTCCCTTCAGTCACAGGGATGTTAACATGAGGGGTCTCAACAAGCGGAGGGTTTACAATATTCCCCCCGTGTGGCACGTCGTTGTTGTCGACGCGTGCAATCAGAGGTTGCACCAGAGTTTTAAGCTGGTCCTGGCCATTAGCGACCACTTGCATGAGATCCATAAAACGATCCATCCTCTCCTTGAGCTCTTGAATGTCAGTCTGAACCTGTTCCATTACTCTGGTTTGATTTGCTCTGGTAGAATACCGGTGAATCTGCCTTTGTTCAATCCTGAAATAACCTGCAAGCACAAGGGGTTAGAAAAATAGCTCGTGGTACCTGTTATGCAAATGATTCATGCAAATGTAAACGTGTGTCTGTGCCTTGGGGAGATTCCCCCCCCCCCCCCCGATCCTAGTTTCCAAGACAAATAAAGTCCAACATCAATCATGGAAAGAAATCCTCGTATATATATATCTGAAAAACCTGCGCGGGCAGCGTACAACAGTAATTGAATACACAGAAGCAGCAAGCGTGACCCCAACCAACAAGCCTGGTGGTGGTCGGCATATCAATGCATAAAAGGTACAAAAAATCAAGTGAGACTACGGGCACAGAAATCCTCTAATAACTTCTTCGTAGTGGGATGGTCAGGCTGAGTGAGCAGACCCTGGATCAACAAATCCCTCTGCCTGATGGTACCTAGGAGGCCCTCGGAAACATCCCCATAAACACCTTCTTCAGAACGGTTTTCCACCCTACTCCTCTTAGCATCAGCTCTGAGTTGACAATCTTGTAGGTTCGCCTTGGTCTCAACCAATTTGTACTGGACGTCTCGTCGAAGAGATGCCTCAACCTCAATCTTCTTGTCCTTGATCTCAATTTGGACCTCTAGCTCGGCTATTCGCTACTTCAGCTTTTCCTCTTGCTCTTTGTACTTGGTTAGGGTGTTGCTCCACAACGTCTCGTACTTGGATAACTTCAGGTACACCCTATCCAGATTTTGCTTCTTAGTGGTCAATACACTATGCACAGCCTTCAGGTCCAATCCAAGACGCTCTCTAGAATCAGTCTCCTTGGTCAAATTAGCGCCCAAGTGGTTGATCAATTATGTCTGCTTCTTGCAGGTGTATACAGCTTCATTCTTTTCACTCCGAAGTTGAGAAATCTCTTTCTCCAACTTTTCGTTGGCTTTTTGTAGCTCTTCTTTCTCTCAGAGTACCTGGTTAAACTTCTGAATATCAACTGTTGTAGGTTCTTTGAACACAGGAGGATATAATGGTTCCACTGCAGGAAATGGCATTAGAAACTTGGCAGCTCTTTCTCGGATCCAGGCCACATATGGATCAAAGGCCTTGTTATTGCTCTTTCCTAGAAAAACTTTTCCCTTTCGGTGAATTTTGCTCCAAGCATTCTCTACCTTAGCCAAAGTGTCACCTTCAAGCAACCCTGTGAGATACAGAGATTCCTGTATCTCTTCTTCTTCAGGAGGACCTCGTAGTGCATACCCAAATTGTCGAACCAGCAAAGAGGGATTGTAATTGATACATGCATTCCTTCCGACCATGGGGGTGTTAGGAAAGCCAATGCAACTATGCACAATCTCTTTTCCTAGTAGATCTCTATCTAACCAGATAATATTGTCAACAGACAAACCCCTCAAACATGCAGACCAGAGTGAAGACTCAGCAGAATCAATGAACGGACCCGTCTTAGGAAGATGACTGGCAAACCACTTATACAGTAAAGGGGCACAACATGCCACATTCTTCCCCTTTCTGTTTTCATTCTTGCTGTGAACTGAATGATAAACATCCCCGAGGAGAGTGGGCACTGCATTCCCGGAAGCAAATATGTGGCAGGCATCCATACCTATGAAGTCCGGATGACTTGGGAATAACATGATCCCATAAATGCAAAGGGATAAGATGGCATTGAATACAGCCCAACGACCCTTCTTGGCAAACTTTTGGACTTTCTCCACCAGGAAAGGCAAAGAGAAACCATAAACTCCAATATTTCTGAACACCATCCCTTTCAACTCTGAACCATCCACATGAAGAGCAGTAGCCAACTTACCCAAGTCAGGTTCACCATCAACACGGTAATAAGGCATCTGATTCAAAAAAGGTACCCCCAGCAAGTCAAAATACTCTTCCAAGGTCGGAGCTAGGACATAGTCTGGAAAAACGAAACATCTGAGCTGCGGGTCATAAAACTGCAGAAGAGCGTAGAGGCCGTTCAAATCGTACGTAGAAAGCTTACACACAATACCCAGAAGTCTCCCATAAATCTTTCTGAAATCCTCCATTACCTTCTTATCAGCCAAAGAAAAATCAAAGCCCGTAGCTCTCGGATGTCAGGTGTTGGTAGCTTGTAAGCCACAGTCTTCTTTAGAGATGTCGTGTCAGCCATGAGGATCAAGATCACTAGAAACAGGGGAGAAGTATGCACCTGCAACACAGACACACGTTAATGATATGCAAATGAGAATGCAAAATGCAAAGTGCAATCATGCTGCAGGAGATCAATATGATTGTGTTATTAAGGAGAAGGACCAAAACTCTGCTCTATCAACAACAACCACATCTCTGATGATAAGAACCCTCTGATACCCACAATAATGATTCACTATCAAGAAAACCAGGTTGTCTGAAAGTTAAGGTTTCCTGCAATAACCCGACCCGGCTCACAGGTATGAATCCTATCCACTGGCAAGGTATGGCATCTTATGCGTTTCCCAGCATCACAGACTTTCATGAAATGATGATACATTCATCATTTATGGTTTGGCATCATCACTCCCTGAAGAGGCCTCACTTAGCTGAGTCACAAATGATCGGTCCCCAGAGTCGACAATCCTCAGATCCAAAATCCCCTCGAGTCCAAAGGACCGATAGGAAGTCATCAAAGAGAACCTCGTCTGAGTGTGGATTATATGGGAACTGATGCAAGCAAAGCAAGCACGTCCACCACTAATCCACTCTAATACTATGTTTCTCTTAAGCCTGAGTCTGGCTTCTCACTCATCAGAATGCCCCTCCCACAACAGCACAGCAAATAATCATATTATACTGAAAATAAAGTGCGGAAAGTAAAGTGCGATAAATAAATGCAAACCCAACAGATAAACACGCAAGCGCTAGGATTGAATCGCACAGGGGATGGGAAACGGTCCCAGCATAGGGGATGGGAAAAGTCCCCAACAGCTATAAATCTCCCCAGCAGAGTCGCCAGGTGTCGCTACCGCGAAAATAAGGTGCCGGCAAAACAAAAGAGTCGCCACCTTTCGTTATTTATCCCACAAAAAGGGAAAGGAAATGAGCGGAAAAACCTGACGAAAAGGTATAAGACAAGGTCATCGCAACCATGTCTAGGTTCGGGAGTCGGTTACGCAAGGGGAAGGTATTAGCACCCCTCACGTACGTTGTACTCAACGGGATCCACGCTTGTTGTGTTTATCTGACGGGTTGGATTTATCTATCTACCTATCAAGGATTGTCTGAAAAAGAAAAAGAAAACTGACTTGACAAAGCATCGCGCTTCGTGCCTACGTATTCTCTTCAGAGAACAAGAAATCAGAGTCAACGTAGTTCGGCTAACTATGGGTTATGGGGAAGGTGGCTCGCCAATACGTCAGTATTGTGCCTACATACTCTCAACAGGTGTGAGAGATCAAAGCTTACGT
The DNA here is from genome assembly GCA_963859935.3 of Lathyrus sativus. NCBI lineage: Eukaryota > Viridiplantae > Streptophyta > Magnoliopsida > Fabales > Fabaceae > Lathyrus > Lathyrus sativus. Next base: position 136,054,210 of record OZ012741.1, on the reverse strand, counting down.
AGTTCGGGATAATACGGATTACAGGGTTTAGATTCATCTATTTTTCCAAGTAGGGTTAACAAACAGTTCCAGCAGTTTGGTGTATGCAGCTTGCTCGTCAGAGACTCGTGCATTACCGTTTGCGGTAGAACTGAGAGTTAACGACACTCTTTTCTTCAAAAATGTTTTCCTCGAGTTAAGGGCCCACGGGGCAAAAGGGTTTGAAGTCTGTTTTTGTCTTTTACGGAAGTAGTGTTTTTTATGGTTGTTTCTAGTCCGTACAGCTCTAGAGACTATGACATAGGAACGAATGTGTCGCATATCGTCCAAAGGACGTATACTAAACACTCTAGACGGTTGGGAGGAGACCGCTCAATTATCATTACCCAAGTGGCTTAAGGCTCGTAACGCGCTTGTACCAACCCGCGTTTATTACGTTTTTTACTGTTATTTTAGGGAGAAGAGAACAAACTCTAAGGGGAAACTGTCAAGTCTTAATGTTGTCATGCCAAGGATTCATCTTAGGGTTGAGGTTTGAAACAGGGAACTCCTAGATATTATCATGCAAAGGTTTCAACCTAAAGTTCCATCATCACTTCCTTGTCAAAGGAAGTGAGAGTCCTAGGGGATCATGTCAATGGGAAACGGACAATAACTGCAAAAATCATTAAAGCAGATAAAACAGCAAATAAAACAGTAAAGATGCAAATGCAATGCAGCAATACAAGCAGAGGGAGACTCACTCAACCTCTAAGCAATCAAGTAAAGAAAACAATCAAAACAGACAAGCAAAGGGAGCTCAGCTCAACCTTTCAATGCAGACACATCAGCTACAAAAGAAAAACAACACACAAGCAAGGGGAGGATCACCTCAACCCTTAATGCAAACAAGCAGAGGGAGACCCACTCAACCTCTTAAGGCAGTCATGCTCCTAGCCTAAAATACTCTATATATGAACCTATTCTAATGCATCGAGCAATGTCAAACAAGGAAGAAAAAAACAACCAAAATGAGCAACAGGGAAGTCATACCAGGCTACACCAGGTTGGATGTGTATCAACACAATAGTCCATCATGGGCTCAACCTCTTGAGGAATGCATAGAATCCAACCAAAGGAAGGATTAGGCTCTCCCAAGAGGGATCCTATGTCAATAGGACAGAAAAGACTAGGTATTAGTCCTAGATCTCAATCTAAGGTATATGGTTAAAGTGTATCAACACAAAATGTCCATCTCAGGCTCAACCTGTTGAGGAATGCACAGAATCCAACCAAGGGAAGGATTAGGCTCTCCCAAGAGGGATCCTAAGAAAGGGACTTTGAGATGGATGACAGTATAGAAACCAAGGGAATATACCATGCCAAGAATATCAATCCAAGGCTCAACCTCATCTTCCCCATTTGAAAACTGAAAGGGGGGAAAAGTGTCTCACGGTGGCCGGAGAAGACTCCGGTCGTCTTCTTCGGTGGCACCAACATCACCAGAATTCAAAACATGGCCAAAACGCACGAAACTTATATCGTTCTACTCGTCTCTCCAAAAGGAACATCATGACATGATTCTTTTTTTTTATTTTTCTCCAAAGATTAAGCAAATACGAGCCCTAACAGAAATAGTGCTCTTGCAAAAATCATCACTAAACTTCAAATTAAGGTCACCAATCTACTGGACTCTTCTCCCTGAGCAATTATCTATGTCCAATTCTTGAAATCCTTCAAGATTCAACCCTAACCGTACCTCTGATCAATTCACTCATCATCAAGAATCATCTCAAAACCTTACCAAATCGTACCTAAATCCATTTTGGGTTCAAGACTAACATAACCACATGCAATTTCTAACTTAATTCAGTCTCAATCAAGCATAATAATGAAAAGATGAAAACCTGTTTTGAGCTTTCACGGCGCGTGCCACAGCCTCCAATTCTTGATTAATATTGCTCAGAATCGTTATATTGCTCAGAATCGTTATATAGGACTGTTTTGGATCCTTACCTGTCTTTCAAGCTCCTCCAATCACCAACATTGCTATGAAATCTTCCAGAAACTTATATAGGACTGTTTTGGATCCTTACCTGGCCCAATTATGGCCCAATTCAATCAATCCAAATTTCCAATTTTTCTCACTTTCCTCTCATGGCAGTCGTGTTTTTTGGCTCTATTTCAGCTCAATTCTTGCTCAAACGGCTTGCATAATACTCCTTGAGCATGAATGGATCAGATTGAATGCTTAATTTGATCCAATGGTGTAGATTGGTGGTTTACTTCAATTCCAAGTAACCTTTGAAATGTCCATGAATTATGACTCAAATCAAAATTATGAAGTTGCCAATCCTCTCCAAATGTTTTCTACCTTCAAAAAATGCATAAACTTGCCAAGTGTTGCACAAAAATGAATTATTTATGAATTTCTCTTTTTATGCCTTTTAATTATGTCCTTTTTTCAAATATTCTTCATACACTTCCATATTTAATCCATATCAACGAATGTTTGGGTCATGGTTGGACAAATAACACCATTTTGAACAACTTTCAAGTTGATCAAAAGTCCATTTGAGGTGCCTAAGTTGCTTGAGGCCTGAAACCAAGCAAGCCGTTGGTTATCAGGAGATTAGGCGATTTTCTGAGTTAGTGAACAAGAGCAGAATTTATGATGAAGACAGTAGGGCTCGGCCTAGCCACTATAGAGCTTAAGTGACAAGAAAGGAAAAGGTCAATTTTGTGGAAAGCCGTATGTGACTCCTGCAGATAAGGGGAAACAAAAAGCTGGTTACGGCAAGAAGCCGAGTGGGGGAGGTGCTTCCACCCCGGTAAGATGTTATAATTGCGGTGAAGCGGAACATCGTGCTCCTGAGTGCAAGAGTGTTGGGATGAAGTGTTTGAAGTGTGGGAAGCCAAGCCACAAAGCTCTGGAGTGCAGAAGTGGTGCAAATGTGACTTGTTACAACTGTGGTGAGCAAGGACACATTAGTACCAAGTGTGACAAGCCGAAGAAGACTCAAGGGAATGGGAAAGTATTTGCTCTATCAGGATCGGAGACTGCTAGTGAAGATCAATTGATCCGAGTATGTGCTTCATTAATGGTATACCTTTGATCATTATAATTGATACTGGAGCTACACATTCTTTTATTTCTTTGGATTGTGTTAAGAGATTAAGTCTTGAATTGTCTGTTATGAGTGGAGGTATGGTTATTGATACTCCTGCTATGGGTTCGGTAACTACCCCGTATGTGTGTTTGAATTGTCCGTTGAGTATTTTTGGTAAAGACTTTGGAGTTGATTTAGTGTGTCTTCACTTAGATCGACTTGATGTTATTCTTGGGATGAATTGGTTGGAATTCAATCGTGTTTATATTAACTGTTTTGACAAAACGGCTATTTTTCCTGAACCTGATGATGAAAGAGATTTGTTTATGACTGCAAAGCAAGTGAAGGAATCTTTGAAAGATGGTGCTAAGGTATTTTTGTTAATGGCAACGGTGAGCATTGGTGAGAGTGGAACAATTGATGCTTTACCAATTGTCCGTGATTTTCCGGAATTTTTTCCTGAGGAGATAATAGATTTATCGTCGGAACGAGAAATGGAGTTTGTGATCGACTTAATTTATGGAACTAGTCCGATATCGATGGCTCCATATAGTATGTCCACATAGGAATTGAAAGAGTTGAAGGGTCAACTTGAAGATCTACTTGAGAAAAGGTTTATTCGTCCGAGTGTGTCACCGTGGGGTGCATCGGTGTTGTTGGTTAAGAAGAAAGAAGGTTCTATGAGACTTTGTATGGATTACAGACAATTGAACAAGGTGACTATCAAGAATAAGTATCCACTTCCGAGGATTGATGATTTGATGGATCAGTTGGTTGGTGCAAGTGTGTTCAGTAAAATATATTTGAGATCTGGGTATCATCAGATTCGTGTGAAGGCTGAGGATATTCAGAAGACTGCTTTTAGAACGAGGTATGGACATTATGTGTATTCTGTGATGCCATTTGGTGTGACTAATGCACCAGGTGTATTTATGGAGTACATGAATAGAATTTTCCATCCTTATTTGGACAAGTTTGTGGTAGTGTTCATTGATGATATTTTGATCTATTCGAAGAGTGAAGAAGAACATGCCGAGCATTTGAGGATTGTGTTATCTGTATTGAAAGAGAAGCAGTTGTACGCTAAACTTTCTAAGTCTGAATTTTGGTTGAAGGAAGTGAGTTTCCTTGGTCATGTGATTTCGAGTAGAGGTATTGCAGTTGATCCGTCGAAGGTTGAAGCGGTATCGCAATGGGAGACTCCAAAATCAGTTTTTGAGATTAGAAGTTTTCTTGGTTTGGCAGGATATTATCGGAAATTTATTGAAGGATTTGCTAAGTTATCATTGCCGTTGACGCAGTTGACTAGGAAAAGTCAAATTTTGTTTGGGATGCAAAGTGTGAGGGAAATTTTCAAGAGCTTAAGAGAAGATTGATGATAGCTCCTGTTTTGATTTTGCCAAATCCGACAGAAATGTTTGTTGTGTATTGTGATGCTTCTTTGATGGGTTTGGGAGGTGTGTTGATGCAAGATAAACAAGTTGTGAGTTATTCTTCGAGGCAACTCAAAGTGCATGAGAAGAATTATCCGACGAATGACCTAGAGTTGGCTGCCGTTGTATTTGTGCTGAAGCTTTGGAGGCATTATTTGTTTGGTTCAAGATTTGCGATATTTAGTTATCATAAGAGTTTAAAGTATCTCTTTGATCAGAAGGAATTGAATGCGAGGCAGAGGAGATGGTTGGAACTTCTGAAAGATTATGATTTTGGTTTGAATTACCATTCGGGTAAAGCAAATGTGGTAGCTGATGCATTGAGTAGGAAATCATTGCATATGTCGATGATGACGGTGAAAGAGTTGGAATTGATTGAGCAATTTCGTGATTTGAATTTGGTGTGTGAGAAGACTTCTTACGGAGCTAAGCTTGGTATGTTAAAGCTTACTAGTGGTATTCTGGACGAGATTCGAGAAGGACAGAAATCTGATTTGAGTTTAGTTGATCGGTTGACTTTGATCAATCAAGGTCAAGGTGGTGATTTTCGAATTGATGAAAATGATATCATGAGGTGACATGATAGAGTTTGTGTTCCTGATGTTGTTGAACTGAAGAAGAGTACTCTTGAGGAAGGGCATCGTAGTGGATTGAGTATTCATCCGGGGGCTACTAAGATGTATCAAGATTTGAGGAAAGTGTTTTGATGGCCTCGTATGAAGAAGGATATTGCTGAGTTTGTGTATTCTTATTTGACTTGTCAAAAGTCAAAGATTGAACATCAGAAACCGTCGAGTTTGATGAAACCGTTGTTTATTCCTAAGTGGAAATGGGATAGCATTTCCATGGATTTTGTATCTGGTTTACCGAGGACGCCGAGTAATTTTCAAGCTATTTGGGTTATTGTGGATAGATTGACCAAATCTGCTCACTTTATTCCTATGCGAATGGATTACCCGTTAGAGAGATTGGCAAAGTTATACATTGAGAGGATTGTCAATTTGCATGGTATTTCGTCTAGCATTGTGTCAGATAGAGATCCGAGGTTTACTTTGAGATTTTGGGAGAGTTTGCAAAGTGCTTTGGGTACGAAGTTGTGTTTGAGTTCAGCTTATCATCCGCAGACCGATGGTCAGACTGAGAGAATGATTCAATCACTTGAGGATCTTTTGAGAGCTTGTGTGTTGGAGAAGGGAGGAGCTTGGGATAGCTACTTACCTTTGATTGAATTTACTTACAACAACAGTTTTCATTTGAGTATTGGTATGGCCCCATTTGAAGCATTGTATGGTAGACGATGTAGGACGCCATTGTGTTGGTATGAATATGGAGAGAGTTCTGTGGTTGGACCCGAGATAGTTCAGCAGACTACTGATAAGATTAAGATGATTCAAGAGAAGATGAGGATTTCTCAGAGCCGTCAGAAGAGTTATCATGACAAGAGGAGGAAACCACTTGAATTTCAGGAGGGAGATCACGTGTTTCTTCGGGTTACTCCTATGATTGGTGTTGGTAGGGCATTGAAGTCGCGTAAGTTGACGCCGCGTTTTATTGGTCCTTATCAGATTTTGCAGAAGATAGGTGAGGTAGCCTATCGTGTTGCCTTGCCGCCGTCGCTTGCTAATCTCCATGACGTGTTCCATGTATCTCAGTTGAGAAAATACATTGCGGATCCGTCTCATGTAGTCCAATTAGATGATGTGCAGGTGAGAGATAACCTGACTGTGGAGACATCACCTATGCGGATAGAGGATCGAGAGTTGAAGCAACTTCGAAGCAAAAAGATTGCTTTAGTGAAGGTCGCTTGGGGAGGACCAGCTGGTGGAAATGTGACTTGGGAACTTGAGAGTCGGATGAGGGAGTCTTATCCAGAGCTGTTTGAATCAGGTAACATTTTCGAGGACGAAAATTCCTGAAGTGGGGGAGGGTTGTAACAACCCAATTTTTAAATAATTAATTATTCATGTTAATTTATTTATTTATTTATTTGGATTGTTTTCATTATTGGAATTATTGGTAGATATTTGAGAGGAGGATATATGGAAGGAAATAGAATGGAAGGAAATAGAATGGAAGGAATATAAGGAAAAGTGGAAAGAAAAGGAAAAGATAGAAACATAAGAGAAAAGAAGAGAAAGAAAGAGGAAGAGGAGAAAAGAGAAGGAGAAGAAGGAAAAGCTTGGAATCATCAAGAACAGCTCCTAGCTTCCGATTTAAGCAAGGTAAGGGTGTGAAATATCATTATATTGACAATGTATATGATTATGTATGATTGGTTTGGATTGTTTGTATGTTTTCTCCATTTTCCATTCTAGGGCATAAATGAGTTTAATCGGTAGAATCAAGGTTTTAACGGTTGGAATCCGGAATAAGTGGTGTAGGTTAGTCGAGGATCGTTAGACTAAGAATACTGGAACTCGTTGGAATTGAATCGGGTGATTTTGGGAGTTTTGGAGAGTTTTGACAGTGAGGGTTTTTGAGTTCGCAGACGTTCGCTAGCACCTTCGCCAGGCGAACAGGTCGCGAGTGTTCGCTAGCAACTTGCTAAGCGAGCAAGTTAGTGAGTGATCCCAAACTTGGACATAATGTATTTGATCTGGTTCGCTGGTAGCGAGTGAGGTAGCGAAGGATTCGCTAGGACCTCGTTGTAGCGAGTAGGTAGCGAGCGAAGTCAGTAGCTTCGGTTTACCTTCGCGAGCTTGTTTGCTAGGCGAACATATAGCGAGTATTCGCTAGGGACTCGTTAGGCGAGTAAGCCAGCCAGCGTGACAGCATTTCATTTTCTTTGTGATTCCATCTGATGTTGATTGTTTGGTTCGATTGTGTTCGATCCTTATCGGAATGAATAGTTGTGTGCTATGGTGTGATATGTTGTGGGTAGCCGTATGGTGTGAATCCTAGATTGTGGAATCGATAATGAAACGTGGTCTTTTGACAAATATATGCATTGTTTAAATTGATTAAAAGTGCATGATGATTGTGATTGAGTTCGTTGTCGTTGGCACGATGTTATTAATAATGCATGAGAACATATTGTGAATATGTGTGCATTGCTTGTAATTGTATGTGAATAATGCATGAGAACATATTAGTGAATATGTGTGCATTGCTTGATAATATGGTGATGATGATTTAAAGTATGAATACTTTGATTATGTGAAATATGGTGTGTGTGCAATCATGTTATAATTCTTATGTGATGAATTGTTGAGAATGCATGAGATTAAGATGCGAGAACGGTCTTAAGTGCATTTGGTTGTTGATTGCATATGCATAATTTAGTCAAGAGGCAATGCTTGCTAGTTTCGTGGAGACTAGTGAATTGTCCCAAGCCTAGAAGAGTGGGTTTGAAAGCTTAGAGGACGGGCTTTTGTTGTTGTCGGTCTAGAAGAGTGGACCCGGTTTTAGTGTAAAATCCGAAAAATGATAACAAGTGTTGGTACCAAATGGCATGAGTTGCATTGAGTTGTGTTGGGTCACATAGCATAGATATTATTGTTATATGAAATATGCTTGTGTGTGGATTGTTGAGTTGATAACTATGGATATATGCATGATGAAACATGTTTTGTGATTATCCATGTGTGTTTATATATGTTGTGAAATGTATGATGAGTTATGAATGAATTGTGGTGAGAAATGCGGAATATGTGTATTCTATGCTTGTGTATATATATAATTATATGCATTGATTATTATGATAATATTTCTCACCCTTCTGCTGTTTTATAATGCTCTATGATGCATTGCAGATTAGCTTTGATGGAAGTCTTTTGTGAAGTATAGCTTCATTCTTTTGGTCGGTTATGCTCTGATATGTAGCACCGGGTAGTTAGGATTGTATAGTATTCTTCTGGGATACATTTTGTATATGTATCTGATGGTAAATGTTTATGTAAACACGAAATGATGTGATGAAACAAACTGAATCATATGTATTTATATGATTACATGTTTTAAGTAATTCAATGTTTAGATTTTCCGCTTTTAATTCTAAATATTGAGATGTGGGTGTAAGGACTAAGTTCCTCTGTTAAAACTACCCAACTGTTACATGTCTTTTATAAGCAGGTGTTGTATCTTATTTTGTGCATGATATGGCATACTTCTTTTATACCATGTTTCAAATTTACTCTGATGAAATTTTATTATGTGATTTATTTGCTTATTTATGGGTATAGAAGGGGGTGTTACACTCAGCACTGCCTAGAGTCTCGCCTGAGATAACTAAGGAACCCTAGCAGGTTTCCTGAAATCTAGCCTAAGATAACTCAGGAACAATAACAGAAAAACAAACACGCGCCCTTGCTGGTAGCTACCCGATGTCATAACATTCAGCATGACATCCAATACACTATGTTCTAGCTAACCAAACTTACCCAGCAGTACACTACACAAGTAAGTCATGACATCGGTTAAGACATCTACACACATCAATGTTTTACCATAAAATGCAGCCAATCAAAAACATCTACAAACTCTCATTCTTCTGCTGAATCTTCTTCATAACGGTAGAAACAAATATATTATAGTTTCCTAAAAAGTCTCAAAGATCCTTTTTATGAACACCAATTAAATTTGCACTTTGTTCCAAATAAATCTCTTTAACCTGCACATACTGATGAGGTATATCCAACAAAATCATATCAAACCAAAACACCTCTGTCAAGAGATATAACATAGCAGCTCCTGCTATACCAAACAAAGATGTCATGACATCTGTCTTGACATCTTGATTAAAACATATGACATCAGTTCTGTCTTGTCAGTAGATGAAGATGTTATAACATCTTGCTTAACATCAGTGTAGAATCATGTTTTACCAAAATTTAGTCAATCATAGAACCATGGACAATCATAGAATCATGGAACTAAGAATCTCCCCCTTTGCCAAATTTTGGCTAAAACAACCAAACAAACTTATCAGGGTAGCAACAATAGTAGTTTTCTCAAATACATCCAGCCTCACAAACTATCATGCTCCCCTTTAATAGTTGCATCCAGCAAGCAACAACAACACACTACTCTTCCCTTAGCAGTAGAAAAGTCCTATCACAATGTTGGTCATCATGTCAATCCATGTGACATAACATCAGGACAACATATAACATCAATATCATCAATACTTTACTCCCCCTTTTTAGTCAAAAATTGACAACAAATGGAGTAAGTGTGCACACATAAACTCAGATGCACACAAATAACAGAGCCAAACCCAAAAACTGAATCAAAACCACAACCTTCCAAGAGATAAACACAGACTAAATCAGATACACAAGTTACTTGATCCCTAATCAATATAAGGACTGCACCACTGCAGCAACAATCCATGGACAAGGACTTAGCCGCAACTGAACTCTAGCTTTCAAATCACCCCCTGCTGAACTCACTCAAACACAATAAAATCAATCCTGATTTCAGCCCATGACATCAACTCCTTTACCACTCACTTTGGTTCTTTAAGACACCAACCACAAGGCTGATTTTTCCATAGTAGTCCATATACATGAAGTTCTCGGTAGGAAATAACAGCAGCAACTTCACAGATCATCACAAACACTAGAACATCATAGAGAGAAATAAACTCTCATGTAGCTTCCTCAGAGACATACTGTTCAGATATCATGTCTGACATTACAAATACAATAAAGATTCTTAAGCACCAAGTCATTGAATCTTGAGTTCTTGCCTTGTCTGAAGTTGCACCTTCAGGAGAGACACTTTTGACATCACCAATTAAAGGATAATCAATTAAATACTTGCCAAGTAGCAATTGATTTTAAATCCCCAATTTGAGACACAAAAATATTCTGCAGAGAAAAATAAATTCTCCCAGACACAACTCAATGTTGTTTCCTAGGTCATTCATAAGAAGTAAGTACAGACCTAGTTCAAACCAACAGTCTCACAAACCCAGACCCACAGTCACATTGTCAAGAAAAATTACACCAGACAACACAATGTCAATACATCTTGGCTGACATTACAACCTCATCAGTGGTCCAAGAACACAAGCTTGCCTGAGAATTAGCAAACTTTGTACAGAGCTCCACATCAGCACAAAGTCACCACAAGCAATGCAGCTACACATCATACAGGTACAAAACTCCCCTGTCATGCATAATCAGCACTCCCCCTAAAATAGAGAACCCAAACACATGAAGAAACACGTCATCACACACTGCAACTTTACACTCCTTGTTTCACAAACCATACTATACCAAATAGCAGAAGTAGTTGCAGGATAGACATAACTATCTGTAAGATTACTCAGATTCAGCTTTGAAGGACTAGAAAAATCTCCAAGATGTCAGGGTGAAAGTCCTTCCTTATGCACAAAATTAGAGCTAATGATGTCTTGATCTTCATCTTCACCAACCATACAAGACAAAACACTTGGATAAAGGCCCAAAAATCTGATTTGATCCATTGATATCCAATGACAGGACCAAAAAATACACTGTCAGGTTCACCATGAGCTAGAGCAGTAACATAATGTCACAACATCTTGTCTGACATTCCATCTTCATAGAGGCATACAATCACAAACTGCATGAGACCACAAACAATCTTGAAACTGTACTATTGCAGCAACAGATCCTAGAAGTATAACTCCCCATATCAAGGATAACTAGTGCTCTTTTTCCAGAAGCACGTGAATGGAAAACATAAGACTCATCTTCATGTCTTCAAGAGCTCACTCTTTGTTCAACACACCTGCTGAACGCATTCACTTACTGCTTGAACCACAAGCAAATAGTACACTCATCAAATAGAAGTTCTCCCCTTATCTTTTATAGAAGATGCTCTTTTCAGCAAGAAATACCTAAGATCACCACATTATCTCTCATGAACAACTCCATGCTTATACAGTGAGAAGGCACCAAACTGCTCCATTTCTTTCTAGAGTTACCCCTTCTCCACGAGAACTCTGGCCTGAGTCAGAGAACAAGATAGACACCCCATAATCCAAGACATTCTTTCCTCGTCATTCTCCCATATGATAAGTTAGAACACTTCTGATTCGACTAGTGAATATCACTTCCATATAACACATCAGAATCCAATCAACCAATGATCCACTCCAGTTTTGTACAATGCCTTCACATAATACTCCAAGACAATCCTTTTACCTCATCATTCTCCCGTATGACAAGATAGAGTACTTCTTAGTCATGATGTGAATCACAAGTTCCACAACAGATCTTCAATTCCAGCAAACAAAATGATGTTCTGACATTAGTTAAGACATTATATCACAGATATCATACATTAACCACTTGGACTTACTATCTGATCAGTAATCCAATCTGAGGATCTTCAGAGATCACAACTCCACCAGCTTGATCAAATACATCTCCAAAAGAAGGTAATCTTCCATAAGCAACTTAGAGATTTTACCACAAGCTCCAATATATGAACAGAACCAGGACCTTCTTTGATCTTCAACCAACTACCCTTCTGCACAAGAGTAATTAGTTCCAAGCTCACTGCTTGGAATCACATTAGAGACTAACCAAATGCCACTGTTTGGTTAACTCAGCTTCTTTCAGAGCTCTGGAAAATCTAAGCAAACTTGATCTTCATATCCTACATGCTCCAAGGCAACTTAGATACACCAAGATATGGACCTGTAACATCTAGTCCTTCACACCGCTCCTGCAAACTGCATGAGATAGTATTGATTTCGTTCATACCCGAGAAGATCAACCTATCTTACAATGATGTGCCACAACATCAATTAAGGCCCTGAAGTTTGCTTGATGCCACAACATCGGATACGACATCCTGCTGGTGAATTCAGTTCTTCATTGTGCCATTTAGAAGAACCTCACCAAGAGTTCCATGTTCACATAGACTTGATTACTGATAGTAAGTTTGAGTAGACATCCTGTATCCTGCTTCACAATAAATCCCTTGAAATGCATTTGCTTTAGAAACTCCTCTTTTAGAGAACCCAAACATGCCAAAGCTTGATTCTTTAGAGAGGAAGGGTCACAAAAATCTTTACAAAAGGACTCCCACTTTCCTAAAGTAGAGACTTCTTTAGGAAGTAAAAGATAACCGCCACTTATCCTTGACACCTACTGCACTCTAATACTCCTAGATTAGAAATAAACAGATCTAAGAAAAAAATCTTCATCCTCACTTCCGTCAACACTCCATTCTAGTCTTAGTTTCTTGCCAAGAACCTTACTAGAATAAGGACAGATCCAACTATATCTCCTTTGATCTAGTGATTCACTCCTTGAATCAATAGAATTCTGCACAATCTCTGCTGATGGAATGTCTCCACATCTGGTTGAACATCAGATCCTTGAAGTAGACCAAACACATCAAGGGCCTGACACTTGTGCAACAACTGATGAGACACTTTGATCATCAACTAAGGATAATCCATTAAATATTTGAGAATATCTCAAATAGCAATGAATCTTATGTAGGATCAAGCGCTTACCACTGGGCCAAAAGCAATTGCTGTTAGTCAGGGCACAACTATCTTTCTTAAAGTGAACCCCAAGGGGCCTACCTAGCCCACCTAACACACTTGTGTAGGCGCCCATGGGTGGGATGTTAAGCCCATCGAATCCCTCAGGGAGACGCTGAATTAAATAATCCAACAATCCACCCCCCCCCCCATTGTCAGCCAGGGGGATTCGAACCCATGACCTTGCTCTGATACCACTTGTAGGATCAAGCGCTTACCACTAGGCCAAAAGCAATTGATGTTAGTCAGGGTGCAACTATCTTTCTTAAAGTGAACCCCAAGGGACCTACCTAGCCCACGTAACACACCTGTGTAGGCGCCCATGGGTGGGATGTTAAGCCCATCGAATCCCTCAGGGAGACGCTGAATTAAATAATCCAACATCTTAAATCCTTATAATAAATCATTCTCTGAACTTCATGGATAACCAATTTAATACGTGTGTAGTCCACATATAGCAACTGATCTTAAATCCACACAACTTGTTGAGAAGACCATTTAATAGATATTTACACTTCAGTAATACCAGAAGTATTCTTTAGTATAAGTATCTCTATTGTTGAAACATCAAGGCTGACACCCTTGACTCAACCAGCCTATGACTTCCTCTGCTGATAGAACCCTTGCAAGTCATGAGTGGTGAAAATAAATCACATCCCACTATTTTCTCTAAAACAGTCTTCAGCAACATGTAATACACAACAGAATAGTCCAAGCACACAAGCAACACAACTACAACATTCAGCAACCTGTAGAATAAAAACAACAACATCCCAAACAAAAATAGCATCCATATCGCAACCATCTACACTCCTACCATAGCCATACATCAAACTGTATATAGGCCAATCTTCTCCTAGGACTACCAGAGTTCTTTCCTCAAAAAAGTATGCAGCGGAACTACCCAAAAGAACAACTTCAACACGCCCTAAACAAGATGTCAAAACATCTTATAGGACATCATACAGAAGCAACCACTCCTTCTTTGGCAAAACATTCATTAGGTCACAGAAGCTCCTATATCAGAGGGCACAACAACAGATACAAATAATCCTTCAAAATCTGGAGTAAACACAAACTCCCCCAAAACTCCATAAGCAGCAGCTCAAACATTTAGCAAGATCAGCAAATCAGCTACCACTTCTCCTTGTTCAAAACACCAGAAAGTATGTCCCAAGATCTCATCCAGAACAGACAGGATGCCTGCTCTGATACCAATTGAAATTCTGGTATGCAGATCTCAGATGTCCTAAGAGATGCTAAGAACATTGATCTTTGCTAAAACAGAACAAGGACAGAACATGTGCATTTTAATTCACTTTAAAAATTAGCAATGTCGTGACATCTGCTGTAACATCTGCAGACTGACAGAACAGTTTATCTAACCATTTAAATTGAGCAGAATGTTAAATGCAGAAAGATAAGTAACTGATAGTCGATGTTATATCAGATGCTATGACATCCACTTCTGAACAGATTATTAAACTTAACAATAAACATGTACGAAAGCAGTAAAGAACACAGGAAATCGTTTACCCAGTTCGGTGCAACATCACCTACATCTGGGGGCTACCAAGCCAGGAAGGAAATCCACTATTAGCATAATTAATTCAGTCTAAACTCTCAATTTACAACTCCTCACTTAATCTCTACCCAATGCAATTTCTGCCTAGAACCTACTAGACAAGAGACACCTCTCACTCCCCCTTAATCACAACAATGATTAACAATTCAATACAAAAAGAAGACTTTAGAAGACACTCTTTAAAGTCACAATACCCTATTTTGCTTAACATCTTCAATCAAGAACAATACACTCTTGCTTAAAAGCTTTGAGTGAACAATTAACAATTAACAATATGTCTACCACAATGCATCCAAGGATACAAAGGGTGACTTACAAAGTCACACACACAAGACTCTCAAAACCCTAAACCCTTATTTTACACTCAAGTTTTTCTTGTTGTGAGTGCTTAAGTTTCCTTGCTTCTGCGCCTCCTTAAATAGTAATGCAGATTAGGCTTGGACTGGTCAAAAGTAACAGCAGGGAGAGAAGATTCCAATGTTCATAAATTGCAACAGAAATTAGGTTTAACCAAGTTAATCCAATCTCCACAATTCATGGTGCTATCAAATATGTCATAGGGTTTCATGTTATGCTCAGCACTGCCTAGAGTCTCTCCTGAGATAACTAAGGAACCCTAGCAGGTTTCCTGAAATCTAGCCTGAGATAACTCAGGAACCATAACAAAAAAACAAACATGCGCCCTTCCTGGAAGCTACCTGATGTCATAACATTCAGCATGACATCCAATACACTCTGTTCTAGCTAACCAAACTTATCCAGCAATACACTACACAAGTAAGTCATGACATCAGTCAAGACATCTACACACAGCAATGTTTTACCATAAAATGAAGCCAATCAAGAACATCTACAAACTCTCATTCTTCTGCTGAATCTTCTTCATAACAGTAGAAACAAATATATTATAGTTTCCTAAAAGGTCTCAAAGATCCTTTTTATGAACACCAATTAAATATGCACTTTGTTCCAAATAAATCTCTTTGACTGCACATACTAATGAGGTATATCCAACAGGATCTCATCAAACCAAAACACCTCTGTCAAGAGATATAACATAGAAGCTCCTACTGTACCAGACAAAGATGTCATGACATCTGTCTTGACATCTTGATTAAAACACATGACAGCAGTTCTGTCTTGACAGTAGATGAAGATGTTATAACATCTTGCTTAACATTAGTGTAGAATCATGTTTTACCAAAATTTAGTCAATCATAGAACCATGGACAATCATAGAATCATGGAACTAACACAACCTTATAGGATATGATTACACACATTTAATACAAATATGGAAAAACAAGCGTAGTTGCTGATGCACTTTCCCACATTTTAGAGGCACCCTCAGGTACACCTCCCCCCCTCTCTCTCTCTGTACCTCATTTTATCTTCTGAGAGCAACTCAAACTAGCATTGGCTACTAGCACCAAATTCACATGCTTATACAACATGATTGCACAACACCAATCCATGTTTCTCGAATACAAGATACACCAAGGCCTCATTTTATATGAAAACTATATTTGACTCAATTCCTCGGATTCATTCTGCAATGGCTTACTTGACTAACTCCATAGTTTACCATTTGCTGGACACATGGGTTTCACTAAAACCCTTGCCCGCCTACGAGCAATTTTTGGTGGCAAGGAATGTGAAACCATGTCAAACAATTTTTCAAAAATTGCCTCATATGCCATCAAGTTAAGTACTAAACCAAAAAGACACTCGGCCTCTTATAATCCCTCCCTATTCATCATGCCATTTGGGAGGATATTTTCCTTGATTTCATCATTGGCCTACCCCTTTCAAAGGAAATAATGTCATTCTTGTTGTGGTTGATCACCTTTTAAAAGGTGTTCATTTAGCTTCTCTAGTTCTAAACTATACCGCTCACAAAGTTGCTTCCATCTTTTTTAACAATGTCTGCAAACTGCATGGACTACCTCGTTGTCTCATTTTAGAGCAAGACCCTTTATTTATCAGTTAACTCTGGCGAGAGTTGTTCTCCCTATGTGGAACCAAGCTACCCATGAGCACGACTTACCATCCAGAAACTGATGGCCAAACCGAGGTTTTTAACAGAGTTTTGGAATAATACTTTCGATCTTTTGTGCCCCTCAAACCTTCTCAATGGTCCAACAATCGTTCCCTAGCTGAATGGTCTCACATCTACCCACTCATTGACTGGACTCACACTATACCAAATAACATTCGGAAAAGAACCACCATCCATCCCTCAATATATCCAAGGCCATTCCTCCATTGAAGTTGTTGACTCCCTCCTAGTTAATAATTAATGACTCATCACTAAGTTATGTGTCAAAAATACTCAAGGCACAATATGAAACACTTTGCTGACAAAAATAGAATTGACATTGATTTTGTTGAAGGGTCCTTTGTATACGTTCACGTTCGTCCATATCGTCAAAAAAACAACCACTGATACATCTTACACCAAGCTTTCCAAGCGCTTTATGGCCCTTTCAAAGTCCTCCAGAAAATTGGAAAGGTAGCTTACCGCCTAGACCTCCCTCCCAACTGCAAAATTCATTCTGTTATCCACTACTCCTTCCTCAAAGTTCACCACGGTCCCATACCATCAACCACCGCAATACCACCTCTTGCAATAGACAACCACCTGTTAGCACACCACTATCCATCCTTGACACAAAACTTGATTCAACTGCAGACCCTCCCTAAAAATGGAATTAGTTCAATGGTCGGAATTGACACCAGAAGACACAAGTTAGGAATCCTGGGACTCCCTTTGTTCTGTTCACCACCTTGAGGGCAATGTGTTCTTCCAAGCACAAGGGGATGTTAGCAACAACAGAAACACAAGTCCAGAAACAATAGCAGTAAGAAATCCCAAGAGAATCACTAGCAGGCCTAAAAGGTTGGAAGATTTTACCTAAAGTGTAGTCTCTCTCCAAGATGACTTACTCACAAAAAGAAGAATAAGAAGCTTCTAAAAGTTGCCATAAGATTATCCGCTCTTAGAATTGCGGATCTATTATTGTACTAAGTCATTAAATTTTCTATACTCTCTGGCTTTATGAAGATTGAATTATCATGAATGTAGCATATCAGAAAATTAAAACCTTATCTCTTTCTCTAAATTCTTATGGAGGATATCCTTGTCCTATCAATTGAAGAAAAAACACCTAACAATTGCTTTCCTCGACAAATCTAAAGATGTCAAGTACTTCAGTCACAGAACAGGAACCATGTGAAATGATTTGGTTATTCAGCAGAAACTTTGGATTACCACAAAAATGTATGAGAAACAAAAGGAAAGAAAACAAGAAACAAGTCCATTTGTAAGACTAATTAACTCAATATTTTCTAATTACTTTTTGACACTTTAAAAAGATAATACCTTCAAAACAAGACAAAAGCACCAATTATTAATTTTTACTCATTAACAAGTTTGAATTGATTGTGCATTTGACAAAACATGGTAGAATTGTAATTTTGTTGAAACTCTAAAATTTATCGAAATCACAATGGTATATTGCAATTCTGTCGAATTCATCGTTAATTCAAACATGTTTAATTCTTTCATGTGTTTCCGCATCTTTTATTGCTATATCCATGTAAAAACCACACGTTTTGTATGATAATTGAAGTAACATTGTTCTTTGTTTCCATTAGAAATAAAATGTATATATACCTAACAACTCGATTGCCCCAAGAATTATGAGATTTTTTGCTAACAAACAAATATCTTTGGTTGGCCGGTTGACTATAAATAATTTGAGCAAATTACTTCAACATAGATTCTATTTCTTTCTATGTAAATATGTATACAGACATTTAGAAATCAATGATGGGTTCTCCAACATTTAGATTCCTTTCAATTGTCCATGGTAAGTCGAAGAGTTTTGCAGTGATGAACTTGAAGATCTTGTTCACGTTGATGTTGTATGTTGCACTTGAAAAGAACAAAGTGGCATTCAATGCCTTTGCATATGTTCTTGCCTGTAATAACAATATTCAGTGTTCCATGTCATGATCATACATAAAAAAATCTTATCTTGATGACATCAAAATCTTTTAATTGCTTAACTTGCTTCTAAAGAAATGGGTATGTGTATGGGCAGGCTAGGCTTGTCTGCCTTAGGTTGAATGGTCATCAAACATGCCCTGTCTTCTTATAATGGTTTATGGGGGTCCATATTTATAGGATTTGCATTTCAATAAATTCAAGCATTCATAAAAACAATAGACACATTTATACATAAGTTTAGATAGTGTGTGTAAGATGTGCTAAAATACATAATCTCAAATTTGTTAGTTAAATTGCGGCAAAATAAACTTTCGTAATGAGTTTATCAGAGCGAATGATTATATAAGATATCTAATTATTTCGTTATGGCTGAAAATCATTATCAACCTTAATAGGATTTCCAAAAATTTAAGATAAATATAATCATAAAGATGATTGTAACTTTATTAAATTTACAGTGATTTCACCTTGCCCTCAATAGATAAAATGAAAATTCCGTATTCCACCATAGAATCAATAAATTTGAGGGAGACCAATCTCATCGTTCCTTTATAATAAAACTCTGAATGAGATTGAAATATCACAGAAATTGTTAACATCTAACAAAAATTCTTAACATTTAAGAGAATCTGTACTTGAAACTTTGAACATACTCTTGAATCTGAAGTTTTAAGCGAGATATCATTAAGGAGGTTTCAATAGGCCAAAATTAATGATTTTGTCAACCTGGATGGGATCCACAAGTGGAACCAGTGTGCATTATACAGGTGATTGATTCTTAATGGAAGACTATAAGATTAAAATCATCTTCAATATGACTACCCTACAAAGAAATCAATAGTGTCACCAGGTAACGTGTAAGGAAAATAGGGGTTTCTTTATATATTGTCTGCTAAGAATCCTATCAATCCCTTTCACCTGAGTGGACGTTGCAACCGAAACCAATATTTTTACATTTTCCAGTTTCATAATCATATAAAAATCAATCAATAAATATTAGTAAATTAAGAAGTGTCTATTTTGAAGCATATTCTAAAAAGTGTTATTTGGTGCTTATTTATTCACCTTTTTCTCAACAAAGCATAAGCAAAATTGATTATTACCTCACTAGCGATTGTCCATTGCATATCAATAGGTAGCTGAATGAAATCGTCAAATTTTGTTCCTATCAACACTGGTATTGCAGTCTACAAAAGTCAAAGCATACATCATCACTATTGACCAAAATTTAATCCCAATCAATTTAAAAACCTAAATTTAGTGCTAAAATCTATGTACCTGATTCCATTTTCTTGCTTCTTTGTACCATCCCACAACACTGAAAATGAAAAACATGATATTTCATTTTCAGATTAACAATTACTAGCTTCTGAAAAACTTTAACCAAAATGAAAATAAAATTGACATCAGTAAATTTACCTGTTTAATGTGCATCGACTAGTTAGATCAAACATGATCAAAATTGCCACTGAGTCCTTACATGCCATTGGAAGCTGGTCTTGCGATTTTCCATCTCCTTCATAAACATAAATACATAGTTTTGATCAATCAAATTAATTTTTGTCGCTAGATCAGTCGGTAGCTATGCAAACCGGGTCTGCTCCCTGACAAAAGAGAACATTATTTATATTTCTTTACCTTGAACTTCCCAGATACAATAGGATATACGTGCTCCGCTCACAACCATTGTTTTGTCCATATGATTTGGTCCTTTCCTCTCTTCCCTTCCCTGCTCCTTTTCATTTCCCACATATTTCACCTGCAACACATTTAAAAAAAAAAAAACAAACAAAATTAATAAAAATTTAACAACAAAAATTAAATAAAATAGTTTTTTAAATATACAATTCATTAACAAATTTGAATCCATTAATCACATTTTTCACACAATCACGCAGTTAACAATATTATTAGCAGTATGATCTTGATTCTATGGATTAGAAAACCATCAGATTTTAATCCAGAAAAATCAGACTACAACAACAGCCTGATGGGAGTAAATATGAATTCCTCATTTAGGGATTCAATTCAACAAAAAAAAAAACAATACAAACAAGATGATCTAATGATCTAATGATAGTAATAAAAACTAACCAAAAAGCTGGTTTTTCCGATTTGGCAATCACCCAACAAGCTGATTTTAAGATTAACCAAATCAGTATCCAATTCATTCGTATGAAAAACTGGCGTCGAGGCAGATTCGATGCCCGAACCCAGCGACGGAGAATGAGACTGAGACGGCAATGCTGCATGCGGTGTTAACATGCTGTAATTAGCATTGGCCCCTGGCTTCGCTCCGGAGCAGGCGAGGAAGCGGTGTAGAGCACGGAGGATGCATCTCTGGAGCACCGATACGCGGCTATTAATCCGATGGCGGAGCGTGGAGTTGTGACCGGATTTGCGACGGAACTCAGACATTTTTTTATTTCTTTTTCTTTTGTACGGAGAAAATGAGAAAATATGAAAATAAGAAAAGTGAAAGAGTGTGTAATTACGAAAATGGAATGGGATTGTTGGATGGCTTCAAGTGCAACAAGCCATGAAAATGAAAAAGGATGAGCTAGTCTAGTTTTGATTCCTAGTTTTGAAACTGTAAGGGTATCTTGGGAATTTCTGTGTTCTCTCTCTACGTTATGTTTCTGGTTTTACGCTTTGGTTACAAACTCACAACGACTTTTTTTTTGCTGAGTGAGATCACTACTTTAACTCTACGGTTGACCGTTAAAACATGGACACTGTTCATTTTCTCTATCATTTTTTGTTTGCAATTTTTTTTTTTATTTGTTTAAGATTTGTGGTTGCTTTATTTTTTTTTTTTATATTATAAATATTTTGTGGCAAGAATTATAAGTTTTTTTTGGCAACTTTTAACTGAGTTGTGCTCACCATAACTCATTATATCCCTTTTAACGTGTGTATTTTTTATAGATTTTATTTATTTATATTTTTAGTATCTTTTTAAAGTGCAATCTAATATTAATTTTTTTTACAGTAATTGCTTTGAATATTTACTGTAATGAAAGAAAACTATTGAATGAATGAATTAATTATTGTGTTATTAAAAAGACAAACGGTTGTTTTTATGTTTATTTTTATTTTTAGTGTAATAGAAAAATTATTTCTTTTTGAATTTACCATTAAGTATAATTATTTTAGTCACTTTTATATATTTTATTGTAATAAAATTTGTAATTTGGAGAAAAGAAATTTTATTAAAATTTTTCTTTTGCGTGACGTTTATTAGAAAATAGACTACCGACCAAAAATAATCTAATAAGGTATGAAATTTTCAACATTTAATCTTAGTTGTATAATTTGACGCAAAAAGGCAAAGAAAAAATTAAATTAGTCAAATAAATATAAAACGATCACTTAAGCACAATGAGTGCATAAGAAGAAATCCAATAATTTACAAAGAAAAAAATCAAAACAAAAGTTTGAATTAAGAAAAAATTTCATAATATATTACAACCTACGCAAACGGCTGAATTAAGCCACCGCATATTTAGATAATTTGTTTTTTTTAAAATTATATTTTCTTTGGGAGTGTTGTTCTTGCGTGATTAGGTATTCTTTGAGCCTTAACAAATAATTCTAGTAAGTATATCATCAAATTTTATTATCTATATGATTGTGCAAAAGAACCAATAACCACAAACTAAATTTCTATTCAAATTAATCTAAATTTTAAAATCCAGTCCAAATTTATATTTTAAATTTAATGGCTCATTTATCAAATTAAAAAAAAATCGGTAACTATTTGTTTCAAACCGGATTAAGATTCGGTAACCATTTTTCAATAAGCTTCAAAAACAAAAGTAGAATAGTTTGGGAAAATCAAGATCAACACCCCTAGTTTGTAATAAAATTGATTTGGTTTAAAGTAGAATAAATTTAAGATAGATAGTTTGCAATAAGTTTAAAGTAGAATAAGTTTCACGATTAATTGATTTATATCAATTCAACGTACTTTTCGATTAATTGATTTAATTCACGATGAAAAGGAATTATTCTAATTCCAGTTTTACATTGAGTAGTTTAAAGTTTAATATATATGGGGTGTTGATTTAATTCAATGTAAAACTGGAATAAATTGATTAATTGATTTATATCAATTATTTGATTGTTTGCAATAAGTTTAAAGTAAAATAAGTTTCAGGTGGTTTATCAATTATTTGATAGTTTGCAATAAAATTGATTTTTTTTTAAAATAGGTTTTAAAAATGATTTCTTTAAAGAAAATAAAAAACTGGTTTTGAGAGAAACTGGTTTTTAAAGAAACTGTTTTTTTTTATAAAAAAAACGGTTTGAAACCGAACAAATCCACTTGTACACCGGTTTTAAAAAAATTAATCGGTTTTATATAAATAGTTTTAAGATCCAAACCAAACCATATATGTGGTTTGGTTTATAATCCATGTACACCCCCAATTATCTATTATTAGTTTTTAAAATAAAATTTTTAGTATCTGACTTTGTAACGGACTAATTCAAGAGGATCAATCCTATCGTCCATTTATAGAGGCTATGCTTAAAGCTAGAGAAAATCTTTTATTGGACTTGGCCCAATACAGAAAATATTTAAAGTCATACCATGAGAGAGCACACTTTCATGACCCAAGCATTCTCACCCCTATGCCAACTCTTTTTGCATCTTGTATCCTTTAGTCAAAGTTCATTTTGGCCCCATAACACTAAAAAAGACTATATGAGTCCCTTGGTTATACAAAGTGAACCATATTAGTTCATTCCATCCATTTTGTTAGTCAAAGTCAGTGAATAAAACTATGTGACACTGACGTGGAAGCTCTGTGGCTTAAACCAACTTTTGTGACCAATATAGCGACATAAAAATCGATCACTAAGTGTATTTTTTAGGTTTTGATTGTTGTTATCATCTTTTTCATCAAATATATTTCCATTTTTCATATTCTTCATTTGATCTCATTCTATTATACATTATGAAATGATTTAAAAAGAATGACAACTTGCTAAAATATAATCCACATAAATGATGAATGTTATACTTTACTAACAATTCAAATCACAAACCTCACACTAAAGTTGCTTTTGTAAAATTGAAACAACAATGGCAACTAAATAAAAATAAACACATTATCTATACAACATGCTCTGTTGCGCAACCAGAAATGGTGAGAATTACGAAAACTACGCCAGAGCGAAGCTTTCGGTGCACTACATTGATGTGACACCGTGGGTTGAAGTTTACAATCATACTACTTCTTGAATCAGAGGTCTCGGTCTTGATGCGATGTTGTTGGTCTGGTGTTTATTATCTCCAAAATGATGAACCTCGAGGGGGAGTATCTGCATGGTTAGAACTCCAACGCGCAAGTCAATTTAGAGTTCAAGATAGTGGTAGTGAAAGTGGAGCTTAAATATTGTGTACCTGAAAACCCTTTACGAAGATATTTATACCTTGGGCTTCACGAGGCAAGTTGGATAATGAGCCTCTTTCTATTGGACCTTTAGCCGGTGTGGAGCAGTGGGCTTCAGGTCTTTGGATGGCATGGAACAATTGCCTCTAAGAATCGTCAAGCGTGTTTTATGCCATGGGAGCTTTCTAGTAGTCGTAGTCGGCCCTTAAGGATGTTTGTCTAAATGTCGGTCGACATACACTGCTTTGATTTTTCCAAAGCGTGATGAGGATGTGAGCATTAAATGCAATCCCATTATTAAAATATTTTTCCATTTCTCTTTTATGTGTGACCTAAAAAAGGAATGAGGTGGTGTGACATAGTGTTTACTGTGATTTTTGGTAAACAACCGCTAGTCTATCAATTTGTAATAAATTGACTAACATGCAGGATCGAACATACTAAATTCTAGAACATGTGCTAAGATTGTTTCAACAGAATGAAATCAAGAACGTAAAGTAAAAAAACGTAAATGTTGGACATGAAATACTAAGATTATTGCCAAACTCCGTGTTCGACGCAAACCCTTTTGAAATATTAAAGGACTTTAAAATAAAGATGCAAGTAAATAAATGACTTGAAGGATAACTCTAATCAGAACTCCGCGTTCGACTAGGGGATCTTTGCAACGCAAATGGGCAGAAAAATGTAAAGGGCAGTTTGAAATGTAAAAATTGAAAGTTAAGAAGGGCAAGTGAATTATAAAGACAAATTGAATTGATGATAAAAATTTTGGTGTTGTATCACGTAAATTCTCGTTAAACTCGTTTCTCTACACGCGAGTACTCAGAGTTGTATGAACTAGTACGGTAATGAATGAACACCCCTATTACATAATTTTTACATCTATTTATAGTGCTGTAAAATAACTTCTACATAGCGGTTGAGGCTTCTTTTGGCGCTAACTTCGCCTTCCTAACCGTTCCCACGTTTTACCACTTGGTTTGAATTTTGAACATTTGGAAATTTCCTCCACGTTTTGGTAAATCTTCTTTGCGCTTCCCTTGCTGTAGTCTTTGTCGAACCCTTCTTAACACTTAGCATTTTTCATCTTCTTTTCCCCTTTATTTCGACTAAAACCCCTTGATGTTGGTCGAAACTCTCTTTTGTGCCAAGCATTGATGTTCTTGTCTTCAAATAATATGATCTTCGACTAGCGTCGAAAATTAGGAGTCAACAAATTGCCCCCAAAAATTGTCCTTTCGCCAATCTTGGGTTTGGAAGGTTAGTTTTTCTTTCTTTTATTTTCGACGTGTTACTTTGCATGTCTTCATCTCAACTTCCATTCTTTGTATAGTGGCGCAACTGTTCAGTTTTCCTCATGACTTCCACTACACCACTACGTCCAATCTTAAACGTCTTTTCAGCCGTATTCATCATTACTTGTCTTAGAAACATGCGTCTATATTCTGACCATCATTTTCTACACGCCTCTTAAAACTAACACGTGTCCCACTGCTTGATCATTTTCAACGGTGGATCTCTTCCCTTTGGGATTTAGAAATACTTATAAATACCTTTCTCTACTGTTTCGTGAAATCTTTACACTCTCTTGAATTTCAAATGTTTTCTTCCTTCTCTATTCTCCTTCCTTTTTCCAGAAAACGATTTGTTTCCCTTTTCTATTGCTAACAATGGTTTCTTCTCAAACCGCTGCTCAAGAAAGGAAAATCCAGAAAGGACACACCACCCAAACAAAAAAACCTCTTCCTTCCTTCACTAACCTGGCCGGTCCTCATGTTGTGGAGAATCGTCCATGCGTTCCAGAACCTACCTCTGAGACTGCCAAGAGAATTTATCATTCTCAGGTAATGATCCCTTTAATTATTTTAGGTAAACCTCATGATATGCCTTGTCCTCTGTCCCAGGTTGACCTTTTTGATACGCAGCTGAGTGAATTTCTACCGTCTTACCAAAAAACCAGGCCTCTAGGGCAAAAAAGCTTTTCAGCTCCTTCCATCGGTACCGTTGATTCTACTTCATCACCAACTTTTGACTTAAGTTATCTTGCTGATGGTACTCATTTATTGAGAGTTGTTGGTCCCCTGAAGGATTTCGACCTTTGGATGTCAAAGATAGAGAAATTCAAGGCTGACCACTGGAAGTCTGTGGGAATTTATGACCTCTTGATGTTATCAAAAACTCCTCTTCACTATTGCTTCAGTTTGCTGACGGCTTCGTTGTATTTCTAGGACAACACCCATTACACCTTTCACCTGCCGTGTGGAATGGTTTCCCCTACGCTTTTGGACATAGCCGATATCGCCGGCCTTCGACCTGATGGCCTTGCTTATCAACCTGATTTTGACGCTGATGACTACATTCACCCCTCCAGTCCTAAGCTCACCTATACTTACTTCATCAACCATCATTTTTATCAGGATACGGATAGTGTTTCAGATGAAGAGCACGTGGCGTTTCTGGCTTTGTGGTTGTCGAAATATGTTTTCTGCACCAAGTCTCTCCAAGTGGCCAAAAAATATTTCCCTCTGGCCAATCAATTACACCATAACACAGGCGTTTGCCTAAGTGAACTGATTCTAGCATCTCTTTATGAGTCTCTTAGTGAAACGGTCTCTCGGCTGAGGCGTTTAAAAGCCCGTGCCACCGTATCTTTGGCTGGTCCTTTATGGCTACTTCAACTGTGGTTGAACGCTACCTTTGGGACCAACTTTCCCAGACCAAGACCCGTTGTCGAAGCATCTGCTAGAATTGAGGGTAGGCACGTCGAATGGCCTCGTTTGGTTTACTTAACTCCTACCGATGATGGTGTAACTGTTAAGGACGCCTTTACTAGCTATGTTATGATGTTTGCCAATTGCTCCGGTTTTACTCCTAGCATGGCACCCTTTGTTACTAGGCGTTTTGGCCCTTCATGGTTCAAAAGACCATTCATGTTCCCTAGGAACACGATGATGAGGATTCTACTGCAATTTGGGAAGCCTTTTTATTTCTAGATTCATTGTTAACAGGCTTGATGCTGGAAAAGGCCTAGCATCTCTAATTGCCTATCAGTCTAACCTTGTATCGCGCCAATTCGGGTTAATTCAATGCTTCCCCAAATGTTTGTATGACAAGAAAGGCCAAGTGGTCCTTTTTACTGCTAGCTTTTATGAAGATAATTTTAATGGCATCTTCGCTAAATCTAGTCATAGTTTGGGCATACTTTCGCCCGTGTTTTTCGAACCATCTGTTTTATGTACTTCTTCTTTCCACCATTGGTGGTCAAAACATTATGCTGAACATTTCCTTGACATTGCTGCTTTTTCTTCTCTGCTTGATCAAGATTTTCTTGCCGTGCAGGACAAGTCGAAGAAAAGTAAGCTCACTCATATTTAAGAAATTCAAGCTTTCCATAAGTACTTTGAAACTGTTTATCGACTAGATGATCTTAGTCGAACCATCCATGAGGCTGTTGTTATTTTAAAATACAAATTCTCTCAAACACTAGACACCTTGAAACTCCCTCCTAATGTTCCTCGTGAGAAACGTTATGAGGTAGCTTTTAAGCTTTTTCCTCCCAAATTCCCTCGCTTGCCTACTACTGATTTTGGAGTGGCACTTGCCCCTCCATTTCCAGACTGGTTTATGTGCGCTGAGGACTTAAAGGTCCTTCAACAGCAATCCCAACCAAAGGCTCGACGGGTGGTTCCGACTAAGCATACTTTAGACAGTTTCAAAGGCCACCTTCATATAGGGATTCAAAATGTTCGGATCGAATCTGATGTGTATGAAGGTTTGACACTTTTTTGCTTACGATCGTACGATTATCTCTTTGTTACCTAATCTGGAAATCATACATTATTTTCAGCTGTGCCTAGGAAGGCACTATCTACAAGGGCCACCACTGCTCGAGGTGGTAATGAAATTGAAAGCAAAATGATACGTATCGTTTCCTTTGCCTTCTTCTTGGATATGCTTTTCATTTTCATACTCATATTGTCTCTTTCTCTTTTTAGACAAGGCGTAAACCTCTTAGTCTTCAAAGAAAGGCAAGAAGGATGCGCCTATCATTGTCACTTCTGACGCAAACGAATCTCTTGAAGATACTTTGGTACATAAGAGGAAGAAACCAATGAAAGTGTATGGCTCTACTGGCCCACCTCCGTAGAAGGTGGCCAAAATTCTTGGTTCGACATCCTCTCCTAGTGATGTCGAAGGGCGTGCCCCTGCGACTGCTGTGAATCTAACTAACAATGCTCACGGGGACACTCTTCTTACCCCTGGGGTTTCTTCAACTCAGGTATGCATGAGTTTTCCTCTTTAGGTTGGCAACCTTCATTGTGCAGTACCTTCGTCTTACTTTTCTTAACTGTGTTTCCAGGTTAACACCAATGTTGTGGCTCCAATACCCACTTCTGGTACTTCTGCTCCTTATTCCATCAATAGCCAAGGTGAGTGGACTTATCACCCCTCTTCTGATCTTGGTTCTGGTTTAAGTGAAGTAAACCAACCTGTTGTTCCCTCTGTAGGAAAAAAAACTCCTTTGGTGCCCACCAATACTCAACAAGCTCACGCTGATGACTGTAATTCTGTAGATGGTGATGCTTCTAGCACTCCACACCCTGTTGTCGCTACTGTGAAAAAAGAGGCCGACAATGACTAACAGAGTCGCCACCTATCGTTATTTATCCCAAAGAGAGGGAAAGGAAATGATTGGAAAAAACCTAACGAAAACGGGAAAAGACGAGGTCATCGCAACCCAGTCCTAGGTTTGGGAGTCGGTTACGCAAGGGGAAGGTATGAGCACCCCTCACGTCCGTCGTACTCGACGGGATCCATGCATGTGTTGTTTATCTAAAAGGGTGCGTAAAATATCTATGCTAAAGGCTTATGGACAAAGGAAAAATGAAAAGGACTGACTCGACAGAGCATCGCCGCTCTATGCCTACGTACTGCCTCGTGCAATGGGAAAGTCAGAGTCAACGTAGTTCGCCTAACTACGGCTAAAGAAGGGGGAAGGTTGCTCTCTAAGACATCGCATCTTAAGCCTACGTACCTTCATCTGGTATGAAAGATCAGAGCAAACGTAGTTCGGGCTTAAGAGAACACAGGTTGTTCAAAAGTTTTACCCGAGTAGAGTTAAGAAACAGTTCTAGCAGTTTGGTGTATGCAGCTCGACCTTTGGAGACTTAGGCGTTACCGTTTGCGATAGAACCGAAAGTTAACAACAATCTTGCTTATGAAAAGGTTTTCCAAAGATTAGGGTCCCAAGGGACAAAATAGGTTTGAAGTGTTTTTGTGTTTTTTAAGAAGAAATGTTTTAAATTAGAGTGTTCATAATGTATGTTGTAACAAAGTCTAAAACCTAGGATCAAATGTGTCGCATATTATCCTAAGGACGTATACTAAACACTCTAGGCAATTGAGAGGTAACCACTCAATCACCATTTCCCAAGTACAAGGCTCATGGCACAACATTCATTATATTTATTAAGTGAATTGAAGTTGTTTGAAGATGAGAATAGAAAGGGACAAACTAAGGGGGACTAGACCAAACCCTAAAAGTTGTCATGCAAAGTGCACCTAAAGTTGGGATTACAAAAGGGAAACCTCTACCTAATGTTATCATGCATGGTTAGAACCCTAATGTCTATCATAACCTCTCTTGAGCAAGAGAGGTTAGAAATCCTAAGGGAAGGAAGACAAAAGAAGGGGAAAAACAATAAAAGAAACAATGCAAATGAAGGATGCAAACATAAATGCACAATTAAGAACACAAGATGAAAGTAGAAGGAAACATGTGTGGGGCAGTAGCCACCACAAGGAGAGAGATGCATCAAAAACAATGAGAAAAAGTCCTCATGGATTCATTACTTTAGGTAAACTTCAAGTTCCTCCTAAGGAGGGACCAAGCAACCTTAAGTAATATTACAAAGTCATAGGACAGAATGGAGGATGAGGGGAGAGTGAAAAAATGCAAAAGCAAACATAACACTAGAGGAGACAAGCATATGCACAAAGGAAAGGCAAGAAAACTTCACATAGAAACCACAATCAAAAGATTCAAAAGATGAACACAAATGAGCAAGCAAAAAGAAGTGTCATGACCTAAAATTGAACCAAAAACATCCTTAACATGTTAGCAACATGAATTACAAGGCATTGCAAGCTCAAAGGATCCAAAAGTGTCATATCCAAGTCAAACTAGGTCAAGATGTGTGTAGGAACCCTCTTTGGAGATGACTTGACTTGCAAGTCAACTCAAAATTAGGAAAAAGGTTCAACAAATCCCAAATAAAATGCACAAAACAGCCACACAAGTTGGCAAACAGAAACCAAAGGCACAAGTTCCATATCCCCTCAAAGCACCATCAAAAGAAAATTGGATTCAAGATGTACCACTTTGAAATGGGAAAATCGAGGGTCAAAAGGAAAGCATTAAAAGTCAAACAAAAATGCAATAAACCAAGCCCAAAATCATCCTATAAGACCCTCTAACTCATCATTCACATGAGAAAAAGGTCTCAATCATTTGAGAAAAATATTGGTCCACAAACAAAGCAAGAACACAAAAGTAGCAAATAAAATCAATTTAAAAACAACTCCAAGAATTTAATTCCATTTTAATTCAAAAATAAATCAAAAATAAAAATAAAAAATATCAAAAAAATATTTAACATATTAAAGTGTCTTAAAAGTATTTTTGTGGAATTTTATGATATTTGGAGCTATTTTTAAATGATTAAAAGCAAAACAGAAATAAAATAAAATAATAAAAAACAATTAAAAGATACACGGTGTGGATAGCAAGAGAATGCAGTTCAGAAAATAAATGGGCCAAAAAGGGGGGGGGTCTGAATAGCACTATGCCCAAGCGCCTTCCAAAATTCAGAAAAATAAAACAAATTATGTGCATTGGGTCAACAGGCACGTATGGTAGTCCTTCATCTTGGGACATCTGATCAAAAGTAAGATAATCACGTGGTCCACATTGTGCCAGCAATTAAATGAAAATTCAAAAGTGATATAGTGTTGCACAGTCAACCACAAACCATCATGTGTCTTAATCACACGGTCCATAACGAAAACGAACAAATCCAACGGAGGATAAGTTGTCTTCTCCAATGAGAAGTCAACACAAAGTGATGACAAACCAAGGCCACCGGAGCAACCAGTCCGGTCATCTTCTCCGATTATAGAACCTCCGCAAACAGTAAAACACATAATGCAGAAAGCTATACCCCATCAAATCCAATGAAATTTAAGTGCAAACTCATCTATGGATCAAGGGGAACTCAAATCCAACCATAATTTTCCTTTTTGAGCAACAAATAAGCCAAATCGAAGACAAATGTGAAAAGTGCACAAACTGTGAAACTTAAAATTAAGCAACCAAACTATCCAGAATGCAACTACAACTCACAAGGAGTTCAAATCCATATCTCATTTGTTTTAAAAGCTCAAGAATAAGTCAAAAATCCAACAACAAGAAACATGCATCACACTGAAAACACACCAAATGCCAGTTCATTTTATCCATTATCAATCTATATTATTTCTGTCTCAAGAATGCAAAAATGGTGCAGAATCAAGGCTTAAAATGAGAGATATAGTGATTTCAAATTTACCTAGTGGAGCACCTCCACTGGGTCTTGTCTTGAGCTGAAACTCTGAACAAACCAATCAGAATCCTTCCAAATGCCTTGAGGAAGGTTTTAATCAACTCAATTTGGCTAAAAATTAGGTGTAAATCCAAAAACGATTTTCAATTTTTGCTCTCTTTTTCCACTTTCTATTTCTGCAAAACCACCACAAAAACGAGCCTCTTAGGTCTAGAAAGTTTCCTTGTGTTATATATGTTGGGTTTGGATGAAAATGGAGCTCCAATTCAAGTCCTACAGCCCAATTCACAATTTCACACTTTTTTCAAGTTGCCATACGTGTATTTTCCACTGCACCAGCTTGGATTTTAATTCAAATCAACTGCAAATCACTTGAGCTGATCAAAGGGCTAAGATCTAAGGCTTGCTTTTGATCCTATGGTTGATTTCCAATTTGTTACTTCAAGAGGAAGAAACCATGAAAATGGCTAATTTAGAGACCCCAAATTTCCAATGTGAAAATGGAAATGTCTTTGAATCATTATTTGCAATTAGAAAATGCACAAATTTGCCTTGAAAAAGTTCAAAATCCTTAAAATCTCAATTTCTCATTTCAAGCCTTCTTTATGAAAAATTCAAACCCCAAATCTTCAATCCAAGACCCCACCATGACAAGAGTTGATTTGGTAATGCAAATGGCCCTATTTGGAGCAAGTTTCATGTTGAAAAGATTTCCATTTGAAGCACCTAAGTTGGTGAAATGGACCTATAATTTTATAACCTGTAATCTTACTTTCCCAAAATACCCCTAACTTGTAAACCTTATAACTGGAGCTCTACAAATCATATGAAAGACTTCTAGTACATTTTGTAAAGATAAGATCGTGTCCTACAACTTTCATGTTGGAAAAAAGTTGAGTAGAGACATCCTTATAGGTCAAAAATGGCTTGGAAGTTGGTTGACCTTTGTTGACCAAAATCACATCCCTCTGATGACCTATAACTTGTCTAGATCATAACTTGAGTTCTATAAATCCAATCAAGGACTTCTAGTACTCAAATTAAAGCTAAGAACATGCTCTAAAAGTTCCATGTTGGTCAAAAGTTAAGATGAAACTTGTATCTTGAGATAGGTGGTCTTGAAGTCAGGCACTAAATAGGGGATTTTACCTTGAGAACCCTAATTTAGTAACTTCTCACACACTTAACCCTTGATGAATTGAACTTGAAATGATGTCTCATATGTCTTAACACAACACCCCATGACCATAGAGACTTTTAATTAAGTTTTAATCTCCTTCAATTGCACAGTTGATTGAGGATTTGCCAGATGAAAACCCTAATTGCAACACTTTCAACTGTGGCTTGTTCCACTTCACACAACAACTTGAATAAGCTCCACAATGACCCTCAAGGCACTCAATGATCTCTCTCAACATCTCATACCCATAATCATGCATTTACAATCTCCTGATGCTCTTCAGTTGGCCTCTAGGTTAGGAGCTGACCCACACACATCCATCTATCCTTTCACAAGACATTGACCACTTCAAGATGTCCTGATGACCATTCAAGCTTGAGTAACAACCCTTGCTTAGGCTAAATGCTCTAAGAAGACCTCTCTTTCTATGCACAACCTCTTGATCCCCTGTAAAATGAAATATGCTATGCAATGCAAATGCTAGGACAAAAATGAAATGAAATGAAACATAAACCAAGTTAGGAAATGGTTGAGCAAATTTTGGGGTGCAACACCTGTCTGTTCTGATCCCATAGTTCATGACGAAGTGGTGGTAGAGGAAACTCCCGTACTTTCGACTCTACTAGACACTGATACCTTTCTTCTGGAGCCTCAAAAAGAACATAACTATACCCCTTCCAATGCTCCTGATACTCCCAGTGATGCTCAACTTGATAATGACAAAGTGCCACGGTCTTTGGAGGAAGATGCTGAAGAAAACCATTCGAGGGATAACAATAGTTCTGAGGAACTTGAAGACCAAGAAGAGGAGGAGGAAGAGGAATGAGAAATTGCGAATAAAGATGATCATACTGCTCATGAGCCTCATCCTTCTTCGCTAGAAAGCACTAAGGACCCTCTCATAGCCCTTAAATGGTCAAACCCACGAGAGTATGCCAAGAGAATCCTTGAGCAGAAATGTGGCCATGCTTCTAGCTCTTCGACACCTCCTATTTCTCCTGCTTCAGAGGCTCTTGTCAAGGCCATCCTCCAGTCTATCAAGAAGAAATTCTTCAAAGGTGATATCAAAACTGTCCTGACTGCAGATCCTACATCTCGACTATACATGAAAGACCAATTCAAAAAGATAAACTTGACTCATCTCATCCTAGAGATTCATGGTTTCTTGTTGGACTTGTTGGTCGTGATAGATTCTTTATCTTTAGAACTTCGACAACTTCCTCCTATCTTAAAAGACATTGAAAAGAAAGTTGGTCAAGAAAGTGCATCCTGGACCGGTGCCCAAGAATCTAAAGCCAGGGTTGCCACACTGGAAGCTGCTCACTAGAAACGCCACGAGGAGATCGAAACCAATCAAAAAGATATTATCTTGTGGCAGCAACAAATCAAGGAACTCCATGACAAGACTACCAATGCTGAAAGATGAAATATGGAACTAAAATCTTCTGTCAACCTTGATGTAGCCCATGAATTAAAGAGCACTATCGATTATATTGATGTGGCTCAAAGACTTGAAACAGAACTGGCGACGGCACGACTCGTCTAATCTCTCTGTGAAGCTCGCATCAATCACCATCTGGACACTTTCTCTAAACTAAAGTCGAAACTGCCTTTCTAGCATTCTCGACCTTTTATGATCATTATCTTATCATGTGGCTGATGCCATTTTTTTTTGTAATGACAATCTCTTATTTTGTACTTGAATTTATTTATGCAACTTTTTATGCCACATTTTGTTTACGTACGGTCTAGGAGATTTTAGTCCATTTCGTTTTTTGAGGCCTTCTCTTTTCCCATAACGGAATGCCTCATCTTTTTTAAAAAATATTTTTTATTGGTTGCTCTAACGGCGTGACCTAATTTTGGTCCTTTTTTTCCGTTTTCTTGACCAATCCCGGCTCACACTCTTTCTTCTATAAATCTCTCTTTCCTTGACTCATCTTTCCATACTTACTACTAGCAAACATGAGTTCTACTCCAAAGAAATATGTTGTTCATACCCAACCAAGAGAGAGGGATAATCTTGTGGTGGCGGCACGTCCCGGTTCGTCTTCAAGATCTGGAACCTCCCAAGGAGTACCTCCTCCCTCAAAGAGAACGGAAACTAATATGAAGTTGCTTTAGACAAGGCATCCTCTTTCTCCCCCTTCGGATGATGAAGCTGACGAAAATTATATGGAGTATCTAAATCCATTGATTTGAGAGATTCTGAATAATTTCTTGAGTTATGAACCTTTGTAATGTTCTCTTTTGTTTGCTTTTTGTACGCCATATTGGCCTTTTGGCTTATTTTGGCCCCTGACGTTAATCTTAATGGAATCTAATCTTTGATATGGACTTCTTGGAAGATAGGCCTGTATCTTTTTAAATACTTTCCATTTACTTTCGAGATTCTTTTATCTCTGTCCAATTCTTCAATTTCATAAGCTCCATTTGAAAATACGTGGATAATGCAAAACGGACCTTCCCATTTAGGAGACCATTTGCCTAAGGTTCTATCTCTTAGATCCATAGGCAGAATTACTTTCCATACGACATCTCCTTCTAAAAAATACTGAAACCTAACCCTTTTGTTGTAAGAGTCTTTGACTCCCTGTTTCTATCGTCTTAATACATCCAAGGCTTTCAGCCTTTCTTCGTCTAAATCCACTAATTCATCCATCATCATCGCCCAATAAGCTTGCGAAGAGATCTCGTGATGTCTCTGGATTCTTACTGATTGCAAGCATATTTCGACAGGCAGCACTGCATCGTGCCCAAAGGTTAGCCTAAATGGTGTAGTGTTAGTAGCATCTTTTGGTGACGTTCGATATGCCCAAAGGATTTGGTCTAACGTCTGATGCCAATTTCAAGGCTTTTTCCCTATATGCCTCTTAATCAATCCAATTATCACCTTATTAGCAACTTTAACTTGCCCATTCGCCTGAGCGTTATAAGGTGTCGACTTTAACAACTTAAAACCTATCTTATTAGCGAATTCCTGCATTTTTCGACCGACAAATACTGATCCTTGATCCGTTGTGATCGTTTCTGGAATGCCAAATCTGTATATAATATGGCTTTGGATGAAATCGATTACGTCTTCTTGACCCACATTTACTAATGGTATTGCTTCAATCCATTTGGTAAAGTAATCAATTCCAACCAAAATATACTTTTGGTTTTTTGACAATGCTGGTCGAATTTCGCCTATTATATCCAAAGCCCACCCTCTAAAAGGCCAAGGTTTCACAATTGAATGTAATTCATTCGCCGGGATATGTTGTATACCAGCGTGTATCTAGCAATCTTGACATCCTTTAGCGAATTCTATGCAATTTTTTAACATAGTCGGCCAATACAAGCCTTATCGAAATAATAGCCATTTCATTTTATGACCAACTTGGTGTGCTCCACAAGCTCCACTGTGCACTGTCGAAAGAGCGATGTAGGCCTCTTCTTCACTGAGGCATTTCAGCAAAACCCCCTCAGGGGTCTTTTTGAACAATTTGTTACCCATGAGTGTGTAACTCAATGCTTCGTACTTGATTTTTCGATCTGTCGAACTTGCTGGATTTTGCAGATATTCGACTATGCCCTTTCTCTGTTATATTATCTATGGTAAAAATTTGAAAATTTTCACCATTTAAATATCCAAGTTTCGTAGATTCCAGATTTGATGGGCATAACCCTACAGCCTTTATCTTTCCTCTTGTTTCAATTGCTTCTTGAAGTTTTTCGCTTGACACTTTGTATCCATAAGAGATTTGGGCTAAATCATTAGCAATTTGGTTTTCTATCCTCGGTATGTGTTGAATAGAAACTACTTCCAACTTCCTTAACAACCTATTCGCCACTACAAAGTATACAATGAGATTTTCTTTAACACATTTGTACTCTTTTGTAAGTTGTTTTATGACCAGTTCAGAGTCTCCTTTTATTTCGACCCTGGTTGCCTCCAATTCTAACAAAATTTCAAGGCCAGCAATTAATGCTTCATATTCAGCCTCATTGTTAGAACAAGGGTTCTCAGTTCTGAATTTAAATTTTGTTGGAATTTTCTCAGGCAAAATAATCACCATACCTACTCCTGTGCCATTTTTATGGCTAGATCCGTCGAAGTATAGCTTCCAGGAGGGTATCTCAATGTAATATAAATCAGTCTTGTTTATAGAATGGTCGACTAAGAAATCAGCCACAATCTGGCCTTTCATAGCTTTTAAAGGCTGGTAAGTCAACGAATACCATTCTCGACCTAACTGCAAATTGTAATTGGCTTTGCTTTCGACCACCATAAATACGGTAGATCTTGTAATGGTTCCTATTGTAAGGCTAACTTGAATGACTCCCAATGTTGAGCCCACTTTTCCCTCATAGTTTGACAACACCATTGTTGCACCCTAAAATTTGACCAACTTATTTTACTTGATTTATGTTTCAATTGCATTGTCATTTGCATAGTAGATAGTGTACATAGTTCAATCATTTGCATAGCATAGCATAAGCAAGTCATCCAGCAAGGGATCAAGTGCCATTATTCTCTAAAGAGGCACATCAAAAGGGGTTTTATTCAAGCCTAAGTCTATTCAAGTCATCAAGAAAGGAATTGAAGCTTTGAGAAGTTAGAAGGTCAAGCAGTGGATCTCTCTCCTATCTGGGGTGTGTTTGAGGGTCATCAATGAGATATGAGCTATGAACTGAGGGTATGGAATGCGTGCTATCATCATGGAGGGCCTAGAGGGTCATTTTGAGGATGAAGCAAGTCATTGGTTTGATTACAAGAGCTACAGCTGAGGTGCAGTCAACTAGGGTTTCATCTGGGTCAACCTTAGGTCAACTGGGTGATTGAAGAGTATCAAGGTCAGCTTGGAGGTTGTGGAAGTCATGAATTAATATGGGGATATATGTTTGGTATTGTGCTAAGGAGAAATCAAGAGGAATCAAGAAGAAGAGGAGTTACTAAATTAGGGTTTCAGTGTAAAAACCCTAATTTAGGCTTAACTTCCAAGCCAGATAAGTCAAAATGCAAGCTTCAAATGAATTCTTGGTCAACATGAAATTTGTATATCTTATCAATACCTTTAATTTAAGTACTAGAAGTCTTCAAGAAGATTTGTAGAACTCAAGTTATGGTTCTTGCAAGTTAGGGGTCATCAGAGGACATTGAAATTTATCTGTGAAAGTCACCTGACTTCCAAGCAACTTTTGCCCATCAAGGAGTGTTCAAATGGATTCTTGGCCAACATAAGAGTTGCAGATCTTGATCTTATATTTAATTTTAGTACTAGAAGTCCTCAAGAGGAGTTGTAGAACTCAAGTTATGGTCTTGGCAACTCAGGGGTATTTTGGGAAAGTTGAATTATAAGTCACTTTTCAACATAGGTCAATATCTTCATCTTCCACTCTTCAAATGGAATTTTGCCCAACATGAGATGTGTTCCGAATGGCATTTTTAGGCTAGACAAGAAGTCATGGTGAGCTAGAATGGCTTGTATCACAAAATGCCCAAAAATGGTTTGAATATGGAAGAATTTTAAATGGATTCATGGAGGGAAAATGTAATTTTCAAGTTATGAGTCCAAAATGCATCATCCAAATACTCATTTCAATTGGAAAACATCTTTTAGAGACAATGGCATTAACACTTTTTTGAGTAGAGGTCAGAATCATGGACTTGCTTTGTAAACCTCTTACTTGAAATCCAAGTTACACAACCAAAATCCAACACAAGCTGATTCAAGCCAAGTTACCTATCAAAACATATTCACAATGATGCATATGGTTGATTAGAACCTTTGGAAGCTGACTGAAACACTCAAAACCCGACTGTGGTAAGGGATTTTTCACTTCCATGACAGAAAAATGGATCTCCTGATTTGGGCCTTTAGAATGGATCAAAAGCCCATGAATATGTTCTATAAATGGTTTAGAGTGAGTGCAGATGAGAGAGGTTGGAGATTTGAGGCTGAGTAACGGTTTTGCAACTGAATTTTGGAGGTGAAGAACTCAGAATCGGTTTCAAGGTTGCAAGGAGTTTCAAGCCAAATTGAAGTGTGGAATAGCTTCTCCTAGCTTCATTGAAGGTGTTTGGATCATTGTGGAGGTTGAATTGATCAAGAATAGCTCGTGGTGATCTTCTGAAACCAGGTTTGTAACTTCCTTCATTGTGCTCGATCCATGTAGTTCTAGATAGAAATTAACTTGTGGTTAGGATGCTTGCAACTGGAGATGATTTCTAGGTCAAAAGATTAGAGAATTAAGTTGATTGATGATGATGGATACTTTCTGTTGAGCCTGTTTTCTCTTATTTCTTGAGGTGTTAATCGTGTTTGAACATTGGAGAATGATCCCTGATAGTTGAGGTTTAGTTTAGTGCCTTCACTTTCAAGAATCATGAGGATCAAGATCGGTGCCTCTTTTGAGAATCTCTTCGTGTTTTGATTTTGAGTGAGAATTAGAGGATTCCAGTGGTAGATTCGGATTCAGGATGAAATTTGGAGTGGAATAGGGTTTTATTGGCTATTGTTTGTGACCTGTGTGGAGGCTCTCACCGGAGAAGACGGTGGTTTCCACCGTGAACCACCGTCTGGTAATAGTTCATGTTCGCCTGAGCTAATGAAGAAGATAACTCATGGACCATTGGATTAGACTTTGACCATTGACTCAGATAACAAATGGATGGCCACGATTGCACAAGAAAGTCTGAAGAGAGAGTTCTGAACAAAACGCAGCGTTTCATTAAACGCTTGGTTTTGGGCTTAAGCCTCAGTATGCTATTCACACCCCCATCCTGGCCCAACTTTGGATTTGAACTGATTTGG
The DNA here is from genome assembly GCA_963859935.3 of Lathyrus sativus. NCBI lineage: Eukaryota > Viridiplantae > Streptophyta > Magnoliopsida > Fabales > Fabaceae > Lathyrus > Lathyrus sativus. The sequence goes on along the minus strand of OZ012741.1, from coordinate 136,014,641 downwards.
ATTACTATTTGCCACGTGTGTTTTTTCTTTTATTTCATATTTCCATTATTTTCATCATATTATTTTTGTTTCCTTGTAAATTCATATAAAATAGAAAAATAATCATTTTGATGTGGGGATTTTTGCTACATTTCAATAATTGTGTGAAGAAAATTATAAAAAAATAAAAATATCATTTAAAGCATTTTTTCTATTTTTTGTGATTTTTACATTTAATTGCATTTTATTTTCACATTGTTTGTATATATCATTTTGTGAATTTTGTTTGGTCCTTTAAATTCATATTTTGATCCCATTCTTTTTGTGGTAGTTAGATTAGGAAATTAAGTTCCCCCTGGATTTATTTCATATTTTTATGAATTAATTTTGATTAGTTTTGATTAAAGAACCTTAGGGTGATAATTTTAGGGTTTCAACTCAACATAGGTGCATTCTAACATTTTATTTTGGGTTTTCTAGCTTGAGTTAGAGTATGGGGCATATAGGGGTATGTAGGGTAGATATAGAAATACCCTTAGAATAAATCTTAGAATTTTAAATGCTATTTTACTATTTTTAGTGTACTTTGCAAATAGAGTGTTTGATTGGTGTTCCCACTTGGGGCTTATGTTTGTCTGTCTGGGTTTCTGGACCTTTATTTTGGGGTGTGGGCTTGGTTTGGGCTTGGGGAAGCATGAAGAAGCGATGAAGGAGATTAGATACAAAGATCAAGGGTGATGCATGAAGATTGCTTGGAGGTTGAAGATGTTGATTGAAGACTTAGGAGAAATAGGATAAAATAAGAAGAGCTTAGAAAAGACAAATTCTTCTGTCAAACATAGAGTGCATTGTTTGCCTCTATCCTATCCAATGACATAAAGTCCTCCTTGGGAAGCTCCATCTCTCCTTATGAGGGATGAGTGGTATGCCCAAGGGAGTAGAACTTTGAGGATACCTTTCATTTGCAATGTTAAAATCTTAGTGATTTCCTTTGGTTGTCATTGAGTTTCTTAACATTATAACTTGATCTTGTTGAATGATTCTCCATTGGAGGTGCTTGTTGAAGCTTGGTAAAGAGAAATTTGAAGCTTATTGAAGTATAAGTAATCTTGTTGAAGCTGGTTGCTTGTTGAAGCTAGGGTTTTACTACTTGTTGAAGTTGAAGTCAGGAGCTTGTTGAAGGTGGTTACTGGTTAGGGTTGGAGCTTGCTTAAGCTGGGAGCTTGTTGAAGTTAATGTCTGCATTGAGGATTAAAACCCTATTGAGGATGGAATTTATTGATGATTTTAGAAGAGGGAGCTGGTACCTGGTAAAGCTAGATATCTGTTGAAGGCTAAGGTTTTGCTGGTTGGAACTCAGTGCTTGTTGAAGCTAAAGATTGTTGAAGGATAAGAGCTTAGCTGGAGCTTGGATATCATAGGATCTTGCCTCAAGTGGTAGTTGTTAACCTTTTGCTGTGTATCAATTGTAGCTGCCAGAGCTGGTGCTGTTTGGACTGTTGCTGTCAGAGCTATGGCTTATGCGATTTGCTGTAGGAGCTGGTGGGGGGCTACTGAGCTGGTGTTTTTCTTTGCTGTATTGTTTGTTAATCTTCCCCTTGGGTTTGAAGTGAAGCTGTTCACTTTGCCTATTGTTTCCTGCTGCATTCATGCATTATACTGCTTTACTGTATGTATCTGTTTCTTTTGCCGTTTATCCCCTAGGATCTCTGTTTCTCTCTGCGCAAGAGAGAAATATGATAGACATTAGGCTTTCATCCATGCATGACAACATTAGGGTAGTTTTGATTCCCTTTTCAACCATAGGCTTTTTAGAGCTCTTTCTCTTCTCATCTCAGAATAATTCAAAAACACAGTAATAAGGTTAATCGATGTCGTACGTTACGAGCCTTAAGCTATTTGAGAAAAGGTTGCTGGAGGGTCACTCTTCAGTAATCTGATTGCTTAGTGTGTTACCCTTAGGGTGACATACGACGTAGTCACTCTCAAATCATAGTCTCTAGTACGTCAGAGATTGCAAACACACTAAAAAAAATATTTCTTCTGTAAAAGATTCAAAACAAACATCAAAGTGTCATTTTTGTCCGCTCGGACCCATAATTAGGAGAAAACCTTTTTCAGAAGGATAAGAACAATCAGGACAGACTTGTGTCGTACGTGGCCCGAACTACGTTTGCTCTGATCTTTCATGCTGTATGAAAGTACGTAGGCATAGGATGCGATATCCTAGCGAGCAACCTTCCCCTCCTTTCCCGTAGGTAGGCGAACTACGTTGAGTCTGATTTCTCGTTCCAGACGGGAATACGTAGGCATAAAGTGCGATACTTTGTCGAGTCATTTTCTTTTCCTTTAACCCCAGACCTGTAGAATAGATAGAATAACAATCCGTACTAGAAAACAAGCGTGGATCCCGTCGAGTACGACGGACGTGAGGGGTGCTAATACCTTCCCCTTGCGTAACCGACTCCCGAATCCAGGATTTGGTTGCGGTGACCATTCCTTTCCCGTCTTTGCGGTAGGTTTACTCTGAGCGTTTCCTTTCCCTCCTTTGGGATAAATAACGCACGGTGGCGACTCTTCTGTTCAGCCGGCGTCGATTTTCGCAGTAGCGACAACCATGTTGTGAGGTTTTGTGTCATCCTCATCTTTCCCGATTTTGTCTAACAATGATCAAGGCATTAAATTGATCATCGCACCACAATCAACCAATATCTTGTTGATAGGCATATTTTCTACCATTCCAGTAATGAAAAGAGGTTTTAGGTGATTTTTCATCTCCTCTTTGGGACGTTCAAAGAATGCATTATGTTCCCTAACACATCCATTATTCATAATATAATAGCATACAGGTTTGTGCGCCATCATCTCCAACTCAGCACTCTGGTCTATATCTTCGACTTCAGCAATCCGGTTAAATTCTCTGGGCATGACAGATACCACGTTGACTAGGACGTCGAAAGATGCAGCAGATTCACTGTCGAAATTATCGGTCATGTTGTCGTCATCTTCAATTACCCCCACTGGCTCATTATTATGATCTCCAAACAACCTCCTTTTTATGGGCAACTTCTCTGTGACATTCTTCCTATCCTCATGGTTGGTACTAGATTCTAAACATGGAGTCTCCTCCGCCTATGCTTCCCTGGCAGCTTTTCGTCTCCTTTGTTCTCTTCACCATTGGGATCTAGTCATGGGATTTTTCCCTTTGTAATTTGCTGATACGTATGATGACTTGTTGGTGGTGTGGTTCTCTTTATGATACTCGAACAAAGAGCCTCTCTCTATATCAAAAATTTTCCACTTTTTCTGACCCTGTCCTTCGACAGGTTTCACCCATTTTCCTATAGGTACATTCCCCATTGGTTTGAAAGTACTGGGTTTCACCGGTGTATTTACCTTCATCTGGTTCTTCTTAGGGACTTGATCTTCCTTCTGCCCCCAGAATGTGTTGATTTTCTTACCCTCTTCCAACTCTCGAGCGACCTTTTCATCAAAAAAGCACTGCATCTAGGGCATAGCATTACACCTGACTTGTTCTTCTGACAGCAGTGTAGAAAGTTAATGAGGCTTTCATCTTGATCAGGATATGCTACTGCATTAGGCTCTTCTATTCTTTCTGCTTTCACAGTTTCCTTAACCTTGTGGTCTTCAATTTCGACCATGTTGATGTCGATGTCATCTTCCAGCTTCATGTTGGACAAATGATCTTCCAATTTTTTAACCTCTCCAGAATTTTCAACTAAATTGGAACCTTCAACATCAAACCTTTCGACGTCAGGAGAATTTTTGAAATACCTTTCTGCTTCCAAACAAACCCAATTCTCTAACACGTTACCATTGACTTCCGTAATCTCTCCTACCATCAGCAGGCGTTCTACCTTCTGAGTTGTCTGTGTATTGATGACCTCTATTTCCCTTTGGGTGGCCTTAACACTCTCAAAACCATCGTCAACCCTTTCAATGACTTCGACTGTCTAGACCTCCTCAGTAGTACTTTGTCCCAATGTGTTTCCTAACGCGTTCCAACCCTTCATGTTGTTGTCGAATTAGATGAACTCTTCAACAGTTTCCTTAGTTACCAACATCAGACCATGATCTTCATTCTCTTTAGCATAGTCATCTCCCAAGTGAATGGGATCTTTTCCAAAGGCTTCTACCATCTGGACTTCAAGTTCTGTGTAGTGGGCTTCCACTTTCTGCAACGGATCAAAATCAATTTTCATCTGAGCCTTTCCTTTATCTCCAAACTTCAGCCTTCCCTCTTGGATGGTGTTTTGCACCAGATCCATGAAAAGAAAACAATCAGAAGTCTTATGACCCAAGAAAGTATGGTATTTACAAAACCCTCTTTTCTTTCTTTGTTCCAATCGTGGTATTTTAGCACCAGCAGGTACTATTATTTGACCATCTTTAACTAGTAAGTCAAAAATTTCATCACATTTTGTAACGTCAAAAGTATACGTTCTTTTAGGAAACTTATCATTCGACTCTGAGGGATTTTTCCCATTTGACGGAGTTAAAAACTTACAAGCGTAAGGTGGACCCTATTTTAATTCAGCAAGGTCTACCTCATTTTCATCAAGATAAAGTGTTTCGTCACACGTAGTTTTGACATCCTCATTACATTCGACAAAGGCTACTTTTTTTCTTTTTCTAAACCTAGCCTTCTCTTATTTCAACCTTTCTAGGCGACGAACTTGATCTGCTAGTTGCGCCATATCTCTAAGATACTGAGTGTCTAGTTTTTTCCTAATAGAATAATCTAGACCTCCTACAGCCATTTCAACCAACTCGTGTTCCGGTACTTGGGTGAAGCACATGGCTTTAAGAAGTCGAAACCTATTCAGGTAATTATCAATTGGCTCTGTAATTTTACGTTTAATACTAGCCAACTCCTTTAAACTAATCTTAGTTTTTCCCATATAGAACTGCTCATAAAATAACCGTTCTAACTGGGCCCAACTGTAAACTAAATTTGGTGGCAACATGGTGAACCATGTAAAAGCATTTTTCGTCATAGAACTTGGGAAATATTTGATCCTCAGACTTTCGTCCCCCGCAATTTCTCCTGCTTCAATCATGTATCTAGCCACATGTTCGACAGTGGATTCAGTGGTATCTCTTTCGAACTTACTGAATTTTGGGACTTTCGTCCTTGGAGGTAATTCCGCTTGTAAGATATAATCCACTATTGGTAAAGTGTAGTTTGGCCTGGTAAAGCCAAAATCCGCACCATTTCTCGTCATTATCCTCTCGACCATGGCTGCCAGATTATTTTCTTCTGCTACGTCATGTCGTCGAACTTGTCTGAGCACTTGGTCAGCGTTTTGATTCCTATTCACTATAACCACTTCTGGCTCCTCTCTAAGAGGTTTTTGATTCCTTCTATGGTCCAGTATGAAAGGTTCATCGACTCTATGGCCTCTAAAATTCACCCCTTGATCATTCAATGATGGATAGTAAGGAACATTTTCGACGACTGTTGCCCTTTGTTCGCACGCTGGTACCCCTAAAAAGTCAGCCATGCGAGCCAATTGCGTCACCACTTGTTGATTTGTTTGCGTGGTGCTTTGAATTAATGGTTGAAAAATCTCTCCCATAGTTTGGGATAAGGTGTGTACCATCTGCATGTTACTCTCATCCATTTGTTGTCTTAGGCAATTAATCGATGTAGTTGTAAGACTAGGCATTTGTGGAGAAGATCCTATGCCCAAACCTTGACCGTTTCGACCGCCTGATCCAGATCCTTGTGCTGGCGAAGACGCTACATTATCTGAGAATACGGCTGGTGCACTTTGCAAATTTTGCATGGTCGCTGTATGCATACCATATGATTGACTCCTCGACAATGGTTGTGAAAACCCTGGAGGAGCAATTTGTCTATATATAGAAATTCCTGGAGGTGTTGGAGGATTGGGACTTTGAGGCCCTATATACTCCAACACGGGTTGAGTATATGTTCGTACAACCGTCGATCCTGAGGTAGGAACATATTGCATTTTTTCAGACCCAACCGTCGTGAATGGTTGTCCTCCTGTCAAAGACACATAATATGGTATATTTTGAGATCCCATACTCGACTGAACATTCGAGACGCTCCCTTTAAGATCAACTTGTTGACTGGCACTCGCGGCCATCTTTTTCGGAGTCTGTCTGTTTGGCACTTCGTCTTGCGTCGTGGCTAACTTTCCACTTCTTAATAACATGCAACAAAGTTTCAAAGAACACTACTTAGCACTAGGTCCCATCAGGTGTGCTAATTTGTTTACTGTGATTTTTGGTAAACTACCGCTAGTCTATCAATTTGTAATAAATTGACTAACATGCAGGATCGAGCATACTAAATCCTAGAACATGTGCTAAGATTGTTTCAACGGAATGAAATCAAGAACGTAAAGTAAAAAATCATAAATGTTGGACACAAAATACTAAGATTATTGCCAAACTCCGAGTTCGACACAAACCCTTTTGAAATCTTAAAGGGCTTTAAAATAAAGATGCAAGTAAATAAATGACTTGAAGGATAACTCTAATCAGAACTCCGTGTTCGACTAGGGGATCTTTGCAACGAAAATGGGCAGAAAATGTAAAGGGCAGTTTGAAATGTAAAAACTGAAAGTTAAGAAGGGCAAGTGAATTGTAAAGACAAATTGCATTGATGATAAAAAGTTTGGTGTTGTATCATGTACATTCTCGTTAAACTCATTTCTCTACACGCGGGTACTCAGAGTTGTATGAACTAGTACGGTAATGAATGAACACCCCTATTACATAATTTTTACATCTATTTATAGTGCTGTAAAATAACTTCTACATAGCGGTTGAGGCTTCTTTTGGCGCTAACCTCGCCTTCCTAACCGTTCCCACGTTTTACCACTTGGTTTAAATTTTGAACATTTGGAAATTCCCTCCACTTTTTGGTAAATCTTCTCCGCGCTTCCCTTTCTGTAGTCTTTGTCGAACCCTTCTCAACACTTAGCATTTTTCATCTTCTTTTCCCCTTTACTTCGACTAAAACCCCTTAATGTTGGTCGAAACTCTCTTTTATGCCAAGCGTTGATGTTCTTGTCTTCAAATAATATCATCTTCGACTGGCGTCGAAAATTAGGAGTCAACACATAGCTTCCGTGTACTCGAGTACTCTTAAGTACAATTGTATTTCCCAAATGAATTCTAACTATTGATTTACCCTTGTTCCTAACTTTTGATCTGATCCACTTAATTGCTCTTCTCTATATAAATATGGGGAGAGATTGTAACAGCCCATTTCTACCCAAGGCATATTTAAAATAAATCAAAATCAGAGTGCACGAAATTTGTACGCATGACGGTCGTCATGGACTTGTGACGGTCGTCACACAGACAAAAACCTGGGCGTCACATTTTTTAGCTAGCAGAAGCATGCATTTTACCATTTAATTTAACTAGGCAACATGCATTCAGTGATGATACATAGCACATACTCTTGGATGAACAACTAATAACAACTCACATAACATCTTAATTACATAGCAACATATTCATTTGCAGTGGAACATAATGCACTTTCAACATTTATGAAAATCAACGTGATACCAGAAATTACAACCAAAACTCCATTAAAATTCAGCAAGTACTTCAACTTGCATATATTCATTAAAACAACTAGTTTTCCATCAAAATTCAGCACTACCAATTCTTCGGCTTAGTGCGTACAACCAGCATTCGGTGCATTAACAAAAAAACAAACAATTCAACTAAAATACTTAGTAAAATTCAGCAACAAGAAAACATCAAATAAACAACATAAACAATCGTTCATCCCCCCAAGAGTGCTACCTATCAGAGCGACCAACGACACCTGAACAGGAACTACGCTCTATTCTTGACTACCTGCAAATTACCACCAGAGGAGGTAACATACAACGGAAAAGGGTGAGATATCAATAATATAACATAAAGCATGATAGAAAACATGTCGGAGCTCATCACAGCATTATAGGTTTCGAAATCATAAACATCATCGAGAACAACTGCGAGTAATCCATATCTCACATAAACAACACTAACATACAACTAGCGTAATTATGCGACTTTATGCGACTCAACAATGCGACTCAACTGTGCATATGCATGTGGTACCATTTTGGGAGACAACTCTCCACAACTCGGGACAAGGCCGACACCCCGAACCCATCTAGGAGCCAACACTCCAAAACACGGGACATGGCCAACACCCCGAACCCATCTAGGAGCCAACACTCCAAATAACGCCAATACAGGCACTACCGTCGCCAATCCAGGCCAAATGCTATGCCATGAAATGCATCTATTATGGACTACAACACAACTATAGCAACCATATAATAGGGCATTACGCCTACAACCAGAATGTCCATAACAGAGCATCATAACATCATACCACTCATACAACCATCACTTTCTACTTGTTCACATATGGGAACAATAACAACATAATTTCAACATTTACGACTATTCATGTAAAGGAACATTGCAACATCGTATCAACAAATAGGAACTCAAAGTGTTCACACAAAACGGCTATTCCTATACAGGTATAACATCAACATCAATTCTACAATTAATCTTTAACATTTTATCGTAATAACAACATTACGACATCTTCTCACATAATTAATTACAAATCAATCACAACCAGGTAACTGTCCTTTTTGGACCAGTACCTGAAACTGGTGCCTTAGACCAACTCGGCCATCTTGACGTCCATTAGGGAAAACCATTAGAGCGTTGTATGAATAACCGTATAGCATATTCGTTCTACGTATTTGCCCATAAGGAAAACCTTAGAGCATCGCACTAATAACTATATAACACATTCATTCCTACATAGAAATCTGGTCCCATTAGGGAAACCTTTTCCTTAACATTTATCGATTAACGAAAACTATACCTATGACTCGATCCCCATATGAATTCGATCATACTCCCAGTTATAGAATTGAACCCCACCCTTACCTTAGAATAGAGGCCAATTCCACGCTTCCGGTTCCGGTTCTGGTTTACGGAAACTCTCCTGCAATTCTCTTCCAATTTTCACCGATCGATGATTCTTCCGTTCTCCCCTTCTCTCAACTACGATACTTTCTTTTTAGTTATGTATTTCTTTTTCCAAGAACCGACAAAATGAGAGTAGGTGAAATGTGGAATAACCGTACTAAAATTCCCCACGTTCTAATTCTCTGGATTTTATTACTATGACGATCGTAACAAGTCCATGACGAGCGTCACGGTCGTGACGGTCGTGGCAAGTCCATGACGGTCGTCATATCAGAAGAATTCAATTTTTTTCTAGATAAAACATCTCTTTAGCTTTCCAACACTTTGAATGGGGGTCAAATCCGACTTACGGATCAAGAGATATGATTTTTCAAAATTTCCTAAAACTGCTACGGAATTTTACACTATTTCCCTACAATTCGACCAATTCAATTTCCTTCCTTCGATCCAAACACATACTCAACTACGACTACGATGGAACGAGACATAGAAAAGTCACAATTGAATTTAATCAAAATAAAACGGGCCTTACAACTCTCCCCTACTTACAAGAATTTCGTCCTCGAAATTACCTTAATCAAACAGCTCGGGATAAGACTCCCGCATCTTGCTCTCTAGTTCCCACGTCAAGCTTTCGCCAGCAGCTCCCAACCAGAACACTTTCACCAAAGCAATCTCTTTACCTCGTAACGTCTTCACCTCCCAATCATCAATTCTCACAGGCTTCGTCTCCACAGTGAGATTCTCACGTACTTACACATCGTCCATGGGAATGACATGCGACGGATCTGAAATATACTTGCGGAGATGTGACACATGAAATACATCGTGTAGATTCGACAAATTTGGCGGCAACGCCACCCGATATGCCACCTTTACAACTCTGTCCAATATCTGATACGGACCAATGAAACGAGGAGTAAGCTTCTTAGATTTCAAAGCTCTACCAACACCGGTCACAGGCGTGACTCTTAAAAATACATGATCTCCAGCTTCAAATTCTAAATCCTTCCTGCGCTTATCATGATAACTTTTCTGCCTACTCTGTGAAGTTTTCATCTTTTCTCGAATTAACTTCACCTTCTCGGTAGTCTCTTGAACAATCTCCTGTCCGAGTACCACACTCTCTCCCGATTCATACCAACACAACGGAGTCCTACACCGCCGACCATACAAAGCTTCGAATGGTGCCATTCCGATACTAGAGTGATAACTGTTATTATAAGTAAACTCTATCAACGGAAGGTATGTATCCCACGAACCACCTTCCTCAAGTACACATGCTCTCAGCAAATCTTCTAAAGACTGAATAGTCTGTTCAGTCTGACCATCTGTTTGAGGATGGTATGCTGAACTCAACCTCAACTTAGAACCCAAAGCCTCTTGCAGACTCTTTCAAAACTCAGAAGTAAACCGCGGATCTCTATCCGACACAATACTCAACGGGACACCATGCAACTTAACAACCACTCTAACATAAATCTCTGCCAACTTCGATACTAGAAAAGTGATGTTAATAGGAATAAAGTGAGCTGACTTTGTAAGCCTATCAACAATCACCCAAATAGAATCACATCCTCTCAAAGTGTTCGCCAAACCCGTTACAAAGTCCATTGAAATGTTGTCCCATTTCCATTCTGGAATTTCTAACGGTTGCATCAACCCAGCAGGTTTCTGATGCTCAACTTTCGACTTCTAACAAGTCAAACACGCATACACAAAGCGTGCTACATCATGCTTCATACCAGGCCACCAAAACAGATTCTTCAAATCATTATACATTTTCGTCGCTCCTGGATGAATACTCAACTTACTTCTGTGACTCTCTTCCAGAATTGCTTTCTTCATATCTGCATTATTAGGAATGCAAATACGACCACGAAATCTCAACACTCCTTGCGCATCCAACTGATAATCATTATCTTCCGCATGATCTACTCCAGGCATTAAATCCACCAATTTCACATCCAATTTCTGAGCTTCTCTAATGCTGTCCAGAAAATCATTATTAATCTTTAACATGCCCAACTTTACACTCTTCGGTGTTACTTCACAAACTAAACTCAGATCTCTGAATTGCTCAATCAACTCTAATTCTTTAGCCATCATTGCTGACACATGCAAAGTCTTGCGGCTTAAGGCATCAGCTATAACATTAGCTTTTCCCGGGTGGTAATGTAACCCAAAATCATAATCCTTTAACAACTCTAGCCACCTTCGTTGCCTCATGTTCAACTCTTTTTGGTCAAACAAGTATTTCAAACTCTTATGGTCGCTGAACACTTCGAATCTCGAGCCATACAGGTAATGTCTCCAAATCTTCAGCACAAAAACAACGGTAGCAAGTTCTAAATCGTGCATGGGATAATTCTTCTCATGGATTTTCAGCTGTCTTGAGGCATACGCAACTACTTTATTATTCTGCATGAGTACTCCTCCTAAACCAAACTTAGAAGCATCATAGTATACAACAAACTGTTCTTCTGCGTTAGGCAAGATCAACACCGGAGCAGACGCAACCTCTTCTTTAACTCCGTAAAACCTGCTTCGCATTGAGCATCCCATACAAAAGTCTTCCCTTTACAAGTCAACTTAGTTAATGGAAGGGCCAACTTAGAAAAACCTTCAATAAACCTTCTATAATAACCAGCAACTCCCAAAAAGCTTCTAATCTCCGTTGCCGACTTTGGAGTTTCCCATTTCAACACGGCATCAACCTTAGATGGATCTACGGAAATTCCATCACCTGATATAACATGACCCAAAAAGCTAACTTCCTCCAACCAAAAGTCACATTTCGACAGTTTCGCAAACAACTTCCTTTCTTTCAACACTTGGAGCACTAATCTCAAGTGCTCAACATGCTCCCTCTTCGACTTTGAATAAATTAGGATATCATCAATGAATACTACCACGAATCGATCCAAATACTCATGGAAGATACGGTTCATATATTCCATGAAAACTCCTGGCGCATTAGTAAAGCCAAAAGGCATTACCATAAACTCATAGTGTCCATACCTGGTTCTGAACGCAGTTTTCTGAACATCGTCATCTTTTACTTTAATCTGGTGATACCCCGACCTCAAATCAATTTTACTAAACACTCGCGCTCCAACCAATTGATCCATCAAGTCATCAATTCTCGGAAGCGTGTATTTGTTCTTAATCGTAACTTTGTTCAGTTGCCGGTAGTCAATACACAACCTCATACTGCCATCCTTCTTCTTCACTAACAATACCGGAGCTCCCCACGGTGATACACTTGGTCTAACAAACTTCTTCTCAAGTAAGTCTTCCAACTGTTTCTTCAACTCTGCCAATTCAGATGCAGACATCCTGTACGGTGCCATAGACACAGGTCTGGTACCGGGTACGAGATCAATAGAAAATTCAATTCCCCGTTCCGGAGGAACTTCAGGAATTTCATCTGGAAACACCTCAGGGAAATCACAAACAACTTCCAATTCATCGATTATCGCTTGATTCTCAATGGATAATGATGCCACCAACGCAAACACCTGCACATCTCCTAGCAATATCTGCTTCATCTGTTTGGTAGTTACCCAACGCGCTCCCTCCTCCTTAGGAGTAGAGAATCTCACCGACTTATCAAAGCAATTAATATGAATGCAGTTATACTCTAACCAGTTCATACCCAAAATTATGTCTATCCCACTTAGTGGCAAACAAACTAAGTCAACCAGGAAATCTCTATCAAACATCGACAGAGGACATTTCAAACACACAAGAGACATAGTTACCGATCCCTTAGCTGGGGTCTCAACTACCATCTCTCCACTCATGTGTGACAACATAAGACCCAAACGTTCAACACAATCCGCAGCAATAAAGTAATGAAACGCACCAGTGTCAATAATAGCAAGTAAAGGACTACCATTAATGAAACAAGTACCTTCAATCAATTTGTCATCACTGGATGTCTGAGTCCCAGATAGCGCGAACACTCTTCCGCCATTCTGTTCCTTATTAGGCTTCTGACACTTGTCTCACAGGTGTCCCTCTTCACCACAGTTGAAATAAACCATTCCTTTGCGTTTGCACTCACCAACATCGTGTCCCAACTCTCCGCAACGGTAACATTTCAATGATCCAGAATTACATACATTACTCTTGTGACCTGGCTTTCCGCACTTATAACAAACAATACCAGCAGGAGCATCTCCCCTACTAGCTTTCCGGCCGTCAGCTACTTTCTGTTTCCCTTTGCCAGCTGGAGGATCATAAGGCTTACCACGACTCTGCTGTGATTTGCCTCTCCTCTCACTCACCAACTTGTAATGAGCATTGCTATCCTCTTCATAAATCCTACATCTTTCAACCAATGAATCAAAGACACGGATCTTCTGATACCCAATTGCTTTCTTGATTTCAGACTTCAATCCGTTCTCAAACTTGATACATTTAGAGAATTCGCCAGTCTCTGCGCTGTAGTGCAGGTAAAACTTAGCCAACTCCTTGAACTTCGCCGCATACTCAGTAACAGATTTGTCTCCTTGCTTCAGTTCAAGAAATTCAATCTCTTTCTTACCACGAACATCTTCCGGGTAATACTTCTTCAGAAATTCCCTACGGAATACCGTCCAAGTAACTTCTTCACCTGCAGCTTCCAACACTGGACGAATCTCTAGCCACCAGTCATCAGCTTCGACTGCTAGAATATGAGTTCCATAACGGACCTTTTGTGCTGGAGTGCAATCCATCACACGAAAGATTCTCTCCATTTCATTTAACCACTCCAATGCACCATCAGGATCATGCTTACCCTTGAAGGTAGGCGAATTCTCCCGTTGAAACGTTGCCAAACTGCGAGACCCAGCATCTCCAGCAGGATTCGGCTGATGTTCCATAGCATTAGCTAAAGCTTGCAAAGCAGCAGCAATTGCATCATCATTCCTCCCAGCCATTTCACTTAAGCTGCAACAACCAACAATCAGATTTCATAATTAACGAGACTCTAGTGTTAGGCACGACGACTGACACGACGACACTAGACAACTTGGCCGGACAGACCAGCCTGCTCTGATACCACTAATGTAACACCCCATTTCTACCCAAGGCATATTTAAAATAAATCAAAATCAGAGTGCACGAAATTTGTATGCATGACGGTCGTCATGGACTTGTGACGATCGTCACACAGACAAAAACCTGGGTGTCACATTTTTCAGCTAGCAGAAGCATGCATTTTACCATTTAATTTAACTAGGCAACATGCATTCAGTGATGATACATAGCACATACTCTTGGATGAACAACTAATAACAACTCACATAACATCTTAATTACATAGCAACATATTCATTTGCAGCGGAACATAATACACTTTCAACATTTATGAAAATCAACGTGATACCAGAAATTACAACCAAAACTCCATTAAAATTCAGCAAGTACTTCAGCTTGCATATATTCATTAAAACAACTAGTTTTCCATCAAAATTCAGCACTACCGATTCTTCGGCTTAGTGCGTGCAACCAGCATTCGGTGCATTAACAAAAAAACAACCAATTCAACTAAAATACTTAGTAAAATTCAGCAACAAGAAAACATCAAATAAACAACATAAACAATCGTTCATCCCCCCAAGAGTGCTACGTATCAGAGCAACCAACGACACCTGAACGGGAACTACGCTCTATTCTTGACTACCTGCAAATTACCACCAGAGGAGGTAACATACAACGGAAAAGGGTGAGATATCAATAATATAACATAAAGCATGATAGAAAACATGCCGGAGCTCATCACAGCATTATAGGTTTCGAAATCATAAACATCATCGACAACAACTGCGAGTAATCCATATCTCACATAAACAACATTAACATACAACTAGCGTAATTATGCGACTTTATGCGACTCAACAATGCGACTCAACTGTGCATATGCATGTGGTACCATTTTGGGAGACAACTCTCCACAACTCGGGACAGGGCCGACACCCCGAACCCATCTAGGAGCCAACACTCCAAAACACGGGACAGGGCCAACACCCCGAACCCATCTAGGAGCCAACACTCCAAATAACGCCAATACAGGAACAACCGTCGCCAATCCAGGCCAAATGTTATGCCATGAAATGCATCTATTATGGACTACAACACAACTATAGCAACCATATAACAGGGCATTACGCCTACAACCAGAATGTCCATAACAGAGCATCATAACATCATACCACTCATACAACCATCACTTTCTACTTGTTCACATATGGGAACAATAACAACATAATTTCAACATTTACGACTGTTCATGTAAAGGAACATTGCAACATCGTATCAACAAATAGGAACTCAAAGTGTTCACACAAAACGGCCATTCCTATACAGGTATAACATCAACATCAGTTCTACAATTAATCTTTAACATTTTATCGTAATAACAACATTACGGCATCTTCTCACATAATTAATTACAAATCAATCACAACCAGGTAACTGTCCTTTTTGGACCAGTACCTGAAACTGGTGCCTTAGACCAACTCGGCCATCTTGACGTCCATTAGGGAAAACCATTAGAGCGTTGTACGAATAACCGTATAGCATATTTGTTCTACATATTTGCCCATAAGGAAAACCTTAGAGCATCGCACTAATAACTACATAACACATTCATTCCTACATAGAAATCTGGTCCCATTAGGGAAACCTTTTCCTTAACATTTATCGATTAACGAAAACTATACCTATGACTCGATCCCCACATGAATTCGATCATACTCCCAGTTATAGAATTGAACCCCACCCTTACCTTAGAATAGAGGCCAATTCCACGCTTCCGGTTCCGGTTCTGGTTTACGGAAACTCTCCTGCAATTCTCTTCCAATTTTCACCGATCGATGATTCTTCCGTTCTCCCCTTCTCTCAACTACGATACTTTCTTTTTAGTTATGTCTTTCTTTTTCCAAGAACCGACAAAATGAGAGTAGGTGAAATGTGGAATAACCGTACTAAAATTCCCCACGTTCTAATTCTCTGGATTTTATTACTATGACGATCGTAACAAGTCCATGACGAGCGTCACGGTCGTGACGGTCGTGGCAAGTCCATGACGGTCGTCATATCAGAAGAATTCAATTTTTTTCAATTTTTTTCTAGATAGAACATCTCTTTAGCTTTCCAACACTTCAAACGGGGGTCAAATCCGACTTACGGATCAAGACATATGATTTTTCGAAGTTTCCTAAAACTGCTACGGAATTTTACACTATTTCCCTACAATTCGACCGATTCAATTTCCTTCCTTCGATCCAAACACATACTCAACTACGACTACGATGCAACGAGACATAGCAAAGTCATAATTGAATTTAATCAAAATAAAACGGGGGTTACAGAGATCGTGGAGAAACTTTTAGCCATCTCGTAGACTGATGTCCCTTGTCTCTTTGAGCCCTTCCCTCTTATCTAGGAGCACTTTTATTCTAGAGTAACTCTCGTTGCACGTTCATAATTTTAAAGCATTAAAGCTTTAAATTTTCAGTCGTCTCTCTTGCTTCAACGCTTTTGTCCTCATAGTTCAAGGTACCTTTTCTTCACCTCAAATTTTACTCAAGTAGTTATCGCATTTTAATTAAGATGATTAGTAACCCTATTATCATTTAAAGTGACTCAGTGGGTAGTCTTTCTTCGCCTTCAAAAATGGGAATGAGGTCTGAATCACATTCCTCCCCCTTTGTCGATAGGGAGTTTTAATCAGAAGTCATCTTTTTGAGTGATGATTCAAATATGTAAGGGCCGTCTGGAGAATCTCCTTTCAAAATTTTTTTTTATAGGGATCCTTCAAAGTCTCTATTTCTGACAAAGTCTGGCGACGGTGAAAACCTTGTCCAGACACCTATACGTCCTCCTATCTTGACTGACGAATAAATAGAGGTTGCTCGTCAAATGAGGGAGTGCATCGGTCACTTTGTCAAAACATATCGAGAAGTGAATGGTCACGACCATAGTGATGTTGAAATTGCTCGTCATATAAAGTATCAGGGGCAGCCTAACGTCGTATCTTGGGTCAATTCTGTTGACCATCATTGAGTTGATTATTAGACCTAAGGTCTTCGATTAATAGAGTCGGTCAATGCTAACAAGTACCATTGGATGGCCAAAAAAATAATTGGGACTCCCTATTGTTAGAACACAGATTGGTTCTTCATAATTACTCTTTGTTTTGATGATAACTGTTAGGAAATTTATATTTAAGAATTATATACTTTAAAATTTGTTTGAGAGTTTTACTGCAGATTAAAATTATATTAACTCTCTAGAAGCAAATCTGCCTTGAATACAAGAAGCTATTCTGACTCTGAAGCGCCAGATGCACCTTACAGAAGAATCTGCTTGCTCCTTACAGAAGATCCTGAGTGTAGTCTCCAGAAGGATCTGAAGCAAGAAGCTCCAGAACATTCTGAGTCAGAAGCATCTGAAGATAGTCAGAAGCATCTGAAGATAATCAGAAGCATCTGAAGCTGAAGCATCAGAAGTATAGAAGAATATTGATTGAAGAGTTTCTCAAAACATTGATCTACAGAAGTTTCTGAAAGTACTTACGCTGCCATGTACTGAAGTTCTGTGTCAAGATGCTCTGATGATCAACACGCTAGAAGCACACAAGCTGCAAAAGACTCTGATACAGCATAGTTCTGAATCTCATCAGAAGACTCTGATCCATTCAGACTCTGAAGAACTTGCTGAAACTGAAGAAGTGTTTTCAAGAATATATCCGTTGGAACTATTCAACGTCTCTTTCCTTATTTGTGCTAGACACACTTACACAGACAAAAAGGATTTATCTATGCCATCTATTTCAAGGAAAGGTCAGTACATGTGAAGACAAAAAGGCTCAGACCTTTTGGACTCTCTTTTCAACGTGCATGATTCAGTTGCCTATAAAAGGAGTTCCTCACTTCATTCTTCAGTTACACACTTGCTGAAAAGAAATTACAATATTCTATAAGCTCTCATTCTTATTCTTCATAGAATCTCATTGTACTTAAAACTTAAGAGAAAAATCACTGTTGTGATTATAGCTTTATAGAAGCATTAAAAACTCTTGTATTTAATTTACATTGTTTGTAAAGGATATTCCTTAAGAGGATTCAGTGTGAATCAGTAGCTCTTGAGAAGACTAAGAACTGTAGTTCTTAGGTGATACTATTGTAATCAGTTTGATTTAATAGTGGATTAAGTCCTTGTTGAGAAAGGCAAATCACTCTGGAAGGGTGGACTGGAGTAGTTGTTTAACGAACCAGGATAAAAATAATTGTGTGATTATTTTCAAGTATTAATTTTCCATACTTATTCAACCCCCCCTTCTAAGTATTATCTCACCTTCAGTTGGCATCAGAGCTCCGGTTCTGAGTGTGCTATCACTTAACAGTGTCAGTAAAGATCCAGAGGAGATATACTTTGATCAATATATTTATTTGTTATCATGGCTGATAATTCAATGTCAAATATCAACAATAAATATGAAGAGAGGGATAGGATCAGTACCAAACCTCCAATGTTTGATGGAGAAAAATTTGACTATTGGAAAGATAGAATAGAAAGTTTTTTTCTTGGGTATGATGCTGATCTTTGGGATTTGGTCATTGATGGATATGAACATCCTACTGGTGAGGATGGCAAAAAGATTGATAGAAAATCAATGACTGAAGTGCAGAAAAGAGATTTCAAGAATCACCACAAAGCCAGAACTATATTGCTTAATGCAATCTCTCATACTGAGTATGAGAAGATTACTAACAGAGATACTGCTCATGACATGTTTGAATCACTCAAAATGACTCATGAGGGAAACTCTCAGGTTAAAGAGACAAAGGCTCTGGCGCTCATACAGAAGTATGAGGCATTTAAAATGGAAGATTCTGAAAATGTAGAAACTATGTTTTCTAGATTTCAGATTCTTACAGCTGGTCTAAAAGTTCTGGACAAGGGCTACTCAACATCAGATCATGTCAAGAAAATCATCAGAAGTCTTCCCACCAGATGGAGACCAATGGTGACTGCATTGAAGATGGCAAAAGATCTGAACAAGATCTCCTTAGAAGAACTTATCAGTTCTTTGAGAAGCCATGAAATTGAGCTGGAGGAAGATGAACCCCAGAAGAAAGATAAAGGTAAATCCATAGCTTTAAAATCTAACAAAACTGCTAAAGCTTTGCAGGTCATTCAAGAAAGCTCTGAAGAATCTTCTTCTGAAGAAGAAGATGAGTTGTCCATGCTGTCCAGAAGGATTAACAAACTCTGGAAGCACAAGGGAAAGAAGTTTAACAACTTCAGAAGATCTGACAACAGAAAGGAATCTTCTAGTCACAAAAGATCTGCCAAGAAAGAAGTGGTGTGCTATGAGTGCAAAGAACCTGGGCACTACAAGAATGACTGCCCTAAACTTCTGAAAGAAAAACCTAAGAAGAAGTTCAACAAGAAGAAAAAGGTTCTGATGGCAACATGGGATGACTCAGATGAGTGTGAGTCATCTTCTGAATCAGAAGAAGAATGTGCAAACGTTGCACTGATGGCCAGGACAGAGGATCAAGAGGAAGGTACCTCTGGATATGAATCAGAATCTGAATCTGATGATGATGCAGAAGAGGTAATGGCTAAACTTACCAAAGAAGAACTCATTAAAGTTTTAACAGATGTTCTTAAAAGTTACAACAACATCAAACTCAAATACAAGAAGCTGAAAAGCAATCTTGAATCTGAGATTGATCTTCTGAAAACAGAACTTGTTGAGCAGAAAGAAATAAATTTAAAAATCAAAAATGACTTTGATAGAACTCAACAAGAATCTGATTCTGAAACTAAGTCTTGTGAAAATATTTTAGAAAAATATGACTCTAGTTTTCAGAGGTTTCTCACTAAGAGCATAGACAGAAGCAAGATGGCTTCCATGATCTATGGTGTTAGTGGAAACAACAGAAGAGGCATTGGATATGAGTCTTCATCTGGAAGAAATCCAAAACCTGTTGACAAACTTTTCATCAGGAAGACACCTCTGTACTCTCAAATCAAATTTGGTCACTTGAATGACATTAAACACACAAGCTCTGAGAAGAGTACTTATGTGTTTAAACCAAAGGCAAGTCAGAATAAACATTATGTTGCAAAACAGAAGTTTAGACAAACCTGCAAACCAACTAACCCCAAAGGACCCAAGAAGATCTGGGTACCTAAAGACAAAATAATTCCTGTTGCAGATGTTCTTAGCAGCAAAGTCAGGACACCAATCATGGTACCTGGACTCTGGATGCTCACGACACATGACAGGAGAAAGGTCTATGTTCCAAAGCCTGGAACTTAGATCTGGAGGGGACGTGAAGTTTGGAGGGAACCAGAAGGGTAAGATCATTGGATCTGGCACTATTGGAAATGGTAAGCTTCCCTCTATTACTAATGTTCTGTTAGTTGAAGGATTGAAACATAATCTATTGTCCATAAGTCAATTAAGTGACAATGGTTATGATATAATCTTTAATAAAAAATGTTGCAAAGCTGTATGTCAAAAGGATGGTTCTATCCTATTCAGTGGAAAGAGGAAACACAACATTTATAAAATTAACCTTTCAGAACTTAAAGTTCAAAATGTAAAATGCCTCTTATCTGTGAATGATGAGCAATGGGTCTGGCATAGAAGATTGGGGCATATTAATATGAGACGTATATCTCAGATTAATAAACTCAATCTGGTCAGAGGACTTCCTAAGTTGAAGTTCAACTCAGATGCTCTGTGTGAAGCATGTCAAAGAGGTAAATTTTCAAAATCTCATTTTAAATCAAAAAATGTTGTGTCTACCTCTAGACCATTGGAATTACTTCACATTGATCTGTTTGGACCAGTGAAAACTGCATCCATCAGAGGCAAGAAGTATGGGTTAGTCATTATAGATGACTACAGCAGATGGACATGGGTAAAGTTTCTAAAACACAAGGATGAGTCTCATTCTGTGTTCTTTGACTTCTGTAATCAAGTCCAGACTGAAAAAGATTCCAAAATTATTAAAGTCAGAAGTGTTCATGGTGGAGAATTTGAAAATAAACATTTTGAAAAATATTTTTCTGAAAAAGGCATTGCACATGATTTCTCCTGCCCTAGAACTCCACAACAAAATGGAGTTGTAGAGAGGAAAAATAGAACATTGCAAGAGATGGCCAGAACCATGATCAATGAGACAAATCTGGCAAAACATTTTTGGGCAGAAGCAATTAACACAGCTTGTTATATTTAGAACAGAGTGTCTGTAAGACCTCTTCTGGAAAAGACTCCCTATGAATTGTGGAGAAACAGAAAGCCTAACATTTCTTATTTTCATCCTTTTGGATGTATTTGTTATATGCTTAATACTAAATATAATTTGAACAAGTTTGATTCCAAAGCACATAAGTGTTTCATGCTTGGTTATTCTGAACGCTCTAAAGGCTACAGAGTATTCAATACTGAAACACAGATTGTTGAAGAATCTATTCATGTTAGATTTGATGATAAGCTTGGCTCTGAAAAGCTAAAGCAGTTTGAAAGTTCTGCAGATAGAGAAGTGATTCTCACAGACTCTGAAGGCTCAGAGGCAGAAAAGGCAAATATCAAAGAATCTGAAGCAACTCCAGATGCTACACCTTTGACTTCCCAACTAAACAACTTGCAAATTTCTGAAAGACCAACTGTCAGAGGATCTTCTTCCAGAATCAAAGCTTCTCATCCAGAAGATGTGATAATTGGAAAGAAAGATGATCCAATAAGGACAAGATCATTTCTCAGAACTTCTGAATCTTCTTTATTTGGCTTAGTGTCAATAATAGAACCAACATCTATAGATGAGGCTTTGGAAGATAATGAATGGATTATAGCTATGCAAGAAGAGCTGAATCAATTCACCAGAAATGAAGTGTGGGATCTGGTTTCTAGACCTAAAGGATTCAATATTATTGGAACAAAATGGGTCTTCAGAAATAAGCTGAATGAAAAGGGAGAAGTAGAAAGGAATAAGGCAAGGCTGGTTGCTCAAGGATACAGTCAGCAAGAAGGTATTGATTACACTGAGACATATGCTCCAGTGGCAAGGTTAGAATCTATACGCCTTCTTATTTCTTTTGCTGCACAGAATAACATCACTCTGTATCAGATGGATGTTAAAAGTGCTTTTCTTAATGGTATTATAGAAGAAGAAGTATATGTCCACCAACCTCCTGGTTTTGAAAGTGAAAACTTTCCAGATCATGTTTTCAAATTAAAGAAATCCCTTTATGGATTAAAACAAGCTCCCAGAGCTTGGTATGAGAGGTTGAGCAACTTCCTTCTGAAGAAAAATTTTATCAGAGGAAAAGTGGATACAACTTTATTCTGTAAAAATGTTAAGAAAGATCTGTTGATTTGTCAAATTTATGTAGATGACATTATTTTTGGATCAACAAATATTACGCTTGGAAAGGAGTTTGCTAAATGTATGCAGGAAGAATTTGAAATGAGCATGATGGGAGAATTAAGATTCTTCTTGGGAATCCAAGTCAATCAGACTCCAGAGTGCACCTACATACATCAAACCAAATATGTTAAAGAGCTTCTGAAGAAGTTCAACATGGTTGATAGCAAAATGGCAAAGACTCCAATGCATCCTACAAGCACTCTAGGTAAGGAAGAGGTAAGTAAGAAGGTAGATCAAAAACTCTACAGAGGTATGATAGGATCTCTTCTATACTTGACTGCTTCTAGACCAGATATTCTGTTTAGTGTCTGCTTATGTGCTAGATTCCAATCAGATCCTAGAGAATCACACTTAACAGCTGTTAAGAGGATTCTAAGGTATCTGAAAGGTACTGCTAACATGGGTTTGTGTTACAGAAGATCTGATGAATTTTCATTAGTTGGATTCTGTGATGCTGACTATGCTGGAGACAGAGTTGAACGTAAAAGCACTTCTGGAAGCTGTCAGTTTCTTGGAAGTCATCTGATCTCATGGTACAGCAAGAAGCAACCTACCATTGCACTATCAACTACAGAAGCAGAATACATTGCTGCTGCTGGATGTTGTACTCAGATGCTCTGGATGAAGAGTCAATTAGAAGATTATCAAATCTATGAGAGTAATCTTTCTATCTTTTGTGATAATACTTCTGCTATATGTTTGTCAAAAAATCCAATCTTGCATTCTAAGGCAAAACATATAGAAATTAAACATCACTTCATCAGAGACTATGTTCAGAAGGGTGTAATTAATTTAGCTTTTGTTGATACAGATCATCAATGGGCTGATATTTTCACAAAACCCCTTGCTGAAGATAGATTTAAGTTCATTCTGAAAAATATTTGTATGGATTTTTGTCCAGAGTAATATTTATCAGAGGCAACCTCTCAGATGCAAAATGTTTAATGATCTGAAGTATTTCTTCTGTTCATTTATTCTATTCTGATTATTATTTCTGATTTGAAAATCTGAACTAACCATCTTTAGAAGATCTGAACGTGGCTAACGTTTCATTTCTTGAGAGAATTCAGAACAGCATGCAAGTAAACACGTGTCCCACAAAATCTGATGAGGTGGCGTGTGCACAACTGAAAAGACGTTTGAGGTGAAATTTAAATAGTAAATATCTTGGTTTTCCCCCCAAATCTGTCAGAAGCATTTATTATTTGAAATGATTTTATTCTCTTCATTTAATGCTGCTCAAACGTGCGTTGTTTCTGTCTTTTGGTGTGCCTATGTGATTAGTATAAATACCTGTTGTGTATTCACTTTCACACTTTTCACTCTCAGAATTTATATGCATTTTCATCTTTTGTTCTCTCTTCACAAAAACTCAAAACCTAAGTGTTCTAAAAAGCATTCTTCAATGGCGTCCTCTTCATCAACAACTGCTCAGTTTCAATCAACAATGGCTGCTGTAACTTCAAATAATCTAGGTGCTACTCCATATATTCCTCCACAGAGAACTCTTCTCACACCTGTTGAAAAGTTAGAAGTATTGTGTGAATCCATGGTTGAATTTGATTCTTTGGCTGAAAATGGATTTGATTTTCGCTCCATTGTTAGAGCTCAAGGTTGGGTGAAATACTTTGATAGACTGTTTGGACCAGTTTACCCTCTACTTGTTAAGGAATTCTGGATTCATGCATCTGTGTATCCAAAGTTTATCTTATCATCTGTACTGGGAAAGGAGATCATAATCACAGAGGATCTGATTAGAAGACTGATTGGTTATGAAGAAACAGATGGTGTTTCACATCTGCCAGCTGGGCGTGTTGATATGGATGAAGTTTATGAGGAGGTTATGACTGCTGGACAAGCCTCTAATAGATTCAAAGATCTGAAGCCAGATTACAAGATCTGGGCCAAGATCTTCATGGGATGCATACATCACAGAAAGTCAACAAATTCCCCAGATTATGTCAACAATGAACAAATCTATTTTATGTACTGCCTGAGTCAGAGCAACAAGGTAGATCTGCCTTACATTTTGTTCATGCATCTGTGGAATCACATAAATGCATCCAGAGAATCTGTGAAAGAAAAGAACCAGAAGATCAGGAATTGGATACCTTTTGGAAGGCTGCTCTCAGATCTTCTCACTGAAAATGGTTTAGTGGCTGCTCTGTATGATGCTGGTGTTACAGAGGAACTAGAGTTCATTATGGGAAAGCCTCTGAACGCTAAGAGCCTTCTGAGACTCAAGATTGTAGATGAACTTACCACTGCTCCAAAGAAGTTAAACATGTCTGATCTGAATAAAAGGATTCCAGTATCAGACTTCCCTCTATTCTTTGCTGAAGAACCTAGACACATTGTTCTGATGTATATAGAGGAATGCAAAAGGGAAGGAGTGCCTGTTCCTGCCAATGTGTTTCAACTTGTCAAGCAACCCCTTCCAGATGCAGGAGATGAAGAAGAAGAAGAAGAAGTTCCACTTCAGAGGAAAAGACCTCAACCTGCAGCAGAATCTGAACCTGTCCAGAAGAAGGCTAAGATTGCTGAGAATCCCAAGGATCTTCTGAAGAGAAAAGATTCTGGAGAAGCTGTCTCTGCAAAGAGGATTAAACTCAAAGGTACTAAAGCTTCTGTTACTTCTAAAAATGTTGTTATAAATGATTCATCTATTAAGTCTGTTCCCAAACCCCCTGTCACTCAAACAACATCTGTTGCTGCCCCCAGTTCTGTATCACCTCAGAAATAACCTACTGCTTCTGTATCAAAACCACCTCAACCTAAATTACACATCAAACATTTCACTCCATGTCCATCACCATAAGTTCCATCACCAACTGTTCCACAACCAACAGAACCACAACAAACAGTCCCACAACAAAAAGAACAACAACCATCAGAACTATCACAAAATTCTGATAAACAAAAATCTGCTCAACCAACAATAGAAACTCAACCAATAACTTCTGATCATCCAGAAAAACAAACCACAGAAGATCAACCACAAAAAGAATCTGTCATTCCACCATCACCAATTCCATCTTCTGAACCTGTAGCAACTGTTACTTCTGAACCCACTAAAGTAACTCCTGCTCCTGTTTCATCTGAACCACCTACTCAATCTGATACCCCTTCAGAACCATCTCATATCCCTGAGACAGAAGTTCTTGATATCACTCCATTAAAAACAGTGTTTCAAGTTTCTTCTACCTCTTGTACACCTGAAACATCTTCAAATTCATCTGAATCAGAAATTCATCCTGATTTTCTGATTAATCCATCTGACAAATACCCTGTTCATGACCCTGAACATCATCTTTACCTACCAAAACTACCATTCCAGAACCTATTCCTCCACCTGTACCTTCATCTGAGATGATTGTTCCTTCTTCCAATCCATCTTCATCTGGAATATCTTGTGCTCAAGTGTCTTCTCTTTATCATAACTTATCTTATGGTTTCAAACTGAAAGATTTTTATGATAGAGTTGAGCCTTTTGAACCCTTGAAACCTCTGAGACCTAAACTCAAACCAACCCTTCCATCTGTAATCCTTTCATATATTAAATCTATGGAAAATGAAGGATCCTTAGCCCCCATATCTGCTACATCTGGTAAAGCTGCTGTTTCAGCTCTGCATCCTGCATCTGACAACACAGTTGCATCTGATAAACCATCAAACTCTGCTTTCGTACCATACTCTAATGCATTCTTTGATGTTGTTTACCCACGCACCAGACCTCAACCAAATCTGCTTAATGCTTTAAACAGATCCCTTCCTCAGAAACCAGAAATTCCATTCTTTCCATATGTTCCCCCTCCTCTGATTTCCATTTCAAAATCACTGATACCACCCACTCCAAAGCCTAAACAGATGACTCTGGAAACCTTGCTTAAACCTCCACCCAGACTTAATATTGAACATTTATTTCAAACGTTTTTGCAAGAAATACAGATGTCTTTAGGTACTGTTCAGAAAAGATGTTCTGAAACTATGGATGCAAATGAGACTGACATCATCTGGAAAGGATTTCTCAATAGTTTCAACACTGTGGCTTCTAATATGAAGAACATCTGTTCTGATGATGCAAAGCTCAGAGCTGAAAGAACTCAATTCTGGATTGTCAACAAGACTGAACCTCTGCTGTGTTTGGATGCTCCTCCACCTCCTCCTCCACCAGAACCAACTGCCACTGCATTAACTATGACTCTGGTAGAACCCTCTTCAGGATCTCCAGAACATATGGCAATTGACTCTGTTCAGGATACAGAACCTCCATCTTCAGAGATAAAGACAGAAAATCCAGATTTGGCAAACAAGATTGCTGCTCTGGAAGCTGGTCAATCTGAAATAAGATCTTGGATGGCGAAGCAAGACAAGAAATCTGAGGACATGTCAGAGTGGATGTCTAAACAAGATGAGAAGAATGAGACCATAACTAAGTTCATGTCAAAGCAAGAGCAATCACAATCTGAGATCACAGACCTATTGAAGATGCTTTTGTCAAAACACACTTAGATTTTTTTTCTCATGTTTGTGCATCTGTTGTTTTTGCATCTGAATGTTTTTGTTATATCTTCTGATGTACTTTTGCTCTGTTATAATTAAATGAAACAATTTGTTATTCTCCATTGAATTATCTGCTATTGTTCCTTTTAATTGTATTTATTAAAAGTTTTTACTTTTTGCTTATGACAAAAAAGGGGGAGAAAATAAAGATCTGAACTATTTAATATAATTTCACTAGAATGAATCTTCAGACATAGCTATTCTTTCTAATATCTAAATTGACTATTTCAGAACTTTTGATAAGAACACTCAATAAAAGTATCTCTGAGTTTCTTAGATCATTTAACTTTTTATCAAACTCTGAATCTTATATCTGCAAGACAGTCTGACCCTTGATTATTACAAGACAAACAAGATCTGACTCTGAAGATTACTCAAGATAAAAAGGGAAGTTTCTATTCCTTTTTCATATTTAACTCAGGGGGAGATTCATCATCTCAGGGGGAGTTATAATTCTTTATGTTCAATTAAATAAAATTTCTGATACTTTTTGTCATCATAAAAAAGGGGGAGATTGTTAGAACACAGATTGGTTCTTAATAATTACTCTTTGTTTTGATGATAACTGTTAGGAAATTTATATTTAAGAATTATATACTTTAAAATTTGTTTGAGAGTTTTACTGCAGATTAAAATTATATTAACTCTCTAGAAGCAAATCTGCCTTGAATACAAGAAGCTATTCTGACTCTGAAGCGCCAGATGCACCTTACAGAAGAATCTGCTTGCTCCTTACAGAAGATCCTGAGCGTAGTCTCCAGAAGGATCTGAAGCAAGAAGCTCCAGAACATTCTGAGTCAGAAGCATCTGAAGATAGTCAGAAGCATCTGAAGATAATCAAAAGCATCTGAAGCTGAAGCATCAGAAGTATAGAAGAATATTGATTGAAGAGTTTCTCAAAGCATTGATCTATAGAAGTTTCTGAAAGTACCTACGCTGCCATGTACTGAAGTTCTGTGTCAAGATGCTCTAATGATCAACACGCTAGAAGCACACAAGCTGCAGAAGACTCTGATACAGCATAGTTCTGAATCTCATCAGAAGACTCTGATCCATTCAGACTCTGAAGAACTTGCTGAAACTGAAGAAGTGTTTTCAAGAATATATCCGTTGGAACTATTCAACGTCTCTTTCCTTATTTGTGCTAGACACACTTACACAGACAAAAAGGATTTATCTGTGCCATCTATTTCAAGGAAAGGTCAGTACATGTGAAGACAAAAAGGCTCAGACCTTTTGGACTCTCTTTTCAATGTGCATGATTCAGTTGCCTATAAAAGGAGTTCCTCACTTCATTCTTCAGTTACACACTTGCTGAAAAGAAATTACAATATTCTATAAGCTCTCATTCTTATTCTTCATAGAATCTCATTGTACTTAAAACTTAAGAGAAAAATCACTGTTGTGATTATAGCTTTATAGAAGCATTAAAAACTCTTGTATTTAATTTACATTGTTTGTAAAGGATATTCCTTAAGAGGATTCAGTGTGAATCAGTAGCTCTTGAGAAGACTAAGAACTGTAGTTCTTAGGTGATACTATTGTAATCAGTTTGATTTAATAGTGGATTAAGTCCTTGTTGAGAAAGGCAAATCACTCTGGAAGGGTGGACTGGAGTAGTTGTTTAACGAACCAGGATAAAAATAATTGTGTGATTATTTTCAAGTATTAATTTTCCATACTTATTCAACCCCCCTTCTAAGTATTATCTCACCTTCACCTATATCTTGAACATCATCGACATTGTGACTGAAGCCGACATCATAGTTGACATTCTCCCATATTGGAAGATTATACCAGTAGATCTAGATTAGAGTGTTTCTTCACCAGGTTGGGGATATGCATGCCTTTGTCTAGTTTTAAGGTGGTCGTGATGGACTATCTTAAAGTTTTCCCCTCGCAACTTCATCCTGGAGCTTGGGATTTCATGAAGGTGTTCCATATTTGTGTCAAGTACAAGTCCTGTAAACCTTTCTTAAGGCTCTTCATTGACCTTTTTTTTTTGTAGCTCGTAGTTCATTGGATGATGCTCAAGATCAAGGATTGATTGCCCTTCGTCCTCTAGTAACTTGACTTAGCTATTTTGCCTCAAATTGAGGTGATTTTCTAGAGCATTTCATGCTGGTGAAACCTATGACTTCCAAATGTCATATGGCCTTTTGTTTGTCTCTAGCCCTTACGGGGAGTGCCCGATCTTGTAGAGGGGTTTTTCGGAAGTGCTGGTCTGAAGTTCATTTTTATCGACCTACTTCTTTTTATCACTATAGGCTAACTTTTCTGTCTTATAAGGAAGTGAGGATAAAAAAGAAGTTACATGTCTGGTTTTAGGGGCTCGGATATGAAGAATGATTTGGTTGTGGCAAAGTATTTTTCTTTTTAGCAACAAAAAAGGAAAATAGATACTTATGCAATAATTAATACGTCTGATCATCCGAGGGATGAAAATCCTTTGGTGAATATGGGGATCCGAACACCCTTTTATTTTATAGTGAAACTTTTGTCTTGCAAATAACATGGATTAGTTAAGTTAATTATGGAAAGCTCTAGAACTTACCAATGATTAGGGTCTTACAATTGGTTTGTCTGCCTGAGCACCAATGATATCTATCGTTGCTTTTACTCATAATCTAGAGGCTCAGATGCATGTCTTTAATTTCCTCGGTAGTAGATAAGACTATTATCCTAGTTAGTGCTCTTGAGGTAGGTCAATCAATGATTAGGGTGGGTGGTTTTTCTGCTTGAGAACATTCACCATCTCCTTCTCTTGTCAAGAGAAGTCGGGGTGATAGTCCGTCTACTCCTATTGGAGAAGGTTCTTCAAAATGGGCTTGCTTGTCGGAGGGTGGAGAGAAGGAGGTTTCTTAATTCTTTCTTCCGGCTTCCTGTTATTCTTCCATCCCAAGTACTTAGCACCCCAGAGGAATTTCCTATTGCCATGGCTTTTGAGGATCTAGAATTCGCCCGGGTTTATCTGTAACTAACCAGAAGATCCTTTTGTAAATGCTTTAAGTACTCTGTTTAGGGTCGGATCCCTCGTTTCTACTGTAGTTGCTGGGAAAGATGATGTTCTAGGCTCTGACGATCTTTCGAGGGAGAGTGATGAGCTAAGAAAGAAGTGTAAAGTTTTTGAGCAGAAAAATTCTAGTGTTGAGACGGAATTGGCTAGCTCTGGGCGAACGCTGATGCACTAAACTCTTTGTAGGAATAGGTGGATCAGTATGGCCGACCTTCCACTTTGGCTGCTCAGATAGTGAAGTTAGAAGTTTCCCTTGCTGATGGAGAGAGACACTGCAAAAAGCTTTCTGAGGATGCAGCTGAAGTGTGTCGAGCGTTCGAAGCGGATCGAAAAGTTTTTCAGCAGAAGAAGGATGGACGGACCAGTGCTTTGAAATGTCTCGAGGAGGAGGTGGTATTTACTCGGAAGAAATCTCAGAAGTCTATTCAATGGGCTATAAAAGCGCGAGTAGGGTACGTGATAAATGTTGGAGCAAGCGTGAGTGTTTTACCCTTGCCTTACCATTACCTCTGATCAACTGGATCCTTTGGCCGATGCTTTTGGAAAGGATGGTGGAATTGGCCACGGGGTTTCAAAGATGGGTGCTAACGTCTAAGATCCCTCTGTTCTTCTTTTTATGTCTCTATGTTTTTCCTGTGAGATTTGGCTGGGCCTTTATGCCTCAGTTTGTAAACTATATATTTAATATGGGGAGGAAGTGTGCCATCTATACGTGAAAGTGTGTATTTATTTAATAGGGGGTATTTGAATTTTGTATTCGCATGTTCAAAGTGTCGCAGTGCTTTGAAAAGTCTCAAGGAGGAGGTGGTTGTTACTCGGAAGAAATCTCAGAAGTCCATTCAATGGGCTATAGAAGCTTCGAGTAGGGTACGTGATAAAATGTTGGAGCAAGCGTGAGGGTTTTACCCTTACCTTACCATTACCTCTGATTAACTGGATCTTTTGGCCGATGCTTTTGGAAAGGATGGTGGAATTGGCCCTGGGGCTTCAGAGTTGGGTGCTAATGTCTGAGATCCCTCTGTTCTTCTTTCTATGTTTTTATGTTTTTCATGTGAGATTTGGCTGGGCCTTTATGCCTCAGTTTGTAAACTATATATTTAATATGGGGAGGAAGTGTGCCATCTACACGTGAAAGTGTGTATTTATTTCATAGGGGGTATTTGAATTTTGTATTCGGATGTTCAAAGCGTCTCCTATAGCACCCCTAAGGGAATTGGTTTCTGTGCTTGGACGTGCAAAGCATATTTGAAAGCTCCTGTGGATTTTGAAGGTGCACGAGGTGCTATGATGAATTAATTAATGTAATAGGGAATACTAAGTGAATCTGATAGCCTCTCTGGATTCTGAAGATGCACGAGGCGCTGTGGGGAATTTATTGTTGTAGTTGGATGTGTGAAGCGTCTCCGACAACAAATCTTAATCTTCACTTGGGAAAACTGCAGAGGGGTTTTGATTGTTGTAGTAGGATGAGTAAAACGTCTCCGATAGCACCTCAGGAACTTTAAGACGGGCGTGAACTGCATTGTTTGTTCCCAGGTGCAATGCTACGTGCATCCACGTTTTTGGTGCCTTAAAAAAGGGACAAGACAGAAAGTAGAACAAAAAGAGTATAATAACTATATATATATATATATATATATATATATATATATATATATATATATATATATATATATATATATATATATATATATATATATATATATATATATATATATATATATATATATATATATATATATATATATATATATATATATATATATATATATATATATATATATATATATATATATATATATATATATATATATATATATATATATATATATATATATATATATATATATATATATATATATATATATATATATATATATATATATATATATATATATATATATATATATATATATATATATATATATATATATATATATATATATATATTTCATTTCATTATTGTATACTTAATTTACAAATACATTAATTAAATCTTGCGGCCGACCACAAGTGTATACAGAATAATCGATCTCAAATGTGTTCAGCGTGTGACTTGGTGATCAGATTACATTGAGGGAAGAGCCCTTATCCAGAGAGATGTCTTTCCTCTGTTGTGCATGACTGGCTCCGATTTCCAAGCTGATATGGATAAGCGTCTGGATGCTCGACAAATTTGGAGGACTAGACCCTTAACTTGGGATAAGATTTAGCCTCTATTATGCGTATTTGGCCCTGGTAGACAATTTGAGGTAAAGCAATTTGCTTAGGCTCAGAGCTTCTTCGAGATATCTAGGACGCTTGTATTATTAGAGGCTGAAGGGATTCTGATCGGCATTTGTAATTATTGAAGATCTTTCGACGTACTTCTGATCTTATAGCGTGCAAAATCTATTGGGTAGTTATACATGGGGTGCTTCCTCAGACGTTGGTCATCCTTCTTCTCTCCTTACACCCTAGTTGTCTGCCTAGCCTCATTTTTAGACTAAAGCTGGGATATTATTAGGTTCTCCTGCCAATGAAGAGAAATATGTCCCTTACCCACTCCATCGAAAAGAGCCTCAGTTGATTGGTTGGTTCCCCGAGTTACCCCACATCCGGGTATGCTTGTCATCTCATAACTCCCTAAACATTCCCCAATCCCAAAGCCTTGTTGATTGTCTGGGTCTATGCTCTATTTGTTAAGATGATGAGCCATTCGACGTGGTTCTTTTACTATGATGAGACATTCCGTGTTGGCCGACCATGGTGGTGTGTCTGCCACCACATCTACGAAAGGTGATTTCTTTTGCTTTTGCTCAGGTCTTTAATGAACTTCAGCTTGACTTTAATAAGGTCTCTCAGCAGGCTTATCTGGAGGATGTGAACCTTCCCTGACTTTGCAAATATGAACTTGGATTCGAGGGTGCTCATCGATAAGTTTTCCCATGTACTTCAAGCCGATACTTTCAGTTTACTGGAATGTAGCCAGCCGAGATCTCAAATCTGAGGTGTTTGCTAACGTTATTTCATGGCGGCTCGAAGTCGACATACCACTTAATCAGTGTCAGATATAAGTTCGGTGGATCCAAATGGGACATATATGATATTTTGGATTCTTAAGACTCCGATTTTTTTGTATGAGACGTTTTCAGAGTTCAGATATGAGGATCGAACGTAGAATTATGGAAGTTGCAATAATAAGAAGTCGATTCCTAGAGCCAACACCACTGTTCTATTGCAAAACCATAAATGGTGAGGATTGTGGAAGCTATGGCGGAGCAAAGCTTTTGATGCAATACATTGATGTGACACCATGGATCGAAGGTTGTGATCACAATGCTTCTTGATTCAGAGGTATTGGTCTTGATTCGATGATATTAACTAGTTTTTTCTATCTCTGATACGATGGACCTAGGGGGTATGTAACGCCCGTTTTAATTATTTGAGTTTTTCCGGTGTTATTTTACTTACCGGCGTGCTTTGTGTGGGAGTGTTGAGAAATAAGGGACATAATATTAATATCGTATAATTGATAATGATAATAATTGATGATTAATATTAACATTGATATTATTATTATTATTATTATTATTATTATTATTATTATTATTATTATTATTATTATTATCATTATTATTATTATTATTATTATTATGAAATTTATATTAATTTTGGGAATTAAAAGAAAATGAGGATTTATTTGGGATTAAGGGTAGAAGTGGCATTTGGAAGAACACGATCAAAGAGGAACACGATCAAGGAGAAGAACATGAATCAAGAAAGCAAGCTTGAGGAAGAAGAAGGAGGGAGCTAGGCTTTGGATTCTTGAAGTTTCTTCGATCGAAGTTGCATTTGAGGTAAGAGGGGGGGGGGGGGGGGGAGAATCGGTTAAAATTCGGTATTGCATGAATTCTAGGTAGAGGGAATTTCCCTTAACCTCATAGGCTGATGATTATGTTTGTAAAATTCTGAATGTTTGATTACCTAGTTGAATCTGTTGCATGCGTTGGTGAAATGATTGTTTGGTGATTTGGGGGTTTCCGGGTAGTTCAAAGTGTATGCCGAAATTGATTAAATGAGTAGAACTAATGTTTAATCGGGTTAAATCGAGAGTAGATTCTATAATTAAGTTGTTGAATGTTTAGCCGATGTTATGCGAACTGGTTTGAGTAGAATCGGTTGAGTTCGGAGCATTTCTGCCGACTCTGAGTAGTATTGTTTTTCTGAAATCGCAGACTTTCACCAGCTGCTTCGCTGGGCGAGCGAGTAGAAAATATTCGCCAGGGATTCGCTGGCGCGAACTGGGTAGCGAATGCTTCCAGTAGCCACTGTCTGGCTTCGCTAGGGAGTTCACTGAGCGAGCAAGTAGCGAGCGCTCGCTGATGCTTCGCTTAGCGAATGAGCCAGCGAGCGTGACAGAACGTTGGTGTTTTGAGCTGTGCTGTTGGGTTCTCTCGTGATGTTGGACCCTTGTTGGTCATGGTTGATTATGATATTGTTATTGAATTATGGGGGGTATATGTATGGTGTGGAATATGATTTCCTTAATATTCGTTTAATTTGGATGATTGAATTCGGTGTATGTGATTTCATATGAATGTGGTGATGTGTGATATATATATATATATATATATATATATATATATATATATATATATATATATATATATATATATATATATATATATATATATATATATATATATATATATATATATATATATATATATATATATATATATATATATATATATATATATATATATATATATATATATATATATATATATATATATATATATATATATATATATATATATATATATATATATATATATATATATATATATATATATATATATATATATATATATATATATATATATATATATATATATATATATATATATATATATATATATGAGGTGTGATGGGATGTGATTAGTAAAATCGTGTACACTTAGTGTAATTGATGTTGCGTGTTATGCATTGGGGTTATGGATAACATGGTGTGATGATGTGCTCCTGTGTGGAGGGTGATGGCCTGGTGTCCATCGGTAGCGATAAGGTGCTCCTGTATGGAGAGGGTGATGGCCAGGTGCCCATCGGTGATTGTGAGGGATAGATCATGTCTCAGGGGAGCGTAAGTGATCTATCCTATTTATGACGTGCTCCTGTATGGAGGGTGATGGCCTGGTGCCCATCGGTGATGATGATATGTTCCTTCGGGAAAGGGTGATGGCTAGGTGCCCATCAGTGTTGTCATTGAGTCGGTACTGCATATCATGGGTTGTGTTGCATGTGTTGCATTGTCTTATATGCTATGTTGGTGTGGGACAGTAGGTCCGGGTCGATGTATGTGAATGATAATTGTGTAATTTACTGCCTTTTATTCATGTACATTATTACCGTTATATTTTGATCGTGATTTCTCACCCCTTGCTTTGTTGTGGTCTGTGCTTCTTCGGAAGTACAGATAATCCAGGTGTGTAGCTAGCTTGGTTTATGGCGAGTCGTAGGGATGCTCTGATACATAACACCGAGGCTTTAGGGAGTTTTATGTCTATCTGATGATTTTGTGAGCCTCTGTGGCGTATCATACTTCGATGAATCTTTTTGGTGAACATATCTTGTATGTTTTTGGCGTTGGCCGTACATGGTGTATATGACATTTATGTATATGATGTGAATATATGTACATGTGTCTATACGACAAACTTCCTCTGTTTAATTATTGAAAATCGTTTAATGAAAATGTTTGGAGGAGTTTCTTCTGTGACATCCCGTTGTGTTTTGTGATGACTCTGATATTTGTTTATTTTAATTGCATTTATTTTGTATTTTGGGGAGCGGGGTGTTACAATCTGGTATCAGAGCAGGTCGGTCCGTCCGGCCAGTGTAGTAGTTGAGTCTGTCTGTAGGATAAAGTTGGTTTGTTTTTTTGTTAACTTGGCGTTGTTGTTGTTGAGCAGTATGGCGGGAAGGAATGATGCTGCGTTGGCACAGGTGGTTGCTAATCAGAACCACGCCGCGGGTGCGCAATTCAGGGATTTGGCGCAGTTTCAGAGTAACAAGCCGCCGACGTTTCAAGGAGGAATTTTGGACCCTAAAGCGGCGCAGAAGTGGCTTAAGGCGATTGAGAAGATCTTCAGGATGATGGGTTGTAGCGATGAGCAGAAGGTGAGGTTCGATACTCACATGCTAGAGGGAGAAGCTGAGGCTTGGTGGGACAACAGTCTCTAGAGGTTGGAGACTGCAGGGACTTCGATTACTTGGGATGTTGTTCGGACTGGTTTTCTTGAGAAGTATTTTATGGAGGATATTAGAAGTGCTAAGGAGATAGAATTTCTAGAGCTGAAGCAGGGCAATATGACGGTGGCCGAGTATGCAGCTAAGTTTGAGGAGTTGGTGCAGTATTGTCCTCATTACAATACTGACGGAGCAATGACCTCTAAGTGTTTGAAGTTTGAGAATGGGCTGCGTCCGGAAGTGAAGATGGGAATGGCTTTTCAGAAGATCAGGGATTATCCTGAGCTGATAAGTAGAAGCAGAATTTATGATAATGATAACCGGGCGAGGATCACGCATTACAAGGCTGTAAATGATCGTAAGGGTAAGCAAAGGTTTGGTGGTACTCCCTACAGTGTTCCTACTGATAAGGGGAAGTTCAAGGGTGTTGCTGATAAGAAGCCCAGAGAAAGAAGAGTGTCTGCTGGTGTGAAGTGTTTCCGGTGCGGTGGCATGGGTCATCATGCTAATGATTGTTTTCATGAGGCGAAGAAGTGTTTCAAGTGTGGTAAGTCGGGCCATGTGATGGCTGATTTCCGAGTCGCTATGCCTACCTGTTACAACTGCGGTGAGAAGGGCCACATCAGTATGCATTGCGAGAAGCCAAAGCCAACTCAGGTGCCTCAGTCCAGTGGTAAAGTGTTTGCGGTGGTGGGAACCCTAGCTGCTAGTGAGGGTCGTTCTATCCAAGGTACTTGTTTCATCAATAATGTTCCCTTGTCTGCTATGATTGATACGGGTGTGACCCACTCGTTCATTTTTGTGGATTGTGTGAAGAGGTTAGGTTTGGTGCCGACTACTCTTGAGCGGCGGATGACTATTGAGACTCCCTCTATTGGTTCAATGACTACTTCTTTAGTGTGTTTGAAGTGTCCACTGACTATCTTTGGTAGAGATTTTGGGGTGGATCTAATTTGCTTGCCTCTTTGTAAGTTGGATGTTATTCTGGTTATGAACTGGTTGGAGTTCAACCGAGTTTACATCGATTATTTTCAGAAGGTGTTGTTGTTTCTTACTCCAGAGGAAGAAGCATTGGTGGATTCTTTGTCTGGTAGGGAGTTGAGGACCTTGTTGGAGGACGAAGCTAAGATGTTTGCTTTATTTGCATCATTATCGGTTGACAGCAAAGTGTCATTGGAAGAGTTGGCGGTGGTGAATGAATTTCCGGAAGTGTTCCCTGATGATATTACGGAGTTACCTCCGGAGAGAGAAGTTGAGTTTATCATTGATCTTGTACCTGGTACGAGGCCTATATCTATGGCGCCGTACAGGATGTCAGTAGTGAAGTTGGCTGAATTGAAGTCGCAGATTGGAGAGTTGTTGGATAGGAAGTTTATCAGGCCAAGTGTGTCGCCGTGGGGAGCTCCAGTGTTGTTGGTGAAAAAGAAGGATGGTAGTATGCGGTTGTGCATCAATTACCATCAAGAAAAAATATCCTCTTCCAAGAATTGATGATTTAATGGATCAGTTGGTGGGAGCTCGTGTGTTCAGTAAGATTGATTTGAGGTCGCGTTACCATTAGATTAGGGTGAAGGAATGTGATATTCAGAAGACGACATTTAGAACTCGATATGGACATTACGAGTATGCGGTAATGCCTTTCGGAGTGTCGAATGCGCCGGGAGTGTTCATGGAGTATATGAACCAGATCTTCCATTCATATGTCGGTTATGATGGTGAAAGAGATGGAGCTTATTGAGCAGTTCAGAGATTTGAGCCTGGTTTGTGAAACTTCGGCAGATTGTGTGAAGTTGGGCAAGTTGCAAGTGAACAATGATTTCTTGGATATGATCAGATAAGGTCAAAGCTTGATGTGAAGCTAGTGGATATGATGTCTGGAGTAGGAAGAGACTCCGATGGTGATTTCAAGTTGGATAGTTCAGATGTGTTAAGGTTTTGAGGTAGGATTTGTTTGCCGGATAATGATGAGTTGAAGAAGTCTATTTTGAGTGAAGGACATCGTAGTGGTATGAGTATTCATCCGAGAGCTACGAAGATGTATCATGATTTGAAAAAGATGTTTTGGTGGTCAGGTATGAAGAGGGATATAGCTCAGTTTGTTTATGCCTGTTTAACGTGTTAGAAATCGAAGGTGGAGCATCAGAAGCCTAGCGGATTGATGAAACCGTTAGAGATTCCAGTTTGGAAGTGGGATGGTATCACCATGGATTTTGTTACAGGATTGCCAAACACGGCAAAAGGATTTGATGCCATTTGGGTAATTGTGGATCGGCTTACGAAGTCTGCATATTTTGTGCCGATCAGTATCAGTTTTCCATTGGAGAAGCTGGCGGAAATTTATATTCGGGTGATTATGAAGCTTCATGGTGTGCCGTCGAGTATTGTGTCGGATAGAGATCCGAGGTTTACTTCATAGTTTTGGAAGAGTTTGCAGGAAGCTTTGGGTACTAAGTTGAAGCTGAGTTCAGCTTATCATCCACAGACTGATGGTCAGTCGGAGAGGACTATTCAGACGTTCGAGGATTTGCTGCGGGCTTGTGTGTTGGAAAAAGGTGGTACGTGGGATACTCGTTTGCCATTGGTAGAGTTCACGTATAACAACAGTTACCATTCCAGTATCGGGATGACACCATTTGAGGCTCTTTATGGTCGGAGATGCAGAACTACTTTGTGTTGGTATGAGTCGGGTGAGAATGTGGTTTTGGGGCCAGAGGTTGTGCAGCAGAATACTGAGACAGTTCAGATGATCCGTGAGAAGTTGAAAGCATCCCAGGATAGGAAGAAGAGTTATCACGATAACCGGAGGAAAGAGTTGGAATTCAGTGAAGGTGATCATGTATTCTTGAGGGTTAACACAGTGACCGGTGTAGGTCGTGCGTTGAAGTCCAAGAAGCTGGATCCGATGTTTATTGGTTCGTATCAGATTTTGCAGAAAGTTGGTGATGTGGCTTATAGGGTGGCGTTGCCGCCTGAGCTTTCGAATTTGCATGACGTGTTCCATGTGTCGCAACTTCGGAAGTATGTCGCGGATCCGTCTCATGTGATTCAGAGAGATGAAGTGCAAGTCTGGGAGAATCTCACTGTTGAGGCGATGCTGTTGAGGATCGAGGATCGAAAGATGAAGCGACTCAGAGGGAAGGGGATACCTTTGGTGAGAGTGGCTTGAGGAGGTGCTGCAGGAGGCAGTGTGACCGGGGAATGCGAAAGCAGGATGCGGGAAGCGTATCCAGAATTGTTTCCATCAGGTATTTTCGAGGACGAAAATAACTAAAGTGGGGGAGAGTTGTAACGCCCATTTTAATTATTTGAGTTTTTTCGTTGTTATTTTACTTATCGGCGTGCTTTGTGTGGGAGTGTGAAGAAATAAGGGACATAATATTAATATCGTATAATTGTTAATTAATATTAATATTGATATTATTATTATTATTATTATTATTATTATTATTATTATTATTATTATTATTATTATTATTAATATTATGAAATTTATATTAATTTTGTGAATTAAAAGAAAATGAGGATTTATTTGGGATTAAGGGTAGAAGTGGCATTTGGAAGAACACGATCAAAGAGGAACACGGTCAAGGAGAAGAACACGAATCAAGAAAGCAAGCTTGAGGAAGAAGAAGGAGGGAGCTAGGCTTTGGATTCTTGAAGTTTCTTCGATCGAAGCTGCATTTGAGGTAAGGGGACGGGGGAAGAATCAGTTAAAATTCGATATTGCATGAATTCTAGGTAGAGGGGATTTCCCTTAACCCCATAGGCTGATGATTATGTTTCTTGTGTTTGCAAAATTCTGAATGTGTGATTACCTGGTTGAATTTGTTGCATGCGTTGGTGAAATGATCGTTTGGTGATTTGGGGGTTTTCGGGTAGTTCGAAGTGTATGCCGAAATTGATTAAATGAGTAGAACTGATGTTTAATCGGGTTAAATCGAGAGTAGATTCTGTAATTAATTTTTGAATGTTTAGCCGATGTTATGGGAACTGGGTTGAGTAGAATCGGTTGAGTTCGGAGCATTTCTGCCGACTCTGAGCAGTATTATTTTTCTGAAATCGCAGAATTTTGCCAGCTGCTTCGCTGGGCGAGCGAGTAGCGAATCTTCGCTAGGGATTCGCTGGGCGAACTGGGTAGCGAATACTTCCAGTAGCCACTGTCTGGCTTCGCTAGGGAGTTCGCTGAGCGAGCAAGTAGCAAGCGCTCGCTGATGCTTCGCTTAGCGAATGAGCCAACGAGCGTGACAGAACGTTGGTGTTTTGAGTTGTACTGTTGGGTTCTCTCGTGATGTTGGACCCTTGTTGGTCATGGTTGATTATGATATTGTTATTGAATTATGGGGGGTATATATATGGTGTGGAATATGATTTCCTTAATATTCGTTCAATTTGGATGATTGAATTCGGTGTATGTGATTTCATATGAATGTGGTGATGTGTGATATATATATATATATATATATATATATATATATATATATATATATATATATATATATATATATATATATATATATATATATATATATATATATATATATATATATATATATATATATATATATATATGAGGTGTGATGGGATGTGATTAGTAAAATCGTGTACACTTAGTGTAATTGATGTTGTGTGTTATGCATTGGAGTTATGCATACCATGGTGTGCTGATGTGCTCCTGTGTGGAGGGTGCTGGCCTGGTGTCCATCGGTAGCGATAAGGTGCTCCTGTATGGAGAGGGTGATGGCCAGGTGCCCATCGGTGATTGTGAAGGATAAATCATGTCTCAGGGGAGCGTAATCAATCTATCCTATTTATGACGTGCTCCTGTGTGGAGGATGATGGCCTGGTGCCCATCGGTGATGATGATATGTTCCTTCGGGAAAGGGTGATGGCCAAGTGCCCATCAGTGTTGTCGTTGAGTCGGTACCGCATATCATGGGTTGAGTTGCATGTGTTGCATTGTCTTATATGCTATGTTGTTGTGGGACAGTAGGTCCAGGTCGATGTATGTGAATGATAATTGTGTGATTTACTGCCTTTTATTCATGTACATTATTACCGTTATATTTTGATCGTGATTTCTCACCCCTTGCTTTGTTGTGGTCTGTGCTTCTTCGGAAGTACAGATAATCCAGGTGTGTAGCTAGCTTGGTTTATGGCAAGTCGTAGGGATGCTCTGATATGTAACACCGGGTCTTTGGGGAGTTTTATGTCTATCTGATGATTTTGTGAGCCTCTGTGGCGTATCATGCTTCGATGAATCTTTTTGGTGAACATATCTTGTATATTTTAGGCGTTGGTCGTACATGGTGTATATGACATTTATGTATATGATGTGAATATATGTACATGTGTCTATACGACAAACTTCCGCTGTTTAATTATTGAAAATCGTTTAATGAAAATGTTTGGAGGAGTTTCTTCTGTGACATCCCGTTGTGTTCTGTGATGACTCTGATATTTGTTTATTTTAATTGCATTTATTTTTGTATTTTGGGGAGCGGGGTGTTATAGGGTACATGCACGGTTACACTCTAATGTCCAAGTTAGTGCAGGGTTAAAGATAGAGGCAGTGAAATTGAAAATTAGAGATTGTGTACCTTAAAATCCTTTACGAAGGTATTTATACCTTTGGTCTGACAGGAAAGGTTGGATAATAGACCTGTGCTATAAGACCTTTGGCTGACGCAAAATAGTGGGTTCCAAGTTTTTGACTAGCAGAAAGCTCAACCATATTAGGGCGAAAATCCTGAATCTTCTCCACAAATCTTTCATTAGCACACCTATAATAATCAATAATTAATAATTTTATTTGAAAATAAACTATAAGGTATAACAAAGATATTATATAATACAATCTAATAGTTGAAAATCATCTATTTTTTGAAGGGAGCAATGTGTATAGGAAAATTAAAATCATACTTCAAAGCCTTGATGAACCCTTAATGGAAACTCTAGTTTTGTTCATCCTAAGTCCCTTTTTAGTATACAAAATTTATGAACTTTTCCATTTGAAGTTGACATTTTCAATAACATAATTTTCTAACTCCTACTTCGTGTTGCCACATCGAGAAATGTTTTGGTAGTCTAGTTAGAGCATCCACGTCCATGATCATTTTGGTGTCTTAATTGAACCACATCTATTTTTAATATTATTTTACAGTTTTCAATAATTTAAGTCACTTAACTATATTGTTTAAATATCCATACGTTATTTAAAATTTTATATTGGGTCCCGATTTCTCTATTATATACCTGTAAGTAATTGTAAAAAGTAAAGAAAACAACTTTTATTAGAAACAATGACTTTACTATGATTTTTTTACCAAAATGCCACCTTCTGAAATGCATGTACCAAAATGCCACCAGTTGAAAAAACTATACAAAACTGCCACAGATTCAGTAGGGGCTCGCCTAATGGAAGGACGAACCTGTGAAAAGGTTTTTCCCCATGAAGGGTGATCACACTAAAATTCACCGTATTTCTGACTCCGATTTCGCATGCATTCTTAGCTTTTATTGTTGTTTTGCTTTGTTATTGCTTTGTTTTCTTATGTTTTCAGGTTTTTATAATAATCGGAGCTTGAATCGGGAAAAGGAGCGAAAAAGGAGTGAAAACGGACGAAAACCTAGAAATTCAGCATTTTGCACTTACGGCACCGACTGTGGCGGGCGCCATGGGGTTAGCCATGACGTGGCCACGTCTCAAGACCACTCCTCAACCTCCAAGACCCACGATCCCCACTACATCATCCCCTGTAGGGACCGTGGCGGGCGCCATAGGCCTGTGGCGGGCGCCACAAGGCAAAAATCCTCAACCTCCACTTTTTAGTGGAGGGGCGTCCCGGTCATTTCGCGCTTCCAGTTTCTCCTATAAATAGGACCTTAGATTTTCGTTTTTCTTCATCCAGAATTAGAATTCTCTAGGCATATATCAGTTATAAAGCAGTTGCCATTCCACATCGGGGTGCCTCTGCAATCGAGTGATCGAGTCTGTAATTTGTCTGTGGTTCGAGTTTTGGAGCACTCTGGAGGAAGTTAATCCTGCCGCCATTTTAATTCCAGTTAGTATTTTATTTTTCCGCATTGCTTTACTTTTATTTATTTTCTCGCACTTTACTTTGTTTATTTCCCGCACTCGCACATTTACGTTGTTTATTTCCCGCACTCGCACATTTACTTTGTTTATTTCCCGCACTCGCACATTTACTTTGTTTATTTCCCGCACTCGCACATTTACTTTGTTTACTTCCCGCACTCGCTTTAAATTACTCATATGAAAAACTATAAAAAGAATATTTACTTTATCATGTCTAACTAATCCCATAAAGGTTAGAATGTAAGGATCGTAATTAAATCAGTAATCAGTATAATTGTTCGTGGAAACACCTAAGGGCTATTTTATCTTTCAATTCAAGTAATTGTTTTTAACTATTTCAAAAACAGCCAAAAGCGCTTTGTATAGTTCATTAGGAGTTTTTAGATTAAAAAGAAAAGAGATTTTAAAACGATTTTCGGACGCGTTATGAGATTTAGAGTCTGGTTCATAAGAACCTCTTTTTGCTAAGAAGTCCAGGTTGAAATACTTTTCAACTTTGTTAAGAAACTATATTTCTTAAAAATAGGTTTACTACTCTAACGCAGTACGCACCTTTCTATCCGTGACAATAGGAGGGGTTGATTAGAGTGTACAACTCGGTTCTGAATACGCGAAAGCGACAGTTCCTGTTAAATTAGTTCTTTTCAAAGGAGAAAACATTGCCCATAAGTAGTTCCATTAACAAATACTGGATTATCATTGATTACGTGAATTACATTCGAGCCTGTCTTTTATTTATTATTTAAAATTATAATTTTATTTACCATTGCACCCTTACTAAAACCCTTAAAAATAGTTGCCTTAGATAAACACCATAACAACAGGTACGATAGATTGACACTTGGTCTCTGTGGATTCGATAATCTTTTATATTACTTTGACGTGATTCGTACACTTGCGAAAAACACGCATCAAGTTTTTGGCGCCGTTGCCGGGGACCAATATCGTCAAATTTCATTACCCTGTAGTTATACCGTTTAGACTAAGGTTGTTACCCACCGGTCAATGCGAAAGACTCGCAGTGCCGGAAGTTTAGTAGACCCTCTAGCTGAACCTGAACGTTACGCTCGCGCACGTTTATTTTTCCATAGGAATAGGAGAGCTATGGCCGAAGATCAAAATCGAAGACCTCTTAAGGACTTCGCCCAACCATCAAACGAGGAACCTAGTTCCAGTATAGTAAACCCCGCTATCCCAGCCAATAATTTTGAACTTAAGCCATCCCTGCTGCAATTAGTGCAACAGAGACAATTCGCAGGTCTCGCTACTGATAACCCGAACCAACATTTAAAAAACTTTCTTCAATTAGCAGACACCTTTAAAACCAATGGAGCTTCTCCTGAGGCAATACGCTTAAGATTATTTCCCTTTTCCCTCAGAGATAAAGCTCTATCATGGTTAGATTCCCTTCCACCCAATTCAATAACAACTTGGGATGACCTTAGAAAAGTTTTCCTTGCTAGATATTTTCCCCCAAGTAAGACCGCTCTTCTTCGAAACCTAATAACTAGATTTACCCAACACCAA
The DNA here is from genome assembly GCA_963859935.3 of Lathyrus sativus. Classification (NCBI taxonomy): domain Eukaryota; kingdom Viridiplantae; phylum Streptophyta; class Magnoliopsida; order Fabales; family Fabaceae; genus Lathyrus; species Lathyrus sativus. Next base: position 135,969,766 of record OZ012741.1, on the reverse strand, counting down.
GGAGAGTCGTTGTTCGAAGCCTGGGAGAGATATAAAGAACTATTAAGAGCATGCCCACACCATGGCCTAGAGAATTGTCTAATCATCCAAACCTTCTATAATGGACTTCTTTATAACACTAAAATGACCATCGACGCTGCCGCTAGTGGCGCACTGATGAACAAACCTTACCCTGAAGCTAGTGCCCTTATCGAGGATATGGCCCAAAACCATCAATCATGGGGAGTAGAACGAGCGACAGTGGAAAAGAAGGAAGCCCAAGGAGGAATACATGAGCTAAGCTCTATAGACATGATGCAGGCTAAAATGGACGCGTTGGCCCTTAGAGTCGAACATATGTGTACAACTCCGAATACTGTTGCCGCAGTTTCGCCGAATTGTGAGATATGTGGAACGCAAGGACACCAATCCGCCGAATGCAATCTGTTGAATGAAACCAACACTGAGCAAGTGAACTATACCCAAGGGAACCCATTTTCAAACACATATAACCCTGGGTGGAGGAATCACCCAAACTTCTCCTACAAAAATAATAACCCTATCCAAAATACCGCACCTCCGAGACAACAAGGTTACCAAGCCCCTAGAACAAATCAACCTATGCAACCTGTACCACCTACCCCGAGCTTTGAGGAAGTTGTAAAAGATTTTATCGTTGCTCAAAAACAACAAAACAGAGAGTTCATGAACCATAACGTCCATGTTAACGAACTAATTACCAAGTTAGGAACCAAGGTTGATCAAATTATTACTCATAATAAGATGCTTGAAACCCAGATCTCTCAGGTAGCGTTAGACCAAGCCCCACAGACTACACCTGGAGGACAGTTCCCTGGACAACCTCAACAAAACCCGAAAGGGCAAGCTAATGCCATTACTCTACGAAGTGGAACCGCTTATAAGGAACCTTTAAACCCTAGATTAAGTGAGCCCGAAACTTCTGAGAGGAATGAGGAAAAGGAACCAGAGAAGCCTGAAACCCCGGAAAGTCAAGAAAAAGGAGAAGAACCTAAAAATAAAACCTATGTACCGCCACCGCCATACAAACCACCAATACCTTACCCTCAAAGATTAAAGAAAACCCAAATCGATAATCAATATCAAAAATTCGTTAAGGTTATAGAAAAACTTCACGTAGAAATCCCCTTTACAGAAGCCATCACCCAAATACCTTCTTATGCTAAGTTTCTCAAAGACATACTTACAAATAAACGTAGACTCGAAGATCCGAAACCCGTGGAATGTAATTCTATTTCCGAAAATAGGTTAGCAAAGAAAGATAAAGATCCCGGAAATTTTTCCATTCCTTGTGTTTTGGGGAATCATGTCATCGAAAAAGCTTTTCTAGACTTAGGAGCTAGTGTGAGCTTAATGCCTTTAGCAGTTTGTGAGAGATTAAACTTAGGAGAATTACAACCTACTAAGATGTCACTTCAATTAGCCGATAGATCCGTTAAATACCCTATAGGCATACTTGAAGACGTCCCTGTTAGGATAGGTCAGCTGTTTATACCTACTGATTTTGTTGTCATGGACATTAAAGAAGATGACGACATACCAATCCTCCTAGGTAGACCGTTCTTATCGACTGCTAGAGCCGTAATAGATGTTAAAAAGGGAAAACTAACTTTTGAGGTAGGTGGCCAGAAGATAGAATTTATATTGTCAAAATTTCTTATGGCACCTGTGATAGGAGATTCTTGTTATGCCTTAGATATCATCGAAGAATGTATTAGGGAATTAGAACAAGAAGAAGAAACTGAATCTATAAAATTGCCATCAACCCTTATTTTGGAAGATGACAATTATAAAACACCCTACATTGATGATAACCTTCACGAATGTTTATCTCTTACCCCAGATCCTATGCCTTGCCCTATAAAACCGACCGTAAAACTTAAGGAACTGCCTAAAAACCTGAGATATGAATTTCTTGATGAAGATATGAACCGTCCAGTTATAGTCAGTGCTACCTTAAACCAAGAAGAAACCGATCAATTATTAGAAGTTTTACGTAGGTACCCCTCAGCCTTAGGATATAAGATCTCTGATCTAAAAGGAATAAGCCCATCCGTATGCATGCATCGGATTTTGCTTGAAGAAGATTCAAAACCTTCTAGAGAACACCAACGTAGAATAAATCCTATAATGAGTAATGTAGTTAAGACTGAAGTTCTTAAGTTACTAGAGGCAGGTATAATATATCAGATCTCGGACAGTAAATGGGTGAGTCCTTTGCATGTAGTACCTAAAAAGGGAGGCATCACAGTCGTGCAAAACGAGAAGGGCGAACCTGTAGCAAAAAGAACTGATGGAGGTTGGCGTATGTGCATAGATTATAGAAAATTAAATAAAGCAACTAGGAAGGACCATTTCCCATTACCATTCATAGACCAAATGTTGGAGCGCCTAGCCAGACACTCTTACTTTTGTTATTTAGATGGATATTCAGGATTCTTCCAAATACCTATTCACCCCGAAGATCAAGAAAAAACTACCTTTACATGCCCAGTTGGAACCTTTGCCTATAGAAGAATGCCTTTTGGACTTTGTAATGCTCCTGCAACTTTCCAACGCTGCATGATGTCTATCTTTGCTGATTATTTGGATGGAATCATGGAAGTATTTATGGACGATTTCTCAGTTTGTGGGTCAGATTTCAAAAATTGTCTTGTCAACCTTGAGAAAATCCTGGAGAGATGTGTGGAGGTAAACCTTGTGCTAAATTGGGAAAAATGTCATTTCATGGTCACCGAAGGGATTGTTTTAGGACATATAGTTTCCGAAAAAGGTATAGAGGTAGATAAAGCAAAAATAGAAGTCATAGAGAATCTAAAACCGCCGAAGACTATCAGGGAGATAAGAAGCTTTCTTGGACACGCCGGATTTTACCGACGTTTTATCAAGGATTTCTCCAAAATAACAAAGCCCTTAACTGGTCTTTTAATGAAAGATGCTGAGTTCATCTTCGATGAAAAATGTACTGAAGCATTTAATCTTCTGAAGCAAGCTCTGATTTCAGCACCTATAATGAAACCCCCTGATTGGTCGGAACCGTTTGAGATAATGTGTGACGCCAGTGATTATGCTGTTGGAGCCGTTCTAGGTCAGAGAAAAGATAAGAAGTTACATGTGATTTATTATGCCAGTAGAACCCTAGACGCTGCACAGCTCAACTACGCAACAACCGAAAAAGAGCTCCTAGCTGTAGTTTTTGCAATAGACAAATTTAGATCTTATCTAGTAGGAGCCAAGATTATAGTTTACACCGACCATGCTGCCATTCGTTACTTACTAAGCAAAAAGGATGCCAAGCCTAGGTTACTTCGATGGATTCTATTATTACAAGAGTTTGATTTGGATATCCGTGACAAGAAAGGCACTGATAATGTGGTAGCTGATCACCTATCTAGGCTAGAATACCTGAAACCTGATCCAGTACCCATAAATGACGATTTTGCCTACGATAGACTGATAGCCCAACTAGAAACCATTGAAGATGATAACCCAGACCCTCATGAGCAATTTCATAAATCCTTAGCTATAAGCAATGTACCTTGGTATGCAGATTTTGTTAATTACCTAGCCGCTGACATCATACCCCCTGATCTAAACTACCACCAGAAGAAGAAGTTCTATAGTGATGTGAGAAACTTCTATTGGGACGATCCATTTCTTTTCAAGAGAGGTAAAGATGGCATTTTCCGCCGTTGTGTTCCAGAAGAAGAGGTAAATAATATAATTGAGCATTGTCACTCTGCACCCTATGGTGGACATGCAAGCACATCTAAGACCTACGCCAAGATTCTTCAAGCTGGCCTATTCTGGCCTACTATGTGGCGTGATGTCCATGCTTTCATTGTCAAGTGTGACAGATGCCAACGCACAGGAAATATTTCAAGACGTAATGAAATGCCGTTAAGAAATATCCAAGAAGTAGAACTCTTCGACGTATGGGGTATAGACTTTATGGGACCGTTCCCACCATCTTTTGGAAATCAGTACATATTAGTAGCTGTTGACTACGTGTCTAAATGGATTGAAGCTATCGCCGCACCCACAAACGACACCAGAGTAGTCGTCAAATTATTCAAGAATTATATATTTCCCAGGTTTGGAACACCCCGTTTAGTCATAAGTGATGGAGGATCACACTTCATATCGAGAATATTTGATAAACTTTTAAGTAAGTATGGAGTTAAGCATAGAGTAGCAACACCATACCACCCACAGACCAATGGACAAGTGGAAGTATCTAATAGGGAGATCAAACAAATCCTCGAGAAGACTGTCTCTATATCTAGAAAAGATTGGTCGCAGAAACTTCAAGAAGCATTATGGGCCTATAGAACCGCTTTCAAAACTCCTATAGGAACAACCCCTTATCAACTGGTCTATGGAAAATCATGTCACTTACCATTTGAGTTGGAGCATAAGGCCTATTGGGCCATCAAAACTTTGAATTTGGATTACTTGACAGCTGGTGAAAAACGTACCCTTGATATCCACAAATTAGAAGAGCTCAGACAATCTGCCTACGAAAATGCCATCATATACAAAGAAAGAACAAAAGCTTGGCATGACAAAAGAATCATAAGAAGAGACTTCAAAATAGGCGATCCTGTTCTCCTGTTCGATTCTAGGTTACGACTATTTCCAGGTAAACTCCGTTCGAGATGGACTGGCCCTTTCGAAGTATCTAAGATCCTGAGATCCGGTGCTATTGAAATCAAGAACCAAACATGTAAACCGTTCATAGTCAATGGACAGAGGTTGAAGCCCTACGAAGGAGGTGACATTCCAACAACATACACCTGCCATACTCTGAGTGATCCACCATATCCTTCCAATGATGTTTAAATATCGGTCGTCGAGCTAATGACGTTAAACAAGCGCTGCATGGGAGGCAACCCATGGTTTTTCTTACTTTTGTACTTTTTATTTCTTTATTTTTACTTTATTTTAATTTGTTATTATGTCAGGACTCACGATTAAATGTTTTATGTGCTTTCAGGACTTGTTTGCTAACCTTGTACAGAATGCAGAACCCTGATGACATGCACGTGGCCTTTAGAGATGATGCACAGAGAGAGCGTTACTATGTTCACATGAGACGCCCTATGGCTCCTACCAGGTACCCTGACCATGACTGCATGGATGCCTTGGGGATAGAGCCAAGCGTCAGATTTTTATGCCATCAACTCCAGTGGGACCAGTTTGACGACAGGAACGACACTTATAGGAACTTGACTCTTGAATTCCTCAGCTCGTTTCATCATGACCCTTGGGCTGGACCCGATGGACTCGCTGTTTTCAGGTTGTTCGGGATTGACTACTCATTCTCTCACAAAGAGTTTGGTGATTTACTAGGTTTCCAGACTACTCCTGATGCTATTCCAGAGACTCCGATGGGGTATTTTATGAGCAGAGAAGTGGAAAAGTTTTGGACTAAAATATCAGGCGGAGGGAGCCAAGATCCTTCTACCCAGTTTTCTCAGGTAATCCACAACCCTGCATTGAGGTACTTCCAAATGATTCTAGCACATTCTTTCCTAGGTTTCCCAGATACAGAGACACTGCTAAGTGAAGAGGAGATTTTCCTACTGTTTTGTGCGACTCAGTCTCGCCCTGTTGTTTGTGGCAACTTTCTACTGAAGGGCCTTGCTAGTGTTGCCAGATCATCAGTAGGAATCATCCATGTCGGTGGGATTGTTACACAGATTGCTACTGCATTGGGTTTGTCTCGCAAGCTATTGCACCTCAGGACCTTCTGCTGCTACACCACCCTGGATATTGATTTTTGTCTTGATAGAGGACTGATGAGGAGGGCTTCTTTTGAGCCCAACATGTTTAGATTGCTGATCGACGGCGAAGCGATACACTACTTTACATTACCAGATCCGCTGATGACCAGTGTCCATGATCCTGCCAATTGGAGTTATGCTCTAGAGGGTTATGGAGAGACTGTCGAAGAGCCGAAATCGCCTCCCGCCGCTGAGTACACTCCTACACCTCTTACTCCCCGAATCACTGTTATGTCTAACAATATGTCTCTGCAGCCACCTGACCTACAAACACAGATTTATGAGCTCCGCAAGGAGACTGCCCTGCTCAAGCAGGAAGTGGCAGACTTAGAGTTACAGATGCAGGTTTCTGATCTCACTCATGCCTCAGAGACCGATGCTCTACATCAGGCGATCGACGAGCTTCGGAGGGAGATAGCTGAGATTCGTGGATCAAGCCAGGATAAGAAACCTACCACATGACTCATTCCACCCTGACAGCACTACCCTAGTATTTAACTTCGTTTTATTTATCGCATTTCCACTTTTATATTTTCATGCACTTTGAATTCCTTATATATATACATATTATGCACTAATTTTTCTTTTTCTTTTTTGATTTTTAAGTATTTTATTTTTTGTCGTGCAAAAGAAAAAAATATAAGACAAAAATATTTTCATTTTTGTCTTTACAAAAAAAAATATGCAAGCCTCAAGCCTTGAAAAGAAGAAGAAAACGCTATTCAGACCCCCCGAAGACCAAGGTGCAAGGAAGGCCCAAAAGGAGGATCCAAAACCACAAGGCCCAGGAATTGGCCTTGTGGCGGGCGCCATAGGCCCCGTGGCGGGCGCCACACCGTGTCATCACCAAATACGGGATTCAATCCCCATTTCCACCATTTTCATCCCTTTCTTCACCAAAAACCCATTTTTCCAACCTTCCAAATCCTCCTTGAACCCCATTAAAGCTCCCCCATTTCCAAAATACCCTCCATCCATAAAACATATCCAACATCCATTTCCATTTTCATCCATCAAAAAACCAAAAAAATCAAAACTTTATCATTCCCCTCATAAACCACTTTTCTACTATTTTCTCTACCTAAGGAGCTTTTCAACAATGGAGTTCAACGGATTTATTCTTCGTGATGGAAGACCGGGCGAAAGGCAACGGAAAATTATTCAGAGGCTTCAAAGTCGAGAAATCCTCTCGACTAGGTACGTCGACGATAACTGTCTGTATGCTTTGGGTATTTATCATAGTGTTTTTAATTTATTAGAATTTCTAGGCTTGCATAATATTTTCATTAATCAGGAACCTACCTATGAGAGGCTGACAACTGAGTTTTTGAGTTCTTTGATATACACTGTCAGTCCTGACACTGCTAGCACTGTCGGTACTGTTATTTTTAGACTGTTTGGAATTGAATATGAATTCAGTACCAATGAGCTAGCAGATTTGTTAGGAATCCCTCATAGGGAAGGTTCGATTTGTGAGGCACCTTTGGATGCTGAATGGTCGGCCGAGGTATTTACCTTCTGGCTAAGGCTTTCAAGTACTTCAATTAATTCTTTTGAAGGGATACTTGCGTCGACCATTCACAACCCGGCCATAAGAGTTTTTAGACTTCTTTTGGCATGTACTATTTTTGGCCGGGAAAGTCCAAACAAGGTTAATGCTCGTGAACTCCTATTTTTGCAAGGATGCCTCACTAGAACCCACATCAATCCGGTCCTGTTTATGCTTGCCCACATGACTTTATTTACTAATAAAACAGGACCGATTGTTTTTGGAGGGCTTGTTACGTCTATTGCTCGGGCTTTTGGCCTGAATGATGAGATAGCTACACTTGAACCACTACCTCCTCGCACAATTAATTTAAAATTTCTGAAAGACATGAAATTGTGCTGAACAAGGAGAGAAGGTGGTTATGAGTTGATGGTTCATGGGGTAGCTATCCCATCTGTTGCTTTACCATGCAGTAGACGTACTGATGTACGTGATGAAAGGAACTGGACCTATGATCTTAATGCTCCACGTGTTTTGGGTCCACTTCCTCCTAATATTCCCGATGGGGAGGCACATGACACTGATGATGAGTATGATCGGAGAGAGCAGTCTCCCATCCCTCACATGTCCCCCCATCGTCCTTCACAGTCACACACTGCACCATCTTCCTCTAACCCTGTTGCAGGTACTGCTCCTGGATTCTTTGTCACCGAGGAGATGTGGCGTGATATGACAGCTAGAGAGGAAAGGCGTGATGGCCTTCTCTCTACTATTTCACAACAACTGACGGACAATATGAGCTTCATGCAACAATCGCGATTGGTTTCGGATCGTTCCTATAGCAACGTTTGCCGTACCTTGAACGCTATTTCATTAGAGCAGAACCGTCAGAGAGAGTTCAACAGCCGACACTACCAGCTTGTAGAGGCTACTCAGGGTTCCATCTTGGGTAACCTTCGAGAGGTCCGGAGTGCTCAGGCTGCTTTATCAGCACGACTCGACCGGAGGGACCAGCATCGTAGTAGATCCCGTCGTTCCAGACCATCACATCAGGACGGCGAAGGCACCAGTGCCCCTCCTCAGTAGTCTTTTTCCAGGTTACCCCCCTTATCTTATTTCGAAACATTGGGGACAATGTTCGATTTAAGTGTGGGAGGGGATTTTATTGCTTTCTGTTATTTCCCTTTTTAGTTAATTTCCTTTCAGTTATTTCCCTTTTCAGTAATTTATTTTTCTTAGATAATGCATGAGTCTGACGAGTCACCAGTATAGTGTCTTTTTAGTTCATCTTCATTTTTTCCCATTTCCTTAGCCTTACCAGAAAATTTTTAAAAAAGAAAACAATGTTGTTTCACATGTTTTTTGGGCTTTGAGACAGGTTTAGATTAGGATGTGGTGACTTAGGTCAACTTTTTGAAACATCAGAACCATTTTAGCACCATAGACCTCTTGAATATAGGAATCACTCCTAAACCCCACCACCATGGCCTTTACCATCATTCAAAAAATTGTCCTAAGTAGTTTATTTTAGCAGTCAGCTCCGGCCTAAGCATACTCTACGTAGGGGGCCGATGAATATAAGTGAATGATCCAGTGCTAATAAAAAAAAAAAAAAAAAAAAAAAGAAAAAAAGGCAAACTCTGGTATAGGTGACCCTCACAAAGTCATTTAAACCGAAAAAAGAGAAGAAAAAATTTTTGCCACAAAAAGAAAAAAAAATTGCAAGTCACCTATTGTTAGTTGGTTCAGAGGTATCTGGCACTGAACTTGGTAGGGCGGATTACGATCCGATCCCCCGCAGCTACATTTAGGCGAAATAAAAACAGGTTTACACATGCTTATGTGCCAGAAACCTTATGTCATGGATCAGAATCACTAACCGGTCACTCTACTATGAAGCATGTACGGATAACGGGCTTAATGTGATTGCGCCTGAATGAAAAGGACACAAAAAGATGAGAAGATAGGCCTAGGTATCGTGGGATGACATGGAGTGGTTAATATAGGATTGAAGTTTGTGTTTGTGTTACTATGGTACCCTTGGTTCACTTAGTTAGTATCTGTCACTGCATCCTGACTTGAACTTAGAATCCCTTTAGCCCAAAGACAAGTGTTGACACCATATTTTCTTAAGCTTTAATGTTTGCTTGAGGACAAGCAAAGGTTTAAGTGTGGGAGAATTTGATCACACTAAAATTCACCGTATTTCTGACTCCGATTTCGCATGCATTCTTAGCTTTTATTGTTGTTTTGCTTTGTTATTGCTTTGTTTTCTTATGTTTTCAGGTTTTTATAATAATCGGAGCTTGAATCGGGAAAAGGAGCGAAAAAGGAGTGAAAACGGACGAAAACCTAGAAATTCAGCATTTTGCACTTACGGCACCGACTGTGGCGGGCGCCATGGGGTTAGCCATGACGTGGCCACGTCTCAAGACCACTCCTCAACCTCCAAGACCCATGATCCCCACTACATCATCCCCTGTAGGGACCGTGGCGGGCGCCATAGGCCTGTGGCGGGCGCCACAAGGCAAAAATCCTCAACCTCCACTTTTTAGTGGAGGGGCGTCCCGGTCATTTCGCGCTTCCAGTTTCTCCTATAAATAGGACCTTAGATTTTCGTTTTTCTTCATCCAGAATTAGAATTCTCTAGGCATATATCAGTTATAAAGCAGTTGCCATTCCACATCGGGGTGCCTCTGCAATCGAGTGATCGAGTCTGTAATCTGTCTGTGGTTCGAGTTTTGGAGCACTCTGGAGGAAGTTAATCCTGCCGCCATTTTAATTCCAGTTAGTATTTTATTTTTCCGCATTGCTTTACTTTTATTTATTTTCTCGCACTTTACTTTGTTTATTTCCCGCACTCGCACATTTACGTTGTTTATTTCCCGCACTCGCACATTTACTTTGTTTATTTCCCGCACTCGCACATTTACTTTGTTTATTTCCCGCACTCGCACATTTACTTTGTTTACTTCCCGCACTCGCTTTAAATTACTCATATGAAAAACTATAAAAAGAATATTTACTTTATCATGTCTAACTAATCCCATAAAGGTTAGAATGTAAGGATCGTAATTAAATCAGTAATCAGTATAATTGTTCGTGGAAACACCTAAGGGCTATTTTATCTTTCAATTCAAGTAATTGTTTTTAACTATTTCAAAAACAGCCAAAAGCGCTTTGTATAGTTCATTAGGAGTTTTTAGATTAAAAAGAAAAGAGATTTTAAAACGATTTTCGGACGCGTTATGAGATTTAGAGTCTGGTTCATAAGAACCTCTTTTTGCTAAGAAGTCCAGGTTGAAATACTTTTCAACTTTGTTAAGAAACTATATTTCTTAAAAATAGGTTTACTACTCTAACACAGTACGCACCTTTCTATCCGTGACAATAGGAGGGGTTGATTAGAGAGTACAACTCGGTTCTGAATACGCGAAAGCGACAGTTCCTGTTAAATTAGTTCTTTTCAAAGGAGAAAACATTGCCCATAAGTAGTTCCATTAACAAATACTGGATTATCATTGATTACGTGAATTACATTCGAGCCTGTCTTTTATTTATTATTTAAAATTATAATTTTATTTACCATTGCACCCTTACTAAAACCCTTAAAAATAGTTGCCTTAGATAAACACCATAACAACAGGTACGATAGATTGACACTTGGTCTCTGTGGATTCGATAATCTTTTATATTACTTTGACGTGATTCGTACACTTGCGAAAAACACGCATCAAAGGGGCTCGGCCAACCAAAGGACAACCCCTTGAAGACTCGTTTTTTATTTACTTAAATATAAAACTCATTTTAAAATATATATTTAATTGGTTTATAAATATTAAATACTCTTATAATGATTTATAACATTAAAAAAAATATAATAGGCATTACAAATTAAGAAATATTTTTTAAAATAATGTAAAAAATAAACAAATTAATTTAGACGGGCCTGCTACATTCAGACATTTTTTACGCATATGACCAATTTCTCGACATATTTCGCATCTTCTCTTATCTTTCTCAGGATCCTCCATTTCCGTTATAATTCTTGTACTATTTGGATGTCCTTTCTTATTCCTTCGCATTGTCTCGTCATGGCAAAAAGTAAATTCTTCATATGTTGGCCAATTTTTGTGGTGTGGAAGTCCAAGGAAGCTTTCACTGTAGACTTTGCATACACTCAGAACCTTGAAAACATCTGGTATGTGCATGTTGTGGTCCTGGCGTATACTAGCACATACTGCGATTACGTGGGAGCAAGGTAAATGAAATGCTTGAAACCTCCCTCAATCACACCACCCTCACCTGATATCAACGCTAAAAGTACCTAATGGTCGGCCGTCATGTTGATTAATCATTTCGGGCACCATAAAACAGAATCTCTCGCAATCAAATTGGATGACATTATGGCTTCTAGATTTACTCGCTTCATCGGCCATTCCCTTATTACAGTTTTCGGTGAAAATTTGGTCGGATGCCAACTTTTTTGTCCAATTGTATCCTCGTTTTCCAAACAGCGAACCCAGACAGTAGAACGTTGACTTGACCAATGCAGTAATAGGAAGGTTTCGGGTAGCCTTAAGTATCGAGTTTATAGGTTCGACCAAATTTGTTGTCATGTGTCCCCACCGGTGTCCTCCGTGAACGCCCTCGACCACTTCTCTCTGGGAATACCGTCTATCCACTCCAAAGCTGCTCTATTTATTCTTCGTATTTCGCCCCGGTAGTAGTTAAATGTTGCCTCCGTTAGTGCATATCCTGTAGGAAAAAATGTTTAAAAAACGTTCATGAAAAAGGATGAAAATCAATTAGTCAATAAATATTTATTGAAACATCAACTCGTGAAGATGTAGGCATACCCATGTTGACAACTGTTTTCCGTAGTTCTTTGTCTATAAACTCACGCATGAAGTTTTGCGCAATGTGTCTGATACAGTAAACATGTGAAGATGGAGGATACTGCCACCCATTTTCAGGATCATCGTAAGCACTCTTGATTGATGGATGTCGGTCGGATATTAGACAAAGATTGGTCTAGGGGGTCATATTCATTCTCAAATTCCCGAGAAAGAAACTCCAACCATCCTTTGTCTCACCTTCAACCAATGCGAATGCTATCAGAAAAATGTTACCATTTCCATCTTGTGCCACAACCATCAACAAAGTCCCTTTGTACTTGCCGTACAACCAGGTTCTATCGATTTGTACCATAGGTTTACAGTAAGTAAAACTACGGATACACGGTTCAAATGCCCAAAAAAGTCGGTAAAATTTCTGTTTGTCGCCCAATTGGGATCCTTAGTCTGTAATAATTGGCAATGTTTCCAATTGTATAACAGTTCCAGGAAGATATATCTTCATCACTAACAACCATTGTGATAATTCATTATAAGACGTCTCCCAATTCCAATAAAGTGATTTTATGGTTTTAATCTTTGCAATATAAGCTTTTCGATATGAGATTCTATAACCATATTTTTCAGCAATATGGGCTTGTATCACTTCGACTTTTAGTGAAGCGTCGCTGTTAACAAGTTCCCTGATGTTGTAGCTAATAATTTTAGAATCTAATTTCATATGATCCTGCAACATAGAAGTTGTTGTGGAGGTGTGGGATCCGCTTTGTTGCACCCAAAAATTTCACCAACTACTTATCGCAATTTGGCTCATGTTTCGACTCATTTCATTTTGCATTTGCATACCACGTACATTGCCTTTTTTCCAGTCAGATTGACTTTATCGGGATTACAGCCCTCTGATCGCGCTTCAGGCATTTCAGGCCAATACGAGGACATATTTTGAGAATCGGTGCTCGTTCCCTGTGTTTTCAGCTCTCGCTATTGTTTTTGAGGACATCTCGGTGTCCGGTTGTTACCGTTTATTTCGCTGTATTCGTGCATCTTTTCTCCAATCGATTTAATTGGCCGTACTGTATTTTTAGATTTTTTCCTTATTTTCTAGATTTTTTTAATGGATTTAATTGATTTTTCTAGATATTAGATAGATTTTTTAATAGATATTAAATGATTTTTAAATAGTTTTAGTTTTATTATCTCTTTAGAATAATTCTTTTTTTCTAGAGTTCAAGTAGATTTTGAAATGATTTTTAATAGGATATTTCCCTTTACTAGGATTTTTTTAAATAGGATTAATAGAGTTTTTCTATTTTTATTTGTTTAGAAATAAATAGAATTAATAGAGTTTAATAGGTAATCTCTTTTAGATTTAATAGATTTTAAAATTTGTTAGATTTTAAATTCTTTTAGGATTTAATTAGATTAATTAGATCTTAATCCCTTTTTTAAATGTTAATTAGGGTCTTAATTCATTTTAATTGGGTTTAGTAGCTTTAATTAGGGTCAGAATATTCTTAATTGTCATTTAGGTTTTAATTGCTGTTTTAAGTCTTCATTTAGCATTAATTGAGTTTAATTAGGGTTAATCATGTGTTAATTAGATATTAGTCAGAGTCTTAATTCGTGGGCCAGGTGTTGGAGGCCCAAAGTCAGTCCAGTGCCACATGTCATCTATAAAAGGTTCCCACGTGTGCTTTTCAGAGGCTACTTCTCCATTTTCCACGTTTTCATCTCAGAAGCCATCCACGCGTGCGTTTTTCCTACCACCACTTCATTCTGCACGTCCACATGTCAACCCCAGAAGAGGCCAACACATTCACTGCATGTCCCCCACTTCCGCCACCTCACCCCACACTTGGCACTCCCTCTCTCTTCCCTCTCTCCACGTGTCTCATCCTCCTTCACCCTCTCTCCCTCGCCGCCGGCCATGCAGCCGCCGCAGGGACAGCCACAACCGTCGCCGGAAAGTCACCGGTAACCGTTTTTCGCCGGAAATCTGAAACTCACTGATGAAGGTTCATCTTCTTCATCCGTCATGTTCATGCAAATTCCACCGGAAACTTCAAACCACGCCGGAAACTTCATGCAGGTTCATCTTTTTTCCAGAAACCGATCACATATTCATCATGCTCCGATCAAGAGCTCGCCAGAAAATCATTAGTGTTTGACTCCTCCGCTCGTGTTCATCGGAGATTTTATCAAGAACTCACAAGAACCTTCACCGATCTTGTGAGATTCGCCCAGAACGATGAACGTTCATCCATTCTCCAAGAGCCTTCAAGAACTTCATCCAGTTTCCAGAAATCCTCAAGAACGTCATGGCGTTCTTCATGAGTTTTCCAGATCTGTGAAGATCTTCACCAACGACCTTCATCTTCCTCCAGTTCTCATCAACGATTCCCAGAAATACTCAAGAACACGCATCCAGATCTTCGTTGTGTTCTTTGTCAAACTTCATCAACAATATCCGTTCAATCTTCATTCGAAGAACTCAACATTCAATAATCTCTGGATCTTAAACTAAGTTCTTCAGATTTTGCTCCATAGAACCTTCATCCAACTTCAAAGTTTTCCAGATCGTCGTCCAACTTCAAGATCTGTTCGAGAATCTTCAAGATCCTCCATCAACGTCATCTGAAGATTCGTCAGTATCCATCCAACTTCAAGATCTTCAGCAACCAATCGTTCGTCAAGGTTTTTCTCCGAGATCTTCAAAGACCTTCAAAGATCCTCATCTTCGTCATCTTGTTCAGTTGTGAGGTAGAGGATCTCGTTAGGGTTTGCTTGTAAGATTTTAATCTGAGAATTGATAGAGAGAAGAGGAAACGAGAGAGAGTCTGAAGGTGGGAGAGGAGCGGCGTGAACAGTGTTTGGAGGATTGAGAAATTAGGTTTTGCTGAAGCATGGGTTACGTGGCTGGTGGATTGGGCCGTAGCCCATTGGTTTTTGCCCGTACACCCTCCGTTTTTCCTCCCCCCCCCCCCCCCCCCCCCCCCCCCCCCCGTTTGTGTGTGTGTAGTTGGGCTGGGCCCATTCAGCCACACACCCTGCGTTTTCGGTTGTTCACCCCCTCCCCGTTGCTGTACATTTTTGCTGGGCTCTGGGCCCAGTTTCCTGTATTTTTGCTGAAGCATCCCCTGTAATCTCAATGCCCCCCCCCCCCCTGTACTCATTTTGGTTAATTTTCTTGTATGACATTTAATTGTATTTTTTAGAATAGTTAGATAATTCTAGAATATAATTAGCATTTGATTAGCATGTTAGGATTATAATTAGGATTTAATTTCCTTTAGAGAATTGTTTTAGTTTAATATGCTTAGATTATAATTGTTAGTATATTTTCTCTTAATAGAATTTAAGTAGAATAATTCCTAGAATAGGTTGTAATTAGCATATTATATTCTTTAGTGAATTTTACACCATATTTCTCTTTGATATTTTCTAGAATAGATTTAGCATTTATTCCTTTGTATAATTAGGAATTAGATATTTTTAGGAATTTATAGATTTAATTCTTTAGAATGTTTTCTATTGGAATTTAATTGCCGTATTCTTAGGAGTAGCATTTTATTTCCATTTGCTAGTGGATTTGTCTCATATTTTCTCTCCTATTTTCGTTTCCATCCGATTTTATCTTCGATTTTATTATTGGCTGGCCGTGTGACACGATTCAATTGGAGAATGATTTTCGATATCATTTCTCTATCTTGTCTTTGACACGGATATCAATACGCTACCTCTTAATGTTCAATTTCTCGTGTAAGTCGAACCATGACGGTCTAAGCGTTACATTGTTCTGATCCGAGCGTCATCATCAAAGATCCAGAGAGGAGAAGATTGGAATGGAGCTTGCGCGCACGTCAGGAGCCCAGGAGTTGCTTCGTTCATCATCATCATCATCGTCTTCTTCAAGTCTTCAGGCAACCGTCGAGGGTTGTGAGCTGTATCGTTAGATACGTAGGAAATGACAGTTGAGGATTTTCTTCTCAATCATCTAGGATGTCTAGTATGGTACCCTTTGGGTGACATGCGACGCATTCACTCCTACGTCTTAGGTTCTTGCGTGTGTGTCCCGAGTTCCTTCCCGTTGAGGCGTAGGCCTGCTTCCTCTTTGTTCTCGCCCCCGTGCGATCGAAACCCCATTTCTCTCAGGCGATTGAGAACCTTTCTCTTGACCCCGTGCAATCGAGATTCTAGCCTGAACTACGCTGCTCTGATTTCTCTGACGAGAATACGTAGGCACAAGATGCGACGTCTTGGCGAGCAAATTCCCCTGTAGTTTCCCGAACTACATTTGCTCTAATTTCTCTGATGAGAATACGTAGGCACAATACTGATGTATTGGCGAGCCACCTTTCCACCTTCTCCTGTAGCTGAACTACAGCTGCTCTGATTTTCTTTGATGAGAATATGTAGGCATAGGATGCGATATCCTAGCGAGCACACTAACAACTAACCTTTTGTTCTCTCGCTGCCGTGCGACCGAGACTTTCCCGCTGACGACTAATGTTATCCTTCTCTCTTGCCTGAGCGCATTTGAGACCAGACCGTAGTTCTAGTTCCCGTAGGTTCCCATACCTTTAAAACCCGACATACTACGTCCGTTCTACCGCAAACAGGTACGCCTAAGTCTCCAATGGTCGAGCAGCGTCCACCTAACTGCTAGAATGCGTACGCTAGTATCGTCAATCCTTTCTCTCACCCCCGTGTGGCCGAGAACACCCTGTCTAGCCGTAGTTAGCCTGAACTACGCCATGCTCTGATTTCTCTAACGAGAATACGTAGGCACAAGACGTGACGTCTTGCCGAGCAAACTTCCCCGTAGTTTCCCGAACTACGTTGACTCTGATTTCTCATTCTCTGATGAGAATACGTAGGCATAGAGTGCGACGCTCTATCGAGTCAATTTCTTTCCATTTAGATCTAGCAGCCGTAGATAGATTGTTTTTCACCCGTAGACAAACCAACAAGCGTGGATCCCGTCGAGTACGACGGACGTGAGGGGTGCTAATACCTTCCCCTTGCGTAACCGACTCTCGAACCCAGACAATGGTTGCGACGACCTTGTCTTATACCTTTTCGTCAGGTTTTTCCGATCGTTTCCTTTCCCGTTCCGAGGGATAAATAATGAAAGGTGACGACTCTTCTGTTTTGCCGGCACCTTATTTTCGCGGAAGCGACAGCTGGCGACTCTGCTAGGGATTTGATAGTTTCCTAGGGATCCAACGTCCCATATGCGAGTCAGTCGGGGGATCCAACGTCCCCCGAGAGAGTCAATCCTAGCGCTTGTTTGCGTGTCTGTGGGTGTTTATTTTTGTGTTGTATATTACTGATGTATTTACATTTCCCGCACTATATTATTATCGGTTGCTATTGTGCTGTTGTAGGATGGGAGCTCTGATGAGTGAGAAGCGAGACCAAGGCTTGAGTGCACCTTAGAATTAGTTGTGGAAATTAGTGGGCGCGCACTTGCTTGGTAGGCGCTAGTGTCTCATGAAATCCACGCTCAGACGAGGTTCTCCCGGTTGACTTCTTTTTCAACCCTTTGGGTTGAGGGGGTTGTTGGTTTGGAGGATTGTCAACTGTGGGGACCGATCATTTGGAAGTTGGCTAAGTGAGGCCTCTTCAGGACACATGATGATGCCACACCTTCTGGGTATCGTATCATCAGTCTTGAAAGTCTGTGACGCCAACGACTGCATAGGATGCCGAACTTGTGTCAGTTTAGGTCCATACCTGTGAGTGGGAGGGTTTTTGCAGGAAACTTGACTTCCAGCCTACCCGATATTTTGGTTTTCTCTCGTCAGAGCAAACTTATCCCGTCAGCAGCGCAACAGTAATCAGAGCTTTGTGGGGGCTATAATCCCGTGTTTGCTGCATCTTGCATTGCATTTGCATAATCATCTTTGCATCATATTGCATAGCATTCTCCAGCTAGCTAGAGCTCTTATCCAGCCTTTGTTTTGCTTCAGAGGGTGATTCTCCGGTGTGTGGTCTGAGCAACTGTTGATTGTTAGGAGACGACCAAGGGGTTGAAGGAATTGAGCAGAATCAAGCAGCGAAGTCAGTTGAAAGTTGTTGGTAGCTATGTCAGAGAGCAGCTTCCAGTTTGTTGATACCTTGTCAGGTTTCACTGTGACGTCCAATCCTTTGTATCGTTCTGTGCGTGATGAAGATTTCCCGCAAGTGAACAACCTTACTGCAGCTCAGCTTGTACAGCCTTCTGTTGAAGACCGAGGTCTACGTGAACAGTTTGTTGTCCGAAGTGAACGTTTGCCTTCTGTTGATATTTCAGACTATCAGGGTGTTGCTTTCCCTGTGCCAAATCCCCGAAGAGAGGTCCCGATAGCAAAGACTGAAGACCCATTAGCTCTCGTGTATGCTAAAAGGTTTCGTGCGTTGGATGAAAGATTCACAGCCTTGAAAGGTAAAGACGCTGTTAACCATAATGCTGCGGACATGTGCCTGGTTTCTGGCCGAGTGTTACCTCCGAAGTTCAGAGCGCCGAGGTTTGAAAAGTACAAAGGAGATAGTTTCCCGAAGCAACATTTGGTGATGTTCTGCCGAAGAATGACTTCATTTGTACATAACGACAAGTTGATGATTCACTGGTTTCATGATAGTCTGACTGGGGCACCTCTGAGTTGGTATATGCAGTTGGAGAGTAATCAGATCCGATCATGGGTGGATTTAGCCAATGCTTTTCTGAAGCAGTATGACTACAATCTTGATGAAGCTTCTAGTCACATGCAGCTGCAAGAATTGTCTCAAGGGAACAATGAACCTTTCATGAAGTATGTTCAGAGATGGAGAGAATTTGCTGCTAGAGTGCAACCACCGCTTCTCGACCGAGAGTTAAAAGGCATATTCGTAAACTCCTTGCAGAGCCCGTACTTCGAAAGAATGCTTGGAGTTGCACCAAATTTCTCTGAATTGGTAAGGGTAGGAGAGCGCATCGAGTATGGTGTGAAGATTGGAAGAATCCAGAATGTTTCGGGCGGTCAGGCTAGTGAAACTGAATCTCTCTATAGTTGCCAAACTGAAGAAGGAGTTGTGATCAATGCAATCATGAATGATGTTGGGTATCCTCGAGACGAATCGGTGAAATCTGTTGGTTCCTCATCTCCTCAGCGGTCAGTATCTTCTGTGTCTTGTTATTCTGGACAGACAACTGTGCCTAGGGCACCATATCGGGAACCTTATGTCGCTCCTCTTGCAAATCCACGAGCCCGTGGCCGAGGTTATCAGAATCAGCGTCAGAATCAGAACCGACCTCGTAACAACTTGGAACGAAGGAATGCTCCTTCCCATCCAGTGCCTGTGCCGTATAGCCAGATTCTGCCACATTTGATTCAGAATTCTTTGGTGGAACCCAAAGCTCTTAAGCCCGTGCCAGATCCTTACCCTCCTGGGTACAATCCCCATGCGCAGTGTGGATACCATGGTGGATCCCCGGGGCATTCAACTGAAGATTGCAAAGCTTTTCAGGAAAAAGTGCAATAGTTGATCGATGAAGGGTGCATTTCCTTTCCAGAAGGAGTTTTGGTTGTGCATGACAACCTCTCAGCTGTCTGAGCTCGCAGATTCAGAGGGTTATTTCCAGAAGCCAGTGGTCCAGACGGGCAGACGTCCTCAGCATTGGCAGTCCTCAGACTTTTTATCATTTGCATTTGTAGTTTCTTTTCTGTTAGTTACTACTTGCTGTTAAACATTGGTTGTTTCGAATGGTAATATTGATAAAGTGACTATGCATTTTTCTGAATTAATCATGTCGTTGTCGCTCATTTACTGCATTGCACTGACACTTGCATTTTATTCACTCCACTTTATCACTATGATTAGTAAAGATTTGAGGGAGGATGACGAAACTGAATACTCATAACTGATGATCGTATGCTTTCGGATAAAACCGTGCCTATGATGTACAGGCATTGTTTCAAATCCCCAAACACTGGAGAGATAAGGAGTTAGTCCCTTGTTAACCACTTTGAGCCGAGAAGTAGGAGTTCTTTCGGAATTTTAAACCCTCACATCTTAACCCGGGGCAGGGTAGTCGTCAGTTAGCTTGACCGGGCGTTAAAGTCTTACAGAGGAATGTTGCCTTTCGAGTACCAATCACATCGTATCTTTCCCCAGAGGTCGTACCTCGTCAACCACAATGGTTAAACCTCACCAATCAGGAGTGAGACAGTTATAAACCTCTCGGATGAATCCAGACAACCAGTGTCACACGACTTGTTCCAAGGAAAAAAAAGAATAAGAAAGCCCGCTAAGTAAAAAGAAAAGAAAAGCTGGAAAGCGAATACTTAGGCAAAAATCAGGGCATCCCGCTGGACGTCAAAAGAAAAATCGAAAAGAACTCTGAAGAGTCAGTCCATGCAAAAATTAGGGAATCAAAAGAATGAAAAAGAAAGGATATAAAAAGAAAAATCCTCAAACAAGGACAAAGTCGTGTAGATACAGACACCGAAAACGAAAAGGAGTAACTGTCACTCCGAAACACCTTGTGAGTTTCCTTAACTATGGTTCATACCATTCAACATACCTCTCGAAGAGGCGAGCGCTCGAGCCAAGTTAACTGAACTTTAGGATCGGAGATCATCACGTAGAAGGGGTGGGTACAAATCATGACTTGAGCCTAATATCCCTTGTTTCACGAACCGTGAACCCGACCACGATACAACCCTTAAAAGACCTAATTGAGGCAGGGTTTATCCTGAAAGCGCATTACGATAAGGTTGAGTAACCTGACTCCTACATGATTTTGCTAATCATATCCTTGTTGTGTTTTTCACTGATTGAATCAGCACTACGTTTGAACTCTTTGGTTCATTCGTCACTCACTATCATGACACGTAAATGAGTGACAGTACATTTTTTCAAAATCTTCATGAACACTGCATTAAAATTACCATTCGTGAATAGACAATTTTAACTGCAGGTCAGTAGTTGATATGAAGGAATTCCAACAGGGAATAGTCAATCAGGACTGAATCGTTAGTAGTCTGGATCAGAATGGTATACTGT